>LR738711.1:64588587-64607480 GCA_902687465.1 Secale cereale
CCCCCCCCCGGCGCGGCCAGGAGGGGGGCCGCGCCACCAGGGCGCCTGGAGCCCTGGTGGCCCCCCTCCGGCTCTACTTTGGCTGCCGGGAAGCTTCTGGAACGCTGATTTTTTACATAATTTTTCCGGGATTTTTCTGGCAGTTTTCGTAATGGGAAAACCTGAAATACAAAAACAGCAGAAAACTGAAACTGGCACTGGGGTGCAGTGAGTTAATAGGTTAGTCCAAATATGATCAAAAGTGTATGGAAGTGTATAAATATCATAGCAATATCACCCAAAAGAGGCATGGAGCAAGCAGAAATTATAGATACGTTTTGGACGTATCAACATCCCCAAGCTTAATTCCTGCTCGTCCTCGAGTAGGTAATGATAACAAGAATAATTTCTGTGGTGACATGCTATTAACCATATAGGACTTTTTCATAGTCACATGACAAAAGCTTACTGAGACAATGAATCTGTAGTAATTAAGTTGCCTCATGAGAAAATCACAAAGAACTGAAAGTTTTACAACATGATACTGAAACATCAAATAGATTTGTAATGAGCATGGTGTGCAAATATGATAAAGTGATATCTCGCTTGCCCCCTTTAGTGAAGCAAAAGATAAATGCAGGGGCACCTCCAAGGTTTAAGTGATGACTAGATACAATGATTTCAGAATAAACGATATCATAATCATGCAAAAGACAATGCTACTTTGGGACAATGCACATTACACTCAGAATGACAATCATGCTCTCAGTAGTTGGTGCTTTAAAAGAAGGTGGAGACTCTCGAACCGTGGCTTTTGTTGGCAAGGTTGAAAACCCGTGGTCGAAAACAAAGACAAAGCATGTACCAGAGCTCTTGGTTTTAAAAACAGAAGTGATAATATATTTTTTAGATTATGCATGTTTCGTCAACGAATGCTAGCAGACAACTCAATTACTTCTTGATATGGACAAGTTTCGAGGAACGGCTCCCGAATGAGGACGATCACGTCCTCTTAATCTCCTTTGTTTATCACTGCCAAAGTTTTCTGATTTCTCATGAACAAAGCGTGAAGGAGGGTTTGTTTGTTATATTAATTTTGAGCCGGGCGCACTCAATGCCAGTTCCTTCTCGTATTATGGGTTTGCACATTAGACATGCAATCCCGGGGTGAAGCTTGTCCAACTTAAAAATATCGTGAATTAACTACTACTTCCTCATGAACTTAAAACAGAGGCACAAAACCGAAATGCTTTTCTTTGAATAATTTCGAGATGGTACATGAAAGTCTTCGTTAGGAATGGCAGGTAAATACCATGTATAGGAAGGTATGATGGACTCATATGGCATAACTGGTTTAAAGGATTTTGGATGCACAAGCAGTCAGTCCGCTTAGTACAGGTGGAGGTTAGCAAAAGACTGGGAGCGACCAACTAAGAGAGCAATGACGGTCATAATCATGCAGAGCGACAAAGCAACATTGAATCAGGCATGGAAGTTATATCGCAACTCAGAAACAAAAGATCATCAAGGCTTGATAGACTTTCTTTACAGTCTTAAATATGCGTGAGCATACGCCAAGTCAATCAAAATAAATTCTCGAAGGAAGACATTACTAAACCATACCACATCATAGGCAAACAAATCATGTTGGTACTCCAATAACACATTGGGAACCCCCCAGCTATTTGAGACTAACCATAAGAAAACATGAACTACTAAGCACCATTATGCACGTAGCATTTTTATCATAGACATATCAACCAATGCAACAGAAGCAAACTCTCTTAATAAGATAAGCATGATAACTAAAGAGAGTTCAAGCAACCAACTAAACAAAAGCTCTTTAAAAAGATAAACATGAAAACTAAGAGCTAAGCATGATAGTAGCTATTGAAAGACAAAGAACACACACAGCAAAGATAGACATGAAAATTCTATGTTATGTTCTAGGTAGAAGTGGAGCGTGTTTCTCTCCCAAACAAACAAAGCTGAGTTCCGACTCGTTATGAAAAGCTAAAGAAAAACTAAAAAGGAAACTAAAAGCAAGACGCTCCAAGCATAGCACATAACACATGAAGTGATAAAAATATAGTGGAACGAAAGACGAACTGATAATGTTGATGGAGAAGGGGATGCACGGGGGCATCCCCAAGCTTAGACACTTGAGTCTCCTTGAATATTTCTTGGGGGTGCATGGGGGCATCCCCAAGCTTGAGCGTTTGACACTCCTAAATCTTTTTATCATCTTCCCTCGCACACTTGAAAACTCCCTTCATACATAACTCATCATAATCTGATTAGCGAGGTTAGTACCCATAATAAAATAATTGTTCCTTGCTGGAAATAGGGATATTCTTGAAGGTCTACTTTTTCTCAAGATTGCCAAAAGGTTTTTGCAAAGAAAAAGCAAACTCAAGGTTTGCAAAATGAGGGAAAGGCAAAACAGGACAGAATCTGTGAAAAACAGAACAGCAGGTAGTAAATGATTTTTTTCGGGGCACTTCTGCAACTCTAATAAAAAAACTCAGAACAGACGCACGAAAGACAATTGTATAGAGCATGCTGTCGAAAAAATTCAGACCAGAAAGATGATCTGGTGATTTTATACGATTTTTTCTATCCAAGGACAGAATCTGTTTCCTGGACAGCACGTCACAACTTTTGAACTTTCTTGCAATCAGAGGCTACACTTGGCACAAAGTTGAAAAGTAAAGATACAATGATGATGCTACTGTAGTAACAACATCAAGACACAACAAAAGCAAAATAAAATTTATTCATTGTGGGCTGCCTCCCAAAAGCTCTTTCTTTATAGCCATAAAGATAGGCTTAAGACTTTAATGATGCTCTCGTAGGAATAAGAGTTGGAGAACAAAAGAGAGCATCAAGAAGCAAATACCAAACACATTTAAGCCTAACATGCTTCCTATGCATAGGAATATTGCAATACAATAATTCATTGAAGCACAAAGCAATAAGCATAGGAAGACAAAACAAGTGCAGCTTCAAAACCTTCAACATAAAGAGAGGGAACTTGATATTATTGAAATATCTATAAGCATATGTTCCCTTCTCATAATAATTTTTAGTGGGATCACGAATAAACTCAACAATATAAGCATCACATAAAGCATTGTTACCATGATCCACATGCAAAAAGGTATCATTACTCTTCATATAAGCAAAATCTTTCTTATTAGGAATAGTGAGAGTAAAGCAATCATAACCATCATGGTAATCATTGTATTAGGAGGCATATCATAATCATAATAAATTTTATCCTCAATAGTAGGTGGACTGAAAACATCATATTCATCATTGTAATCATATATAGGAAGCAAAGTATCATCAAAGTAAATTTTCTCTTCAAAAGTTGGGGGACTAAAAATATCATGTTCATCAAACGTGTCATCCCCAAGCTTAGAGCTTTCCATGTCATTAGCAATATTGATATTCAAAGAAAGCATACTAATAACATCACCACCATCATGATTGTTATGCAAATAATAAAGTTCCATAGGTTTTTTAATTTTCTCTTCAAATACATCATGTCCCAAAGCAAGGTAGAGCTTATAAAGCTCTCTCATATTTTTGTTGTTTTCCATTAAGCAAAACTAGTGAAAAGACATAAAGAAAACTGAAAGGTAAACTAACAAGACTAAAAAGCAAAGGTAAAAGATAGCGTGCAACTCCCCTATCTTGAAGAGTGGAGTCCCCGGCAACGGCGCTAGAAAACTTTGCTTGATGGCTTCTCGCCCCTCGTTGGTTACCCCAAGTGGAAGGTTTGAGATGCAGTGTAGCGGAAGTTTTCCCTTGGCAAAGATACCAAGGATCGATTTCCCCTGAGACTCCCAGTTTCAACAAGAAGGTGTCAACTGCTAACGGCGCCAGATATTAGCAATCAACGTGGACCTGCACACAGATACAAATAACTTTGCTCCCAACGAGTACAGAGAGGTTGTCAATCCCTCCGGCCTTGTCGTTTACAAAGGGTTAAACGCAAGTGATAATAGTGATAGGTATTGCTGCAAATAGTAAGTAAAAACAGAAAGTAAATAGCGGATGAGATCAGTGATGGTAATATGGACCGGGGTCCCATGATGTTCACTAGTGATGTCTCTCTCCCAAAGACGATAAAACAGCTATGTGAGGTAAACGAATTACAGCTGGGCAATTGACAGAATTATGTGCGCAAACCAATGCTAACTATGTTGCAAGAAAGGTAGAGGTTCAAAGCATGGGCGGTACGCCAAGGCAAGTAGACCGAAATCCATCTGCATCTACTACTAATCATCCACCTTGAGATATCTATCCAGAACATCTCGCTGGTATTAAGTTGCGAGTCCCACCCATAGTGTAAACTCAAAGCAACAGACAACTGCATTAAAAGAACTTTGCGTAAAGTAAACAATCCTTGCACCCGCGGGCACAAGCACCGTTGTTTTCCCCCTTGTGGCTACAGCACATCCCCTAGACTCATGTTTCTGTCACTCAAGCTAGTCATCGAGGGGCATGAACCCACAATCGAGCATAACGTTCCCTCTTGGAGTCACTACCTACTACTTGGCCAAAGCAATAAATAGCAACGGAGAACATGCAAGAATTACTTACGAACATAAATATAAAAGAGGTAAATCAAATATATTACTCAAACACAATCTGAACATAATCTCACAATCCATCGGATCCCAGCAAACTCATCATAGCAACAGCATAAGGATTACATATGTGCCTCGATCATGTAGGGCAGCTCACGAGGTCTAATTAGTGAAGCACAAGAAGGGGAGGAGAACATCACATAGCTACTGGTCATGGACCCATGGTCCAAGGGAGACTACTCACAACTCATCCGGGAGGCGTCCATGGTGGTGGAGAGGCTCCCGGTGGTGATCCTCCCCTCCGGCAGGGTGCCGGGAAGACTTCTCCTGGTGCTCCCGATCTTGGAAGCGCGGCGGCGGCGGAACAGAGATGAGATCGCGAAAAAGGGTTCCCGTCTCGAGGGTTTCGGGACACGATATAAATATATGCCAAAGGGGGGCATCAGCGGAGGCCTGGGGGGCCCAGGCGCCCCCCCCCCGGCGCGGCCAGGAGGGGGCCGCGCCACCAGGGCGCCTGGAGCCCTGGTGGCCCCCCTCCGGCTCTACTTTGGCTGCCGGGAAGCTTCTGGAATGCTGATTTTTTATATAATTTTTCCGGGATTTTTCTGGCAGTTTTCGTAATGGGAAAACCTGAAATACAAAAACAGCAGAAAACAGAAACTGGCACTGGGGTGCAGTGAGTTAATAGGTTAGTCCAAATATGATCAAAAGTGTATGGAAGTGTATAAATATCATAGCAATATCACCCAAAAGAGGCATGGAGCAAGCAGAAATTATAGATACGTTTTGGACGTATCAACATCCCCAAGCTTAATTCCTGCTCGTCCTCAAGTAGGTAAATGATAACAAGAATAATTTCTGTGGTGACATGCTATTAACCATATAGGACTTTTTCATAGTCACATGACAAAAGCTTACTGAGACAATGAATCTGTAGTAATTAAGTTGCCTCATGAGAAAATCACAAAGAACTGAAAGTTTTACAACATGATACTGAAACATCAAATAGATTTGTAATGAGCATGGTGTGCAAATATGATTAAGTGATATCTCGCTTGCCCCCTTTAGTGAAGCAAAACATAAATGCAGGGGCACCTCCAAGGTTTAAGTGATGACTAGATACAATGATTTCAGAATAAACGATATCATAATCATGCAAAAGACAATGCTACTTTGGGACAATGCACATTACACTCAGAATGACAATCATGCTCTCAGTAGTTGGTGCTTTAAAAGAAGGTGGAGACTCTCGAACCGTGGCTTTTGTTGGCAAGGTTGAAAACCCGTGGTCGGAAACAAAGACAAAGCATGTACCAGAGCTCTTGGTTTTAAAAACAGAAGTAATAATATTTTTTTTTAGATTATGCATGTTTCGTCAACGAATGCTAACAGACAACTCAATTACTTCATGAGATGGAAAAGTTTCGAGGAACGGCTCCCGAATGAGGACGATCACATCCTCTTAATCTCCTTTGTTTATCACTGCCAAAGTTTTCTGATTTCTCATGAACAAAGCGTGAAGGAGGGTTTGTTTGTTATATTAATTTTGAGCCGGGCGCACTCAATGCCAGTTCCTTCTCGTATTATGGGTTTGCACATTAGACATGCAATCCCGGGGTGAAGCTTGTCCAACTTAAAAAGATCATGAATTAACTACTACTTCCTCATGAACTTAAAACAGAGGCACAAAACCGAAATGCTTTTCTTTGAATAATTTCGAGATGGTACATGAAAGTCTTCGTTAGGATTGGCAGGTAAATACCATGTATAGGAAGGTATGGTGGACTCATATGGCATAACTGGTTTAAAGGATTTTGGATGCACAAGCAGTCAGTCCGCTTAGTACAGGTGGAGATTAGCAAAAGACTGGGAGCGACCAACTAAGAGAGCAATGACGGTCATAATCATGCAGAGCGACAAAGCAACATTGAATCAGGCATGGAAGTTATATCGCTACTCAGAAACAAAAGATCATCAAGGCTTGACAGACTTTCTTTACAGTCTTAAATATGCGTGAGCATACGCCAAGTCAATCAAAATAAATTCTCGAAGGAAGACATTACTAAACCATACCACATCATCGGCAAACAAATCATGTTGGTACTCCAATAACACATTGGGAACCCCCCAGCTATTTGAGACTAACCATAAGAAAACATGAACTACTAAGCACCATTATGCACATAGCATTTTTATCATAGACATATCAACCAATGCAACAGAAGAAAACTCTCTTAATAAGATAAGCATGATAACTAAAGAGAGTTCAAGCAACCAACTAAACAAAAGCTCTTTAAAAAGATAAACATGAAAACTAAGAGCTAAGCATGATAGTAGCTATTGAAAGACAAAGAACACACACATCAAAGATAGACATGAAAATTCTATGTTATGTTATAGGTAGAAGTGGAGCGTGTTTCTCTCCCACACAAACAAAGCTGAGTTCCGACTCGTTATGAAAAGCTAAAGAAAAACTAAAAAGGAAACTAAAAGCAAGACGCTCCAAGCATAGCACATAACACATGAAGTGATAAAAATATAGTGGAACGAAAGACGAACTGATAATGTTGATGGAGAAGGGGATGCACGGGGGCATTCCCAAGCTAAGACGCTTGAGTCTCCTTGAATATTTCTTGGGGGTGCATGGGGGCATCCCCAAGCTTGAGCGTTTGACACTCCTGAATCTTTTTATCATCTTCCCTCGCACACTTGAAAACTCCCTTCATACATAACTCATCATAATCTGATTAGCGAGGTTAGTACCCATAATAAAATAATTGTTCCTTGCTGGAAATAAGGATATTCTTGAAGGTCTACTGTTTCTCAAGATTGCCAAAAGGTTTTTGAAAAGAAAAAGCAAGCTCAAGGTTTGCAAAATGAGGGAAAGGCAAAACAGGACAGAATCTGTGAAAAACAGAACAGCAGGTAGTAAATGATTTTTTTCGGGGCACTTCTGCAACTCTAATAAAAAAACTCAGAACAGAAGCACGAAAGACAATTGTATAGAGCACGCTGTCGAAAAAATTCAGACCAGAAAGATGATCTGGTGATTTTATACGAATTTTTCTATCCAAGGACAGAATCTGTTTCCTGGACAGCACGTCACAACTTTTGAACTTTCTTGCAATCAGAGGCTACACTTGGCACAAAGTTGAAAAGTAAAGATACAATGATGATGCTACTGTTGTAACAACATCAAGACACAACAAAAGCAAAATAAAATTTATTCATTGTGGGCTGCCTCCCAAAAGCTCTTTCTTTATAGCCATAAAGATAGGCTTAAGACTTTAATGATGCTCTCGTAGGAATAAGAGTTGAAGAACAAAAGAGAGCATCAAGAAGCAAATACCAAACACATTTAAGCCTAACATGCTTCCTATGCATAGGAATATTGCAATACAATAATTCATTGAAGCACAAAGCAATAAGCATAGGAAGACAAAACAAGTGCAGCTTCAAAACCTTCAACATAAAGAGAGGGAACTTGATATTATTGAAATATCTATAAGCATATGTTCCCTTCTCATAATAATTTTTAGTGGGATCACGAATAAACTCAACAATATAAGCATCACATAAAGCATTGTTACCATGATCCACATGCAAAAAGGTATCATTACTCTTCATATAAGCAAAATCTCTCTTATTAGGAATAGTGAGAGTAAAGCAATCATAACCATCATGGTAATCATTGTATTTAGGAGGCATATCATAATCATAATAAATTTTATCCTCAATAGTAGGTGGACTGAAAACATCATATTCATCATTGTAATCATATATAGGAAGCAAAGTATCATCAAAGTAAATTTTCTCTTCAAAAGTTGGGGGACTAAAAATATCATGTTCATCAAACGTGTCATCCCCAAGCTTAGAGCTTTCCATGTCATTAGCAATATTGATATTCAAAGAAAGCATACTAATAACATCACCACCATCATGATTGTTATGCAAATAATAAAGTTCCATAGGTTTTTTAATTTTCTCTTCAAACACATCATGTCCCAAAGCAAGGTAGAGCTTATAAAGCTCTCTCATATTTTTGTTGTTTTCCATTAAGCAAAACTAGTGAAAAGACATAAAGAAAACTGAAAGGTAAACTAACAAGACTAAAAAGCAAAGGTAAAAGATAGCGTGCAACTCCCCTATCTTGAAGAGTGGAGTCCCCGGCAACGGCGCCAGAAAACTTTGCTTGATGGCTTCTCGCCCCTCGTTGGTTACCCCAAGTGGAAGGTTTGAGATGCAGTGTAGCGGAAGTTTTCCCTTGGCAAAGATACCAAGGATCGATTTCCCCTGAGACTCCCAGTTTCAACAAGAAGGTGTCAACTGCTAACGGCGCCAGATATTAGCAATCAACGTGGACCTGCACACAGATACAAATAACTTTGCTCCCAACGAGTACAGAGAGGTTGTGAATCCCTCTGGCCTTGTCGTTTACAAAGGGTTAAACGCAAGTGATAATAGTGATAGGTATTGCTGCAAATAGTAAGTAAAAACAGAAAGTAAATAGCGGATGTGATTAGTGATGGTAATATGGACCAGGGTCCCATGATGTTCACTAGTGATGTCTCTCTCCCAAAGACGATAAAACAGCTATGTTAGGTAAACGAATTACAGCTGGGCAATTGACAGAATTATGTGCGCAAACCAATGCTAACTATGTTGCAAGAAAGGTAGAGGTTCAAAGCATGGGCGGTACGCCAAGGCAAGTAGACCGAAATCCATCTGCATCTACTACTAATCATCCACCTTGAGATATCTATCCAGAACATCTCGCTGGTATTAAGTTGCGAGTCCCACCCATAGTGTAAACTCAAAGCAACAGACAACTGTATTAAAAGAACTTTGCGTAAAGTAAACAATCCTTGCACCCGCGGGCACAAGCACCGTTGTTTTCCCCCTTGTGGCAACAGCACATCCCCTAGACTCATGTTTCTGTCACTCAAGCTAGTCATCGAGGGGCATGAACCCACAATCGAGCATAACGTTCCCTCTTGGAGTCACTACCTACTACTTGGCCAAAGCAATAAATAGCAACGGAGAACATGCAAGAATTACTTACAAACATAAATATAAAAGAGGTAAATCAAATATATTACTCAAACACAATCTGAACATAATCTCACAATCCATCGGATCCCAGCAAACTCATCATAGCAACAGCATAAGGATTACATATGTGCCTCGATCATGTAGGGCAGCTCACGAGGTCTAATTAGTGAAGCACAAGAAGGGGAGGAGAACATCACATAGCTACTGGTCATGGACCCATGGTCCAAGGGAGACTACTCACAACTCATCCGGGAGGCGTCCATGGTGGTGGAGAGGCTCCCGGTGGTGATCCTCCCCTCCGGCAGGGTGCCGGGAAGAGTTCTCCTGGTGCTCCCGATTTTGTAAGCGTGGCGGCGGCAGAACAGAGATGAGATCGCGAAAAAGGGTTCCCGTCTCGAGGGTTTCGGGACACGATATAAATATATACCAAAGGGGGGCATCAACGGAGGCCTGGGGGGCCCAGGCGCCCCCCCGGCGCGGCCAGGAGGGGGGCCGCGCCACCAGGGCGCCTGGAGCCCTGGTGGCCCCCCTCCGGCTCTACTTTGGCTGCCGGGAAGCTTCTGGAACGCTGATTTTTTATATAATTTTTCCGGGATTTTTCTGGCAGTTTTCGTAATGGGAAAACCTGAAATACAAAAACAGCAGAAAACACAAACTGGCACTGGGGTGCACTGAGCTAATAGGTTAGTCCAAATATGATCAAAATTGTATGGAAGTGTATAAATATCATAGCAATATCACCCAAAAGAGGCATGGAGCAATCAGAAATTATAGATACGTTTTGGACGTATCACTTCTTCCACATGGGTGCGCGCCCGTCAACGTCATTCGGAACAGGTTATCCACCAGGACCCTTTCCAAAGACCACCTTCAAATCCTTGACCATATCATGTACATCAGCACCAGTAGGGTGGCGAGGCTTCGTCCGGTGATCCGCCTCACCTTTGAAATGCTTGCCTTTCTTTCTTACGGGATGCCTGCTCGGAAGAAATCGACGATGTCCCAGGTACACATTCTTCTTACAATTAGCCAAATATATACTGTCGGTATCGTCCAAACAGTGCGTGTATGCACGGTATCCCTTGTTTGTCTATCCTAAAAGGTTACTGAGAGCAGGCCAATCATTGATGGTCACGAACAACAACGCCTTTAGGTCAAATTCTTCCCCCATGTGCTCATCCCACGCACGTACACCTGTTCCATTCCACAGTTGTAAGAGTTCTTCAACTAATGGCCTTAGGTACACATCAATGTCGTTGCCGGGTTGCTTAGGGCCTTGGATGAGCACTGTCATCATAATGAACTTCCGCTTCATGCACAACCAAGGAGGAAGGTTATACAAACATAGAGTCACAGGCCAGGTGCTATGGTTGCTGCTCTCCTCCCCAAAAGGATTAATGCCATCTGCGCTTAGACCAAATCATATGCTCCTTGCGTCATCTGCAAACTCCTTCCCGTACTTTCTTTCGATTTTTCTCCACTGCGACCCGTCAGCGGGTACTCTCAACTTTCCGTCTTTCTTACGGTCTTCTCTGTGCCATCGCATCGCCTTGGCATGCTCTTTGTTTTGGAACAAACGTTTCAACCGTGGTATTATAGGAGCATACCACATCACCTTGGCAGGAATCTTCTTCCTGGGGCGCTCGCCCTCGACATCACCAGGGTCATCGCGGCTGATCTTATAGCGCAATGCACCGCATACCGGGCAAGCGTTCAAATCCTCGTACTCACCGCGGTAGAGGATGCAATCATTAGGGCATGCATGTATCTTCTGCACCTCTAACCCTAGAGGGCAGACAGCCTTCTTTGCTTCATACGTACTCTCAGGCAATTCATTGTCCTTTGGAAGCATATCCTTTATCATTACCAGCAACTTTCCAAATCCCTTGTCAGATACACCATTCTCTGCCTTCCATTGCAGCAATTCCAGTGTGGTGCCCAGCTTTTTCTTGTCACCTACTCAATTCGGGTACAACATTTTTTTGTGATCCTCTAACATGCGCTGCAACTTCTTCTCCAAATCACTTGCGCAGTTTCTCTTTGCATCGGCAATGGCCCGACCTAGATCATCAATGGGCTCATCTGATGCCTCTTCTTCAGCTTATTCCCGCATTGCCGGCTCAGCTTCTTCCCGCATTACCGGCTCAGCTTCTTCCCCCATTGTTGTATCATCGTATTCAGGGAACCCATGGCCAGGATAGCTGTCGTCGTCCTCTTCTTCTTCATTATCTTCCATCATAACCCCTCTTTCTCCGTGCTTGGTCCAAACATTATAGTGGGGCACGAAACCGGACTTAAATAGGTGGACGTGAATGGTTCTTGACTTAGAGTAATTTAGACCATTCTTACAGACAACACATGGACAAGGCATAAAACCATCCGCCCGCTTGTTTGCCTCAGCCGCAAGCAGAAAAGTTTGCACGCCATTAATGAACTCGGGAGAGCATCGGTCATCGTACATCCATTGTCGGCTCATCTTCAATACACAGCACCAAAAACACCAACTTAATACAAGTTCATACATAAAGTTCATACAACACTTAAATTCAACAAACAAATAACTCTCTAGCTAAAGCATTTAAATGCAACAACAAATGCGATCAAGATCGCAACTAAGGTAACAATTGATCCAACAGCATAATGATACCAATCCTCACTATCGATGGCATATTTTCTAATCTTTCTAATCTTCAAGCGCATTTTCTCCATCTTGATCTTGTGATCATCGACGACATCGGCAACATGCAACTCCAATTCCATCTTCTCGTCCTCAATTATTTTCAATTTTTCTTTCAAGTACTCGTTTTCTCTTTCAACTAAATTTAACCTCTCCTACATATGCAAATTAAGTGTTATTTTGGACCTCAAATTGCATATAAATCAAATACTAGCACATATATTTCCTCCCAAATTACTAAACTCACAAATTAATCACTATATAAAGCATTGCAAGAGCTAATCTAGCAATGAGAGATGAAAGGACAAAGTTGCTAACCTTTGTGATCATTTGAATGGATGGGGGCCTTCAAATCTTGACAAATTTTGGGCAAAATGTGTGATGAGCTCGAGAGGAAGAGGGGAAGAACAGAGAGGAGAGGGGAAAGGGGAAGAACAGAGCGAGCTCGGGTGGACGAAGGGTTTATGTACGACCACCTTTAGCACCGGTTCGTGCCAAGAACCGGTATTAAAGGTGCTGGAGGGGCCCCAGACTGACAACATACTGCCACCACTCTCATTAGTACCGGTTTGTGGCACGAACCGGTGCTAAAGGTTCGCCATGAACTGGTACTAATGAGAGCGGCCCGGCTAGCCGTTGGAACCGGCACTAATGTACACATTAGTGCCGGCTCAAATTCAAACCGGCGCTAATGTGCTTCACGTTTGACCCCTTTTCTACTAGTGAGTGTTGCTACTCATAGGCATTGCTTTTGCCGTTTCTTGTAGCACTTCAGGGATCACCTTTCTTTTGGTCGGCTCGTCTGAGTTCCAAGCTCTTGGCGCTTGCTTCAGCTCGTAAAGTGCCTTCTTGAGCTTGTAAACTTTTCCTTCTTCGCCGTTCTTCTCGTAGCCAAGGGGTTGTTCCACGTACACTTCTTATTTGAGGTCGCCGTTGAGGAAAGCGGATTTCACATCCATATGATGAACCTTCCAATCCTCTTGTGCTGCCAAAGCTAGGAGCACTCTCACTGTCTCGATTCGAGAAACCAGTGCAAACACCTCCTCATAGTCAACTCCTTGACGTTGTACGTAGCCCTTTTGCAACGAGTCTTGCCTTGTACTTCACAATGGCACCCTTCGTGTCCTTCTTCAACTTGTAAACCCACTTCAAACCTATGGCCTTTTGGTTCGGAAGTCGGGTTACCAAAGTCCACGTGCCATTGCTCTCGATCGCCTTCATCTTCTCATCCATGGCGTGCATCCAACTTGAACTTTTGCTCGCCTCTACGAAGTTTGCCGGCTCCTCAACTCCGAGTAAATAAAAACCGGAGTACTCGAGCGTAACTGGCTTTGCGTACTTGTAGACTTTCTTAAGGGTCTTGTAGCGATGAGGTCCAGAAGAATCCGTTGTGGCTTGCGAAGGAGGCGACACAAATTGTGTCGGCGTCGATGCACTTGAGGAAGACGGTTGAGTCTCGGGCGTGGTAGATGTTGGGTCGTTCGCATCCGCGTCGTCGGCGTAGTCGTCGTGATCGTGACCATCATCTTGATTGTCATCATCACTATGCGCCTCAATGTCGATTTCGTTGCCGAGATCTCCACCCGTGTCTTGCGCGTCGTTGTCGCTATGACCTTGCGACCCATGTGCATCGTCGTCAGCGTCGGCACCATGATGATCACTGCCATTGTGGTCACCTTGGTTGGGCGTCTTGCCAATCACCTGGACGTCCTCCCCTGCATCATCGTCAGTTGGGAATTCAACCGTGAATATATTACCGTTTGGAGCATCGTCGGCTGCTGTGCTCCAATTCCACGCTTTGTTTTCTTCAAAAACAACGTCGCGTGAAATTCATAGATGCTTGGTTCGTGGATCGTAGAAGCGGTATGCCTTTGTGCCGGGACTCCTCTCGTATCCGATGAACACCATCTTGGTGCTACGATCGGCAAGCTTTGAGAGATGCGGCTCCGCCATCTTCACATGGGCCACGCATCCGAACGTCCGTAGATGAGACACATTCGGCTTACGTCCGTATATTGCTTCATACGGAGTCTTGCCGATCACTGCCTTCATTGGAGCCCGGTTAAGAAGATAGACCGCCGTTGAGACAGCTTCTCCCCAAAAGGTCCCTGGCAAGTTCTTGCTCTTGAGTAAACTTCTCGCCATGTCAACGACGGTTCGATTGCGCCTTTCAACAACCCTGTTCTGCTGTGGCGTATAAGGTACCGTGAGGAACCTCTTTATGCCAATCTTCTCGCAGTAGTCGTTGAACTCGTTTGACGTAAACTCTCCGCCGCGATCTGTCCGTAGAGCGTGAACCTTCAGCTTGTGTTCCATCTCCGTTGCAGCCTTCAGTTTCTTGAATGCTTCAAACGCCTCATCTTTAGATCGTAGGAGAATGGCCCACATGTATCTCGAGTAGTCATCTACCACAAGGAAGAAATACTTCTTTCCTTCGTGAGTTGCTGGGGTGATAGGGCCACATAGATCACCATGGAGCAGCTTGAGTGCATCACTTGCACGATAGGTAGACTGAGCAGTGAACGGCCTGCGGTGCTGTTTTCCAACCAAGCACCCATCACATACTCGATCAACATGATCGATAAACGGCATCCCAGATACCATCTCCATCTTCGACATCTTCTTCAAGGCGTAGAAGTTAACGTGTCCAAATCTAGCATGACATAACCACGAATCATCATCACTCTTGGCGAGCCAACACTCCAGTTGAGATTGATCAAGGTTGAGGATATAGAGCCTATTCCGCGTGTGATTCACGTGCGCTAGCACGTTTCGGAGGTTGTCGAAGATCGTCATCACTCCGTTCTCGATATCCACCTTGCATCCATTCTCGTCGAGTTTTCCGACATAGATGATGTTGGTGCGAAGCCTTGGGATGTAGTATACTCCGGTGAGTATGCGATGTTCTCCTATGAGACCTTCGAAGATGATAGAACCTTGCCCGCAAATCACCACATTTGAACCATCACCGAACTTGACCGAGCCTTGAACATCATATTCTAGCTTGAGGAACTTCTCTTTGCATCCCGTCATGTGGTTACTGGCACCTGTGTCCAGATACCACGACACGTTTTGGCTCCCGGATAACTTTGGAGTTACTTTCTTCTCATGAAGTAGCACCTTCCGGCTTGGTTTCACAACCACCGTTTGGGCGAGATCACAAACTTCAGCCATTAGAAGACCTGGACGTTCGTCTTCCTGCTTCGCCAAATTTGCCTTGATCTCCCGCTTGTCAGGCTCCACGAGATCACAAACTTCGGCCATCAGAAGACCTGAACGTTCGTCTTCCTACTTCGCCAAATTTTCCTTGATCTCCCTCTTGTTAGGCTCCGGACAATCCTTCGCAAAGTGACCCATCTCGTTGCAGTTATAGCACTTGACCTCGGACATATCCAAGTTCCGTGGCTTCCGCTTTTTGCCTTCTTCGGTTTGTCCGCCGCGCTTCACGTTGCTTGAGCCTTCGCCAATGTTGCGCCTTCCTTTGCTACTTGGGGACTCCCAATCTGCGCGCGACTACATGAGTTGGTCACTACCTCCTCAGTTGCCTTTCCGACAGCCACGAGCATTCTCTTCCCATGTCCGCAAGCGTCGGATCGCCTCCGTTATGGTCATGTCGTCGATGTCGTAAAGCTGCTCGAGCGTGTCGATGATGTACGTGAATTTATCAGTCACCGAACTGAAAAACTTCTCCACAATCTCGGTCTCCTCAAGCTTTGCACCAAGCGCGCGGATCTCTCCCACCAAAGTAGTCAGACGCATGGCATAGTCGTTTACCGATTCAGTTTCCTCCATCTGCAACTTGTGAAACTGGCGCTTCAGCACTTGTGCCCGAGCCCTCGTGACGCGATCTTCTCCAATCCTCATCTCTTTGAGTGCGTTCCATGCCTCTCTTGCTGTCTCGAACTCCGCCAATGTCATCAGCACGGAATCCGACACAGACTGGGCTATGGCAGCCATAGCACCTTCGTCGCACTCCTGGTTGACGTCGTCGTCCGTGATGGCCTCCCACACTCGAAGGGTTCGGAGAATAATCTTCATCTTGACCGCCCACACGCCGTAGTTGGCGTCGGTGAGCATCGGGTACTGGATGGGGATGTTGCGATGCGCCAGTACGTTGGCACCGCCCGTTCCGCCACCACTGGTCGCTGACTTGTCGCCCTTCTTCACCTTGCTGTCGTTCTTGTTCGCCTTGGAACCGCCGTCGCCGGACTTGACTGACTCATCACCGCTGTCCGTCATCGTAGATCGTAGATCGTCGAGGCTCTGATACCAAATGTTGGGTTTTGAACTTGTAGATCAAATCATCCGAGTAGCAGCACACGTACGTGTAAACTAGCAAGCAAGCAGGCTGGATGCTTGATTGATCCAAAGTACACGCACGACCTGACCTAGCTTCAACTTAGCGACCGGCGACTTAGATCGATCAACTCTCTCAGCGGAACTCACGAACACGAACGAATCGATGGATAGCCAAAGGCTCGTATCGGGCCTTGCTTTATTTTGTATTGCTTTTTCGTTGTGGTTGTTTTACAAGGAGCTGCTACACGTATATATATAGCAGGCTAGACTAGCTCGTTACATTACCGACTCGGCTAGGAATCCTAATCCTACTTGAACTACCAATTCCAGTCGGACACAAGGTGTGCTTATGTCTAACATGGCGGCGGCTGGGTGCTGATGCGCGTCAGAGGCCAGCGCGCTCTCAGTGGCAATGTGCTGCTGCGCGTCGAAGGCCAGGGTGCTCTCGGCGGTGGGGTGGTGCTGCACGTCGGAGGCCAGGGCGCTCTCGGCGGTGGGGTAGTGATGCGCGACGGGAGGCGTTGGTACTCGTGGGGATGGCGCCGAGGACCTCGCCGGCGTCGGGGTCGGCGATGGGCATGTCGTCGCCTGACATGCAAATGCAGACCGGAAGCCTTGGACTGGGTTTGCGTTGGGTAGGATGGATCTGCACTTTCTGGAGTAGTACTAGTTTAGTCGATGATTTATTAAATTCAGTGCATTTCTTTTCCAAAGCCTTTTTTTATTAGTATACCATCTTCATGCGCAAATATCTTTTCTAACCCTATTTTAAGCACTGTTGTTGTTCAGGGATAAAATTCTGTTTGATGAGGGGAGGACCTCCATGCTAGTGTTGGCCGAATGATTCTTTCCGAATTGGGTTGCTATTGTTGTATTATGTTGCGGTGTCGCAAGATCGAGCCAGAGTAGAGGTGCCACTGCCGATAATCACCTTGGTGATGGAGCAAAACGGAAAAAGTTCAAAATAAACCTTGAATTTGTAGGCGAAAGCTAAATCAAACCCTGAACTTTCAATCCTTGAAATCAGCGCACCAAACTCTCGGATCCTGGTCTAGTTTAAAGGTTAAACCTGGAGAGGATTTAGCTGGTATTCGCTCAATTGGGCCGGCCCATTAGCGTAGTTGCTCGCGCTGCTCTGATTTTTCTTTGTTTTTATCTCTATTTTTCTTTATTTTTTCTTATATTTTTCATCGATTTTCTTCTTCATTATACTTTGTTTTTCTATGGTTTTTATTTCTTCGTTATACTTTTTTTTTATTCTTTCAAAAAATCGCTTTTATTTTGTTTCTTTAATAGTAACTGGTTTTCTTTTTTACACAAGTCTAATTATTCTCAATACCCAATGTACATTTTTAGCGCAGACATGAAATATTTTTGATACACTTTTGACATTTTTAAAATACATTATGTACAGTTTTTAATATAAATGTTTCCAGTATTTTTTTGAATACACGATTATGTTTTTCTCAAATACATGTTTTACATTTTCTTAACGAGAATAAACATTTTTCAAATTGTATACACCTCTTTCAAACACATGTCACATATAGTCTTTTAAGGGATGACACGTTTTTCTACATCACGCAAACATTTTTTTGTATTGTATACACTTTTTAAAAATGTCACAAGCACATTTTTTGAATCATAGGAATATTATTTTACATTGTACATTTAAAAAAAACTCCACATACATTTATCTAAACTCGTGATATTTTTTAGATGTCATAAAGATTTTCTTTACACATATGTTCATGTTTCAAATTTTGTTCTCAGTTTTACAATTTTCAAATACTGTTTGCACTTTCATATTTTCTTCAGGTTTCAATTTTTTTATGTTTCAAAAAATAGTTTTTTCTTAAAGTATTCAGAATTTCAAAAAGTGCTCACACTTTATAAAATGTTCGGACATTTTCAAAATTGTTTATGTTTTGAATATTGCCCCTAAAATATATTTTCAAAGTTCAACGCTTCGTTGTGTGCTTAAATACATCAAGGCTCTTACTACATTAATCTTAGTTGTCTGCACTACTGGCTAGCGGGATCGGCTCAACTCTGCCAGGTCCCGAGTTCAACTCGGCGATAGTCTTTTTTGTTACTTCGCACTTTAAGGAATAGAATGCCCTTTTACGTTCGCGCCTTAACAAAAGGTTAAAAAAACGCTTCGTGCCTGATGGGCCGGCCCAGTCGAGTCCTGAGCTAAACATCCCGAGATTTAACATGCCACGTTGACAATCCCTGTTTGGGAACTCACTCAAGGTTGAAAGTAGCCTTAACAAAAGGTAAAAAAA
>LR738711.1:64607530-64620205 GCA_902687465.1 Secale cereale
AAAAACGCTTCGTGCCTGATGGGCCGGCCCAGTCGAGTTCTGAGCTAAACATCCCGAGATTTAACATGCCACGTTGATAATCCCTGTTTGGGAACTCACTCAAGGTTGAAAGTAGACCGTTACTTCGCGCTTTAAGGAATAGAAAGACCTTTTATGTCGCGCCTTAACAAAAGGTAAAAAAAATGCTTCGTGCCTGATGGGCGGCCCAGTCGAGTCCTGAGGTAAACATCCCGAGATTTAACATGCCACGTCGACAATCCTTGTTTGAGAACTCACTCAAGGTTGAAAGTAGACTGGGATCAGAGAATTCGTTGTGCTGATTTCCAGGATTTGTAGTTTGTGGTTCGATTTAGCTTTTGTCTATAAATTCAAGGTTTATTTTAGATTTTTTTCCGAGCAAAACAAGGGCAATCCTAGGGCGATATCTCGCCAAATAGAGTCAACCCGAGTCACCTAGGTCGCGAGAGGTGGTCCACTCGTAGGTAGTCAATAGGTGATTTTGAGCAGACAGTGGGAAGTCCATGTGAAGCTTAAGAAGGTGTTTCGGCAGTAGGTATTGCTTGAACTTGTGTAAAGAAGAGAAGGTGTTTCAGGAACAGATATCGTTTAAGCCCCCAGATAAATATCCATTTCACCCCGGCACACTATTGCAATTGCTCCCCGATCCCCACGACGTCCGAGTGCCACGTCGACTGGACCTTCACAAAGCCCGTCAGGGTTCAGACAACCCCCGACATGCCCCTATCTTTTCCCCCTTGGGATGACAAGATCTCTGTCGCGCCTCCTGCCCTGCAGTCCCCTTCCCATGATTGAAGCATGCCTTTTTTCGCTTAGAAGGATGGAGCATGTGTCGTCCATATGACAAGTTTTTTGCACTTGTTTTGCACCAAAATGACTTTCTATTTTCTTGTCGTCCGTAT
This sequence comes from Secale cereale, assembly GCA_902687465.1. NCBI lineage: Eukaryota > Viridiplantae > Streptophyta > Magnoliopsida > Poales > Poaceae > Secale > Secale cereale. The sequence goes on from LR738711.1 coordinate 64,608,451, forward strand.
CTCGAACGATTTAAGGAGGGCAGATACGTCTGTATATTAAATTCTCACGTCCAGGAAGTGGTGATTGGGCAGCGCCGCTTCTTGGGATAGCACGGTGGTTGTGACAATGGTGTGGAGCTGATACATTGTAACGCCCCGGACACACCCGCCAGTGGTCGTTACTCCTGGCGGGATCTAGACTGGCCTCACATATCAATACTAGTCTTTTCTGCGCACTTCGTCCGTATCTCGAACGATTTAAGGAGGGCAGATACGTCTGTATATTAAATTCTCACGTCCAGGAAGTGGTGATTGGGCAGCGCCGCTTCTTGGGATAGCACGGTGGTTGTGACAATGGTGTGGAGCTGATACATTGTAACGCCCCGGACACACCCGCCAGTGGTCGTTACTCCTGGCGGGATCTAGACTGGCCTCACATATCAATACTAGTCTTTTCTGCGCACTTTGTCCTCACTCGTGCGCATCCGGGAGCAACTTCCCGGTCGGTCACCCATCCTGAAACTACTCCAAGCTGAGCACGCTTAACTTTGGAGTTCTATCCGAATGGGCTCCCGGAAAAGAAGGAATTCCTTATTGATATGAGTAGTCTATCATGCCTCACATATCAATACTAGTCTTTTCTGCGCACTTTGTCCTCACTCGTGCGCACCCGGGAGCAACTTCCCGGTCGGTCACCCATCCTGAAACTACTCCAAGCTGAGCACGCTTAACTTTGGAGTTCTATCCGAATGGGCTCCTGGAAAAGAAGGAATTCCTTATTGATATGAGTAGTCTATCATCCCTAATAAGCGAGGCCATCACATACATGTAGGAAGTGAGGGCACCCACTGCGGGGAATTGCTATCACTCGACAAGTAGGGTTGGCAATGGGGCGGAATTGCTAGGCAAAACTAATCTAGATCCTTGTCCATATCCACAGCCAATCCATTGCCCACCGTGAATAAATATCCATGGGACACAAATGTTATCATGGCGAGGTTTTTTTTTTAAAGTTCGTGCGCTTCAGTCATGTTTTGCATCTGTTTTTGTTGCACACAACATCCTAGTTATGTCGAGCATCGTTTCATCCAATTGTGCTTATTGTTTGTGGCTTCTTTAGTTTGCAGGTTGGTAATTGCAAAGGGCTTGCACTTTATTAACTGGCATTGGTGCGAACGACTAGATGTCTAGAAGGAAAAGAATTCACTTGCACAAAACATAAAAATAATCCAAAAAATAAGGATGAACATTATTTTTGAAAATCAGGGGGAAATCCAAAAAGCTGAAAAATCACAAATATGTAAAGAAGAGTGTAGAGAACTTAAACTCTTCCTTTGTTTATTTGTAATGTGCACATTTTTATGTCATGTGGTTATTTTTATTTGGTAGGATAGGTACCTCGGCCTATGTCACAACAAGTGCAACACTTTTGTTGCATAGCCTGTCCCAAGCCCAGAAAAAGGACCAAACACGTCGCAACGAGTGTACCAAAATAGTAGCAAAACAGAGTCTATTATAGAGAGTAAAATGCACAGAACCACCACTTTAGTGTCACAGCTCTTAGAAAACCACCACTTTACAAATGTGACATTTTGCACGCATTGAAAACTTGAGAGCAGCAAAAAGCACTGAACTAAAAAATGATCTCGTTTTGACGTGACCGAGCGCGCACGGGCCGACAACGGTGACGACGTGCCGCTAACGGCCGTCTTTTTCTTTTGTGCTCGTGACAAAGCTGGTGGGTCGGACCGACACGTGAGGGAGGGGTAGTTTACTGGGTTGGGCATGTTTGGATCACTAAAGCAGTGATCTATACTATATAGGTTGCTTGTCTGATGCATACATTATAGCATCTGCTTGAAACTAAGATGTGGCATGTGTAGGAAGATAAGAACAAAGACAGAATTCAAAGTAATTTGTAATGCACAGAGCATGTACAGCTTGCTCAATAATCAAGGCAGTGGCATTAGTTATTCAAGCATATACTCCCTCCATTCCTAAATATTTGTCTTTCTAGAGATTTCAAGAAGTGACTACATATGAAGCAAAATGTGTGAATCCACACTCTAAAATAATCAAGGCAGTGGCATTAGTTATTCAAGCATATAGTTTGCAAATCTCCCTGTGAAGTAAATAAGCTAGAGGCATGACGGCACGTGTACAATTGTGTATCAAACTTAGTCTTCCTGCAGTGTTCATTCTCAACTCTCAACTTTCCAATCTGCTTCATCGGGGGCTTGATTTCCAAATATGTATTTTCAAATGCAACTCTAGTTCGAGACTCAGAATCTGTTCGGCCCTGAGCTCTTTCGTCTTGTGAACAAGCTTCGGCTTCAGCATCTCATTTCAGCTTTCAGGCAATTACCAGAATGCATAGAAAACATTAGAGAAAAATCACTTGGCGTATTTCGAAACATACACAGTACTACAGATTACTAAGAACGAATGAGCTCTTTTATACCTTGACCATAACCATCAGTGCAGCTCATGAAGTCACTAGATACCTTTAAATAATGATAACTAGAGAATGCAACAAAGGCTTAAAATTCTCCTTGGCTAACCAGCATTATTCGAAGTCACAAGAGGGCATACACCCGAACATCAACAGACAAAAAACCAACATACAAAAAACCAAAATCTAAGTAGGCCCAAAACATTCCAAGCAATTGCCACAAGACTAGAGATCTGATCCATACTCGGCATGTGAACTTTAAGAAGGCGGGCACGAGTTCCATGCATGTTCAGTTCTATCTGATAACCATTCTGCGAAACAGGGAGTATAAGGATGATACGGTCCAGGGTTGCCTTCCACTTTGTTGTAGACAACATGTACGTACCTTCTGGGTATCCATGTTGTATGACATAAGTCTCCATCTATGAAGAAAATAAAATCACAGTCTGGATGGATAGCAATCAACGGATATGACTCGTCTCCTCCATGAAAACGCCTTGGTTGCCTTCCTAACAGTTCAGATATGTTTGCAGTATGCTTCAGGGTCCAGTCTCCACAAGCATAATCGTCAAGAACCCAAACTGAGAGTAGGCAGTATTCATCACTGTAATGATCTACCTGCACTGCATAGCGTGCAAGCGTCTCTGAGACAGCCCGATTCGTCTCTGAGAGTGCCCGATCCGTCCATCTCAATACCTATAAGGCGCTGGAATTTCCGGGCAAATCTTGAGGTCCATGTCCAGAGTGACAGCCGAAGAAACCGCCATCAAATGCAAAGAAAACCCTTGTAAGTATCCACACTAGTTCCTTCACTCCACTGAATCTGCTCCGAAAGCCATGTTCCCTTCTAGGATGAGTAGACCACTACTCCAATGGTTCTACCATAGAAATCCTGCAGGAACACAAACACCGCGAAGCGCGATGGATCGGCCGGGTCAAAGCCCAGATGGAAGTGGTTGCTGAACTTGTGCGGGCAGTGGCAGCTCCTCGGTGCGAGGCAAGACGGTCCACTTCTCCGTAGCCGGGTTGCACACGACGTAATCCGCGTCCGACCGAGATTTCAGCGACGTGACGCACTCGCAGAGGAGGAGGCCGCCGCAGCAACCCACGAGCGCGAAGCCATGGGTGTAGCCGCCGCGGCGCAGAAAAGGGAGGGATGGATCGACCATGGGCCGCTGGCCTGATCCGCCGCCGGGGAAATTGAGGAGACATGCCCCTCTCAAGCCGCCGCCGGGATGATCTTCCCAGAAGAAGCCGGAGAGGGTCTGCCGCGACCGCCTGAGGAGGCCCGGGGTCGGAGCAGAGGGCGCGCCACGACGGCGACACGCACCTGAAACGGCACAGCGACCGGTAGGGCACCCGCGCCAGGATCACCACGAGGAGCTCCTCCGGGAGCTCGCCGCCGGCCTGGAAATCTCTTCCATCTCATCTCGCGGAGACTTTGCCGACGGCGGTGGTGTATGGGTAGGTGTGGGGAATTTCGGGAGGAGGAGCTTTTCTTGCCCTAGTGATTTTTTACAATGAATTTTGTTTGTATAAAGTTTTCTTTTCTCCTCAAGCCAGAAATGCTTTATGCTCTTTTTTTCTTTCAAAATAAATCTTATTGTTCTACTTATAAATAATACTCTCTTCATTGGTGTAAAAAACGCTCTTATATTATGGGACGAAGGGAATATTTTATTATTCTAAGACCAATTTCATCAGTGGACTCGTACAAATAACGTCACAAAACTAGGCTAGCCATTAATTGGTACTCGTGGTTGTTTTAATTCTGTCTCTCTGGGTGTCGCTCTGACTGAGAGGGGGTAGGGACCCTTGATCTTCAGTGCGTTGGTGGTAGGGTTAGAAATAAATTCAAATTCATCTCGGGTGGATTGTAATGAGACGATAGCAGCATCGCTAGAATGGAATTGGGTCTTCCCGCCTCCCTCTTGTGTTCGGTGGTGTTTCTCTGTATCATCGGAAGATGCGTAGAGGATCGGATCTCGCTAAATCTGGTCTTTTCTTCTGCAGATTTGTCTCGTTGGCGCTCTCACGCAAAGCGGCCAACATGGTTTTGTGTTTTGGTTATCCAGTTTGAGTTTTGATAGACGAAGGTTTGCCAACGGCGTCTTTGTGAATCGGGTGATACTTGTATTCTCCAACCCAGTCTGCTCGGATCTAGGACATCCTACATCTTTCTCCTGCATTTCTTTTTTTGCCAGGACGAAGCTTGGATGCGCGGATGTGTCTGTCGTTGTCTTTTGGTTTATATCGACAACTTTTCGGTCGTTGTTTCTACAAACTCTTTTGTTTCGGCAAGTTGCTATGTTGAGATGGAAGCCTAGAGACACGCTGCCAATTAACTATGGCATATAGGTTTGTATCCATTCTGATAGTATGTCAAGCACAAAATAATTGGTTGATCACAGAAAAAGTGTATCAGAAAAAAGGAAGCCAAAAAATGAAACCTACAAATAAAAACACACGCACGCGTCAAATGGGCCGGCCAACTTGGATTATAGTTGATGTTTTTAGTAAGATTTGTTTAGTTTTGAGTATGAGTAGAGGAAGACAAGAAAGGTTTGGTATTAGATGAGATTTTGTTAAGATTTGAGTTGATTGAGTTAATGCATGACGTTGTTTTGGGAAAGTGCCAATTTGATTGGATTTTATATTGGGAAAGTATCAATTACGATTGTATGGGGGTCCAAAATAATAGGTTGGTCATAAAAAATTAAAAAAAAACTAAAAAACAAACATACAAAAAAATGGTGTGCATGCGTGTCGGCCAACTTTGATTATAGTTTATGTTTTAGTAAGATTTGATTTGATTTGGGTAGTAGGAAATTTTGAATTACCTGAGCTTTTGTTAAGATTTAATTTGAATGATTTGATGCATGCCATAGTTTTGGGAAAGTGCAGATTATTGAGTTGATGCACGTGTCGAATGGACTGGCTCAACTTGGTTGCACTTCAGTAATAGGTGGCATGTATGACGTTTGTGGGCATAATTTGTGTTTGCCGAGGGGTTGGTGGGAGTGAGACGAGACTACCATTGATTCCTTTTCATATATTTGGTTCTAAAGATTAATTAGAAATCATTATGATTGATTCCTTTACATAATGACATTACAAATTTACCAAATATCAGTTTGCATGATTTGTATAGATTTCGCAGACAAAAACCAGATTAAGTAGATCAATGGGCTAAAAACCGGTTTAAATAAATTGGTGGGACAGAAAAATCGGCTGGGGAGGTTTAATTGGAATAGAGGCGACGCTACCAACTCACCATGGCGTATATGTCTTTGCTGATTCTGATAGTATGCCGAACCTAAAATAATAGTTTGGGCATAGAAAAAAAGAATCAGAAAAAGGGGCCAGAAAATGAAACGGAAATATAAATGTGCGCACGTTTCTAATGGGCCGGCCAACTTTGATTATATTTAGTGTTTTGGTAAGATTTGATATTTTTTTTGGAGTATGAGTAGTGGAAGGTAAGAAAAGTTTGGTTTTAGTTGAGATTTTGTTAAGATTTGATTTGATTGAGTTAATGCATGACGTTGTTTTAGGAAAGTGTCAATTTGATTGGATTTTGTTTTGGGAAAGTGTCAATTCCGAAAGTACGCTTAGCACAAATAATAGTTGGTCATAAAAAATAAAACAGGAAAACCAAAAAATGGAACCGACAAAAAATGAAAAATGAAAACATGTGCACATGACTGACCGGCCAACTTTGATTATAGTTGATGTTTTAGTAAATTTGATTTGGGTAGTAGGAAAGTTTGGATTTAGTGAAGATTTTTTGTTAATATTTGATTTGAATAATTTCATGCATGACGTAGTTTTGGTAAAGTGATGATTTGATTGAGTTAATGCAAACATCAAATGGGCCGGCCCAACTTGGATACGCTTCAGTGAAATGTCGCATGTATGACACTCGTGGGCGTAATATAGATTTTGCAGGGGGGTTGGTGGGATTAAGGCGAGACTACCAACTTCCCTTTGATTATAATTAATGTTTTGGTAAGATTTAATTTTATTTCGGTATGAGTAGTGAAAGGCAAGGAAAGTTTGATTTTAGTTGAGATTTTATTAAGATCTGATTTGATTAAGTTAATACATGATGTTGTTTTAGGAAAGTTGTAAGGGCATATTTCTCCCTAAGTAGTTTTGGTGATTGATGACAATGCATTTACGGACTAATCGTGTGCTCTAAGCTCTTTCAGGTATATCTCACTTAAGCACAAGACGATTGTTTGCCCCTCGGATTCGATGGAAGATGGTGTTTCCTTTTTTTGCTCCCCGTCGGTGGCATTGAGTAATAGGAAAGACGTACTATTAAGAGGGGGTCCGTTTCGGAAAGGTTTGGGTGGAATCAACACGTACACATCCTACTTTCGCACCACCTTTCCTTTGCTTCTCTGGAGCTCCGGCCGTTTCTTATCGTATATGCAAACCATGGCTTCTTACTAGTACACCTGCCTGGCAAGCGGTAGTACCGCTCACATAAGCGGTAGTACCGCACAGCCACACGGTAGTACCGCCTACGGGCACGGTAGTACCGCACCAGCGGTAGTACCGCGGCTCTAGAACGGTAGTACCGTGTATCTGGCCCGGCACTGCACCAAGTGTGGAAGTAGGTGCGGAAGTAATTTTTTACTTCCGCATCCTACGTGGTAGTACCGCTTGTATCAAGCGGTAGTACCGTGCCGTGTTTTGCTACTACCGTATTTCTGCAAATGTAGCTACGGATGTAATTTATTTCATCCGTGCTTGTCCTCAGCCTGCTTGTCTCTGCCTTGCGGTAGTACCGCAAGGGCAAGCGATAGTATCGCTCAGGCAGTACTACCGCCCGTATGCCTTCGTGTCAGAGTGCAATCTGGCTAGTGCTGCTACAGCGGTAGTACCGCACCCAGAGCGGTAGTACCGCTGGCCAAGCGGTAGTACCGCTCTCTGCGGGCAGAAACGTGGGATAACGGTTGGATTTGTTCTCCCACTATATATAGGGAGTCTTCTTCCCCAAGAAGACTCACCTCTTCCCCCACATACTCCATTGTTGCTCCAAAGCTCCATTTTCGCCCGATCTCTCTCCCTAGCCAATCAAACTTGTTGATTTGCTCGGGATTGCTTGAGAAGGCATCGATCTACACTTCCACCAAGAGATATTTGATTCCCCCCCCCCCCACTAATCCCTAGCGGATCTTATTACTCTTGGGTGTATGAGCACCCTAGACGGTTGAGGTCACCTCGAAGCCATATTCCATTGTGGTGAAGCTTCGTGGTATCGTTGGGAGCCTCCAATTTAGTTGTGGAGATAGCCCCAACCTTGTTTGTAAAGGTTCGGTTGCCGCCTTCAAGGGTACCACTAGTGGAATCATGACACCTTGCATCGTGTGAGGGCGTGAGGAGAATACGGTGGTCCTAGTGGCTTCTTGGGGAGCATTGTGCCTCCACACCGCTCCAACGGAGACGTACTTCCCCTCAAAGGGAAGGAACTTCGGCAACACATCCTCGTCTTCACCGGTTCCACTTGTGGTTATTTCTTCCCTTTACTTGTGCAAGCATTACTTGCTTATCTCTTATAGCTTGTTTGTGAGGTTGTTATCTTTACTTTCTATTAGTTGTCATCTTAGTAGCATATCTAGACAACTTACTTTGACCCTTAATTTAAAGTGATTAAGAAAAGCTAAAAATTGTTAGTTGCCTATTCACCCCCCCTCTAGTAAACCATATCGATCCTTTCAATTGGTATCAGAGCCTTGTCTCTTTTTAAGGACTTTATCGTCCAAAGAGTATAGGTGACGACGTAGTCGAGACGGAGGATCATTCCGGTGGAACTCCGTCCTTGCCTACGTCCGATGGGGGAGCCTCGGTCTCTCGTGAGGAGTTCAATATGGCTATGACCACATTGAAAGAGTCACTAGCGACCGAGGTCAAAGGCATGTTTAAAGATTTGCTTGAGGGGCTTAAATTATCCACCGCACCGTTGGAAGTGGTTCGTCCCGCTACCAACGTGTCGGAGGCTAATCCCGACAAGGGAGAAGCTAGTAGTGAACAAGCCCCTGTTACTAAGAATGGGAGTGGGATCGTTGCCCACTCCGCTCCTCCTACTCACTATGGAGGACCCGTTCCTACACCGCATTTAAATTCCGTTGGGCCTCCTCCCAAGTTTATAAAACATTCTGATTTTGCTACTTGGGTGTTTCGTTTCAAACGTCATATAAATCATTGCTCTACTAATCTTTGGAGAATCATTGAGCAAGGTTTTTATCCGCATGATCCCGACAACATGACTCTAAGAGAAACTGCGGATCATCAATTCAACGAGTCCGCTCTTTGCATTCTTCAAGATGCTATTCCTCCAGAAGACATTGCACATCTTCGACCCTTCACTGTGGCCAAGGAAGCTTGGGAGCATGTTGGCACTATGTACAAGGGAAGCACTAGCATTCAACGCTCTAACTATGAAGTTGTGCAAGATGAAGCCGATGAGTTTGCTATGATCGAAGAAGAAGATCCTCGTGAACTTTATCGGAGATTAACCACCCTTGCGGTCTCCCTTCGAGATCATGGTAGTAAGGACACGGATGACAATTGGATCAAGCGCAAGTTCCTCAAGGCCATGATGCCCTATAATAAGGCCATGTCCTTTGTCATTCGTCAGAGACCGGACTTCCACCACTTGTCATCAAATGAAGTGTTGGATGAGTTCGTTGCCATGAGGATCTTGGACATGACCGCCGACAATGCGGTCTTAAGAGCTCAACGATCGAAGAAGCCTAACCTCGCCCTGAAGGCCAAGGCTTGTGTGGAAGAATAGGAGGTGGAGGATGATGATGAGTGTAGCCCCGAGGACACCAAATATGCCTATCATGAGCACATGGCCCTTGCTTCAAGGCAATTTTGGGGCAACAAGAAGAATACAAGACCCAACTTCAACAGGAACAACTCAAGTGGGAACAAGGGCAAGCAACGAGTGAGGACATGCTTCAACTGTGGAAATGTAAGCCACTTCGTTGCGGATTGCCCATATGAGAAAAGTAAAGACTTTGGAGGCAAGCTTATCCGGAAGGACACGTCAAAGTCTTATCCCAACAAGAACAACTTCAACAAGAAGACTCCTCCTAAAGGGTTGGTGGCCCAAGAAGAATATGTTGAGGATGATGATAATGATGAAGATGATGAGATGGTCACCATGGCCACAATTGCTATTGCTACTACTCCACACTTATCTCTCTTCGACTCACCGAATGAGAACATCACCGCCAAGTGTCTCATGGCCAAGGCCACCAACAAGGTAACCCCAAACATCAATACCACTATCACTTCTAATCCTTCATTGATGGATTGTATTGATGAGACTGAGGGAACTAAGGAGGGAGAGAATGAATTTGAGTTGATCATGAACAAACTCAAGGGCAAATCCAAGAAGCATTTTGTTGCTCTCTTGGAACAACTCGGTGAGGCCAATGACATGATTGAGGCTCACGAGGAAACCATTACTAATATGGAAGGACATAGTCGAGACTATGCCGATGAGATATCGGATCTCTCTAACGCCCTAGAGGAAGAGCGTGATCTTCGTTTGGCTCTTGAGGAGTCACACAACGATGATCATGCTAAATTAAAGAAAGATCTTGATCATGCTTTAGTTGTCTCTCGTGTGCTTAATTCCGAGAAGGCAAAACTTGAGGTTGATCATGAGAAACTCAAAGAAGAGTTTGTCATACTCGACAAGGCTCACAAGGCCTTGAAAGATATGCATGCGTCTCTCAAGGAGACTCATGATCGGCTCCAAGTTTCGCTAACCAAGGAAAAGGCTATCTTTCCTCGCATGGTATTAATTGATAATGAAAATGCTACTAACCCATGTTGCGAGCATGTGCATCTTGTTGAAGAACATGCCAAGTTGAAAAAGCAACTTGAGAAAGGCCTTGTGTCATGCATATGATGGGCCTCTAACCCCTCGTTGGTTACCCCAAGTGGAAGGTGTGAGATGCAGTGTTGTGGAAGTTTTTCCCTTAGCAAAGATGCCAAGGATCGAATCCCCAGAGACTCCTAGGTTCAACAAGTAGGTGTCAACTGCTAACGGCGCCAGATATTAGCAATCAACGTGGACCTGCACACAGATACAAATAACTTTGCTCCCAACGAGTACAGAGAGGTTGTCAATCCCTCCGGCCTTGTAGTTCACAAAGGATTAAACGCAAATGATAGTAGTGATAGATAATGTTTGCAATAGTAAATAAAAGCGAAAAGTAAATAGCGGATGTGATCAATGATGGTAATATGGACCGGAGTCTCATGATGTTCACTAGTGATGTCTCTCTCCCAAAAGACGATAAAACAGCTATGTGAGGTAAACGAATTACAGCTGGGCAATTGACAGGACCACAAACGCAAACCAATGCTGACTACATTGCAAGAAAGGTTGAGGTTCAAAGCATGGGCGGTACGCCAAAGTAAGTAGACCGAAATCCATCAATATGTACTACTAATCATCCACCTTGAGATATCTATCCAGAACATCTCGCTGTTATTAAGTTGCGAGTACCACCCATAGTGTAAACTCAAAGCAACAGACAACTGCATTAAAAGAACTTTGCGTAAAGTAAACAATCCTTGCACCCGCGGGCACAAGCACCGTTGTTTTCTCCCTTGTGGCAACAGCACATCCCCTAGACTCATGTTTCTGTCACTCAAGCTAGTCATCGAGGGGCATGAACCCACAATCGAGCATAACGTTCCCTCTTGGAGTCACTACCTATTACTTGGCCAAAGCAATAAATAACAACGGAGAACATGCAAGAATTACTTATGAACATAAATATAAAAGAGGTAGATCAAATATATTACTCAATCACAATCTGAACATAATCTCATAATCCATCGAATCCCAGCAAACTCATCATAGCAACAGCATAAGGATTACATATGTGCCTCGATCATGTAGGGCAGCTCACGAGGACTAATTAGTGAAGCACGAGAATGGGAGGAGAACATCACATAGCTACTGGTCATGGATTCATGGTCCAAGGGAGACTACTCACAACTCATCCGGGAGGCGTCCATGGTGGTGGAGAGGCTCCCGATGGTGATCCTCCCCTCCGGCAGGGTGCCGGGAAGAGTTCTCCTGGTGCTCCCGATCTTGGAAGCGGCGGCGGCGGCGGAACAGATATGAGATCGCGAAAAAGAGTTCCCGTCCCGAGGGTTTCGAAGGACGCTCTAAATATATGCCAAAGGGGGGCACCAGACGGGGCTCGGGGAGCCCAGGCGCCCCCCCGGCGCGGCCCAGGGGGGGGGGCCGCCAGGGCGCTTGGGGCCCTGGTGCCCCCCCCC
>LR738711.1:64620275-64758395 GCA_902687465.1 Secale cereale
GCTGTACTTCGGGCGCAAGGTAGGTTCTGGAACGCTGATTTTTTATATAATTTTTCTGGATTTTTCTTGACAGTTCTCGTAATGTGAAAACCTGAAATACAAAAACAGCCGAAAACAAAAATTGCCACTGGGGTGCACTGGATTAGTAGGTTAGTCCAAATATGATCAAAAGTGTATGGAAGTGTATGAATACCATAGCAATATCACCCAAAAGTGGCATGGAGCAAGCAGAAATTATAGATACGTTTTGGACGTATCAACATCCCCAAGCTTAATTCCTGCTCGTCCTCGAGTAGGTAAATGATAACAAGAATAATTTCTGTGGTGACATGCTATTAACCATATAGGACTTTTTATAGTCATATGACAAAAGCTTACTGAGACAATGATTCTATAGTAATTAAGTTGCCTCTTGAGAAAATCACAAAGGACTGAAAGTCTTACAATATGAAACTGAAACATCAAAAAGATTTGCAATGAACATGGTGTGCAAATATGATAAAGTGATATCTAGCTTGCCCCCTTTAGTGAAGCAAAACATAAATGCAGGGGCACCTTCAAGGTTTAAGTGATGACTAGATACAATGATTTCAAAATAAACGATATCACAGTCATGCAAAAGACAATGCTACTTTGGAACAATGCACATTACACTTAGAATGACAATCATGCTCTCAGTAGTTGGTGCTTGAAAAAAGAAGGTGGAGACTCATAAAAGTAAAAGAATGGTTATGTGCTAGAGCTTTTTATTTTGAAAACATAGAAGCAATTTTGTCAACGGTAGTAGTACTTCATATGTGTCATGCATAAGACATCCTATAAGTTGCAAGCCTCATGCATCAAATACCAATAGTGCTCGCACCTTGTCCTAATTAGCTCGGATTTCCATGGGTTATCATTGCATTACATATGTTTCAACCAAGTGTCACAAAGGGGTACCTCTATGCCACCTGTACAAAGGTCCAAGGAGATAAATCGCATTTGATTTCTCTTTTTTGATAGATCTCAACTTGAGGACATCCATACCGGGACAACATAGAAAAGAGATGATGGACTCCTCTTTAATGCATAAGCATATTCTCATAAGAGATTGAGGATTAATGTCCAAGCTAAAACTTCCACCATGATACATGGCTTTGGTTGGCGGCCCAATGTTCTTCTCTAACAATATGCATACTCATTCAACCCATGGCAAATCACCCTTACTTCAGACAAGACGAACATGCATAGCAACTCACATGATATTCAACAAAAGTGTGACAGTTGATGGCGTCCCCAGAAACATGGTTACCGCTCAGCAGGCAACTTATAAGAAATAAGATACATAGGCAACATATTCTTTACCACAATAGTTTTTAAGCTACTTTCCCATGAGCTATGTATTGCAAAAATGAAGGTTTTAAAGGTAGCACATGTAAATTTACTTGGAGTGGCGGTGAAATACCACATATAGGTAGGTATGGTGCACTCATATGGCATAACTGGTTTAAAAGGGTGTGGATGCACAAGCAGTTAGTCCACTTAGTACAGGTGGAGGTTAGCAAAAGACTGGGAGCGACCAACTAAGAGAGCAATGACGGTCATAATCATGCAGAGCGACAAAGCAACATTGAATCAGGCATGGTAGTTATATCGCTACTCATAAATAAAAGATCATCAAGGCTTGACAGACTTTCTTTACAGTCTTAAATATGCATGAGCATACGCCAAGTCAATCAAAATAAATTCTTGAAGGAAGATATTACTAAACCATACCACATCATAGGCAAACAAATCAAGTTGGTACTCCAATAACACATTGGGAATCCCCCAGCTATTTGAGACTAACCATAAGAAAACCTGAACTACTAAGCGCCATTATGCACGTAGCATCTTTATCATAGACATATCAACCAATGCAACGGAAGCAAACTCTCTTAATAAGGTGAGCATGGTAATTAAAGAGAGTTCAAGAAACCAACTAAACAAAAGCTCTTCGAAAAAGATAAGCATGAATACTAAGAGCAGAGCATGATAGTAGCTATTAAAAGACAAAGAACACACACAGCAAAGATAGACATGAAAATTCTATGTTATGTTCTAGGTAGAAGTGGAGCGTGTTTCTCTCCCACATAAAGAACGCTGAGTTCCGACTCGTTATGAAAAAAACTAAAAAGGAAACTAAAAGCAAGACGCTCCAAGCATAGCACATAACACATGAAGTGATAAAAATATAGCGAAACGAAAGACGAACTGATAATGTTGATGGAGAAGGGGATGCACGGGGGCATCCCCAAGCTTAGACGCTTGAGTCTCCTTGAATATTTCTTGGGGGTGCACGGGGGCATCCCCAAGCTTGAGAGCTTGACACTCCTGAATCTTTTAATCATCTTCCCTCGCACACTTGAAAACTCCCTTCATACATAACTCATTATAATCTGATTAGCGAGGTTAGTACCCTTAATAAAATAATTGTTCCTTGCCGGAAATAAAGATATTCTTGAAGTTCTACTGTTTCTCAAGATTGCCAAAAGGTTTTTGCAAAGAAAAAGCAAGCTCTTGGTTTGCAAAATGAAGGAAAGGCAAAACATGACAGAATCTTTGAAAAACAGAACAACAGTAGTAATTGATTTGTTCGGGGCACTTCTTCAACTCAAATCAAAAAACTCAGAACAGATGCACGAAAGACAATTATATAGAGAATGCTGTCGGAAAAATTCAGACCAAAAAGATGATCTGGTGATTTTATACGAATTTTTCTATCCAAGGACAAAATCTGTTTCCTGGACAGCACCTCACAACTTTTGAACTTTCTAGCAATCAGAGGCTATACTTGGCACAAATATGAAAAGCAAAGATACAATGATGATGCTACTGTAGTAAACAACATCAAGACACAACAAAAGCAAAATATAAAAATTTATTCATTGGGCTGCCTCCCAAAAGCGCTTTCTTTTATGCCTTTAAGCTAGGCATAATGCATATAGATCAAGTTTTATCAAGAGTAAAAGAATAGCTAGCCCGTACAACGGACTCAAAAGGTAACTTGATCTTCTTACGAGGGAAGTGTTCCATCCCTTTCTTGAGAGGAAACTGAAATTTTATATTACCCTCTTTCATGTCAATGATAGCACCAACGGTGCGTAAAAAGGGACGTCCCAAAATAATTGGACATGAAGGATCACATTCAATATCCATAATAGTGAAATCAACGGGAACATAATTATCATTAACAACGATAAGAACATCGTCGATCCTCCCCAAAGGTTTCTTTATGGAAGAATCAACGAGACGAACACCAAAAGAACAAGAATCATAAGGTTTCAATTTAAGCATATCATGTATTCTTTTGGGCATAACAGAGGTACTAGCACCAACATCACATAATGCATAGCAAGAGAAGTCATTCAAATTAATTTTTATCATAGGATCCCAACCATCTTCTAGCTTTCTAGGTATGGAGGCTTCTACTCTAAGTTTCTCCTCCCTAGCTTTGATGAGAGCATTAGTGATATGCTCTGTGAAGGCAAGATTAAGCGTGCTAGTGCGGGGGTCTCTAGACATCTTGTGAAGGAAATCAATAACTTCGGTAAGAGTGCAATTATCAAAATCATGGTCATTACCATCAAGTAAAGTGGTAGTGGTGTCCTTTAGGTTCATTTGTTTGGTAGTTTCTATAGTCATAGCATCACCATTAATAGGTCCAATGGGACCAGGAGTACATTGGGTGCTAAGAGTTTGGATATCCTCAACAACTTGGATAGTAGCAACAGTGTGGTGGGTAGGAAGGCTCTTAATTCTATCTTCTTCCTCCCTTTGGGATGCAACCACTTCGGGTTTAGCTGCCATTTGGTTTATCAAAGTGGCTTGTGTGTGGGACATATTGGAAGCTTGGGTCTCAGTGATAGTGAGTCTAGTCTGGAGGTTAGAAATCTCAATATTTATGTTCTCTAATCGTCTACTAATGTCTTGCAAGATAGCAGTATGCTCATTTAATTGCCTCGAGAAGGTTTTGTTTTGTTCATATTGGGTGTGCATGTAATTCTTAGTGGCCTTCTCTATTTCTAGCAGTTTCTCATAGCCAGGCAAATCTCTATCTTTTTGGATGGAGTTCTTGGTACTAGGATAAGCATTGTTGTTCCCATAGGAATTAGAGGGGAACGGTCTAGGATTACTACCAAAGTTACTCCTATAAGCATTGTTGTTAAAATTGTTTCTAGAGATAAAGTTCACATCTACTTGTTCTTGAGGAATCAAAGAATTTAAAGGAACATCGCGAGGATCAATAGAGGATTGCTTCGAAAGTAGAGACATGATCAAGTCAACTTTTTCAATTAAGGAGGAAATCTCCTCGACAGAGTTTACCTTCCTACCTGTTGGAGCGCGTTCGGTGTGCCATTGGGAATAGTTGGTCATCATCTCATCGAGAAGCTTTGTGGCAGCACCAAGTGTAGTTGACATAAAAGTTCCTCCCGCGGCCGAATCTAACAAGTTCCGCGAGGTAAAGTTCAAGCCTGCATAAAAAGTTTGGATAACCATCCAAGTAGTCAAACCATGAGTAGGGCAGTTCTTGATAAGAGATTTCATACGTTCCCAAGCTTGGGCAACGTGTTCATTATCCAATTGTTTAAAATTCATTATGTTACTTCTAAGTTGGATAATTTTAGCAGGTGGATAGTATTTTCCGATAAAAGCATCTTTGCACTTGTCCCATGAATCTATGCTATTTCTAGGCAAAGACTGAAACCAAATTTTAGCTTCTCCTCTCAAGGAGAAAGGAAAAAGCTTAAGCTTAACAATATTACCATCTATTTCTTGGTACTTTTGCATATCACAAACTTCAACAAAGTTGTTCAAGTGTAAAGCAGCATCATCTCCAGCACCGGAGAATTGATCTTTCATGACTAAGTTCAGTAAAGCAGGTTTAATTTCATATGAAGGTGCTGAAGTGGCAGGTGTAGTGATAGGTGTGCTGATAAAGTCATCGTTGTTGTGACTAGTGAAGTCACACAACTTGGTGTTCTCGGTGGAACCCATAGTAGCAAGCAAGCAAGATAACTATTTTTATGATTTTCGATAAAAGGGTACTAAAGCAAAAACTGAAAGGTAAACTAACAAGACTAAAAAGCAAAGGTAAAAGATAGCGTGCAACTCCCCTTTCCCGAAGAGTGGAGTCCCCGGCAACGGCGCCAGAAAAACTCCTTGATGGGCCTCTAACCCCTCGTTGGTTACCCCAAGTGGAAGGTGTGAGATGCAGTGTTGTGGAAGTTTTTCCCTTAGCAAAGATGCCAAGGATCGAATCCCCAGAGACTCCTAGGTTCAACAAGTAGGTGTCAACTGCTAACGGCGCCAGATATTAGCAATCAATGTGGACCTGCACACAGATACAAATAAATTTGCTCCCAACGAGTACAGAGAGGTTGTCAATCCCTCCGGCCTTGTAGTTCACAAAGGATTAAACGCAAATGATAGTAGTGATAGATAATGTTTGCAATAGTAAATAAAAGCGAAAAGTAAATAGCGGATGTGATCAATGATGGTAATATGGACCGGAGTCTCATGATGTTCACTAGTGATGTCTCTCTCCCAAAAGACGATAAAACAGCTATGTGAGGTAAACGAATTACAGCTGGGCAATTGACAGGACCACGAATGCAAACAAATGCTGACTACATTGCAAGAAAGGTTGAGGTTCAAAGCATGGGCGGTATGCCAAAGTAAGTAGACCGAAATCCATCAATATCTACTACTAATCATCCACCTTGAGATATCTATCCAAAACATCTCGCTGGTATTAAGTTGCGAGTCCCACCCATAGTGTAAACTCAAAGCAACAGACAACTGCATTAAAAGAACTTTGCGTAAAGTAAACAATCCTTGCACCTGCGGGCACAAGCACCGTTGTTTTCCCCCTTGTGGCAACAGCACATCCCGTAGACTTATGTTTCTGTCACTCAAGCTAGTCATCGAGGGGCATGAACCCACAATCGAGCATAACGTTCCCTCTTGGAGTCACTACCTATTACTTGGCCAAAGCAATAAATAACAACGGAGAACATGCAAGAATTACTTATGAACATAAATATAAAAGAGGTAGATCAAATATATTACTCAATCACAATCTGAACATAATCTCATAATCCATCGGATCCCAGCAAACTCATCATAGCAACAGCATAAGGATTACATATGTGCCTCGATCATGTAGGGCAGCTCACGAGGACTAATTAGTGAAGCACAAGAACGGGAGGAGAACATCACATAGCTACTGGTCATGGACTCATGGTCCAAGGGAGACTACTCACAACTCATCCGGGAGGCGTCCATGGTGGTGGAGAGGCTCCCGATGGTGATCCTTCCCTCCGGCAGGGTGCCGGGAAGAGTTCTCCTGGTGCTCCCGATCTTGGAAGCGGCGGCGGCGGTGGAACAGAGATGAGATCGCGAAAAAGAGTTCCCGTCCCGAGGGTTTCGAAGGACGCTCTAAATATATGCCAAAGGGGGGCACCAGACGGGGCTCGGGGGGCCCAGGCGCCCCCCCGGCGCGGCCCAGGGGGGGCCGCCGCCAGTGCGCCTGGGGCCCTGGTGCCCCCCCCCGGCTGTACTTCGGGCGCAAGGTAGGTTCTGGAACGCTGATTTTTTATATAATTTTTCTGGATTTTTCCTGACAGTTCTCGTAATGTGAAAACCTGAAATACAAAAACAGCCGAAAACAGAAATTGGCACTGGGGTGCACTGGATTAGTAGGTTAGTCCAAATATGATCAAAAGTGTATGGAAGTGTATGAATATCATAGCAATATCACCCAAAAGTGGCATGGAGCAAGCAGAAATTATAGATACGTTTTGGACGTATCAGCATACAAGGTGAGAAGAACCTCAACAATCTCATGAGCAATCGAAAGGAGGTGGTGGCAAAGGAAGGAATTGGATTTGTTCCTGAGCCCAAGAAGAAGAAGAATGACAAGAACAAGCTACCACCCCCTCCCCGACAAACTTTTGTGAAAAAAGGAGAGGGCGCATCCAAGAAGAAGAACACGGCGAAAAGTGGTGGTGTCAAGAAAAACTCCACCATACCATCAAACATGGCCGGCGACTTTAATCCTTCATATGTTTTATGTCGTGCTAGTGATGGTCACGTGTTTGCTAAATTTGTTGGTTCTTCGTATGAGTACATTGAATGGTCCATTTGGGTTCCTAAGACCCTTGTTACTAACCTCAAAGGACCCATTACCAAATGGGTACCTAAATCCAAGCATTGATCTCTTGTAGGAGTTTGCTTCCGGTGGGGGATCATGGTTGCTCGATAGTGGAGCCACAAATCATATGACCGAAAGCAAAGACTTGGTGGTGGACGTGCATCTAGGTTCATCTATGGCCACCAACGTAGAATGGGGTGATGCTTCATCTTCTAAGGTATTGGGGCTTGGCAAGGTTGTTGTCTCTCATGATCTCACGATCGAGAAAGTCATGCTTGTTGAGTCCCTTGCATACAATTTACTTTCTGCTCGCCAACTTGCACTCATGGGCTTTGCTACATTCTTTGATATTGATACCGTGGCCCTCTTGTGGAGCGAGACTCTTAAAGTAGCCTATGTTGGGCATGTCGAGAACGGTCTTTATGTGGTTAACTTCTCGAAGCAACCCACTAAGGTCGCGACATGCTTAATGGCTAAAGTTGATGTGGGATGGCTTTGGCATCGCCGTTTGGCCCATGTCAATATGAGATCTTTGCAAAGTCTTCTCAAGGGGGACCATGTCCGTGGACTAACAAATGTTAGCTTTGCCAAAGATCGTGCTTGCAGGGCTTGCATTGAAGGAAAGTTACAAGGGACGGCTCACCCTCCCACGACTATCATCTATTCAAAGAGACCCCTAGTGCTCCTTCACATGGTCCTCTTTGGGCCTCCATCTTTTGATAGTCTTGGGGGTAGAAAGTACTGCTTGGTGATTGTGGATGATTACTCAAGATACACCTGGGTATACTTCTTCAAGAAGAAGAGTGAGACCCAACAAACCGTCATCAACTTTGCAAATGAAGCTCAATGACAAAATGAAGCAAAGATTTTGATGATCAGAAGTGACAACGGCACCGAGTTCAAGAACTACACCTTGGATGAGTTTCTCAGTGATGAGGGGATCAAACATCAATATGCAGCTCCCTATACCCCTCAACAAAACGGTGTAGCGGAGAGAAAGAACCAAACTCTGATGGATGCAGCAAGAACCATGATGGCGGAATTCAAATCTCCATACAACTTTTGGGCCGAAGCCTTCAACACCGCTTGCCATGCATCAAATCGGCTCTATCTCCGCAAAGGCTTGAACAAAACTCCATATGAGATTCTTACCGGTAACAAGCCCAATCTCAAGTACTTCCGGGTGTTCGGGTGTAAGTGTTTCATCCTCAAGAAAGGTGTTCGGTTGTCTAAATTTGAATCTAGAGCTCATGAGGGCATATTTGTTGGTTATGCTACAAACTCTCATGCTTACCATGTCCTCAACAAGTCCAATGGGCTCATTGAGGAGACGAGTAACGTAGAGTTTGATGAAAATAATGGCTCCCAAGTGGAGCAAAGTGGTACTTTTGATGTAGGTGATGAAATTCCTCCTCAAGCCATAAGAAGAATGGGCGTTGGATATATCCTACCCATTGAGGAACCCCTTGTGGCCGACGGAGAAGGACAATGTTCCACTCAAGTGGAACCATCACCAACCCAAGACCCACACGCTTCCGAAGAACAAAGTGAAGGCCCTCAACCGGACAAACAAGGCCAAGTGCAAGATCAATCACAAGATGGTGGGGAGCCACCAAATGATGCACAAGGTCAAGTTCTGTCCTCCGAGCAAGATCAAGGTCAAGAGGAAGCTCAAGATCAAGATCTAGCTCCTGACGACGCTCAAGATGATCAACTCAATGCTCCTCAGTTATCTCTTGAAGAGCAATTGGAGCGTCGTGCTGCAAAAGTTGCCTCCAGGCTTGCTTCCAGAGAACATCACATGGAGAACATTCTAGGAAGCATCAAAAGGGGGGTAAGCACTCGTAGACAATTGGCAAACTATTGTGCTCATCAAGCTTTTGTCTCTTGTGTTGAACCTGAGAAGGTTTATGAGGCGCTCGAAGACCCTGATTGGCTCAATGCCATGCATGAAGAACTCCATAACTTCGAGCGCAACAAGGTGTGGTGTCTGGTGCCAAGGCCAAAGGAGAACCATAATGTCATTGGAACCAAGTGGATCTTTAAGAACAAGCAAGATGCTCATGGCATTGTCATCCGCAACAAGGCGCGTCTGGTGGCTCAAGGCTACTCCCAAGTCGAGGGTATCGACTACGGTGAAACCTTTGCCCCCGTTGCTCGCCTTGAATCCATTCGTTTGTTGCTTGCCTATGCTTCCCATCATAACTTTAAGTTGCAACAAATGGATGTGAAAAGTGCATTTCTTAATGGTCCTATTAATGAGTTGGTGTATGTTAAACAACCCCCGAGGTTTGAGGATCCTAAGCTCCCCAATCACGTATACCAAATCGATAAGGCAGTCTATGGCCTTAAACAAGCCCCACGTGCGTGGTATGGGCATCTTACCGAGTTGTTACAAGATCGTTGGTTTGAAATTGGGAAAATCGACCCCACTCTTTTTACTAAGAAGGTCAAAGGGGAGTTGTTTGTATGCCAACTATATGTTGATGATATTATCTTTGGTTCCCCTAACAAAGCTTTCAATGATGAGTTCGCCGCACTCATGACCACACATTTTGAGATGTCCATGATGGGAGAGTTGAAGTACTTCCTTGGGTTTGAGATCAAGCAAAGAAGAGAAGGGATCTTCATCAAACAATCCAAGTATACTCAATACATGCTCAAGAGGTTCAATCTAAGTGATGTCAAGCTGTCTACTACTCCAATGCCATCCAATTGCCAACTTGACATTGATCCCAATGGTAAAGCGGTGGATCAAAAGGTATATCGCTCTATGATCGGTTCCTTGCTTTACCTTTGTGCATCTAGACCGGATATTATGTTGAGTGTGGGAATATGTGCACGGTTTCAAGCCTCACCTAAGGAAAGTCACTTTGTGGCTGTCAAGCGAATCTTTCGATATTTGGCTCATACCCCAAGCTTTGGCTTATGGTACCCAAGAGGAGCAAACTTCAACCTTGTAGGTTTCTTTGATTCTGACTGGGCGGGAGACAAAGTGGATAGGAAGTCCACTTCTGGAGGGTGCCAATTTCTTGGTTGCTCTCTTGTTAGTTGGTCTTCCAAAAAGCAAAGTTGTGTGTCTCTCTCGTCCACCGAAGTAGAGTATGTGGCAGCTGGCAGTTGTTGTGCTCAACTCTTATGGATGAGGCAAACTTTAAAGGATTACGGTGTCACTTGTGACAAAGTGCCTCTTTGGTGTGACAATGAAAGTTCCATCAAGATTTCTCTCAACCCGGTGCAACACTTCAAGACGAAGCATATAGAGATTCGGTATCACTTCATCCGAGATCACATAAGGCAAGGAGAGATCGAGCTTCACTATGTCAACACTCATGATAACCTTGCAGATATCTTCACGAAGCCGTTGGATGAAGCAAGATTTCGCGAGTTAAGGCATGAGCTAAATAACATCGATTTGAGCAATGTGGCTTGAGACTTTGCACACACTCCTCACACGCAATATAGTTATCTTGTCTAGATGTAGGCATGGACATAGGGGGAGTATTGTTCTGTCAATGAACTATTCCTCCCCCCATTATGCATAAATTGATCAAGTCTTTGTCATTTGCCATACGTAGATGGTATAAGTGCTTCAAGACGAGTATTGGTCATGGGCCCAAGGATAGTTCTTTGTGATGCCATACCAAATAACTCAAACATAGGTGGCCTCGGCCACCGCCCTCCTCTTTGGAGTAGTGTTTTGCCTTGCGTGTGCGTTTTTTTGTTTTTCTTCTCTCCTTTGCTAAAAGCCTCTTGTCGAAACGTGCTAGTTCTTGGAGGAGCGGTACTACCGTGCACAGTCACAGTACTACCGCAAAAGAGACTACGGTACTACCGCAAGTCCAGCACGGCAGTATTTTTTTACTGCCGCTGGTAGAGCGGTACTACCGCTTAGCGTGCGGTACTACCGCCCAAGCGGTACTACCGCGATGACCGCGGTAGTACCGTACGTATTCGAACGGGTGGGAGTTATATGCGGGCAGGGGGAGTTTCAACTCCCCCATACCCATTCATCTCCAAACCCCCACACCGTCTCTCTCTCCCTCTAAGGACGCCGCCGGAGGACCTCGTCGGATCTCCTCCCTCGGCCACTCTCCTCGCATTCCGACCGGTGGGATCGCTCCCCACCTCGACCTCTTGCCATGGATGAAGGTTTCTCCCCAAATCCCCTCCTCTTTTTGCCTAGTTGTTGTTTTTAGGGTTTGGGGAGATGCTTGATGTTCTAGCATTCTTCGTGTTCTCATCCATGGAATATTAGGATGTAGGAGAGTGTTTTTGCTCGAGAAATGCTCGTATGTATGTTGCTACCAAGTTACTATGATCAGCCATAGTACCGTTCTTCGATCTACGCGTTCTAGTCTAGATCCGTTCTTCAGATCTGACCCGAGCGGTACTACCGCTGGCCAACCGCGGTACTACCGCTTTGCCGCGTATCTCCGCGGAAGTAAAATTTTACTACCGCATACTTAGCGGTACTACCACAACCGCAACGCGGTACTACCGCCCCCTAAGCGGTACTAATTTTTTTACTTCCGTCTTTGTCGCTGAAGTAAACTTTTACTACCGCATACTGTGCGGTACTACCGCATCCCTCAAGCGGTACTACCGCTCACTAAGCGGTACTAATTTTTTACTTCCGCGTCCATCGGGCAGTACTACCGCTTGTATCATAGTTCCTTCGTAGCACTTACATATTATCCTTTCTACTCATTTCATGTGTTTTTTGAGGCTTTTGCATTGATTCTGTTTGTGTTTTCCTCGTGTTCTTGTGTTTGTGTCTTAGGTGGTGGCTCCGGTTCCGATGTTCGTCGTACCAATCCCATACGTGACACCGAGTCCAAGCGTCTGCGCAACCCCAGTGATGTGCCAGAGGGCTCCAATCCCCAACGCAAGTTCAAGACCGCCGCCAACAAGCAAAATGAATCTTCTATGACTATGGAAGAAATGCCAGCTAATGAGTTCATGGCACGGAGGAAGCACAACCTTTATGGAGAACCCCGAGCTCAGTTCATGGGGATGAACTTTTCTGGACCAAGCAGCAGTATCGCATCTACACAGAGGTGCTCAAGAGCAAGACCAACCTGTACGTGGATGCTCATTGGGTGGACATGGCCCACATGCGGAGGGCCGATAACCTGGCTTACTTTGCCGAGGCTCTGGATCTGGTAGAGCAGTTTGGGCTTGAGCACTTCATGACCTTTCGGAATGATTTTGATCCAGAAATCATTGCTCAGTTTTATGCTTCGGTCCACTTCCACACCAAGGAAGATCGCCCAATGACTTGGATGACAAATGGTCACAAGATGACTGCTTCTTGGAAGGAATTCATGGATCTTATACAGATTGCTGATGAGGGACTCCACAACCCAATTGGAGCACGGCCTCATGCCAATCAAGAAGCTGCCAACAAAGACAAACTGTTACCATTTTATGTGGAGAAGACTCTTGCAAGTGGCAAGAAGACATGGGTGTTGAACCCCTTTTTGGACATCATGCATCGGATCATCCGCAACACCTTGTTTCCTCGAGTTGGAGACAAGGACAAGATCCATGCATACCTAGTCGACATGCTGCTGATGTGTGAAGCGGCTCACACGGCGCAGTCTCCACCACTTGACATATCCCATATCATGTGGTGTGAGCTCTGCTTTTCGATCTACACTCGCAAGGTACCCATCTATGGTCTGTTCCTATTTCTGCTCATCTCCAAGACTTGGGAGAAGCTTTACCCTGATGAGGAGTTCGAGGCCGAGTGTATCCTTCATGACCCCATTCGTCTTCGCATCAAGACTCGATGGGCCCAACACTACCACTCGTGCACAAGCTGCCGCAGCTCTGATGGGTACTGACGAGGAGCCTGTAGAGGAGCCAGCTGAGGATAGTCCTGGAGGGTATGCCCCTCCATCATCTGAGACTTCTTGGGCTAATAAGTTAAAGAGGAAGATGAAGGCCTTTTTCTGCATGCAAGCTGAAGGTCAGTACAAGGCCCATGTCATTCACAAGTAATCTCGCCAGCGCGACAACAGGATCATGCGGATCTTTGCTGAGCATGTATCCAGTGGGTCAGAGGAGGTCATCACTCCTGAGGCGGCATGGATGGCCCATCAGGGGTACAAGTGGTCTGATTCTGACATAGAGCAGCAGGAATCTGATGGCTTCTCGCCCCTCGTTGGTTACCCCAAGTGGAAGGTTTGAGATGCAGTGTAGCGGAAGTTTTCCCTTGGCAAAGATACCAAGGATCGATTTCCCCTGAGACTCCCAGTTTCAACAAGAAGGTGTCAACTGCTTACGGCGCCAGATATTAGCAATCAACGTGGACCTGCACACAGATACAAATAACTTTGCTCCCAACGAGTACAGAGAGGTTGTCAATCCCTCCGGCCTTGTCGTTTACAAAGGATCAAACGCAAGTGATAATAGTGATAGGTTTTGCTGCAAATAGTAAATAAAAGCCGAAAGTAAATAGCGGATGTGATCAATGATGGTAATATGGACCGGGGTCCCATGATGTTCACTAGTGATGTCTCTCTCCCAAAAGACGATAAAACAACAATGTGAGGTAAACGAATTACAGCTGGGCAATTAACAGAATTATGTGTGCAAACCAATGCTAACTATGTTGCAAGAAAGGTAGAGGTTCAAAGCATGGGCAGTACGCCAAGGCAAGTAGACCGAAATCCATCTGCATCTACTACTAATCGTCCACCTTGAGATATCTATCCAGAACATCTCGCTGGTATTAAGTTGCGAGTCCCACCCATAGTGTAAACTCAAAGCAACAGACAACTGCATTAAAAGAACTTTGCGTAAAGTAAACAATCCTTGCACCCGCGGGCACAAGCACCGTTGTTTTCCCCCTTGTGGCAACAACACATCCCCTAGACTCATGTTTCTGTCACTCAAGCTAGTCATCAAGGGGCAGGAACCCACAATCAAGCATAACGTTCCCTCTTGGAGTCACTACCTACTACTTGGCCAAAGCAATAAATAACAACGGAGAACATGCAAGAATTACTTACGAACATAAATATAAAAGAGGTAGATCAAATATATTACTCAAACACAATCTGAACATAATCTCACAATCCATCGGATCCCAGCAAACTCATCATAGCAACAGCATAAGGATTACATATGTGCCTCGATCATGTAGGGCAGCTCACGAGGACTAATTAGTGAAGCACAAGAACGGGAGGAGAACATCACATAGCTACTGGTCATGGACCCATGGTCCAAGGGAGACTACTCACAACTCATCCGGGAGGCGTCCATGGTGGTGGAGAGGCTCACGGTGGTGATCCTCCCCTCCGGCAGGGTGCCGGGAAGAGTTCTCCTGGTGCTCCCGATCTTGAAAGCGGCGGCGGCGGCGGAACAGAGATGAGATCGCGAAAAAGGGTTTCCGTCTCGAGGGTTTCGGGACACGATATAAATATATGCCAAAGGGGGGCATCAGCGGAGCCTGGGGGGCCCAGGCGCCCCCCCGGCGCGGCCAGGAGGGGGGCCGTGCCACCAGGGCGCCTGGAGCCCTGGTGGCCCCCCTCCGGCTGTACTTCGGGTGCCGGGAAGCTTCTGGAATGCTGATTTTTTATATAATTTTTCCGGGATTTTTCTGGCAGTTCTCATAATGGGAAAACCTGAAATACAAAAACAGCAGAAAACAGAAACTGGCACTGGGGTGCACTGAGTTAATAGGTTAGTCCAAATGTGATCAAAAGTGTATGGAAGTGTATAAATAACATAGCAATATCACCCAAAAGAGGCATGGAGCAAGCAGAAATTATAGATACGTTTTGGACGTATCAACATCCCCAAGCTTAATTCCTGCTCGTCCTCGAGTAGGTAAATGATAACAAGAATAATTTCTGTGGTGACATGCTATTAACCATATAGGACTTTTCATAGTCACATGACAAAAGCTTACTGAGACAATGAATCTGTAGTAATTAAGTTGCCTCATGATAAAATCACAAAGAACTGAAAGTTTTACAACATGATACTGAAACATCAAATAGATTTGTAATGAGCATGGTGTGCAAGTATGATAAAGTGATATCTCGCTTGCCCCCTTTTGTGAAGCAAAACATAAATGCAGGGGAACCTCCAAGGTTCAAGTGATGACTAGATACAATGATTTCAAAATAAACGATATCATAATCATGCAAAAGACAATGCTACTTTGGGACAATGCACATTACACTCAGAATGACAATCATGCTCTCAGTAGTTGGTGCTTTAAAAGAAGGTGGAGACTCTCGAACCGTGGCTTTTGTTGGCAAGGTTGAAAACCCGTAGTCGGAAACAAAGACAAAACATGTACCAGAGCTCTTGGTTTTAAAAAACAGAGGTAATAATTATTTTTTTTGGATATGCATGTTTCGTCAACGAATACTAGCAGACAACTCAATCACTTCTTGAGATGGACAAGTTTCGAGGAATGGCTCCCGAATGAGGACGATCACATCCTCTTACTCTCCTTTGTTTATCACTGCCAAAGTTTTCTGATTTCTCATGAACAAAGCGTGAAGGAGGGTTTGTTTGTTATATTAATTTTGAGCCGGGCGCACTCAATGCCAGTCCTTCTCGTATTATGGGTTTGCACATTATACATGCAATCCCGGGGTGAAGCTTGTCCAACTTAAAAAGATCATGAATTAACTACTACTTCCTCATGAACTTAAAACAGAGGCACAAAATAGAAATGCATTTTTTTGAATAATTTCGAGATGGTACAGGAAAGTCTTCGTTAGGAATGGCAGGTAAGTACCATGTAGGAAGGTATGGTTGACTCATATGGCATAACTGGTTTAAAAGAATTTGGATGCACAAGCAGTCAGTCCGCTTAGTACAGGTGGAGGTTAGCAAAAGACTAGGAGCGACCAACTAAGAGAGCAATGACGGTCATAATCATGCAGAGCGACAAAGCAACATTGAATCAGGCATGGAAGTTATATCGCTACTCAAAAACAAAAGATCATCAAGGCTTGACACACTTTCTTTACAGTCTTAAATATGCGTGAGCATACGCCAAGTCAATCAAAATAAATTCTTGAAGGAAGTGTTGGAGATATGCCCTAGAGGCAATAATAAAAGCATTATTATTATATCTCCTTGTTCATGATAATTGTCTGTTATTCATGGTTGAATTGTATTGTACGGAAACAGCGATACATGTGTGAATACACAGACCACAATGAGTCCCTGGTAGGCCTCTAGTTACCAGCTCGTTGATCAACAGATGGTCACGGTTTCCTGACCATGGACATGAGATGTCAGTGATAACGGGATCACATCATTAGGAGAATGATGTGATGGACAAGACCCAAACTTGAGCATAACACGAGATCGTATAGTTTGTAATGCATAAGCTTTTCGGTGTCAAGTATTTATTCCTTAGACCATGAGGTTGTACAACTGCCGGATGCCGTAGGAGTACTTTGGGTGTGCCAAACGTCACAACGTAACTGGGTGGCTATAAAGGTACGCATCGGGTATCTCCGAAAGTGTCTGTTGAGTTGGTACGAACCGAGACTGGG
The DNA here is from genome assembly GCA_902687465.1 of Secale cereale. Lineage (NCBI taxonomy): Eukaryota > Viridiplantae > Streptophyta > Magnoliopsida > Poales > Poaceae > Secale > Secale cereale. The sequence continues at coordinate 64,636,983 of LR738711.1, forward strand.
ATGTTGTCACTCCATATGACGGAGAGGTACCTCTGGGCCCACTCGGTAAGACATCATCATAATGAGCTCAATGTGACTAAGTAGTTAGTCACGGGATGATGGATTACGGATCGAGTAAAGAGACTTGCCATGACGAGATTTAACAAGGTATCGGGAATACCGACGATCGAATCTCGGGCAAGTACCGTACCGATGGACAAAGGGAATAACATACGGGATTGAGTGAATCCTTGACACAGTGGTTCATCCGATGAAGATCATCGAGGAACACGTGGGAACCAACATGGGTATCCAGATCCCGCTGTTGGTTATTGACCGGAGAGTAGTCTCGGTCATGTCTACGTGTCTCCCGAACCCGTAGGGTCTACACACTTAAGGTTCGGTAACGCTAGGGTCGTAGAGATACATGCACGTGGAAATCTGAAAGTTGTTCGGAGTCCCGGATGAGATCCCGGACGTCACGAGGAGTTCCGGAATGGTCCGGAGGTAAAGATTGATATATAGGAAGTCCAGTTTCGGCCATCGGGTGATCTCCGGGGGTCACCGGGAGCGTCCCGGGACCACCGGAGGGGCCCCGGGGGTCCACCGGGTGGGGCCACCCATCCCGGTGGGGCCCCTAGGCCGAAGGGGTAAGTGTCCAGCCCTAATGGGCTGGCGCACCATTAGGGCCCACCTCCCCATGCGCCTAGGGTTAAAACCCTAAGGGGGAGGGGGGCCACCACTTGCCTTGGGGGGCAAGGACTCCCCCCTGGCCGCCGCCCCCCCTTGCAGATTGGATCTGCAGGGGGCTGGCGCACCCCCTGGCCCCCTATATATATGTGGGGAGGGAGAGGGCTGCCGCACCCTTGCCCTGGCGCCTCTCCCCCTCCCGTCACACCTCCATACTCCCACGCAGGGAGCCCGACGAAGCCCTGCTGCGATCTCCACTGCATCCGTCATCACGCCGTCGTGCTGCCGAATCTCTGACGACTTCTCCTCCCCCCCTTGCTGGATCAAGAAGGAGGTGACGTTGCTGCACCGTACGTGTGTTGAACGCGGAGGTGCCGTCCGTTCGGCGCTAGATCATCGGTGACGAAGAACGCGAAGAGTACGACTACTTCATCCACGCTTCTTCGAAAGCTTCCGCTCGCAATCTCCATAACGGTATGTAGATGCACTCTCACTTGCTCGTTGCTAGATGTCTCCATAGTTGGATCTTGGTGAAAGCGTATAATTTTTTTGAATTATGCTACGTTCCCCAACAGTGGCATCTGAGCTAGGTTTTATGCGTAGCATCTTGCATGAGTAGAACACAAAGCAGTTGTGGGCGTTTGAGTTTGTTCAACTTTCTTACCGTTACTAGTCAATCTTGATTCGGTGGTATTGTGGGATGAAGCGGCCCGGACCGACTTTACACGTACGCTTACGTGAGACTGGTTCCACCGACAGACATGCACTAGATGCATAAGGTGGCTGGCGGGTGTCTGTCTCTCCTACTTTAGTCGGATCGGATTCGATGAAAAGGGTCCTTATGAAGGGTAAATAGAAGTTGACAAATCACGTTGTGGTTTTGGCGTAGGTAAGAAACGTTCTTGCTAGAAATCCTATAGAAGCCACGTAAAACTTGCAACAACAATTAGAGGACGTCTAACTTGTTTTTGCAGCATGTGCTATGTGACGTGGTATGGCCAAAAACGAAGATGTGATGAATGATATATGTGATGTATGAGATTGATCATGTTCTTGTAATAGGGAATCACGACTTGCATGTCGATGAACTTGACAACCGGCAGGAGCCATAGGAGTTGTCTTAATTATTGTATGACCTGCGTGTCACTGAATAACGCCATATAATTACTTTACTTCGTTGCTAAACGTTAGCTATAGTAGTAGAAGTAATAGTTGGCGTGACGACTTCTTCAAGACACAATGATGAAGATCATGATGATGAAGATCATGGTGTCGAGCCGGTGACAAGATGATCATGGTGCCCCGAAGATGGAGATCCAAGGAGCAAGATGATATTGGCCATATCATGTCACTTTAATTGATTGCATGAGATGTTTATCATGTTTATGCATCTTGTTTACTTAGAACGACGGTAGTAAATAAGATGATCTCTCACTAAAATTTCAAGTATTGTGTTTCCCCTAACTGTGCACCGTTGCTAAAGCTCGTTGCTCCGAAGCACCACGTGATGATCGGGTGTGATAGGTTCTAACGTTCGCATACAACGGGTGTAAGACAGATTTACACACGCGGTACACTTAGGGTTCACTTGACGAGCCTAGCATGTACAGACATGGCCTCGGAACACGGAAGACCGAAAGGTCGAACACGAGTCGTATAGAAGATACAATCAACATGAAGATGTTCACCGTTTTTGACTAGTCCGTCTCACGTGATGATCGGACGCGGGCTAGTCGATTCGGATCGTGTATCACTTAGATGACTAGGGAGATGTCATTGTGAGTGGGAGTTCATTAAAATTTGATTAAGATGAACTTAATTATCATGAACTTAGTCTAAATTCTTTACAATATCTCTTGTAGATCAAATAGCCCACGCTCCAGTTTCCCTCAACTTCAACGCGTTCCTAGAGAAAACCAAGCTGAAAGACGATGGTAGCAACTATACGGATTGGGTCCGTAACCTGAGGATTATCCTCATAGCTGCCAAGAGATCATATGTCCTAGAAGCACCGCTAGGTGATGCACCTGCTCCCGATGCGGCCCAAGACGTTTTGAACGTCTGGCAGTCGCGTAGTGATGATTACTCCCTGGTTCAGTGTGGCATGCTTTACTGTTTAGAATCGGGGCTACAAAAACGTTTTGAGCACCACGGAGCATATGAGATGTTCGAAGAGCTGAAAATGGTTTTCCAAGCTCATGCCCGAGTCGAGAGATATGATGTCTCCGACGCATTCTACAGCTGTAAGATGGAGGAGAACAGTTCTGTCAGTGAGCACATCCTCAAGATTTCAGGATTGGACAATCGCTTGTCTCAGCTGGGAATGAATCTCCCAGATGAAGCGGTCATTGACAGAATCCTCCAGTCGCTCCCACCAAGCTTCAAGAGCTTCGTGTTGAACTTCAATATGCAGGGGATGGAGAAGTCCATTCCCGAGGTGTATTCGATGCTGAAATCAGCGGAGGTGGACATCAAGAAAGAACATCAAGTGTTGATGGTCAATAAAACCACTAAGTTCAAGAAAGGCAAGGGTAAGAAGAACTTCAAGAAGGACGGCAAGGGAGTTGCCGCGCCTGGCAAGCCTATTGCCGGGAAGAAGCCAAAGTATGGACCAAAGCCTGAAACAGAGTGCTTTTATTGCAAGGGAACGGGTCACTGGAAGTGGAACTGCCCCAAATACTTAGCAGACAAGAAGGCCGGCAATGTCAAAGGTATATATGATATACATGTTATTGATGTGTACCTTACCAGCACTCGTAGTAGCTCCTGGGTATTCGATACCGGTGCAGTTGCTCACATTTGTAACTCAAAACAGGAGCTGCGGAATAAACGGAGACTGGCGAAGGATGAGGTGACGATGCGCGTCGGGAATGGTTCCAAGGTCGATGTGATCGCCGTCGGCACGCTACCTCTACATCTACCCTCGGGATTAGTTTTAAACCTCAATACTTGTTATTTAGTACCAGCTTTGAGCATGAACATTGTTTCTGGATCTCGTCTTATGCGAGATGGCTACTCTTTCAAATCGGAGAATAATGGTTGTTCTATTTATTTGAGAGATATGTTTTATGGTCATGCCCCGCTGGTCAATGGTTTATTTTTGATGAATCTCGAACGTAGTGATACACATATTCATAGTGTAGATGCCAAAAGATGTAAAGTTGATAATGATAGTCCCACATACTTGTGGCATTGCCGACTTGGTCATATTGGTGTCAAACGTATGAAGAAGCTCCATTCAGATGGACTTCTAGAGTCTCTTGATTATGAATCATTTGACACGTGCGAACCATGCCTCTTGGGCAAGATGACCAAGACTCCGTTCTCCGGAACAATGGAGCGAGCAACCAACTTGTTGGAAATCATACATACCGATGTGTGCGGTCCAATGAGTGTTGAGGCTCGCGGAGGCTATCGTTATGTTCTCACCCTCACAGATGACTTGAGTAGATATGGGTATATCTATTTGATGAAACACAAGTCTGAGACCTTTGAAAAGTTCAAGGAATTTCAGAATGAGGTTGAGAATCAACGTGACAGAAAAATAAAATTCTTGCGATCGGATCGTGGGGGTGAATATTTAAGTCATGAATTTGGCACATACCTTAGGAGCTGTGGAATTGTTTCACAATTGACACCGCCCGGAACACCTCAACGTAACGGTGTGTCCGAACGTCGAAATCATACTCTGTTGGACATGGTGCGATCTATGATGTTCCTCACCGATTTACCGCTATCTTTTTGGGGTTATGCTTTAGATACTGCCGCATTCACTTTAAATAGGGCTCCGTCGAAATCCGTTGAGACGACTCCGTATGAACTTTGGTTTGGCAAGAAACCGAAGCTGTCGTTTCTTAAAGTTTGGGGTTGCGATGCTTATGTCATGAAACTTCAACCTGAAAAGCTCGAACCCAAATCGGAGAAATGCGTCGTCATAGGATACCCAAAGGAAACAATTGGGTACACCTTCTACCACAGATCCGAAGACAAAGTCTTTGTCGCCAAGAATGGATGCTTTCTGGAGAAAGAGTTTCTCTCGAAAGAAGTGAGTGGGAGGAAAGTAGAACTTGATGAGGTGACAGTCACCCCTCCTGTACCGGAAAGTAGCACGGCGCAGGAAACTATTCCTGAGGTGCCTGTACCGACAAGGGAGGAAGTTGATGATAATGATCATTAAGAAACAGATCAAGTTACTACTGAACTTCGAAGGTCCACAAGGGCACGTTCCGCACCAGAGTGGTACGGCAACCCCGTCCTGGAAATCATGTTGTTAGACAACGGTGAACCTTCGAACTATGAAGAAGCAATGGCGGGCCCGGATTCCAATAAATGGCTTGGAGCCATGAAATCCGAGATAGAATCCATGTATGAAAACAAAGTATGGACTTTGGTGGACTTGCCTGATAATAGGCACGCCATAGAAAACAAATGGATATTTAAGAAGAAGACAGACGCGGATGGTAATGTGACCATCTATAAGGCTCGGCTTGTCGCTAAGGGTTATCAACAAGTTCAAGGGATTGACTACGACGAGACTTTCTCTCCCGCAGCGATGCTGAAGTCAGTCAGAATCATGTTAGCTATTGCTGCATTCTATGATTATGACATATGGCAAATGGACGTCAAAACAGCATTCCTTAATGGCTTCCTCAAGGAAGAGTTGTATATGATGCAACCGGAAGGTTTTGTCGATTCAGAGAACGCTAACAAGGTATGCAAGCTCCAGCGCTCGATTTACGGGCTGGTGCAAGCATCTCGGAGTTGGAATATCGCTTTGATGAAGTGATCAAAGCGTTTGGATTTATACAGACTTATGGAGAAGCCTGTATTTACAAGAAAATGAGTGGGAGCTCTGTGGCATTTCTCATATTATATGTGGATGACATATTGCTGATGGGAAATGATATAAAATTCTTGGAAAATGTAAAGGCCTACTTGAATAAAAGTTTTTCAATGAAGGACCTTGGAGAAGCTGCTTACATATTAGGCATCAAAATCTATAGAGATAGATCGAGACGCCTCATTGGTCTTTCACAAAGTACATACCTTGACAAAATATTGAAGAAGTTCAATATGGATCAGTCAAAGAAAGGATTCTTGCCTGTTTTGCAAGGTCTGAGATTGAGCAAGGCTCAGTCGCCGACCACGGCAGTGTTGGGGAACGTAGTATTTTAAAAAAATTCCTACGATCACGCAAGATCTATCTACCAGATGCATATCAACGAGAGGGAAGAGTGTGCCTACATACCCTCGTAGACCGGAAGCGGAAGCGTCAAGTGACGCGGTTGATGTAGTCGAACTTCTTCATGATTCAACCGATCAAGCACCGAACGTACGGCACCTCCGCGTTCAGCACACGTTCAGCTTGATGACGTCCCATGAGCTCTTGATCCAGTTGAGCTTCACGGGAGAGTTTCATCAGCACGACGGCGTGGTGACGGATATGATGTATTCACCGGCGCAGGGCTTCGCCTAAGCACCGTGACGGTATGACCGAGGTGTGTTTCTGTGGAGGGGGGCACCGCACACGGCTGGAACAATTCAACTTGTGTGTCTTTGGGTGCCCCCCTGCCCCCGTATATAAAGGAGCAAGGGGGGAGGCCGGCCGGCCCTTGTTTGGTGCGGCTAGGGGTGCAATCCTACTAGGAATAGGATTGCAATCCTATTCCTAGTAGGAACCACCAAAAAAGGAAGAGAGGGAAAGGAAAAGAGGGAGAGGTGGCGCCCCCCCCCCCAATCCTAGTCCAACTAGGAACCCTAGGTGGGGCGCCGGCCAGCCCTATGGGCTGCCTCTCTCTTTTCCACAAGGCCCACTATGGACCATCCCCCTTCGTAGGGGGTTCCGGTAACCCCCTCCGGCAATCCCGTTAAATCCGAAACTTTTCCGGAACACTTCCGGTGTCCGAATATAGTCGTCCAATATATCAATCTTTATGTCTCGGACATTCCGAGACTCCTCGTCATGTCCGTGATCTCATCCGAGACTCCGAACTACCTTCGGTACATCAAAACTCATAAACTCATAATACCGATCGTCATCAAACGTTAAGCGTGCGGACCCTACGGGTTCGAGAACTATGTAGACATGACCGCGACTCATCTCCGGTCAATAACCAATAGCGGAACCTGGATGTTCATATTGGCTCCTACATATTCTACGAAGATCTTTTATCGGTCAGAACCGCATAACAACATACGTTGTTCCTTTTGTCATCGGTATGTTACTTGCCCGCGATTCGATCGTCGGTATCTCTATACTAGTTCAATCTCGTTATCGGCAAGTCTCTTTACTCGTTCCGTAACACATCATCTCGTGACTAACTCATTAGTCTTTTGCTTGCAAGGCTTATTGTGATGTGTGTTACCGAGAGGGCCCAGAGATACCTCTCCGACACTCGGAGTGACAAATCCTAATCTTGATCTATGCCAACACCACGAATACTTTCGGAGACACCTGTAGAGCATCTTTATGATCACCCAGTTACGTTGTGACGTTTGATAGCACACAAGGTGTTCCTACGGTATTCGGGAGTTGCATAATCTCTTAGTCATAGGAACATGTATAAGTCATGAAGAAAGCGTAGTAAAACTAAACGATCATAGTGCTATGCTAACGGATGGGTCTTGTCCATCACATCATTCTCCTAATAATGTGATCCCGTTGATCAAATGACAACTCATGTCTATGGTTAGGAAACATAACCATCTTTGATCAATGAGCTAGTCTAGTAGAGGCATACTAGGGACACTCTGATTTGTCTATGTATTCACACATGTACTAAGTTTCCGGTTAATACAATTCTAGCATGAATAATAAACATTTATCATGATATAAGGAAATATAAATAACAACTTTATTATTGCCTCTAGGGCATATTTCCTTCAGTCTCCCACTTGCACTAGAGTCAATAATCTAGCTCACATCGCCATGTGATTTAATACCGATAGTTCACATCGCAAAGGGTTTACTAGAGTCAATAATCTAGTTCACATCCCTGTGTGATTAATACCCAAGAGTAATAAGGTGTGATCATGTTTTGCTTGTGAGAGAAGTTTAGTCAATGGGTCTGTCACATTCAGATCCGTATGTATTTCGCAAAATTCTATGTCTACAATGCTCTGCATAGAGCTACTCTAGCTAATTGCTCCCACTTTCAATACACATCGAGATTGATACTTAGAGTCATCTGGATTTAGTGTCAAAGCTTGCATCGGCGTAACCCTTTACGACGAACTCTTTATCACCTCCATAATCGAGAAACATTTCCTTAGTCATCCAGTTACTAAGGATAATTTTGACCGCTGTACAGTGATCTACTCCTGGATCACTATTGTACCCCCTTGACAAACTCATGGCAAGGTACACAACATGTTTGGTACACAGCATGGCATACTTTATAGAACCCATGGCTGAGGCATAGGGAATGACTTTCATTCTCTCTATATTTTTCTGCCGTGGTCTGGCTTTGAGTCTTACTCAACTTCACACCTTACAAGTCAGGCAAGAACTCCTTCTTTGACAGATCCATTTTGAACTACTTTAAAATCTTATCAAGGTATGTACTCATCGAAAGTCTTATCAAGTGTCTTGATCTATCTCTATAGATCTTGATGCCCAATATGTAAGCAGCTTTACCAAGGTCTTTCTTTGAAAAACTCCTTTCAAACACTCCTTTATGCTTTCCAGAAAATTCTACATCATTTCCGATCGACAATATGTCATTCACATATACTTATCAGAAAGGTTGTAGTGCTCCCACTCACTTCTTGTAAATACAGGCTTCACCGCAAGTCTGTATAAATCTATATGCTTTGATCAACTTATCAAAGCGTATATTCCAACTCCGAGATGCTTGCACCAGTCCATAGATGGATCGCTGGAGCTTGCACATTTTGTTAGCACCTTTAGGATTGACAAAACCTTCTGGTTGTATCATATACAAGTCTTCTTTAATAAATCCATTAAAGAATGCAGTTTTGTTATCCATTTGCCAGATTTCATAAAATGCGGCAATTGCTAACATGATTCGGACAGACTTAAGCATCGCTACGGGTGAGAAAGTCTCATCGTAGTCAACTCCTTGAACTTGTTGAAAAACTTTTGCAACAAGTCGAGCTTTGTAAACAGTAACATTACCGTCAGCGTCCGTCTTCCTCTTGAAGATCCATTTATTTTCGATGGCTTGCCGATCATCGGGCAAGTCAACCAAAGTCCACACTTTGTTCTCATACATGGATCCCATCTCAGATTTCATGGCATCAAGCCATTTTGCGGAATCTGGGCTCATCATCGCTTCCTCATAGTTCGTAGGTTCATCATGGTCCAGTAACATGACTTCCAGAATCGGGTTGCCGTACCACTCTGATGCGAAACGAACTCTGGTTGATCTACGAAGTTCAGCAGAAACTTGATCTGAAGTTTCATGATCATCATCATTAGCTTCCTCACTAATTGGTGTAGGAATCACTGGAACTAGTTTCAGTGATGTTCCACTTTCCAATTCGGGAGAAAATACAATTACCTCATCAAGTTCTACTTTCCTCCCACTCACTTCTTTCGAGAGAAACTCCTTCTCTAGAAAGGATCCACTCTTAGCAACAAAGACCTTGCCTTCGGATCTGTGATAGAAGGTGTACCCAACAGTTTCTTTTGGGTATCCTATGAAGATTTACTTCTCCGATTTGGGTTCGAGCTTATCATGTTGAAACTTTTTCACATAAGCATCGCAGTCCCAAACTTAAAGAAATGACAGCTTAGGTTTCCCGTCAAACCACAGTTCATACGGTGTCATCTCCACGGATTTATATGGTGCCCTATTTAACGTGAATGTAGCTGTCTCTAATGCATAACCCCAAAAGCGATAGTGGTAGATCGGTAAGAGACATCATCGATTGCACCATATCTAATAAAGTACGGTTATGACGTTCGGACACACCATTACACTGTGGTGTTCCAGGTGGCGTGAGTAGTGAAACTATTTCACATTGTTTTTACTGAAGGCCAAACTCGCTAACTCAAATATTTTACCTCTACGATCATATCGTAGAAACTCTTATTTTCTTGTTACGATGATTCTCCACTTCACTCTGAAATTCTTTGAACTTTTCAAATGTTTCAGACTTGTGCTTCATTAAGTAGATATACCCATATCTGCTCAAATCATCAGTGAAGGTCAGAAAATAACGATACCCGCCGCGAGCTTCAACACTCATTGTTCCACATACATCTGTATGTATGATCTCCAACAAATCTGTTGCTCGCTCCATTGTTCCAGAGAACGGAGTTTTAGTCATCTTGCCCATGAGGCATGGTTCGCAAGCACCAAGTGATTCATAATCAAGTGATTCCAAAAGTCCATCAGTATGGAGTTTCTTCATGCGCTTTACACCATTATGACCTAAACGGCAGTGCCACAAATAAGTTGCACTATCATTATTAACCTTGCATCTTTTGGCTTCAATATTATGAATATGTGTATCACTACGATCGAGATCCAACAAACTATTTTCATTGGGTGTATGACCATCAAAGGCTTTATTCATGTAAACAGAACAACAATTATTCTCTAACTTACATGAATAACCGTATTGCAATAAATATGATCAAATCATATTCATGCTCAACGCAAACACCAAATAACATTTATTTAGGTTTTACACTAATCCCGAAAGTATAGGGAGTGTGCGATGATGATCATATCAATCTTGGAACCACTTCCAACACACATCGTCACTTCACCTTTAACTAGTCTCTATTCATTCTGCAATTCTCATTTCGAGTTACTAATTTTAGCAACTGAACCGGTATCAAATACCCAGGGGTTGCTATGAACACTAGTAAAGTACACATCAATAATCTGTATATCAAAATATACCTTTGTTCACTTTGCCATCCTTCTTATCCGCCAAGTATCTAGGGCAGTTCCACTTCCAGTGACCATTTCCTTTGCAGTAGAAGCACTTAGTTTCAGGCTTGAGTTTAGCTTTGGGTTTCTTTATGGGAGTGACAACTTGCTTGTCATTCTTCTTGAAGTTCCCCTGCTATCCCTTTGCCCTTTACTTGAAACAAGTGGTCTTGTTAACCATCAACACTTGATGCTCTTTCTTGATTTCTACCTTCGCTGATTTCAGCATCGCGAAGAGCTCGGGAATTACTTTCGTCATCCCTTGCATATTATAGTTCATCACGAAGTTCTACTAACTTGGTGATAGTGACTAGAGAACTTTGTCAATTACTATCTTATCTGGAAGATTAACTCCCACTTGATTCAAGCAATTGTAGTACCCAGGCAATCTGAGCACATGCTCACTGGTTGAGCTATTCTCCTCCATCTTGTAGGCAAAGTACTGTCAGAGGTCTCATACCTCTCGACACGGGCATGGGTATGAAATACTAATTTCAACTCTTGGAACATCTTATATGCTCCGTGGCGTTCAAAACGTTTTTGAAGTCCCGGTTCTAAGCCGTAAAGCATGGTGCACTTAAACTATCAAGTAGTCATCATACCGAGCTTTTGTCAAAACGTTCATAACGTCTACATCTGCTCCTGCAATAGGTCTGTCACCTAGCGGTGCATCAAGGACATAATTTTCTGTGCAGCAATGAGGATAATCCTCAGATCATGGAACAATTCCGCATCATTGCTACTAACATCTTTCAACTTAGTTTTCTCTAGGAACATATAAAATAAACGGGGAGCAACATCGCGAGCTATTGATCTACAACATAGATATGCTAATACTACCAGGACTAAGTTCATGATAAATTAAAGTTCAATTTAATCATATTACTTAAGAACTCCCACTTAGATAGACATCCCTCCGGTCATCTAAATGATCACATGATCCAAATCAACTAAACCATGTCCGATCATCACGTGAGATGGAGTAGTTTCAATGGTGAACATCTTATGTTGATCATATCTACTATATGATTCACGCTCGACCTTTCGGTCTCCAGTGCTCCGAGGCCATATCTGCATATGCTAGGCTCGTCAAGTTTAACCCGAGTATTCTGCGTGTGCAAAACTGGCTTACACCCGTTGTATTTGAACGTAGAGCTTATCACACCCGATCATCACGTGGTGTCTCGGCATGACGAACTTTCGCAACGGTGCATACTCAGGGAGAACACTTATACCTTGAAATTTAGTAAAGGGATCATCTTATAATGCTACCGTCGTTCTAAGCAAAATAAGAAGCATAATAAGATAAACATCACATGCAATCAAAATATGTGACATGATATGGCCATCATCATCTTGTGCTTTTGATCTCCATCTCCAAAGCACCGTCATGATCACCTTCGTCACCAGCGCGATACCTTGATCTCCATCGTAGCATCATTGTCGTCTCGCCAACTATTGCTTCTACGACTATCGCTACCGCTTAGTGATAAAGTAAAGCAATTACATGGCGATTGCATTTCATACAATAAAGCGACAACTATATGGCTCCTGCCAGTTGCCGATAACATTACAAAACATGATCATCTCATATAAAACCGTATAACTCATCATGTCTTGACCATATCACATCACAACATGCCCTGCAAAAACAAGTTAGACGTCCTCTACTTTGTTGTTGCAAGTTTTACGTGGCTGCTACGGGCTTAGCAAGACCCGTTCTTACCTACGCATACAGAACCACAACGATGTTTTTCAAGTATGTGCTGTTTTAACCTTCACAAGGACCGGGCGTAGCCACACTTGATTCAGCTAAAGTGAGAGAGACAGACACCCGCCAGTCACCTTTAAGCAACGAGTGCTCTTAACGGTGAAACCAGTCTCGCGTAAGCGTACGCGTAATGTCGGTCCGGGCCGCTTCATCTCACAATACCGCCGAAGCAAAGTATGACATGCTGGTAAGCAGTATGACTAGTATCGCCCACAACTCATTGTGTTCTACTCGTGCATATCATCTACACATAGACCTGGCTCATGATGCCACTGTTGGGGAACGTAGTATTTTAAAAATTTCCTACGATCACGCAAGATCTATCTACCAGATGCATAGCAACGAGAGGGAAGAGTGTGTCTACGTACCCTCGTAGACCGGAAGCGGAAGCGTCAAGTGACGCGGTTGATGTAGTCGAACTTCTTCACGATTCAACCGATCAAGCACCGAACATACGGCACCTCCGCGTTCAGCACACGTTCAGCTTGATGACATCCCACGAGCTCTTGATCCAGTTGAGCTTCACGGGAGAGTTTCGTCAGCACGACGGCGTGGTGACGGATATGATGTATTCACCGGCGCAGGGCTTCGCCTAAGCACCGCGACGGTATGACCGAGGTGTGTTTCTGTGGAGGGGGGCACCGCACATGGCTGGAACAATTCAACTTGTGTGTCTTTGGGTGCCCCCCTGCCCCCGTATATAAAGGAGCAAGGGGGGAGGCCGGCCGGCCCTTGTTTGGTGCGGCTAGGGGTGCAATCCTACTAGGAATAGGATTGCAATCCTATTCCTAGTAGGAACCACCAAAGAAGGAAGAGAGGGAAAGGAAAAGAGGGAGAGGTGGCGCCCCCCCAATCCTAGTCCAACTAGGAACCCTAGGTGGGGCGCCGGCCAGCCCTATGGGCTGCCTCTCTCTTTTCCACAAGGCCCACTATGGACCATCCCCCTTCGTAGGGGGTTCCGGTAACCCCCTCCGGCAATCCCGTTAAATCCGAAACTTTTCCGGAACACTTTCGGTGTCCGAATATAGTCGTCCAATATATCAATCTTTATGTCTCGGACATTCCGAGACTCCTCGTCATGTCCGTGATCTCATCCGGGACTCCGAACTACCTTCGGTACATCAAAACTCATGAACTCATAATACCGATCGTCATCAAACGTTAAGCGTGCGGACCCTACGGGTTTGAGAACTATGTAGACATGACCGAGACTCATCTCCGGTCAATAACCAATAGCGGAACCTGGATGTTCATATTGGCTCCTACATATTCTACGAAGATCTTTTATCGGTCAGAACCGCATAACAACATACGTTGTTCCTTTTGTCATCGGTATGTTACTTGCCCGAGATTCGATCGTCGGTATCTCTATACCTAGTTCAATATCGTTACCGGCAAGTCTCTTTACTCGTTCCGTAACACATCATCTCGTGACTAACTCATTAGTCTTTTGCTTGCAAGGCTTATTGTGATGTGTGTTACCGAGAGGGCCCAGAGATACCTCTCCGACACTCGGAGTGACAAATCCTAATCTTGATCTATGCCAACACCACAAATACTTTCGGAGACACCTGTAGAGCATCTTTATGATCACCCGGTTACGTTGTGACGTTTGATAGCACACAAGGTGTTCCTACGGTATTCGGGAGTTGCATAATCTCATAGTCATAGGAACATGTATAAGTCATGAAGAAAGCAATAGCAGTAAAACTAAACGATCATAGTGCTATGCTAACGGATGGGTCTTGTCCATCACATCATTCTCCTAATGATGTGATCCTGTTGATCAAATGACAACTCATGTCTATGGTTAGGAAACATAACCATCTTTGATCAATGAGCTAGTCTAGTAGAGGCATACTAGGGACACTCTGATTTGTCTATGTATTCACACAAGTTTCCGGTTAATACAATTCTAGCATGAATAATAAACATTTATCATGATATAAGGAAATATAAATAACAACTTTATTATTGCCTCTAGGGCATATTTCCTTCAGGCAGAAGATAGAGAAAAGATGAGTGTCATTCCCTATGCCTCGGCCATAGGTTCTATCATGTATGCCATGCTGTGTACCAGACCTGATGTGAACCTTGCCATAAGTTTGGTAGGGAGGTACCAAAGTGATCCCGGTACGGAACACTGGACAGCGGTCAAGAACATCCTGAAGTACCTGAAAAGGACTAAGGATATGTTTCTCGTTTATGGAGGTGACGAAGAGCTCGTCGTAAAGGGTTACGTCGATGCTAGCTTCGACACAGATCTGGATGACTCTAAGTCTCAAACCGGATAGGTGTATATTTTGAACGGAGGGGCAGTCAGCTGGTGCAGTTGCAAACAGAGCGTGGTGGCAGCGTCTACATGTGAAGCGGAGTACATAGCTGCTTCTGAAGCAGCGCAGGAAGGAGTCTGGATGAAGGAGTTCATCACCGACCTAGGAGTCATTCCAAGCGCGTCAAGCCCGATGACTCTCTTCTGTGACAACACTGGAGCTATTGCTATTACCAAGGAGCCCAGGTTTCACAAGAAGACCAAGCACATCAAGCGCCGTTTCAACTCCATCCGGAAATATGTTCAGGATGGAGACATAGATATTTGTAAAGTGCATACGGATCTGAATGTCGCAGACCCGTTGACTAAACCTCTTTCACGAGCAAAACATGATCAACACCAGAACTCTATGGGTGTTCGATTCATCACAATGTAACTAGATTATTGACTCTAGTGCAAGTGGGAGACTGTTGGAGATATGCCCTAGAGGCAATAATAAAAGCATTATTATTATATCTCCTTGTTCATGATAATTGTCTGTTATTCATGCTTGAATTGTATTGTACGGAAACAGCGATACATGTGTGAATACACAGACCACAATGAGTCCCTGATAGGCCTCTAGTTACCAGCTCGTTGATCAACAGATGGTCACGGTTTCCTGACCATGGACATGAGATGTCAGTGATAACGGGATCACATCATTAGGAGAATGATGTGATGGACAAGACCCAAACTTGAGCATAACACGAGATCGTATAGTTCGTAATGCATAAGCTTTTCGGTGTCAAGTATTTATTCCTTAGACCATGAGGTTGTACAACTCCCGGATGCCGTAGGAGTACTTTGGGTGTGCCAAACGTCACAACATAACTGGGTGGCTATAAAGGTACGCATCGGGTATCTCCGAAAGTGTCTGTTGAGTTGGTACGAACCGAGACTGGGATGTTGTCACTCCATATGACGGAGAGGTACCTCTGGGCCCACTCGGTAAGACATCATCATAATGAGCTCAATGTGACTAAGTAGTTAGTCACGGGATGATGGATTACGGATCGAGTAAAGAGACTTGCCATGACGAGATTGAACAAGGTATCGGGAATACCGACGATCGAATCTCGGGCAAGTACCGTACCGATGGACAAAGGGAATAACATACGGGATTGAGTGAATCCTTGACACAGTGGTTCATCCGATGAAGATCATCGAGGAACACGTGGGAACCAACATGGGTATCCAGATCCAGCTGTTGGTTATTGACCGGAGAGTAGTCTCGGTCATGTCTACGTGTCTCCCGAACCCGTAGGGTCTACACACTTAAGGTTCGGTAACGCTAGGGTCGTAGAGATACATGCACGTGGAAACCCGAAAGTTGTTCGGAGTCCCGGATGAGATCTCGGACGTCACGAGGAGTTCCGGAATGGTCCGGAGGTAAAGATTGATATATAGGAAGTCCAGTTTCGGCCATCGGGTGATCTCCGGGGGTCACCGGAGCGTCACGGGACCACTAGAGGGGCCCCGGGGATCCACCGGGTGGGGCCACCCATCCCGGTGGGGCCCCTAGGCCGCAAGGGGTAAGTGTCCAGCCCTAATGGGCTGGCGCACCACTAGGGCCCACCTCCCCATGCGCCTAGGGTTAAAACCCTAAGGGGGAGGAGGGGCACCACTTGCCTTGGGTGGCAAGGACTCCCCCCTGGCCGCCGCCCCCCCTTGCAGATTGGATCTGCAGGGGGCTAGCGCACCCCCTGGCCCCCTATATATATGTGGGGAGGGAGAGGGCTGCCGCACCCTTGCCCTGGCGCCTCTCCCCCTCCCGTCACACCTCCATACTCCCACGCAGGGCGCCCGGCGAAGCCCTGCTGCAATCTCCACTGCATCCGCCATCACGCCGTCGTGCTGCCGGATCTCTGACGACTTCTCCTCCCCCCTTGCTGGATCAAGAAGGAGGTGACGTTGCTTCACCGTACGTGTGTTGAACGCGGAGGTGCCGTCCGTTCGGCGCTAGATCATCGGTGACGAAGAACGCGAAGAGTACGACTACTTCATCCACGCTTCTTCGAAAGCTTCCGCTCGCAATCTCCATAACGGTATGTAGATGCACTCTCACTTGCTCGTTGCTAGATGTCTCCATAGTTGGATCTTGGTGAAAGCGTAGAATTTTTTTGAATTATGCTACGATCCCCAACAGGAAGATATTACTAAACCATACCACATCATAGGCAAACAAATCATGTTGTTACTCCAATAACACATTGGGAACCTCCCAACTATTTGAGACTAACCATAAGAAAACATGAACTACTAAGCACCATTATGCACGTAGCATCTTTATCATAGACATATCAACCAATGCAACAGAAGCAAACTCTCTTAATAAGATAAGCATGATAACCAAAGAGAGTTCAAGCAACCAACTAAACAAAAGCTCTTTAAAAAGATAAGCATGAAAACTAAAAGCTAAACATGATAGTAGCTATTAAAAGACAAAGAACACACACAGCAAAGATAGACATGAAAATTCTATGTTATGTTCTAAGTAGAAGTGGAGCGTGTTTCTCTCCCACATAAAGAAAGCTGAGTTCCGACTCGTTATGAAAAGCTAAAGAAAACTAAAAAGGAAAACTAAAAGCAAGACGCTCCAAGCATAGCACATAACACATGAAGTGATAAAAATATAGTGGAACGAAAGACGAACTGATAATGTTGATGGAGAAGGGGATGCACGGGGGCATCCCCAAGCTTAGACGGTTGAGTCTCCTTGAATATTTCTTGGGGGTGCATGGGGGCATCCCCAAGCTTGAGCGTTTGACACTCCTGAATCTTTTTATCATCTTCCCTCGCACACTTGAAAACTCCCTTCATACATAACTCATCATAATCTGATTAGCGAGGTTAGTACCCATAATAAAATAATTGTTCCTTGCTGGAAATAAAGATATTCTTGAAGGTCTACTATTTCTCAAGATTGCCAAAAGGTTTTTGCAAAGAAAAAGCAAGCTCTAGGTTTGCAAAATGAAGGAAAGGCAAAACAGGACAGAATCTGTGAAAAACAGAACAACAGGTAGTAAATGATTTTTTCGGGGTACTTCTGCAACTCTAATAAAAAAACTCAAAACAGACGCACGAAAGACAATTATATAGAGCATGCTGTCTAAAGAATTCAGACCAAAAAGATGATCTGGTGATTTTATACGAATTTTTCTATCCAAGGACAGAATCTGTTTCCTGGACAGCACGTCACAACTTTTGAACTTTCTTGCAATCAGAGGCTACACTTGGCACAAAGTTGAAAAGTAAAGATACAATGATGATGCTACTGTAGTAACAACATCATGACACAACAACAGCAAAATAAAATTTATTCATGTGGGCTGCCTCCCAAAAGCGCTTTCTTTTATGCCTTTAAGCTAGGCATAATGCATAGAGATCAAGTTGTATCAATTGAACCATCATCAAGATCGTCAAAAAGCTCTTCAATAATACAACTAGTCTTAAGAGGACTTTCAAATAAAGGCCTCATAGAGATACTTCTAGGGAGAAGACCAAAAGGATAAAAGTCAAGGGAAGATTCATTTATAAATTCATCAAAGAGAGGTGTTTCTTCCAAAGTCTTTACAGTTTCAACCCCTTTGGCAATAGATGGATTACTTTTAGAATGGGGAGCCTTTGGAACGTGAACGAACTTAGGCTCCTTCTTTGCCGGAGTTTCTACCTTTTTGGTTTCGATTGAGGAGAAAGTAGTTCCTAGAGTATCAAAGATTTCCTCAATCTTGTCTATCCTAGAAGAGTCCAAGTCATGGGATTTGATGGTCTCCAAAGTTTTGAAAATTTTATGCATGGAGCTATCAAGCCTATTCAAATTCCCTTAGATCTTACGATCCAACTCATTTATCTTATTAATGTTTGGCATCTCTAGCTCTATTTTTTCAAGTTTTTTCATAATGTGAGCTAGGGTGATGTCCTCTTGAATGCTAACAACAGGGGGATTCCCAACAAGATTTTCAATAATACTAACAGACTCCCAAATTGGGGCCTCTAGGAAATTCCCATTGATAGCAGTATCTGGAATAAACCTATTCCAAGAAGTAATTCCAACATAAAAATTTCTAAGCAGGATAGTAGTAGGTTGCTTCTTGGTGGCTCTTTTTTGAGAATCATTAATTCTATACCAAGCATCTTTCAAACTTTCCCCACCTCTTTGTTTAAAGGTGAGAACTTCTGCCTCGTCAAAGACAAAAGGACCCGACATAAGGACAACTAAAGAATGAGATAACTATTTTTGTGATTTTCGATAAAAGACACTAAAGCAAAACTGAAAGGTAAACTAACAAGACTAAAAAGCAAAGGTAAAAGATAGCGTGCAACTCCCCTATCTTGAAGAGTGGAGTCCCCGGCAACGGCGCTAGAAAACTTTGCTTGATGGCTTCTCGCCCCTCGTTGGTTACCCCAAGGGGAAGATTTGAGATGCAGTGTAGCGGAAGTTTTCCCTTGGCAAAGATACCAAGGATCGATTTCCCCTGAGACTCCCAGTTTCAACAAGAAGGTGTCAACTGCTAACGGCGCCGGATATTAGCAATCAACGTGAACCTGCACACAGATACAAATAACTTTGCTCCCAACGAGTACAGAGAGGTTGTCAATCCCTCCGGCCTTGTCGTTTACAAAGGATCAAACGCAAGTGATAATAGTGATAGGTTTTGCTGCAAATAGTAAATAAAAGCGGAAAGTAAATAGCGGATGTGATCAATGATGGTAATATGGACCGGGGTCCCATGATGTTCACTAGTGATGTCTCTCTCCCAAAAGACGATAAAACAGCTATGTGAGGTAAACGAATTACAGCTGGGCAATTGACGGAATTATGTGCGCAAACCAATGCTAACTATGTTGCAAGAAAGGTAGAGGTTCAAAGCATGGGCAGTACGCCAAAGCAAGTAGACCGAAATCCATCTGCATCTACTACTAATAATCCACCTTCAGATATCTATCCAGAACATCTCGCTGGTATTAAGTTGCGAGTCCCACCCATAGTGTAAACTCAAAGAAACAGACAACTGCATTAAAAGAACTTTGCGTAAAGTAAACAATCCTTGCACCCGCGGGCACAAGCACCGTTGTTTTCCCCCTTGTTGCAACAGCACATCCCCTAGACTCATGTTTCTGTCACTCAAGCTAGTCATCGAGGGGCATGAACCCACAATCAAGCATAACGTTCCCTCTTGGAGTCACTACCTACTACTTGGCCAAAGCAATAAATAACAACGGAGAACATGCAAGAATTACTTACGAACATAAATATAAAAGAGGTAGATCAAATATATTACTCAAACACAATCTGAACATAATCTCACAATCCATCGGATCCCAGCAAACTCATCATAGCAACAGCATAAGGATTACATATGTGCCTCGATCATGTAGGGCAGCTCACGAGGACTAATTAGTGAAGCACAAGAACGGGAGGAGAACATCACAAAGCTACTAGTCATGGACCCATGGTCCAAGGGTGACTACTCAGAACTCATCCGGGAGGCGTCCATGATGGTGGAGAGGCTCCCGGTGGTGATCCTCCCCTCCGGCAGGGTGCCGGGAAGAGTTCTCCTGGTGCTCCCGATCTTGGAAGCGGCGGCGGCGGAACAGAGATGAGATCGCGAAAAAGGTTTCCCGTCTCGAGGGTTTCGGGACACGATATAAATATATGCCAAAGGGGGGCATCAGCGGAGGCCTGGGGGGCCCAGGTGCCCCCCCCCCCGGCGCGGCCAGGAGGGGGGCCGCGCCACCAGGGCGCCTGGAGCCCTGGTGGCCCCTCTTCGGCTGTACTTCGGGTGCCGGGAAGCTTCTGGAACGCTGATTTTTTATATATTTTTTCCGGGATTTTTCTGACAGTTCTCGTAATGGGAAAACCTGAAATACAAAAACAGCAGAAAACAGAAACTGGCACTGGGGTGCACTGAGTTAATAGGTTAGTCCAAATGTGATCAAAAGTTTATGGAAGTGTATAAATAATATAGCAATATCACCCAAAAGAGGCATGGAGCAAGCAGAAATTATAGATACGTTTTGGACGTATCAGAATCCGATGGAGAGCACGATGACTGAGATCCTCCGCCAGAGCTACCACCCCTCTTCGTGTCCTCTTTCCCTTTGTGGCGTCTCGATGCCAAAGGGGGAGAGAGTGATTTGCGTCTTGTGTGTCGATTTGCGTCTTGTGTGTCTTGTGCCGTTTCTTTGTGCCGTTTCTTTGTGTTTTTCGTTGGTCGAACTCTGTTTGTTTGTTTGCTTTTGTGTCGTGTGCGTGAGACTATCGTATGGTGTAAGACATATGCTTCTCTACCGTTATACTCGTTGTTATGTGTTTACTTTTATATCGTGAGCAGTTAGTTTACTTTCCCTTGTTTATGTGCTCATCTTATCCTCCTTACTACTGTCCGTAGACTCTTATTATTTATATGTAAGGAGTGTATTCTAGCGTTTATTAGGATTGCATTCTCTCTTATATATCCTTGTGCAAATCCCGTATTGTCATCAATCCACCAAAAAGGGGGAGATTGTAAGGGCATATTTCTCCCTAAGTAGTTTTGGTGATTGATGACAATGCATTTGCGGACTAATCGTGTGCTCTAAGCTCTTTCAGGTATATCTCACTTAGGCACAAGACGATTGTTTGCCCCTCGGATTCGATGGAAGACGGTGTTTCCTTTTTTTGCTCCATGTCGGTGGCTTTGAGTAATAGGAAAGCCGTACTATTAAGAGGGGGTCCGTTTCGGAAAGGTTTGGGTGGAATCAACACGTACACATCCTACTCTCGCACCACCTTTCCTTTGCTTCTCTGGAGCTTCGGTCGTTTCTTATCGTATATGCAAACCATGGCTTCTTACTAGTACACCTGCCTGGCAAGCGGTAGTACCGCTGACATAAGCAGTAGTACCGCACAGCCACATGGTAGTACCGCCTACGGGCACGGTAGTACCGCACCAGCGGTAGTACCGCGGCTCTAGAACGGTAGTACCGTGTATCTGGCCCGGCACTGCACCAAGTGCGGAAGTAGGTGCGGAAGTAATTTTTTACTTCCGCATCCTACGCGGTAGTACCGCTTGTATCAAGCGGTAGTACCATGCCGTGTTTTGCTACTACCGTATTTCTGCGAATGTAGCTACAGATGTAATTTATTTCATCCGTGCTTGTCCTCAGCCTGCTTGTCTCTGCCTTGCGGTAGTACCGCAAGGGCGAGTGGTAGTACCGCTCAGGCAGTACTACCGCCCGTATGCCTTCGTGTCAGAGTGCAATCTAGCTAGTGCTGCTACAGCGGTAGTAGCGTACCCAGAGCGGTAGTACCGCTGGCCAATCGGTGGTACCGCAACTTACGTGCGGTAGTACCGCTCTCTGCGGGCAGAAACGTGGGATAACGGTTGGATTTGTTCTCCCACTATATATAGGGAGTCTTCTTCCCCAAGAAGACTCACCTCTTCCCCCACATACTCCATTGTTGCTCCAAAGCTCCATTTTCGCCCGATCTTTCTCCCTAGCCAATCAAACTTGTTGATTTGCTCAGGATTGCTTGAGAAGGCATCGATCTACACTTCCACCAAGAGATATTTGATTCCCCCCACTAATCCCTAGCGGATCTTGTTACTCTTGGGTGTTTGAGCACCCTAGACGGTTGAGGTCACCTCGAAGCCATATTCCATTGTGGTGAAGCTTCGTGGCATCGTTGGGAGCCTCCAATTTAGTTGTGGAGATAGCCCCAACCTTGTTTGTAAAGGTTCGGTTGCCGCCTTCAAGGGTACCACTAGTGGAATCACGGCACCTTGCATCGTGTGAGGGCGTGAGGAGAATAGGTGGCCCTAGTGGCTTCTTGGGGAGCATTGTGCCTCCACACCGCTCCAACGGAGACGTACTTCCCCTCAAAGGGAAGGAACTTCGGCAACACATCCTCGTCTTCACCGTTTCCACTTGTGGTTATTTCTTCCCTTTACTAGTGCAAGCATTACTTGTTTATCTCTTATAGCTTGTTTGTGAGGTTGTTATCTTTACTTTCTATTAGTTGTCATCTTAGTAGCATATCTAGGCAACTTACTTTGACCCTTAATTTAAAGTGGTTAAGAAAAGCTAAAAATTGTTAGTTGCCTATTCACCCCCTCTAGTCAACCATATCGATCCTTTCAAAAGTGTTCGCACACGAACACGTCACCGTGTACCCTCGACACCGGGGGTGATGCACCGCAAGTCACGTCGAAGAAGACCCGCCGGAAGCGCGGTACACAAGAGAATCCGGCGGACGCTTTTGTAGACCCGAAGCCCCGCTTGCCCGGGAGGTGATACGTCCAAAACGTATCTATAATTTCTGCTTGCCCCATGCCTCTTTTGGGTGATATTGCTATGTTATTTATACACTTCCATACACTTTTGATCATATTTGGACTAACCTATTAACTCAGTGCACCCCAGTGCCAGTTTTTGTTTTCTGCTGTTTTTGTATTTCAGGTTTTCCCATTACGAGAACTGCCAGAAAAATCCCGGAAAAATTATATAAAAAATCAGCGTTCCAGAAGCTTCCTGGCACCCGAAGTACAGCCGGAGGGGGGCCACCAGGGCTCCAGGCGCCCTGGTGGCGCGGCCCCCCTCCTGGCCGCGCCGGGGGGGCGCCTGGGCCCCCCAGGCCTCCGCTGATGCCCCCCTTTGGCATATATTTAAATCGTGTCCCGAAACCCTCGAGACGGGAACCCTTTTTCGCGATCTCATCTTTGTTCAACTGCCGCCGCCGCTTCCAAGATCGGGAGCACCAGGAGAACTCTTCTCGGCACCCTGCCGGAGGGGAGGATCACCACCGGGAGCCTCTCCACCACCATGGACGCCTCCCGGATGAGTTGTGAGTAGTCTCCCTTGGACCATGGGTCCATGACCAGTAGCTATGTGATGTTCTCCTCCCGTTCTTGTGCTTCACTAATTAGTCCTCGTGAGCTGCCCTACATGATCGAGGCACATATGTAATCCTTATGCTGTTGCTATGTTGAGTTTGCTGGGATCCGATGGATTGTGAGATTATGTTCAGATTGTGTTTGAGTAATATATTTGATCTACCTCTTTTATATTTATGTTCGTAAGTAATTCTTGCATGTTCTCCGTTGTTATTTATTGCTTTGGCCAAGTAGTAGGTAGTGACTCCAAGAGGGAACGTTATGCTTGATTGTGGGTTCATGCCCCTCGATGACTAGCTTGAGTGACAGAAACATGAGTCTAGGGGATGTGCTGTTGCCACAAGGGGAAAAACAACGGTGCTTGTGCCTGCGGGTGCAAGGATTGTTTACTTTACGCAACGTTCTTTTAATGCAGTTGTCTGTTGCTTTGAGTTTACACTATGGGTGGGACTCGCAACTTAATACCAGCGAGATGTTCTGGATAGATATCTCAAGGTGGATGATTAGTAGTAGATGCAGATGGATTTCGGTCTACTTGCCTTGGCGTACCACCCATGCTTTGAACCTCTACCTTTCTTGTAACATAGTTAGCATTGGTTTGCGTACATAATTCTGTCAATTGCCCAGCTGTAATTCGTTTACCTCACATAGCTGTTTTATCGTCTTTTGGGAGAGAGACATCACTAGTGAACATCATGGGACCCCGGTCCATATTACCATCATTGATCACATCCGCTATTTACTTTTCCGCTTTTATTTACTATTTGCAGCAAAACCTATCACTATTATCACTTGCGTTTGATCCTTTGTAAAAGACAAGGCCGGAGGGATTGATAACCTCTCTGTACTCGTTGGGAGCAAAGTTATTTGTATTTGTGTGCAGGTCCACGTTGATTGCTAATATCTGGCGCCGTTAGTAGTTGACACCTTCTTGTTGAAACTGGGAGTCTCAGGGGAAATCGATCCTTGGTATCTTTGCCAAGGGAAAACTTCCGCTACACTACATCTCAAACCTTCCACTTGGGGTAACCAACGAGGGGCGAGAAGCCATCAAGCAAAGTTTTCTGGCGCCGTTGCCGGGGACTCCACTCTTCAAGATAGGGGAGTTGCATGCTATCTTTTACCTTTGCTTTTTAGTCTTGTTAGTTTACCTTTCAGTTTTGCTTTAGTGTCTTTTATCGAAAATCACAAAAATAGTTATCTTGCTTGCTTGCTACTATGGGTTCCACCGATAACACCAAGTTGTGTGACTTCACTAGTCACAACAACGATGACTTTATCTGCACACCTATCACTACACCTGGCACTTCAGCACCTTCTTATGAAATTAAACCTGCTTTACTGAACTTAGTCATGAAAGATCAATTCTCCGGTGCTGGAGATGATGCTGCTTTACACTTAAACAATTTTGTTGAACTCTGTGATATGCAAATGTACCGAGAAGTAGACGGTGATATTGTTAAGCTTAAGCTTTTTCCTTTCTCCTTGAGAGGAGGAGCTAAAATTTGGTTTCAGTCTTTGCCTAGAAATAGCATAGATTCATGGGACAAGTGCAAAGATGCTTTTATTGGAAAGTACTATCCACCTGCTAAAATTATCCAACTAAGAAGTAACATAATGAATTTTAAACAATTGGATAATGAACACGTTGCCAAGGCTTGGGAACGTATGAAATCTCTTATCAAGAACTGCCCTACTCATGGTTTGACTACTTGGATGGTTATCCAAACTTTTTATGCAGGCTTGAGCTTTACCTCGCGGAACTTGTTAGATTCAGCCGCGGGAGGAACCTTTATGTCAACTACACTTGGTGCTGCCACAAAGCTTCTCGATGAGATGATGACCAACTATTACCAATGGCACACCGAACGCGCTCCAACAGGTAGGAAGGTAAACTCTGTCGAGGAGATTTCCTCCCTAAATGAAAAAGTTGACTTGATCATGTCCCTACTTTCCAAGCAATCTTCTATTGATCCTCGTGATGATCCTTTAAACTCTGTGATTGCTCATGCTTATAGGAGTAATTTTGGTAGCAATCCTAGACCATTCCCCTCTGCTTATCCTAGCACCAAGAACTCCACCCAAAAAGATAGAGACTTGCCTGGTTATGAGAAACTTCTAGAGATAGAGAAGGCCACTAAGAATTACATGCACACCCAATATGAACAAAACAAAACCTTCTCGAGGCAATTAAATGAGCATACTGCTATCTTGCAAGACATTAGTAGACAATTAGAGAGCCTAAATATTGAGATTTCTAACCTCCAGACTAGGCTCACTATCACTGAGACCCAAGTTTCCAATATGTCCCACACACAAGCCACTTTGATAAACCAAATGGCAGCTAAGCCCGAAGTGGTTGCACCCCTAAGGGAGGAAGAACATAGAATTAAGAGCCTTCCTACCCACCACACTGTTGCTACTATCCAAGTTGTTGAGGATATCCAAACTCTTAGCACCCAATGCACTCCTGGTCCCAATGGACCTATTAATGGTGATGCTATGACTATAGAAACTACCAAACAAGTGAACCTAAAGGACACCACTACCACTTTACTTGATAGTAGTGACCTTGATTTTGATAATTGAACTCTTACCGAAGTTATTGATTTCCTTCACAAGATGTCTAGAGATCCCCGCACTAGCACGCTTAACCTTGCCTTCACAGAGCATATCACTAATGCTCTCATCAAAGCTAGGGAGGAGAAACTTAGAGTAGAAGCCACCATACCTAGAAAGCTAGAAGATGGTTGGGATCCTATGATTAAAATAAAGATAAATAACTTCTCTTGCTATGCATTATGTGATGTTGTAGCTAGTACCTCTGTTATGCCCAAAAGAATATATGATATGCTTAAATTGAAACCTTTTGATTCTTGTTCTTTTGGTGTTCGTCTCGTTGATTCTTCCATAAAGAAACCTTTGGGGACGATCGACGATGTTCTTATCGTTGTCAATGACAATTACGTTCCCGTTGATTTTACTATTATGGATATTGAATGTGAACCTTCTTGTCCAATTATTTTGGGACGTCCTTTTCTACGCACCGTTGGTGCTATCATTGACATGAAAGAGGGGAATATAAAATTCCAATTTCCTCTAAAGAAAGGGATGGAACACTTCCCTAGAAAGAAGATTAAGTTACCTTTTGAGCCCGTTATACGGGCTAGCTATTCTTTTACTCTTGATAAAACTTGATCTCTTTGCATTATGCCTAGCTTAAAGGCATAAAAGAAAGCGCTTTTGGGAGGCAGCCCACATGAATAAATTTTTATTTTGCTTTTGTTGTGTCTTGATGTTGTTAACTACAGTAGCATCATCATTGTATCTTTGCTTTTCAACCTTGTGCTAAGTGTAGCCTCTGATTGCAAGAAAGTTCGAAAGTTGTGACGTGCTGTCCAGGAAACAGATTCTGTCCTTGGATAGAAAAATTTGTATAAAATCACCAGATCAACTTTTTGGTCTGAATTTATTCGACAGCGTGCTCTTTACAATTGTCTTTCGTGCGTCTGTTTTGAGTTTTTTGATTAGAGTTGCAGAAGTACCCCGAAAAAATCATTTACTACCTGCTGTTCTGTTTTTCACAGATTCTGTCCTGTTTTGCCTTTCCTTCATTTTGCAAACCTTGAGCTTGCTTTTTCTTTGCAAAAACCTTTTGGCAATCTTGAGAAACAGTAGACCTTCAATAATATCCTTATTTCCAGCAAGGAACAATTATTTTATTATGGGTACTAACCTCGCTAATCAGATTATGATGAGTTATGTATGAAGGGAGTTTTCAAGTGTGCGAGGGAAGATGATAAAAAGATTCAGGAGTGTCAAGCGCTCAAGCTTGGGGATGCCCCCGTGCATCCCCAAGAAATATTCAAGGAGACTCAAGCGTCTAAGCTTGGGGATGCCCCCGTGCATCCCCTTCTCCATCAACATTATCAGTTCGTCTTTCGTTCCACTATATTTTTATCACTTCATGTGTTATGTGCTATGCTTGGAGCGTCTTGCTTTTAGTTTTCCTTTTTAGTTTTCTTTAGCTTTTCATAACGAGTCGGAACTCAGCTTTCTTTATGTGGGAGAGAAACACGCTCCACTTCTACTTAGAACATAACATAGAATTTTCATGTCTATCTTTGCTGTGTGTGTTCTTTGTCTTTTAATAGCTACTATCATGTTTAGCTTTTAGTTTTCATGCTTATCTTTTTAAAGAGCTTTTGTTTAGTTGGTTGCTTGAACTCTCTTTGGTTATCATGCTTATCTTATTAAGAGAGTTTGCTTCTGTTGCATTGGTTGATATGTCTATGATAAAGATGCTACGTGCATAATGGTGCTTAGTAGTTCATGTTTTCTTATGGTTAGTCTCAAATAGTTGGGAGGTTCCCAATGTGTTATTGGAGTAACAACATGATTTGTTTGCCTATGATGTGGTATGGTTTAGTAATATCTTCCTTCAAGAATTTATTTTGATTGACTTGGCGTATGCTCACGCATATTTAAGACTGTAAAGAAAGTCTATCAAGCCTTGATGATCTTTTATTTCTGAGTAGCGATATAACTTCCATGCCTGATTCAATGTTGCTTTGTCGCTCTGCATGATTATGACCGTCATTGCTCTTTTAGTTGGTCGCTCCCAGTCTTTTGCTAACCTCCACCTGTACTAAGCGGACTGACTGCTTGTGCATCCAAATTCTTTTAAACCAGTTATGCCATATGAGTCCACCATACCTTCCTACATGGTATTTACCTGCCATTCCTAACGAAGACTTTCATGTACCATCTCGAAATTATTCAAAAAAATGCATTTCTATTTTGTGCCTCTGTTTTAAGTTCATGAGGAAGTAGTAGTTAATTCATGATCTTTTTAAGTTGGACAAGCTTCACCCCGGGATTGCATGTATAATGTGCAAACCCATAATACGAGAAGGAACTGGCATTGAGTGCGCCCGGCTCAAAATTAATATAACAAACAAACCCTCCTTCACGCTTTGTTCATGAGAAATCAGAAAACTTTGGCAGTGATAAACAAAGGAGATTAAGAGGATGTGATCGTCCTCATTCGGGAGCCGTTCCTCGAAACTTGTCCATCTCAAGAAGTGATTGAGTTGTCTGCTAGCATTCGTTGACGAAACATGAATATCCAAAAATAATAATTATTACCTCTGTTTTTAAAACCAAGAGCTCTGGTACATGTTTTGTCATTGTTTCCGACTACGGGTTTTCAACCTTGCCAACAAAAGCCACGGTTCGAGAGTCTCCACCTTCTTTTAAAGCACCAACTACTGAGAGCGTGATTGTCATTATGAGTGTAATGTGCATTGTCCCAAAGTAGCATTGTCTTTTGCATGATTGTGATATCGTTAATTTTGAAATCATTGTATCTAGTCATCTGTTGAACCTTGGAGGTGCCCCTGCATTTATGTTTTGCTTCACAAAATGGGGCAAGCGAGATATCACTTTACCATATTTGCACACCATGCTCATTACAAATCTATTTGATGTTTCAGTATCATGTTGAAAAACTTTCAGTTCTTTGTGATTTTCTCATGAGGCAACTTAATTACTACAGATTCATTGTCTCAGTAAGCTTTTGTCATATGACTATGAAAAGTCCTATATGGTTAATAGCATGTCACCACAGAAATTATTCTTGTTATCATTTACCTACTCGAGGACGAGCAGGAATTAAGCTTGGGGATGTTGATACGTCCAAAACGTATCTATAATTTCTGCTTGCTCCATGCCTCTTTTGGGTGATATTGCTATGTTATTTATACACTTCCATACACTTTTGATCATATTTGGACTAACCTATTAACTCAGTGCACCCCAGTGCCAGTTTCTGTTTTCTGCTATTTTTGTATTTCAGGTTTTCCCATTACGAGAACTGCCAGAAAAATCCCGGAAAAATTATATAAAAAATCAGCGTTCCAGAAGCTTCCCGGCACCCGAAGTACAGCCGAAGGGGGGCCACTAGGGCTCCAGGCGCCCTGGTGGCGCGGCCCCCCTCCTGGCCGTGCCGGGGGGCGCTTGGCCCCCCCAGGCCTCCACTGATGCCCCCCTTTGGCATATATTTATATCGTGTCCCGAAACCCTCGAGACGGGAAACCTTTTTCGCGATCTCATCTCTGTTCCGCCGCCGCCGCTTCCAAGATCGGGAGCACCAGGAGAACTCTTCCCGGCACCCTGCCGGAGGGGAGGATCACCACCGGGAGCCTCTCCACCACCATGGACGCCTCCCGGATGAGTTGTGAGTAGTCTCCCTTGGACCATGGGTCCATGACCAGTAGCTATGTGATGTTCTCCTCCCGTTCTTGTGCTTCACTAATTAGTCCTCGTGAGCTGCCCTACATGATCGAGGCACATATGTAATCCTTATGCTGTTGCTATGTTGAGTTTGCTGGGATCCGATGGATTGTGAGATTATGTTCAGATTGTGTTTGAGTAATATATTTGATCTACCTCTTTTATATTTATGTTTGTAAGTAATTCTTGCATGTTCTCCGTTGTTATTTATTGCTTTGGCCAAGTAGTAGGTAGTGACTCCAAGAGGGAACGTTATGCTTGATTGTGGGTTCATGCCCCTCGATGACTAGCTTGAGTGACAGAAACATGAGTCTAGGGGATGTGTTGTTGCCACAAGGGGGAAAACAACGGTGCTTGTGCCCGCGGGTGCAAGGATTGTTTACTTTACGCAAAGTTCTTTTAATGCAGTTGTCTGTTGCTTTGAGTTTACACTATGGGTGGGACTCACAACTTAATACCAGCGAGATGTTCTGGATAGATATCTCAAAGTGGATGATTAGTAGTAGATGCAGATGGATTTCGGTCTACTTGCCTTGGCGTACCGCCCATGCTTTGAACCTCTACCTTTCTTGCAACATAGTTAGCATTGGTTTGCGCACATAATTCTGTCAATTGCCCAGCTGTAATTCGTTTACCTCACATAGCTGTTTTATCGTCTTTTGGGAGAGAGACATCACTAGTGAACATCATGGGACCCCGGTCCATATTACCATCATTGATCACATCCGCTATTTACTTTTCCGCTTTTATTTACTATTTGCAGCAAAACCTATCACTATTATCACTTGCGTTTGATCCTTTGTAAACGACAAGGCCGGAGGGATTGACAACCTCTCTGTACTCGTTGGGAGCAAAGTTATTTGTATCTGTGTGCAGGTCTACGTTGATTGCTAATATCTGGCGCCGTTAGCAGTTGACACCTTCTTGTTGAAACTGGGAGTCTCAGGGGAAATCGATCCTTGGTATCTTTGCCAAGGGAAAACTTCTGCTACACTGCATCTCAAACCTTCCACTTGGGGTAACCAACGAGGGGCGAGAAGCCATCAGGAGGGACCCCGTCAGGGCGCGCGGCGGCTATGGGCTGCCCTAGGTCGGCCTGACCGCCCATAGGGCCTCGAGGTTCACCGTCCTGCAAAAGAAGAACAGACTAAGAACGAGGAAGAAGATACAAGGGTAGGGGATAGATGAACACGAAAAAGTAGTATATGTGTTTGTTCGATTGTGTGTTGTTCAATCGGCCGTCACCCCTCAGGTATATAAGAGGCGGCTGGACTTCCCGTGCAAGGAAAAGGCTTGGATTCACGTCCAAAACCCTAGCCAAATTCGGATTGGTTTTGTCCGAACTTTCCAAAACTGTTCGGTTTACACTGGCTGTACCTTGCGGGTAATTTTTGAGGTGGTAAACGACCTCGGATGGAAAAGAGCCCAAAAGCAATCTTGAACGTTTCAACGAGACGAACAACTTTCATGTTAAAAGTTTTTCGATTTGAAGCCATTTTCTAGGCCAAAACGGTCACGCAATACAGGCTGTTATTCGCGCTACCCATCAGACACGTGGCTGATGGGGCGCGCCACTTATGGCTCTGTGACGGGGCTGTGTTCAGATGGCTGTAACTTTAGCATACGAACTTGGATTGGGACGATTTTTATATCAAAGTCGACTGTTTCGACGAGACGAAGACAATTCTTGTAGAAAGTTTTTCCATATGAGGCGGTCTTGGGGGTGTAATCAGCCGATTAGTGTTCTGAATATAAAATCTCAGTATTTCGAACACAACTTCGGCCTTCGAGATGAGATTGGATGGCGATGGCCAAACATCAAAGTTTATCCTTTTGATGATACGAAACTTTCTCACTTTGAGATCTTTTCCATTTGAGGCCGTCTTAATTAAGTTCTTGACCGTGCCAAAATCTGGTGTCAACACATGCCCCCCTGTTTTTCGGTAAACTTGTGTGCCGAAAAATAACTTGCACGATGTTTTTTCTAAGGACGATGTCAACACTCCATCGGCCATTTATATGCTTAGGGCGAAAATTATATATCGGCCATATGGATCAGCAACAAAATGTTGTTAATCAAACAAATGATGATGTGGTAAAACCCTTGCATGATGTAAGAAGTTATATTGCGTCCATGGATCAAAATAAGGGCTTGTTTGGGACTGCTCCGCTTCACCAAAATCAGCTTCACTCCACCAAATCCACTTTGGAGCAGATTCATACAGAAGTTGTAGCACTACCAAAGATAATGTTTGGCTTCCATGTAGCTCCAGCTTCAAGAATGGAAAAAATGGTGGAAAGGATCTTTTTGATTGGATGAGAGGGGAGAAACGAAGGGGTATCCACTAACTGGTGGCAGTGGTGGGTAATTTCTCCCCAACTCTAGCTTCTAGGATTTTTTGGAGCACCCCTTCACGAGCTTCATAAAAAACTAGGAGTTGTACCCAAGATTCTAGTTTTTCTGTGGAGCGGCATATCGTGGAGTTACCCTATTTGGCTTGAGTTTTCTGAAGCGGAGATGAATTTTATGGAGCATAGCAGTCCCAAACAGGCTCTAAGTCCATGGAGGGTAACCAGTCATACTTGAGGATGAATTCCATGTCATCGGCATAAATGGCATAATTGAAGAATGTGGATAATGTGTGCACCGAGGACGTTGAAACCTTTGGCTTGGTCGTTCATAATTTTCACTCTTTTCCTTCTTTACCTTTGTCACACTTCTTTCGATGGAACCTTGCACACCATTCTTCTTTTGAGTACTTCCTTTGGGAACCCATGCCATGTTTCTCTTTTCCAGCTCTTGTGCACTAAGTTTTTGTAATTTCTTCTTTTGCCAATAAGATAAGCCAAGTGGGGACCCCGGCTGCGAATTTGTTTGAAGCAATGTCAATTCTTGTTCTACCTTGTGCACTCTCAACTCCTTTTCTTCACACTTGGCACTTTGATCTTCAACAGTTGACTGCTTTACTTCTTTGCCTTTTGTAGCCAATGTCAACACTTTAATTGGCTCTTTGTCATTTGAGATCGAATCTGAAGTAGCACACTTACGACCATCTTTCTTGACCCGGTATACTTGCTTGACCACCTCTTTCTTCGTCCATGGGCGCCGGACCGATTCCTTTTTATTGAAACGGTCTTTAACATGTGATTGTTCAAATGTTGAACTTCTCGGAGCTGCATAATATTGATGAGATGGTTTAAAATAAGATGGACAATGTGCCCTTGTATCATACATGTCCCATGATGGATATGGATCTACATGAGAATAGAGAGGCATCCATGATATTGGCATTTGCGGCCCAAAATAAGGATACGAATATGTTGCATGAAAATTCTCACTTTGCCAATACCGGTCCTCACATTTGCGCCTTGGGGGTGATCCTGGTTTCTTTGCGTGATTTGGCCGACAAGCATTCTTATGTTCACTCTTCTTTTGATATTTTTCCAAGAGTTACGTGAAAGTGACTTTCGGCCTTTTATCTTTGTGCTTACCTCAGCCTTTGCTTTCTATTGTTTTGTTTTCATAGATCATTGACTTTGCTTGCTGTCCCCCAGTCCTTGGCGTCTTCATTGTAGCTTCGATGGAATTCTCGCCCTCAAGTTTATGTTCATTATGCTCTTCAACAGCTTCTTTACTTGAAAGCTTGGTCCCGTCAGCTGCAACTTTTACCTTCTCTTTAAATGGATCGGCTTGTATTAGTCGATGCAAGAACCTTTTGCCATCAGGACCAACCGGAATAGATTGGTCATCTCTTGGTGTCTCAACAAATTTCAATCGTCCTTTATCAATGGACGATTTAACTATTTGACAAAACATGTTGCAATCCTCAAGATTATGCTTGGACGAATC
The DNA here is from genome assembly GCA_902687465.1 of Secale cereale. NCBI lineage: Eukaryota > Viridiplantae > Streptophyta > Magnoliopsida > Poales > Poaceae > Secale > Secale cereale. Next base: position 64,670,662 of record LR738711.1, read on the forward strand.
ATGCAACTTACAATATATTCGTCCTTGGACTAATGGCTTGACATGGTGATCAAGAATTCTAATGTAATTATTTTTCAACAACAAATCAAAAATTTGATCACACATGTTTGAATCGAAGGTATACGTTTTGTTTTCTAGCCGATCTTGGTGTGCGAACGGCTTTGGAGGTAAGCAAACGAATGGTTCAGATTTAGAAACTCCCCATTCGGCTATGCATTGTGTTTTGCACTCTATCTCCGATATCTTCGAAAAGGAAATTATACCATCATCATTTTTCTCAACAGAGTATAACCTTGGCTTTAAATTTCTGAAATCAAAGTAGTTAGAACATACATGTCTCAATTGAGGCCATGCGTAAGCCAAGTATGAAGCAAGCAAAGCTACCCAATTAGATATGAATTTTAAATAAAGCAATGGGAAAACATTTGGCTGCAATAATAAATCACTATCGGTCTTTGTAAATGGCACAATAGGTTGACCGTTATGTTCTATAACAATTTTATTGCTAACAAGTAAATTACCCTTCTTCATTGGTCTTTCAAAATTAATTATGAGAATTTTACTTATAGAAGCATCAACAATAAAGTTGTGACCAAATCGGAGGATAGGTAAATCACTTGCTAGACATACCTTTTCAAACACGTTGGGAAAGCATGATGGTTGCGTTACTTGAACGGTATGTTGTTCCTCTTTTGAATAGCTCCCCAACACCTTGTTGTCCTCTTTTTCTAGAACAGATTCGGCATACGTAATATTTGATTCAGTCTTTTCAATAACCGAATTAACTTTGTTATCCGAATCACCACTCTTTTTGATAATCCTATCCACACTCAATGCATTCTCTTTTTGACATAATCTAGCTTGTATTGCAGCAGAATTAATAGGCCTTCCCTCTTTTATTAATTCATTTAGAACAACATTGCATTCGTCCCAAAAAGACGTAAGATTTTTCTTAATGACCCAATCTGGATAGAATTGCCCCCCGAGACTTTTAGACTCTTTTGGTAACGAGGTGTTGCCGAAATTCTGTAATGTGCAGGGGAAACATTGTATGCTATGACTAGGTGAAGGCACATCTGATCATATAGAATTTTCAGTTATTCGGCTATTAGCGTGAAGGTGCAAAGCCGAATTATGAATACCTATAGTTGCATATGGTGCCAAAACATTAGAACCGTGAGGTGTAGCATATGATGGTTGAGGGTAATTGACCGGATAACTAGTAGTAGCATGGCCAATTCCTCTATCCACCGGCATGTTTGGATTAACATATTGCAAGCTAGTTGCCGATGAATAAAAAGGTGAAACACTTTGTTGCATACTATCAGAAGTTCCCGTGTGAGGTGTTTCAACTTGATTAACCGAACTCATCATGTTGTTCATCGGCATAAGGATTTTTGGGGCTGCCGATGCATGGGAGTTGGAATACATATGTTGCATGTTGCTAAAATTATATGAAGTAGAAGCATGAAGATTTTGTTGCATCGGCTCTTGCACATAATTAGATGCATGATTGACAAAGTTAGGACTAGCCGATACATTATGCTCATTAGACGATCTAGCAACAACATATGCATTATTTGCATCTACATAAGTGAATTGGGTATTCATGTTACCTTTGTAGATTGCAAACCCTAGATGATGATCTCTTCGTAGCAAGAACGGGCCGGAGACCGTTCAAAGCTTCGTCCCCAGCGGAGTCGCCAAAAAGTGTGTTCACACGAACATGTCACCGTGTACCCTCGACGCCGGAGGTGATGCACCGCAACTCACATCGAAGGAAACCCGCCGGAAGCGTGGTACACAAGACAATCCGGCGGATGCTTTTGTAGACCCGAAGCCCCGCTTGCCCGGGAGGGACCCCATCAGGGTGCGCGGCGGCTATGGGCTGCCCTAGGTCGGCCTGACCACCCCTAGGGCCTCGAGGTTCGCCGTCCTGCAAAAGAAGAACAGACGAAGAACGAGAAAGAAGATACAAGGGTAGGGGATAGATGAACACGAAAAAGTAGTATATGTGTTTGTTCGATTGTGTGTTGTTCAATCATCCGTCACCCCTCAGGTATATAAGAGGCGGCTGGACTTTCCGTGCAAGGAAAAGGCTTGGATTCACGTCCAAAACCCTAGCCAAATTCGGATTGGTTTTGTCCGAACTTTCCAAAACTGTTCGGTTTAAACTGGCTGTACCTTGCGGGTAATTTTTGAGGTGGTAAACGACCTCGGATGGAAAAGAGCCCAAAAGCAATCTTGACCGTTTCGACGAGACGAACAACTTTCATGTTGAACGTTTTTCGATTTGAAGCCATTTTCTAGGCCAAAACGATCACGCAATACGGGCTGTTATTCGCGCTACCCATCAGACACGTGGCTGGTGGGGCGCGCCACTTATGGCTCTGTGATAGGGCTGTGTTCGGATGGCTGTAACTTTTGCATACGAACTTGGATTGGGACGATTTTTATATCAAAATCGACCATTTCGACGAGACGAAGACAATTCTTGTAGAAAGTTTTTCCATATGAGACGGTCTTGAGGGTGTAATCAGCCGATTAGTGTTCTGAATATAAAATCTCAGTATTTCGAACACAATTTCGGCCTTCGAGATGAGATTGGATGGCGATGGCCCAAACATCAAAGTTTATCCTTTTGATGATACGAAACTTTCTCACTTTAAGAACTTTTCCATTTAAGGCCGTCTTAATTAAGTTCTTGACCATGCCAAAATCTGGTGTCAACAGAAAATGCCAAGGGTTCTGCTCGTATACACTAGTGAGAATAGGAAGTTTGTGCGTGTGTTCGGAGAGAATAGCAAAGTGTGTTCTGCTCGTATACACTAGTGAGAATAGGAAGTGTGTTCTGCAAGAGTCCGCATTTTCCTTCTGTCCAGCAAGCTAGCTAGTCTGCATTTTTTGGGCTAAAGGTGGGAGTGAGGCACGACTACTAAGGGCCAGTTCTTTTGCTGGCTTTTTTGAGCTTCCAGAATAAGCTGCCCTCCACCCAACTTATTCTAGAAGCCCAAGTTAATTTTTTCTTTTAGAAGCCTACTAGTGAAGTCTTGACTATTAGGCTTCTAAAATAATAATTTGGTTTGGGCTTCTAGAATAAGCTGAGTATGGGGCAGTTTATTTCAGCTTATTCTAGAAGCCAGCAAAAGAACTGGCCCTAACTTTCTTTAGGAATAGAGATATCTAGGGTAATCATTAATTTACCTCTATTATTATTGCATATTTTAATGCACGCCTTGCTAATTTTGGGGCAAATAAAAACATTAAGCGGTAGCGCTCTGGATAGATAATATCAGCGTTCCATCTTAATTGCGCACATTAAGGCTTGCCCCGAACACTTGTTGGTTGCTGAGCATATAAGGACACCCCTATGAGTCAAATTTAGAAGAAAGAGCATCTGGCATCCTTTATCATTCACCATGGACAAGTACCAGTACACACCAATCATACTAGGGGTGCTTCTTCTCATGTGCTTCGGTAGCCATGTAGTGCAATGTAAGTGGCATATTTCATTTCGTAAAATCATAGACTAACATGCACGCATGCTAATGGTTTCTTTTGTTATTTCACAGGCAGAATCGATTTCCCGGATGGGATCTGCATCAGGCAAGCCTGCGAATCAAATGTGGACGGCATACAAGGAATGCCTACATACAAGGAATGTTTCTGCTGTAGATCAGCAGGCCATTGTTATTGGACAATGGAAGAATGCCATAAGTATAGGTGTGGACGGCAGCCGGGTGCACCACCCTCTGTCTAATGTAATAATTGGATGTTTTTTTTTTTCTTGAATTGATACAACTTGCTCCTTCCCCATGATAAAAAAAACAGTTTTTCCCCATCAGTTGGGAGTTAAGTTTGGTTTTCTGGACTGTGTCATTTATTCTGTGGATTTGAATCCATCGATATAAAACGTACATTCATACCAAGTTTTTGTTCAAGATAAAATATTCCGAAACTGAATGTGGTAGATTATAGACCAAGTCGATATCTGCTAGAGATACATTAGGAAACCAACTTGATGTACAACACACCCTGTATACAAATGCATACAACGCGACTTGATTGTATAGCGTTGGTGGCAGAGGGCATACATGAGTAGGGATGGCGATGGACAGGGCATGCCCTTCCCCCTTTGGAAGGTTGTGGGCGAGGAGGGATTCGAACCCCGACACCGTGGTTCGTAGCCACGTACTCTAATCCTCTGAGCTACCGGCCAATCTATCTCCACTGGATCTCTTCCCGGGGTACCCCTTCATGGTTAGAGTAAGCCAATACCTTACCCATATAACACCTGGGTATAAAATTCTATCCATACCGATGGGTATAAAGTTTTACCAGTACCCATGCCTAATGGGTATCCTTTACCACTAGTTACTCAGTTGGTAGATCAATAGCACACAATATTTTGTAGCCTATCTTATGCTGCCACTGACGAAGAAGAAGAAGAAAGAACTCACACACAAGTAAACATCGCTCTCACGTCAAGTCATCGGAAACCTGCACCTGCAACTGTTGTTGTAGTATCTGTGAGCCACGAGGACTCAACAATCCCATAACCATGGGTATCAAGACTAGCAAAGCTTAATGGGTATGGAGAGGTTAAGTGGTGAGATTGCAGCAGCGGCTAAGCATATGTATGGTGGCTAACTTACGAGTACAAGAATAAGATGAGCATATACGCAAACCATCACAAACTAGTAATGATCGCTAAGAGATCATGAACTACGTACGAGTCAAACATAACCCCACCGTGTTCTCTTCTCAACATGAAAAGAGACGGTCACGGTTACTCACGCGGTTGTGTGTTTTATTTCGGATCCTCTATCAAGTTTTCTACAACCGGACATTAACAAATTCCAATCTGCCACATAACCGCGGACACGGCTTTTGAAAGATCATAACCCTGCAGGGGTGTCCCAACTTAGCCCATCATAATCTCTCACGATCAGCAGAGGTAAAAAAAACCTTATCTTAGGGACAACCCGATCAGACTCGGAATCCCGGGGCACAAGACATTTCGACAATTCTAAAACAAGTCCAGCAAGACCTCCCGGCGTGCCGACACCCTGATAGTAGCCGCGCGTATCTCGTCTCAGGCCACGACCGGATGGGACATCCTACAGGTAAAACCAATCCTCGAGTTTCTCCGTGGTGGCCCCGCAGTCTATCCGTTTGAGACCAACACCAGCAGCACTGGCCCCTCCCTGTAATGTAGAATTAAGAACCCGGGGACGCGACCCCCTATGCAATTTAATTAATTAATTAAGTTTTTATTATGAGGCAAATTAAAACCAATGTTGGGCCTTGCTGGAGGAGTTTTATTCAAAGACGAACTGTCAAGGGGTCCCCATATACCCAACCGCGTTAGGAACGCAAAATCAAGGAACATAACACCGGTTTATCGATTCTTAAGGCGGCATGATTGGAACAAAACACCGAGCAAAAGGCCAAGCCTTCCACCCATTGCCAAGTATATATGTGTGTGTTAATTATACTAATAGATATTGTGATATCCCAACAATCCAACTTCCGACATGGAGCAATCTTCATCTTCACCTGCATCTAACAACGCTATAAGAGGGGCTGAGCAAGCGGTAACATAGCCATTCAACAGTTTGCTGGGATGGTGTCAAAGGTTAGAGGTTTCATGGCAACAATGAGAGGCTGACAAACAATTAGATAGGTGGCGCGACATATAGCGATATCATCGAGACAACTAGTATAGCAATGATAGTAATGAGATCCAAGATGATGGTCATCTTGCCTGATATCCCGCAAGGAAGAAGAATGAGTCCATGAAGAAGACGAAGAAGAAGCCACGAAGACGAACCAAGTGTAGTCGAATGAATCCTCACGATCGCAACGAAACAGGAACTAACGAGAAGAAGCAAATAACATGGTAAACACACAACACATGAACAAGACATGATGCTCAACCAAGTATGATGCATGACAAGGCTACATGATGCTAATCATGGCAAGAGATGATGCAAACAAGAACACACAACAAAGCAAGTTTAAATGAGGCCGGAAACAACATATAACAATTCCGGTAAGTCCTCATATGCAAATTTCGAAATTGGTCCAGATATGAACAAACCTTATGTTAAAGTTGTTAAAAAGCAAGTAAAGATGCACCATGATGATCTACACAAAATTATAGTCAAGTTACATATAAAGTTCCTTTAATTCGGAGCTACGGCCTAGAAGATATGAGTAAACAAGTTAAGCATGACAAAGATGCAAGATGCATTCGAACAACAATCAAACACACTCCAAACATGTATACAACATGATATTATGCATCTACATACAAAAACAAGCAAGTTTCATATAGAACATGCCCAAAACGGAGCAATGGTTCAACACATACACACAAAACAAGATATAACAACAATCTGTCCCAAAACAGCAACTAGGCACTTTGCAATCATCAAAACACCATGCTACAGGAACATTTCATGGCATCAAAGGGCATGGCAAGCATGTACATATCAAGCACTACAAGCATGATCACTGAGCTACTGCCATATACCACTAGAACATGTTCAAAACATCATGGCAAGATCGCAAACAATAACAGTTTCACAAACTTAGTGAAATAAATTGAACATAGCAGCAACAACGACAAGTAGGCATATTTGCAAACTTGTGCAACTCATTTCAAAGCATATCATAGCATGTGAATATAACCAGCAGCAATAAAACATGTTTATGAAGCTACTCATGGCAAGAACATGGTCATAACATGGACTTAGTGATAACAGGCTGACAGAAACATTTTATAGTAATTTGAGAGCACAAAAGAGACAAGCTACAGCAACCTATAATTGAAAACAAGGACATGGATAGATAGAGCATAACATGGACTTCAAGACATGATCAGTGCCGGCGGCAACGTGGCAGCGATCTGCCTCGCGGGAAGGCTGGTGGCACGAGGAATTAGGTCCCCCTGGCGTCGCCCTGGGTTACGGCGCGAGGAGGTCGCGAGAGGGAGAATATATTGTACCTCAATTCTAACCACCATCATGCATTGCATTGCATAGCCCAATACAATACACCCTAATACTTGTCACATACATACATCATTCAACTCGCATAAGTCTCTTTTCTAACCCATCTATGAAGAACAACAAATCACTGTCAGGATGGATAGTTATCAATTTATAGGACTCATCGCGTTTGTGTACAATTATCATGTGTACAATTTTAGCATGAATAATATATATTTATCATGATATAAGGAAATATAAATAACAACTTTATTATTGCCTCTAGGGCATATTTCCTTCAGATTTCACCCCGGCAAGCTTTTCACACCGGCAAGGTTTTTACTCGGCAATCTTTCACACCGACAAGGTTTCACCCCGGCAAGGTTTCTACCCCGGCAAGCTCACACACCGGCAAGGTTTCACCCTGGCAAGATTTCCACCCCGACAAGGTTTCTACCCCGGCAAGCTCACACACCGGCAAGGTTTCACCCTGGCAAGATTTCCACCCCGACAAGGTTTCTACCCCGGCAAGCTCACACACCGTCAAGGTTTCACCCTGGCAAGATTTCTACCCCGACAAGGTTTTTATCCCGACAAGCTCACACCGGCAAGCTTCCATGTCGGCGAGGTCTCCATCTCGGCAAGCTTCATTCAGCCGGCAAAGGCCGAATAACTCACGCGACCCATCAGACACCACCTAGATGGGTGTCTGGTCTCTTGCGTCATTTTTTCACTCAGGACCGGTCCACGAAGTGTTGCCTTTAACTTTTGCATACGAACTCAGATTGGGACAATTTTTATATCAAAATCGATCGTCTCGACGGGACGAAGACAATTCATGTAGATCATTTTTCAATATGAGGCCGTCTTGGGGGCGTAATCAGCTGAATCGTATTCTGAATATGAAATCTCAGTACTTCGAACACAACTTCGGCCTTAGAGATGAGATCGGATGGCTATGGCCCAAATTATTGGGGAACGTAGTATTTTAAAATTTTCCTACAATCACGCAAGATCTATCTACCAGATGCATAGCAACGAGAGGGGAGAGTGTGTCTACGTACCCTCGTAGACCGGGAGCGGAAGCGTCAAGTGACGCGGTTGATGTAGTCGAACTTCTTCGCGATCCAACCGATCAAGCACCGAACGTACGGCACCTCCGCGTTCAGCACACGTTCAGCTTGATGACGTCCCATGAGCTCTTGATCCAGTTGAGCTTCACGGGAGAGTTTCGTCAGCACGACGGCGTGGTGACGGATATGATGTATCTACCAGCGCAGGGCTTCGTCTAAGCACTGCAACGGTATGACCGAGGTGTGTTTCTGTGGAGGGGGGCACCGCACACGGCTAAAACAATTCAACTTGTGTGTCCTAGGGTGCCCCCTGCCCCCGTATATAAAGGAGCAAGGGAGAGGCCGGCCCTAGAGGGGGCACGCCAAGTGTGGGGAGTCCTACTAGGATTCTCAAGTCCTAATAGGATTCCCCTTTCCTTTCCGGAGTAGGAGAGAAGGAAAGAGGTGGAGAGGGAGAAGGAAAAGGGGGCTGCACCCCTTGTCCAATTCGGACCAGAGGGGGGGCGCGCGCCTCCTTCCTTTTGGCCTTTCTCCTCTATTCCCGTATGGCCCAATAAGGCCCATATACTCCAAAAAATACTCGAATCACTCGGAACCTTTCCGATGTCCGAATATAGTCGTCCAATATATCGATCTTTACGTCTCGACCATTTCGAGACTCCTCGTCATGTCCCCGGTCTCATCCGGGACTCCGAACTCCTTCGGTACATCAAAACTCATAAACTCATAATATCAATCGTCATCAAACGTTAAGCGTGCGGATCCTACGGGTTCGAGAACTATGTAGACATGACCGAGACTCATCTCCGGTCAATAACCAATAGTGGAACCTGGATGCTCATATTGGCTCCCACATATTCTACGAAGATCTTTATCGGTCAAACCGCATAACAACATACGTTGTTCCTTTTGTCATCGGTATGTTACTTGCCCAAGATTCGATCGTCGGTATCTCTATACCTAGTTCAATCTCGTTACCGGCAAGTCTCTTTACTCATTCCGTAATACATCATCTCGTGACTAACTCATTAGTCTTTTGCTTGCAAGTCTTATTATGATGTGTATTACCGAGAGGGCCCAGAGATACCTCTTCGACACTCGGAGTGACAAGTCCTAGTCTTGATCTATGCCAACACCACGAACACTTTCGGAGACACCTGTAGAGCATCTTTATGATCACCCAGTTACGTTGTGACATTTGATAGCACACAAGGTGTTCCTACGGTATTCGGGAGTTGCATAATCTCATAGTCATAGGAACATGTATAAGTCATGAAGAAAGCAATAGCAGTAAAACTAAACGATCATAGTGCTAAGCTAACGGATGGGTCTTGTCCATCACATCATTCTCCTAATGATGTGATCCCGTTGATCAAATGACAACTCATGTCTATGGTTAGGAAACATAACCATCTTTGATCAATGAGCTAGTCTAGTAGAGGCATACTAGGGACACTCTGTTTTGTTTATGTATTCACACATGTACTAAGTTTCCGGTTAATACATTTCTGGCATGAATAATAAACATTTATCATGGTATAAGGAAATATAAATAACAACTTTATTATTGCCTCTAGGGCATATTTCCTTCAGTCTCCCACTTGCACTAGAGTCAATAATCTAGCTCACATCGCCATGTGATTTAATACCGATAGTTCACATCCTTATGTGAATAACACCCATAGTTCACATCGCCATGTGACCAACACCCAAAGGGTTTACTAGAATCAATAATCTAGTTCACATCGCTATGTGATTAATACCCAAGAGTAATAAGGTATGATCATATTTTGCTTGTGAGAGAAGTTTAGTCAACGGGTCTGTCACATTCAGATCCGTATGTATTTCGCAAATTTCTATGTCTACAATGCTCTGCATAGAGCTACTCTAGCTAATTGCTCCCACTTTCAATACGCATCCAGATTGATACTTAGAGTCATCTGGATTTAGTGTCAAAGCTTGCATCGGCGTAACCCTTTACGACGAACTCTTTATCACCTCCATAATCGAGAAACATTTCCTTAGTCATCCAGTTACTAAGGATAATTTTGACCGCTGTACAGTGATCTACTCCTGGATCACTATTGTACCCCCCTGACAAACTCATGGCAAGGTACACAACATGTTTGGTACACAGCATGGCATACTTTATAGAACATATGGCTGAGGCATAGGGAATGACTTTCATTCTCTCTATATTTTTCTGCCGTGGTCTGGCTTTGAGTCTTACTCAACTTCACACCTTACAAGTCAGGCAAGAACTCCTTCTTTGACTGATCCATTTTGAACTACTTCAAAATCTTATCAAGGTATGTACTCATCGAAAGTCTTATCAAGCATCTTGATCTATCTCTATATATCTTGATGCCCAATATGTAAGCAGCTTCACCAAGGTCTTTCTTTGAAAAACTCCTTTCAAACACTCCTTTATGCTTTCCAGAAAATTCTACATCATTTCCGATCGACAATATGTCATTCACATATACTTATCAGAAAGGTTGTAGTGCTCCCACTCACTTCTTGTAAATACAGGCTTCACCGTAAGTCTGTATAAATCTATATGCTTTGATCAACTTATCAAAGTGTATATTCCAACTCCGAGATGCTTGCACCGGTCCATAGATGGATCGCTGGAGCTTGCACATTTTGTTAGCACCTTTAGGATTGACAAAACCTTCTGGTTGCATCATATACAAGTCTTCTTTAATAAATCCATTAAAGGATGCAGTTTTGTTATCCATTTGCCAGATTTCATAAAATGCGGCAATTGCTAACATGATTCGGACAGACTTAAGCATCGCTACGGGTGAGAAAGTCTCATCGTAGTCAACTCCTTGAACTTGTTGAAAACCTTTCGCAACAAGTCGAGCTTTGTAAATAGTAACATTACCGTCAGCGTCAGTCTTCCTCTTGAAGATGCATTTATTTTCGATGGCTTGCCGATCATCGGGCAAGTCAACCAAAGTCCACACTTTGTTCTCATACATGGATCCCATCTCAGATTTCATGGCCTCAGGCCATTTTGCGGAATTTGGGCTCATCATCGCTTCCTCATAGTTCATAGGTTCATCATGGTCCAGTAACATGACTTCCAGAACCGGGTTGCCGTACCACTCAGATGCGGAACGAACTCTGGTTGATCTACGAAGTTCAGCGGAAACTTGATCTGAAGTTTCATGATCATCAGTATTAGCTTCCTCACTAATTGGTGTAGGAATCACTAGAACTAGTTTCTGTGATGTTCCACTTTCCAATTCGGGAGAAGGTACAATTACCTCATCAAGTTCTACTTTCCTCCCACTCACTTCTTCCAAGAGAAATTCCTTCTCTAGAAAGGATCCACTCTTAGCAACAAAGACCTTGCCTTCGGATCTGTGATAGAAGGTGTACCCAACAGTTTCTTTTGGGTATCCTATGAAGATTTACTTCTCCTATTTGGGTTCGAGCTTATCATGTTGAAACTTTTTCACATAAGCATCGCAGTCCCAAACTTAAAGAAATGACAGCTTAGGTTTCTCGTCAAACGACAGTTCATACGGTGTCATCTCCACGGATTTAGATGGTGCCATATTTAACGTGAATGTAGCTGTCTCTAATGCATAACCCCAAAAGCGATAGTGGTAGATCGGTAAGAGACATCATCGATTGCACCATATCTAATAAAGTACGGTTATGACGTTCGGACACACCATTACACTGTGGTGTTCCAGGTGGCGTGAGTAGTGAAACTATTTCACATTGTTTTTATTGAAGGCCAAACTCGCTAACTCAAATATTTTACCTCTACGATCATATCGTAGAAACTCTTATTTTCTTGTTACGATGATTCTCCACTTCACTCTGAAATTCTTTGAACTTTTCAAATGTTTCAGACTTGTGCTTCATTAAGTAGATATACCCATATCTGCTCAAATCATCAGTGAAGGTTAGAAAATAACGATACCCGCCGCGAGCTTCAACACTCATTGGTCCACATACATCTGTATGTATGATCTCCAACAAATCTGTTGCTTGCTCCATTGTTCCGGAGAACGGAGTTTTAGTCATCTTGCCCATGAGGCATGGTTCGCAAGCACCAAGTGATTCATAATCAAGTGATTCCAAAAATCCATCACTATGGAGTTTCTTCATGCGCTTTACACCATTATGACCTAAACGGCAGTGCCACAAATAATTTGCACTATCATTATTAACCTTGCATCTTTTGGCTTCAATATCATGAATATGTGTATCACACGATCGAGATCCAAGAAACCATTTTCATTGGGTGTATGACCATAGAAGGTTTTATTCATATAAACAGAACAACAATTATTCTCTAACTTACATGAATAACCGTATTGCAATAAACATGATCAAATCATATTCATGTTCAACACAAACACCAAATAACACTTATTTAGGTTCAACACTAATCCCGAAAGTATAGGGAGTGTGCGATGATGATCATATCAATCTTGGAACTACTTCCAATACACATCGTCACTTCATCCTTTAACTAGTTTATGTTCATTATGCAACTCCCATTTCGAGTTACTACTCTTTAGCAACTAAACCAGTATCAAATACCGAGGGGTTGCTATGAACACTAGTAAAATACACATCAATAATCTGTATATCAAATATACCTTTGTTCACTTTGCCATCCTTCTTATCCGCCAAGTATCTAGGGCAGTTCCACTTCCAGTGACCATTTCCTTTGCAGTAGAAGCACTTAGTTTCAGGCTTGAGTTTAGCTTTGGGTTTCTTCATGGGAGTGACAACTTGCTTGTCATTCTTCTTGAAGTTCCCCTTCTATCCCTTTGCCCTTTACTTGAAACAAGTGGTCTTATTAACCATCAACACTTGATGCTCTTTCTTGATTTCTACCTTCGCCGATTTCAGGATCGCGAAGAGCTCGGGAATTACCTTCGTCATCCCTTGCATATTATAGTTTATCACGAAGTTCTACTAACTTGGTGATAGTGACTAGAGAACTTTGTAAATTACTATCTTATCTGGAAGATTAACTCCCACTTGATTCAAGCAATTGTAGTACCCAGACAATTGAGCACATGCTCACTGGTTGAGCTATTCTCCTCCATCTTGTAGGCAAAGTACTGTCAGAGCTCTTATAACTCTCGACACGGGCATGAGTATGAAATATTAATTTCAACTCTTGGAACATCTTATATGCTCCGTGGCATTCAAAACATTTTTGAAGTCCCGGTTCTAAGCCGTAAAGCATGGTGCACTTAAACTATCAAGTAGTCATCATACCGAGCTTTTGTCAAAACGTTCATAACGTCTACATCTGCTCCTGCAATAGGTCTGTCACCTAGCGGTGCATCAAGGACATAATTCTTCTGTGCAGCAATGAGGATAATCCTCAGATCACGGAACAATTCCGCATCATTTCTACTAACATCTTTCAACTTAGTTTTCTCTAGGAACATATAAAAAATAAACGGGGAGCAACATCGTGAGCTATTGATCTACAACATAGATATGCTAATACTACGAGGACTAAGTTCATGATAAATTAAAGTTCAATTTAATCATATTACTTAAGAACTTCCACTTAGATAGACATCCCTCTAGTCATCTAAATGATCACGTGATCGAAATCAACTAAACCATGTCCGATCATCACGTGAGATGGAGTAGTTTCAATGGTGAACATCTTTATGTTGATCATATCTACTATATGATTCACGCTCGACCTTTCGGTCTCCATTGTTCCGAGGCCATATCTGCATATGCTAGGCTCGTCAAGTTTAACCCGAGTATTCTGCGTGTGCAAAACTGTCTTACACCCGTTGTATTTGAACGTAGAGCCTATCACACCCGATCATCACGTGGTGTCTCAGCACGAAGAACTTTCGCAACGGTGCATACTCAGGGAGAACACTTATACCTTGAAATTTTGTAAGGGATCATCTTATAATGCTACCGTCGTTCTAAGCAAAATAAGAAGCATAATAAGATAAACATCACATGCAAATCAAAATACGTGACATGATATGGCCATCATCATCTTGTGCTTTTGATCTCCATCTCCAAAGCACCGTCATGATCACCTTCGTCACCGGCGTGACACCTTGATCTCCATCGTAGCATCGTTGTCGTCTCGCCAACTATTGCTTCTACGACTATCGCTACCGCTTAGTGATAAAGTAAAGCAATTACATGGCGATTGCATTTCATACAATAAAGCGACAACCATATGGCTCCTGCCAGTTGCCGATAACATTACAAAACATGATCATCTCATACAAAACCGTATATCTCATCATGTCTTGATCATATCACATCACAACATGCCCTGCAAAAACAAGTTAGACGTCCTCTACTTTGTTGTTGCAAGTTTTACGTGGCTGCTACGGGCTTAGCAAGAACCGTTCTTACCTACGCATACAAAAACCACAACGATGTTTCGTCAAGTATGTGCTGTTTTAACCTTCACAAGGACCGGGCGTAGCCACACTTGATTCAGCTAAAGTGAGAGAGACAGACACCCGCCAGTCACCTTTAAGCAACGAGTGCTCATAACGGTGAAACCAGTCTCGCGTAAGCGTACGCGTAATGTTGGTCCGGGCCGCTTCATCTCACAATACCGCCGAAGAAAAGTATGACATGCTGGTAAGCAGTATGACTAGTATCGCCCACAACTCATTGTGTTCTACTCGTGCATATCATCTACGCATAGACCTGTCTCATGATGCCACTGTTGGGGAACGTAGTATTTTAAAATTTTCCTACGATCACGCAAGATCTATCTACCAGATGCATAGCAACGAGAGGGGAGAGTGTGTCTACGTACCCTCGTAGACCGGGAGCGGAAGCGTCAAGTGACGCGGTTGATGTAGTCGAACTTCTTCGCGATCCAACCGATCAAGCACCGAACGTACGGCACCTTCGCGTTCAGCACACGTTCAGCTTGATGACGTCCCATGAGCTCTTGATCCAGTTGAGCTTCACGGGAGAGTTTCGTCAGCACGACGGCGTGGTGACGGATATGATGTATCTACCAGCGCAGGGCTTCGTCTAAGCACTGCAACGGTATGACCGAGGTGTGTTTCTGTGGAGGGGGGCACCGCACACGGCTAAAACAATTCAACTTGTGTGTCCTAGGGTGCCCCCCTGCCCCCGTATATAAAGGACCAAGGGAGAGGCCGGCCCTAGAGGGGGCGCACCAAGTGTGGGGAGTCCTACTAGGATTCTCAAGTCCTAATAGGATTCCCCTTTCCTTTCCGGAGTAGGAGAGAATGAAAGAGGTGGAGAGGGAGAAGGAAAAGGGGGCTGCACCCCTTGTCCAATTCGGACCAGAGGGGGGCGCGCGCCTCCTTCCTTTTGGCCTTTCTCCTCTATTCCCGTATGGCCCAATATGGCCCATATACTCCAAAAAATACCCGAATCACTCGGAACCTTTCCGATGTTCGAATATAGTCGTCCAATATATCGATCTTTACGTCTCGACCATTTCGAGACTCCTCGTCATGTCCCCGGTCTCATCCGGGACTCCGAACTCCTTCGGTACATCAAAACTCATAAACTCATAATATCAATCGTCATCAAAGGTTAAGCGTGCGGACCCTACGGGTTCGAGAACTATGTAGACATGACCGAGACTCATCTCCGGTCAAAAACCAATAGCGGAACCTGGATGCTCATATTGGCTCCCACATATTCTACGAAGATCTTTATCGGTCAAACCGCATAACAACATACGTTGTTCCTTTTGTCATCGGTATGTTACTTGCCCGAGATTCGATCGTCGGTATCTCTATACCTAGTTCAATCTCGTTACCGGCAAGTCTCTTTACTCGTTCCGTAATACATCATCTCGTGACTAACTCATTAGTATTTTGCTTGCAAGGCTTATTATGATGTGTATTACCGAGAGGGCCCAGAGATACCTCTCCGACACTCGGAGTGACAAATCCTAGTCTTGATCTATGCCAACACCACGAACACTTTTGGAGACACCTGTAGAGCATCTTTATGATCACCCAGTTATGTTGTGACGTTTGATAGCACACAAGGTGTTCCTACGGTATTCGGGAGTTGCATAATCTCATAGTCATAGGAACATGTATAAGTCATGAAGAAAGCAATAGCAGTAAAACTAAACGATCATAGTGCTAAGCTAACGGATGGGTCTTGTCCATCACATCATTCTTCTAATGATGTGATCCCGTTGATCAAATGACAACTCATGTCTATGGTTAGGAAACATAACCATCTTTGATCAATGAGCTAGTCTAGTAGAGGCATACTAGGGACACTCTGTTTTGTTTATGTATTCACACATGTACTAAGTTTCCGGTTAATACATTTCTAGCATGAATAATAAACATTTATCATGGTATAAGGAAATATAAATAACAACTTTATTATTGCCTCTAGGGCATATTTCCTTCACAAATGTCAAAGTTTCTCTTTTTGAAGATATAGAACTTTCTTACTTTGAGCACTTTTTCATTTGAGGTCATATTAATTGTGTTCTTGACCATGCCAAAATCTGATGTCAACAACACTGCCCGTCATTCACGCCCCACCTCAAGTTCGAGGCGGCCACGCTGGACGCCGGATTCGCCTCGTCGCTGGCGGCCACGCGCAGCAAGGGCGAGGACTCGGCGACGGCGACGTTCGACCGGACGAGCACGGCGTTCGACGGCGTCTACTTCAAGGAGCTGCAGCAGCGGAGGGGCCTGCTAAGCTCGGACCATACGCTGTTCGAGTAGCCGGAGACGCATCGGCTTGTGAACGTGTTCGCCATGAACCAGGGCTACTTCTTACTAGCAGGTAGTGCGCGGCGGCACGCCGCGCATTGGTTCTTGGTTCGAGACTTGTTTTTCATGAGTTTTTTTAGAACATGTTGCGTGTTCACATGCACGAGTAAATCTTTGCAGCGGTGAAGAAAGTTGATGTGCCCTCGTTCATGCGGGTCTCTTTGAATTTGAAGGCATGAAGAGACATAGAAAAAATAGTCTCTTTGAATTTGGAAGCATAAAGAAACATAGAAAACAGACGTGCCTTTGTTCATGCAATCTTTTCAATTTAACTTTCATCGTATTTGTAAAGGAAATTACGAATTTAGATCTAAGCAAGAACAATTGTTATGAAGCTGTCTACTTGGACTGGAAGGCATGAACACATAGTGAGAGAAAAAATAGCAGTACATATCAATTTGCATTACCGGATATTAACTTACCTCTCAAATATTAGTTGAGCTACATTTCACATTCATTAGAAAATCAGAAAAATTGTTTGAAAAGTTTCAACAACACGCATTCACGAAAATAGTGAATATAAAGATGTATTCATTAACATGATTAATTAATTTTGATCCTTTTGGATGTATCAATTGCTTCGTGCTGCCCAAAAACAATTGATTAGCTAGGCGGCTTGGGTCTAATCGGACCAATACGGAGTGACAGACACTTGCAGACCACTGCCCAGTGCCCATCTCACCATCTCCCTCCTATTTCCCGTCCTTTCTCCTATTATTGGAGCGAGACATCGGCTAATCCATGCATTTGTGCTCTCCTCGGCCTACTTTCGACAACACCTGTAAATTTATACCAAGCAAATACAACACTATTTGTCGACATTGCACTATTTTTCTTATACGGGCCAAATACTACACAAATTTATTGAATACAAAAGGACCACACTATTTGCATTCCCGAGCAACACTACAAATGTATGCTTTGCTGCAGCATCTACCCGTTGCATGGCTTCATCAAAATTTGTACTTCCATGGTCCAACAAAATGAAAGTGTGAACTCTCATGAGTACTCCCTCCATCCCAAAATAAGTGTCTCAACTTTGTACTAACTCTAGTGTAAATTTGTACTAAGCTCGAGACAGTTATTTTGGGACGGAAGGAGTATTACACAAGAAAAAAAATGAAGTTGTTTTGGCTTCTTCACATAACTGATCATAAATAAGATAACAAGGCATACATGCAAGGAGCAAGGGAGAACCTTCCAGCACAGTCGTGATTCCATCGACGGTGACGGCAGTGGTCCCTGGTAACGTACCTGATTTTTGCCAGTTCCAAGAGAACGTTGCTGTTGCCGTTGGATGGACGCGTGCGAATCTTGGTGCATGGTACGTTGCCACGTCGCATGAGGCTGGACACGTCGCAAGGGAAGTGAGAGAGAGAGTGTGGACGAGAGGGATCCAGCACATCTTCCCGAAATCATTTCTCTAGTGGCTGACCGCATCACCCACTCCCCTCTATTGCGCGTGCTCGTGCTTGCCGCTGCAGACGCTCGCCTACGACCCGACCTGTCGGAGTCCCGCCAGCAGCCGGCACCCTCCTCCTCATTCGTGCTCTCGGCCGCAACAGACTGAGCTCTCCCAGAGACCGAAGCCAAGACCGCGTACGTCGCGTACGATCTCGATGAGATCCTGGCTCGTGCAGCAACGGAGCCTGCGCTGGCCCACCCGCTCGGCGGGGGATGCGGAGGTTATGGGATTTGCGGAGCGCACCAGCGCGACCTCTGCCGGATCTGGCGCCCAGGTGCGGTAGTCGACGTGGCGGTGCTTGCGGGGGAGCAGGGGATTCTGGAGCTGGAGGTGGACGGGGAGATGAACACAGTCTGCTCCCGTGCACCTGGTGTCTTGCTCTTCTCGCGCCTCAGTATCGACCAAGAGGATCACGCGGGAGGTCTCTGTCACGCAGACGTCCCGCGCCCGATGGACGGCGACCTTCCGGCTGAACATCTTCCTCATGGAGCTCTAGACTCGTTTTGCTCGTCGTCCCCGGTCGCACGCGGTGCATCGGTGAGTAGCTTTTGCCTTTGCTCAATTCCTGTTCAATGCAGGCTATGTTTTGGGGAGTTTTGACTCTGTGGGCAGTAGTGTGTGCCAGATGCAAGTTGATCTCCCTTCAATTGGAGACTGGTTTCATGCGTGTTCGTGTTTACTTGGGTAATACTCCCTCCGTTCCACAATGTAGTGTCTATAGATTTTTGTGAAAGTCAAACTTTGCCAACTTTGATCAAGTGTATAGAGACAACTGTCTCCATCTACAATACCAAACATGTACATTCTGAAAATATAACTCACGATGTATCCAATGATGTGCATTTGGTATTCTAGATGTACATACTTTTCTCTATAAACATGGTCAAAGTTTGTAATTTTTGACTTTTGTAAAAAACTATATGCACTACATTATGGAACGGAGGGAGTATATAATTTTTTTTTTGTTGAAATTTCTTCGAGTCGTAGCAGCCGTCATTGGCTTACCCAAAGGGAAAGAAAATAAGAGCTTCAATGAATGCCAAAGGAAAAATATATTTACGTTAAGTCTGAATATAACATGCCTTATAAAATCAATCCTCACATACTCAAAGTGGATAGAAAATGTGTACTTACTTTCTTTGATTGACCTTTAGCACAATATACTGGTAGAAATTAACAAAATAACATTTAGTGGAATGAGAGCCCCTGCCTAGCTTAGTAAATCCACTAATGTACTTCACATAGAAATTTACAGTTTTGAACTTAGTTTTAAATATTTATAGACCCTTCTAATTTGAATGAACTGCAATTAATTTGAGGTATTTGAAAAAAACTATGTATACAAAAGATTAACATGAACAATATAAACAATTGGTTTGGATCCTAACTAATGACAAACGTGATCATCTCAGACTCGGGGTTCAAATGTGGGTATTTCTGCATCAGAACAATGAGTTGCCTGATATAGAAACTGGGCAGTGCACTCCTGTAAGGATCCTCCTCTCTCCTCTTCGGATACTTGATGCAGCTCTCCACTTCAGATTTGACATGCAAATAGAGGTGTTGGGCCTTCTCTTTGTCTCTTAACTCCTTCTCCCTCCCTATGCAAACAAGTAAACCAATCGAAAACACAAGAAGCAAACCTAATCAGACATGGGTTCTCCGAAATACGTCTGCATGCATTCCGACTCATTTTTCGATTATCTAAAAAGGATAACAGGGCAGCGTATGTTGACTTGCCACGATAACATGTAGATATCTTTTCAGATTACTATTTGCTAGCGCAGCTGGCTACCTTTTGTTTCAATAGGCTCCCCAAAGATGAAGTAAAATATTCCTGACATTTTTGGCGTCAGCACTACAGGATGCATATCTTTATTCTTTATCTCTCCCATAAAATCAGTCCTGAGAAACAATAAGGTAAATAAAGATCATTGATTCTCATGGACAAACTATTATTATTTTGCTTCTAAAATGAAATCAAAACATACCTTAGCTTTAGGCCCTCTTCATTTAGCTTGTTGTCAAGGATATCATAAAATGGGAGCCCCAGAAAATCACTGTAGTCTAACAACATTTGAGGTGAAAAACATTGTTTCTAGACATTAGATAATCAACGGGATAACATAGCAAGATAACATGTTTTCGAGGTTGCACCACATATATCGTCTTCTCCAACCAATCCAAATGGTATTATCGTCTTCTCCCTGTAAACAACTATGTCACTTTCAAAAAAAATTGTCACCTTCGAGAACAATTGACGTTTTTACAGTTTACAAAGATATATTATGCTCTCTATGCCATCTGCAGAAAATACGAACGATACAAAACATCCACATCAGATGCAACTCTTAACAGCAACAAGACAAGGATCAATTAATCCGCATAGTGCTGGCCGAACATTCCTTCCAACTGCATGGGTCAACAGATCATCTAAAAAGTGCTAAATATGAAATCAAAAGAGAATGAAAAAAGAAACCAAACAAACAACAATATTTTGTAAAAAAAAAATCAAGCAAGCCAAACACTCACCAGACGATGAATCTACTGGATGTTTCCCACGACGAATTTATTGCCGTTCCTACCACCGTCGACCCGCCTCACCGGCCCTCGGATCTAAAAACGCACAACATCATGAATACAACAAAAAGATTGGCAAAATCATCCCTTGCTGATAAAAGTCTAGAAAGAGCGGTACTCACCAAGCACAGAACCCAAACGACTTGAACCTTTCCCAGCCTCCGAAGTCCATAAATTCAGATTCTCAAAGCCAGCTTCGAACTCACCTGGCTATTTGATAAGCGTTTGGCACGTTCTGGCTTCTCCCAGTGAGGCATCAGCTAGGGAGGCTCTTGGGCTGATGGGCGCATGCGTAGACCGGCTAGCATCCCAAATTAGAGGACGAGGTGGGCTCCAGCGAGGTGAGCACCGACGTCCATGTCGTCGGGGGGTATGCCGCTGGGATCCGGCTGGGTTGCGCCTGGAACGGCCGGATTTGGCACCAGAGAGGAGCGTCGGTCGGCGATGTGGTGGAGCTGGCCATGAGGACGGGCCCGTGGCGACGGGTAGGATTAGAAGTAGCCCAGACCAACCGATAAGGAACAACGTAGAAAGAGGGCAGTGAAGGAACACCAGGCAAACAAGTACTTATAGGCAGCCAAAAGGAAAGACAAAACAAAAACTAAGCCCACCAGAAAAGTCCAAAAGGCAACGTGTCCATTGGTGAACTGCTAGTACTGCATGTGAGACAAAGCGTGGCGACATGAATGGCCATGCAGCATGGAGCAGAACCAACGCACCAAATCTGGAAGGGTCATGTGAACTGGCCCGGCGACATGCATGCCCATGTAGGGACACGTGGAATAGAGCAAACCTAGAAAATCTGGAAAGAACACATCAATTTTGTTAGGAAAGCAACTTGTATTTCCATGAGGTCATAGGCCGATATATATATACATGTACAGGTGTGGAACATATGCAGGAAACCTCTTATACAACGGGATAAATACAAAGGGGTACATGACTTATATTATAACTCTAACACCCCCCCCCTCAAACTCATGGTGGATGAACAACACTGAGTTTGGAGAGATAAAAGCCATGTTGTGCTCTAGTCTGGGCCTTCGTCAGGAAATCCGTCAACTGTAACTCGGAAGGCACATACTGAAGAGCAATAACCTGATCCTGCACACCAGCGCGCACATAGAAAGCATCAACACCAATATGCTTGGTGAGCTCATGCTTCACAGGATCGCGCGCAATGCTGATAGCACCTGTACTATCAGATAAGAGCAGAGTCGGTGTAGTGACAGAAACACCAAAATCCTGAAGTAACCACCATAACCAAGTCACCTATGTCGTCAAAAGAGCCATTGCTCGCAACTCAGCCTCGGCACTCGAACGGGCAACTGCAAGCTGTTTCTTCGTCTTCCAGGCAATGAGAGAACCACCAAGAAAAACACAGTAAGCAGAAAGTGAACGGCGATCTGAAGGATCACTAGCCCACGTAGCATCCGAATAGGCCTGAAGCTGTAAAGAACTGAGCGAGGAAAGAAAAGACGGTGAGAAATCGTGCCTCGAAGATATCGGAGAACACGAAGGAGATGACTATAGTGAACCGATGTGGGAGCAGAGACAAACTGACTCAGAATATGAACCAGATAAGAGATGTCCGGACGAGTGACAGCGAGATAGACAAGACTGCCAACAAGATGACGATAACGCGTCGGGTCAGGGAGAGGATCACCATCAGTAGCACGGAGGTGAACATTGAGCTCCATAGGAGTCTCAACAACGCGCTCGTCAGTAAGAGCAGCACGAGCAAGAAGATCATGGATATACTTTTCCTGGGATATAAAAAAGCCATCAGAGGTAGAAGAGACTTCAATCCCAAGAAAGTAGCGAAGAAGTCCAAGATCAGACATAAGAAACTGCTCATTAAGACGGGCCTTTACAAAGGCAATATACTCGGGGTCATCCCCCGTGATGATCATGTCATCAACATAGAGAAGAAGAAGAGTCCGACCACGAGGAGAAAGGTGAATAAACAATGCTGGATCATGAGCACTGGATGAAAAACCAGCAGCAGTGATCACAGAGGCAAAGCGCTCAAACCAGGCGCGGGGGGCTTGCTTAAGGCCATAGAGAGAGCGACAAAGACGACATACCATGCCATCAGGAACAGAATATCCAGGTGGTGGCTGCATGTACACCTCCTCACGCAGCTCACCATTAAGAAAGGCATTCTTAACATCAAGCTGAGATATAGACCAGTGGCGTGCAGAGACAACGGAAAGAAGTGTACGAACAGTGGTCATATGGGCCACAGGAGCAAAAATCTCGTCATAATCACGACCATGCTCCTGCTGAAAACCACGAGCCACAAGACGATCTTTGTGACGCTCAAGAGAACTATCGGAGCGAGTCTTAACCTTGTAGACCCACTTACAAGTGATCGGACGAACTCTGGGAGGAAGAGAAACAAGATCCCAGGTACCAGTGCGCTCAAGAGCAACAATCTCCTCTGTCGTCGCAAACTGCCATTCAGGATGAACAACAGCCTGACGGTAAGAAGTCGGCTCAAGAACAGCAGCACCAGCGGTGGGAAATCCAGAGCGATCAACAAGCGGACGAGGACGAGAACGCAAGCCATAAGTAGGCTGAGAGGAAGATGACGACTCATCCACAGAGGCATCGACAGGTCGTGGACGACGATTGTAATGCTGAGGAAAAGATGGAAGAATAGAAGGAGGAATCGCCAAGGTAGAATAGGGGGGTGGCGACGAAGAAGTCACCGGAGATGAAGGTGTAGAATCCGGTGACATGCTAGGAGAGGAGACCGGGGAGAAAGTCACCGGAGATGAAGGTGGAGAACCCTGTGACATGCTAGGCGAGGAGACCGGGGAGGATGGTGGCTGCAAATCAACTAGAGGTGAAGAAGGAGAGGAAGTGGAACGGAGAGGGACAGGCTCGACGGGGCTGATAGGTGAGGCAGGAAAAGTGAGGAAAGAGATATCCTGCACTGAAAAAGTCGAGGAAGATGGGCGTGGGTAGAAGGGACGAGACTCATCAAAAGTCACATCTCGAGAGATACGCATCCAACGACCGATAGGATCCCAAAAACGATAGCCCTTATGCTCATCACTGTGGCCTAAGAAGACACACTCAACAGACTGAGCGGTTAGTTTGGTGCGTTCGCGAGGGGCAAGAAGAGCATATCAAACACAACGAAACGAGCGAAGCATCGAATAATCGGGAGAACGATCAAAAAGTCGCTCGAAAGGAACACCACCCTGTAGAGTAGCGGAAGGCTGTATATTGATAAGATAGGTGGATGTGGAGACGGCCTCAGCCCAAAAATGAGGCGGGAGAGAGGCAGCAATCATCAATGCACGAGCCGTCTCAAGAAGATGTCGATGCTTTCGCTCAGCCACACCATTCTGAGCATGAGCACCAGGACATGAGAATTGAGAGAGAGTCCCTTGCTCAGTAAGAACACCACGCAACATCTTAGAGATATACTCGCCAGCGGAGTCAGCACGAAAAACACGAATGGGTGAAGAGAACTGAGTGTGAACCATGGCAGCAAAACGCTTATAAATAGACAACACCTCACTACGAGAAGTCATGAAATAAAGCCATGTGTAACGAGAGAAATCATCTATGAAAATAATATAGTATTTATGACCACCTTTTGAAGCGAAAGGGGCCGGACCCCATACATCAGAATGGACTAAATCAAAAGGACGCTTAGACACTGACTCACTATGTGGATATGGTAACTGAATCTACTTGCCAAGACGGCAACCCTGACACTCTAAAGAGACATCTCCTGAGACAGACCCCAGAAGACCTCGACGAACTAAAGAAGACAACCGAGAACCACACAGATGACCAAGTCGATGATGCCACTGTTGGAAGGAACCAGTAACGGAGGCGACAAAAGCGGAAGAACTGGCGATGGTGGTCGCAGCGGAAGGAACATGAAGCCAGTCCAACTCCCAAAGACCCTGAGAATCCCGGCGGCGAGGGCCAGCCCCAACCAGAGTGTGCGTGCGACGGTCCTGGACAGAACAAGAGTCAGCGTCAAGGATGACGCGACAACCAGAATCAGTAAGTTGACCAGCAGAAAACAGATTCATGGTAAGTCGAGGAATATGAGCAACATCAGGAACATAATAAGAAGGAGTGGAAAGATTGCCTCTACTAGCAACAGAAAGTGGAGAACCATCAGCAGTGAAGACATGAACAGGAGAATCCAGCAATCGAAGAGAGGACAAAGTGAAGAATGAGAAGACATATGAAAAGAAGCTCCAGAATCCAGAACCATGGGGATGTACCTGACTGTGTAGAGGGCGGTTGCTCAGCGCGGGAAGCATCAGTCACAGAACCAGCAGTACCCGTCGAGGAAGAACCTGAAGCCACGAGCAGACGCTTAAGTCTCAGAATATCCTGCTCGGTCAAAGCAATGGCTGAAGCTGTCGAGGTAGATGACGAAGTCCCTGAAGATGATGGTCATGCCTTGCGCAGGTATTTCTTCTTCTTGTAGCATTGGGACTCAATATGACCAACATTGTTGCAGTAGTCACAATGTGGACGGGGGCGACCTGAGCCATCAGAAGGAGTGGGCAAGAGTGGCGGAGCACTCGAGCGAAACGGGGTCGGTGCAGCAGGTGGCGTGGAAGAAGACCGAGTAGCGAACACAAAGGGAACCTCCAGCAAACCAGCACCACGTAAGCGAGTCTCCTCAGCACGAATCTCAGAAAGAGCCTCCATGAGAGAAATACGGCCACGAGCAAACAACTAAGCACGCCGGGGCTCAAACTACTTACGAAGCCTAGACAGGAACTCGTAGACGCGATGAAACTCCAAATTGGCCTGGACAGCCTGGCAACAGGGACAAGTACGACAACCAGCAGTGCGGAGAGAATCAAGCTGGCGCCAGATAGCAGAACTCTGTGCATAGAAGTCATCAACAGTAAAGTCACCCTGCTGAAGAGCATGCTCCTGACGAACCACAAAAAGGTACAGGGCATCACCAGAGGGCTCATAGCGCTGACGAAGACGGGTCCACATCTCAAAGACAGTAGGAAGACCCAGAAACTCAGAAGCAAACTGTGGCAGAAGACTAGCAGTGAGAACAGCTGCAGCTTTAGCATAATCATCAAGCCACTGGGTGTAAACAGACAGAGCACCATGATACGTCTGAAGAGCCTCCTCATAAGCCAAAACCATCTCATCATAAGCACGATCAGCAGCCTCATGAGCAAGCTTAGCCGCATCCTTGGCGGCCTGATTAGCATCCGTAGGAGGAACCGGTGGAGTCGGCGGAATAGGAGCCACCGGACGTGGCGGACATCAGACCTCGCCAAAAAGAACACCCCAGAGACGGATACCACGCATGTGAATATGCATGAAGCCAATGAACTCAGTGTAGTTAGTACCATCAAAGATCACCGGACAGCGAGGGACAGCAACATAGCCTGATGCAGCAGACATTTTTTTTTTGAAAAACCAACGGGAAACGACAGGAGATCGGGCGTGCCCCGGCTGGCGACGGGCGGGGGCGGCTAGCGACCGGAGAAACCGGAGCGGGAGCCCCTGGCCTGGAGCGACGGGCGGGGGCGGCTAGCGACTGGAGAGAACGGAGCGGGCGCCCCTGGCCTGGAGCGACGGGCGGGGGCGGCTAGCCACTGGAGAAAAACGGAGCGGGCGCCCCTGGCCTGGATCGAAGCGAGCCTGGCGATCGAGAGCGGCTAGCGGGCGATGTGGAGTCCTGCGGGAGCTGCGGCTTCGAGCGCCGATCGGGAGGCCTGCTGCTGCTTCGATCGAGAGGAGAGAGATCGAGCGAAGCAAGCCTGACGGATCCGGCTGAGAGATCGTAACGATCGGATCGGGCACTCCTTCCGTGCGAGCGACAGGTGAACGACGGGAGAATCGATCGGAGCACGAGTTGCGTGTGCGAGAGAAGAACCTAAAGCTTTAATACCATGTTAGGAAAGCAACTTGTATTTCCATGAGGCCATAGGCCGATATATATACATGTACAGGTGTGGAACATATGCAGGAAACCCCTTATTAAAGGGGTACATGACTTATATTATAACTCTAAAAA
Organism: Secale cereale; assembly: GCA_902687465.1. Lineage (NCBI taxonomy): Eukaryota > Viridiplantae > Streptophyta > Magnoliopsida > Poales > Poaceae > Secale > Secale cereale. The sequence continues at coordinate 64,697,583 of LR738711.1, forward strand.
ATTTGACCATGCAAACCGGCCAGTAAACAAATATTTTAAAAATAAAGGAGCTCTCGCTTATGATGCGCTGCACATGCATAGATACACAAGGGCTGCACACGCGTCGCTCAAAGAAACATGGTAAAAAAATTCAAAAAAAACAAGAAAAATCGAACCCTTATGGGCCTAGACTTCTTAGGATACGTGTTCCAGCAAGGGATGGGCAAGATGGGTGCGGGTAAGAGCTTGAGCTCCGTGCAAGGATAGAAGGTGGAGGACAGAGTCGAGCCACCCGGCGGACGGCGTGGAGGAGGACGCGTGTCCGAACAGCAGGTGGGTGCGGCAGAGGAGGCCGAGGAAGAGTGGCATGACTGTGTCCGCGATCTCCTTGGCGCGGTTGGCGCCGACGTGGACGAGGCGGAGCCCGAGCTCCGTGGCCGCTGCGACGTCCGCAGCACGGTCGGGGGATCCCAAGCAGAGCAGCAGCTTCCACGGCCGGAACCAGCGCTGCGCGGCACGCGGGAGGAAGGCCAGCGAGGTGAGGAGCACGGCCGCGGCGGCCTCGACGTGGCCCGAGGAGAGTGCGGACAGCGGCACGTGCTCGACGGCCGCCGCGCCGGCTAGCGCATCCCGCATCACCGGTTAAGGACATGATGGGCAGAGGAAGTTCCGGCGCACTCTCGACGTGTTCGACGAAATGAGATGCCAAACGTGATGGGTGTTAAGCTTTGTTGTTAGCTCCTAATCATATGCATGTATGCAACCAAACATCAGGTAAAAATTGTATCTCGATGACAAGACCCCTAATGCAGGCAACCAATCAATTAATCATTTACATTTTTTGCTCCGTTTTTTCTTATCCAGGCCCTGCTCAGCCTGGCTCGTTTTTGCTCTCCTAGCCAGGCCCGATGGAGTGACTAACCAAACACGCCCATGGTGGCCACATGCGGTGGTTGCTGCGTACAGCTGATCACCCACCATGAAGCAACATCGACCGGCCAAATGGCAATCAGAGGCATCATGCATTGCATATTTTTTTTAGAAAAGGAGGAAGACCCTCGGCCTTTGCATCTGGACGATGCATACAACCATTTTATTAATTATTAACACAAGAGCTTATAAAGTCATACAATAGTAAAACTAAAACCACCATCTAAGCAACATCTGTCGCTACTCTTATTCAGTTGATAAAGGGGCGCTGATAGTCTGGGCCTAATATCAAACAGACCTCGCAGCCAAACCTAACATCTAAAACCTGAGGTCCCAACCAGGACGCCTGCCAGGTATGTGCACCCACCAGTCCGGCGTGCTCCTCAACCAGTACGCCTGCCGGGTATGAGGCTGCCGCAGCCACCTGCCACCAATCCATCTTCAGAGCTGTACTGCTGCATCGACCTTGCCCGGTCTAGCTGTCGACGCCACCACGACGCCAGACAGCGTCACCCTCCTGCGCGAGTCCATCTCCACGCATCGGGCGCCGAGTCTCCACTGCGCCACGCCGCCGAGATCCGCCGTCATCAATGGGCAAGATAAATCACCGCTCCTCCTCTTGTCACCTCCAACCAGCACCTGCTCCAAAACGATGCCCCCAGGAGGGAGAACGACACCGAAGGCGCCGTCATCGTCCGATCCGGTAGACCCAGATCTAGGGTTTCCCCCGGAACTTCCCTATCAGGTTGACGTGACCTGCAATGATGATGCCTCAAGAAGGGAACGACATCCGAGACGCCGTCATTGGCCGCCAAGACCGCAGTCAGGCGCAATTTTCACCGGAAGCCACGTCGTCCCGATCTCGCGGCTGGCTAGAACCAAGCGGAACCTCGCCATGAAGACGTATGGTGCCGTCGGAAAGCCGGTTGAGGATCTCCAGCTGCCCCACCCCGGCCCCATCACATGTCGCCGGCCGGCCATAGCCGAACCACGACGAATATGGCCGATGCTAGATCCACCGCCACCGCCCATCGCGTAGCATAGAATCCCACCGGAGGACCTCGCCAGTCCTGTGTTCACCGGCTGCCGCCGCACAGCCAGGACGCCGCCATGGCTGCCGCGCGAAGACCCCGCACGAGGCGCCCCAGCCGCCTGATGGGAGATCCGCCGCTTCCCTCCTGCCCTAGCCTTTTAGGCGTCGGGCGTCGCCACCACTGCGGCCAGTGCCGATGGCAGCGGCGGTAGCGATCTGCCTCGCGGGAAGGCTGGCGGCACGAGGAATTAGGTCCCCCTAGAGTTGCCCTGGGTGGCGGCACGAGGGGGTCGCGAGAGGGAGAAGATACTGTACCTCAATTCTAACCACCATCATGCATTGCATTGCATAGCCCAATACAATACACCCTAATACTTGTCACATACATACAGCATTCAACTGGCATTATTGAAGATATATACAAGATACGAAGTGGATCACACAACGACGAGTTCAAATAAGTTCTGACATACATCCAGTAGAAACAGAGTCTCAACAGAGACTAAGAAGCAGGGTTACCCTGAGATCTGCGTAACAGGAGCTGAAGAATCTGGTCAGTCTCGGCTTGCTTCATCCTGACTTCCTCCATCTCCTGTTGGGTTTTGGCGATGACCGCATCAGCCTTTTCTGCCTGCTTCTTCAAGGCGTCGATTTCTTCACGGAGCGCAGCCGCACCCCGTCTTTCCGCCTTGAACTTATCCTCGAGAACTTGAACAGCCGGCGACTTCGACGAGCTTGTGGAACTGGCATGGGAGAGTAGCTTGGAAGCGAAATCTGCAGTTGATCTTGGGGTCTGACCATCTTCAACAGTCTCTGCCATCATAGTTTCCATCGCAGCCTGATAAATTTCAGTTAACAGAGTAGGAGAGAAGTTGCATCAGTGGACCATCAAGCGGAACAACTTTTAAATGTTATATCGCACATGAACTACTTGTAGTCTTAAAAGTTGACATGGTAAGCTATATTTATGAAACCGTCAGATTTTGTATCATGCTATTTTTGGAAGCCCCACAATAATCACTTGCGCCGTAACGTGTATCCACTTGGGAAAACATGATATATCCTAATCAGTGGATGTTGAGAAATCAAGAAATGTCCATGCTGTAACAAAGGAAGGTTCTATTGGTGTATCCCTGAAAAATAGAAGACCTGGCACCCGAGGAATCAGTTGATTTTTTCCCGTCTGATGGACGGATTTACCCTTCTCAACAAAAGTTTCAAACTGAGATTTCTGGATCACAGAACAAACAAGAATACTATACCACCAACATATAATATATTGTAAAATATTCAAGGTAGTCCTATTGGCATGCTATTGAATATGAGATAGATAAAGGTACTTTAAGTTGTCAAAGAATACTACAGAAGGAGAATCACCAGTTCATGTTGCCATAGAGCATCAATGGATAAAGCAAGGCATTGTCAAGAGCAGAGGATTATCACCTGAAGACGAATCAAACAGCAGAGTGGACTTTTGGAATCCGAATCCCGGCACGGAGAGCAAACTGGCCGCGTCTCAACGGCAGTTGATCTGGGCGCATCTGGCTCAAATGTTGGAACATCATGCCCTTCATTTTCTGACGACTTCATACTTTCAGCAGGTTTTAACTGCTCTGCACCCATTTTTGCCTAAGACATACAGATTTAGATATTTTTGACTGAAGCTAGAATTCAAGATGGCTTGAAAATATAATTAGACTGGTAAACTTTTTAACTTAAACTCTTACCATGATTGCAGCTTCGCATTGGCGGTTTCCCGTCGAATCTGGAGATCCTAAATTCTGTTTGGCGCTCGCATGATCTGGAATGGATGGGAGTACTTGTGGTGCCATTTGTCTTACTGCAGACATGCACTGCTTACTTAACTTGGCAAATCTCTTTAACAAAGTCTCAACTAGAGATGGAATATTGCATCCAGAAAAGGTGCTGTCATTCTTTTCCTTGTGCATTAGTGAAACAAGCAAGGTTAGCATGCTATCCTTCTTTAGTTTGTCAGACTCTGGGGAGACTAATTCTGTAGAGTAGGTCAATATGGGAAAAGCCTCTTCCACATCCGTTGACAGAACGACCCATGATTCATCATCATGCTGCAGTAAGTCCATCCCATACTGGTCCGCAGAAATTTGACTCTCTGATTCACATATGTCAAGTGCCAATGAAAGCAGGTGCAGACCAGTCACAAGAACATTGTTAGGGGCACGTGATACCGATGATGCGTCGGTGTAAACAGCATAAAAGAGAACAGCACGAACAATTTGAAGGAGAGCTTTGGAGGTGGCAATCTTAGAAATACTGCGCAGAGGGCTAAGAACATGAGTCCATTGAGGTAGCTGAGCGCCAAGAGCAGAAACTTTGCAAAAACGGTAATATCTCTCCTTAGCAATCTGTAATTCCCTGGAACTCCAGCGCGGGTGATACAAGTCCAGTTCCTTCCAGAATGCTTCACGAAGCACATACTTTCCCTGTGATAATACCTTTCTTATTAGTCACGCATTCAAACATGAAAAGTAAGTCGCAGAAGCATGTAGTATGATTTCAAGGATTAAAACCTTTTTCTTTCCAGATGGATCAGAAAAAACGGCGACTGAATCTAGAACATCTTGAAATTGCTCGCTAGACGAAAGGTCACGGGGAAGAGACCTCACAATCTGGCTGTGTGTGGCATCTCCAACAGCCAACTTATAAATCAATTCTCTCTTCAAGTTGTCTGCTGTGGAACGCCCACAAAATCTGCGTTCTTTGACTAGTTGCACAATAAAAGTTAGCATTTCTTGTATAAGAACTGACTCATACCTGAAAAAGCATAAGAACATTTTAACAAAAATATTCAGTCAAACTATTAATCTGGGTATTGACAGGTTTGCACAGAAGCAATAACATGGTATTCCCTTAAGGTTGTTGTATTACACAAAAGAAGTTTTTTCTAGAGCAGACCCCACCTTGTGTGGGAGCTTCTATGCACTGGGTGTGTCCTTTAGGTAAAAAAAGGTTCACCTGAACATCACTCAAGTGCGCAACTAAAAGAATACAGTAAGCGCAAACGAGCTTCCATGTGTTACAACATGTAACAAGATAAGTACTTCCCATCGCCACATAAGCACAGTCAAATGACAATGGTTACAACTACAACATACTGGCACTGACAGAGAAAAATAGAATGATGGAGATAAAACTGAGCACACTCCACAAGACCAGATGATAAAATAAAAAGTAATACAAGAAGTATGTTTAGACTTTAGCAAGTAGGAACACAAGCAAGAAAGCACCATGACTTGAATAAACATTATGTTAACAGAAACACAAGTCGATATGCCATAGTAAAACAACTTGGGGCTTACTCATTCTTTTCCGTGAGATCCAGAGATGTATAATCTGACAAACCAAATCTTTCTTGAATGGTCCTCACAAAGAACTCTGGAGAAGATAATGCACCACAGCACTGAAGCAGAAACAAATCCGACTCCAAGCCCTGGTCAAGCCTGAAAAGATGGGTAAATAGTACAACTTCAGGACTGTAAGTTGAGTAGCAATTCATTCGAGGACACCAAAAAGGCAAGAAATTACCATTGCACAGAGCGGTACCACTCAGCAGTTAGTATAGCTGCATCACCATTCTTACGCCACATTCCGGCACGCACTTGTGCGCAAAATACTCTCATTCTTAATGGATGCTCCATCACAACTGAAGCAAACCCATAAGGCTCACAACCTCCAAGTACCTGAGAGAAGAACTCATTGGACTGTACCACTGAACATTCCTCTGTTTTGGCATCCTCTCCGAAACATTTCCTCATTGCTTCCCGCAATAGTAATGAAAGCATACGGTGTAAAGGGATATGAAAAGAAGTTTCTTGTGAACTGACATCAAAGACAACATGATGCCAGCCTGTCTTGCTGAGTATACCTTGTTCATCAGTTCCTGAATCTGGGTGAGCATATAAAAGGTTGCCAGCAGTCAGAGTAACAGCAATGGCATTTTCAGATTGCAATTGTACATCCGGCACACTGCTAGTTTCTTGCATTTGCATCTCTCCCTTGCCTGTGATGTTACCAACCTGAGGCATCACCCCTTGACCTATCAGCAACATGTTGCCGGATTCTTGAATAGGAGGACCAATTACTTCATAATAATCTGCAACATTATCTTGTTGGGATCCTTCATTTACCTTCACGACCACCTCACCAATCTGTTCCAGCCAGCTACCAATAGCTTTCAAGCACTGACCAATTAAGCAGGCAGCAGGTGCTGGTAATTCACTGCTCAAAGAACTCTCTCTGTTACTCAAATTGCATACCGAGTTCTCCTGGGAGACCCTTCCAACTTTTGCAAGCCGCTGCTTCTCGACACTTTCGATGCCTTTTATCGTAGTGGGGCATATAGTAACACTTGTTGACTCTTGTTGCCTAGGAGAAGAAAATGCTCCCGCCATCAAAAGATTCTGAATGATCCCAAGATAGTGTCCTAGCACAAAAGGTGCAGATAGATTCTCATTCTCATCTTCAGCATGAATACTCGCCAGTCTCTTCTGAGGATCCATTCCTTGCACAAGTAACAACAGCTTAACCCATGAACTTGTTAGATCAGGCCTCTCAAAAGCAACATACATGGAAACCTCCTCATGTCTCAGGACATAGCGTGCATCTTCCAATAATCTAAAGGAAGCATCGTACAAATTTACCCATTTGCTCGTCTGCAAATAACAAAGTAGAAACATTCCTGTGAGCATGTGAAATAACATTACACTGTACAAATCATCAGTGCACAGTGGCTGGATAATAAGGCATATAAGCATCTAACTTTTGAGCCACGGAAAGAAGAAGCTAAACATACCTGTAAATGACCATCCTCACCAACACAAGAAAGAAACAGAGCTGTCAAACATTCAAGAAGAGTACCCAACAAATTGTGCTCGCGCACAAGCCTTGTAGTCAGTGTAGGCACGGTAAATATTTGGACAGAAAAGGCTGGTATCAGTGGATACTCCTCCAGTACATAGTCGTCGCCCCCTTTAATAACTTCAGAAAATGCAACAGGGTAGTACTGTATGAAAATTTTGGCAAACTCATACTTAAAAGCCGGTTCTGCAATAAGCTTCAATAGCAACTCATGCAATCTTTCCACAACTATCCTGCCCAGTATCCTTTCTGCCCCCATCAATGCATCCAAGATGCCAGGGGACTCATGGATCCTTTGGCATACAAAACTTAGAAGGCTTTCACTACACGCGCAGAAGCGAAGCAGCATGCCAGCAATAGCAATCGTCAACTCTTCGGCAACCCTCTTCTTGCAATCTTCAGCCTTTGCACGAGGCACACATATCCTCTCCTTCCAGAACTCCAAGAGCTCGTCCAACACGGGCCCAACGCAACTCGCAAGCTCCGCGGTAAGAGGCTTAATTTGTTCGGCCCCCTTGTGCATTGAGCAGAACCCTTCAGGCTTCCAAGCAGTGGCATCCCCACAATCACAACATCCACCACCTGTTTCAAAGATGGAGTAATCATGATCCTTGTGATTACCATTCTGAAAGCACGGAACACAAATGGCGCATGTGGGGTCACTCTCGCAGGTCCGGCAGCGGTAAGCAAGGACATTCTGCCCCCAGACAGACCCGCAAACAGCACGGTCGTCATCAGAGCTAAGCTCCATGTCATGAAGCATTGCATCTGGATTTTTGCTGAACATCATCCACTGCAACCACAACAGGCTCTCACTGTAAGCATTGCTGCTGCTGCTGTCATCTTCATCCTTCTGTGATGGCTCGCGGCACTCCACTAAATCAGTGCCCACTGACAAGATGGCCGCCGTGATCTCAGTAATCTTATCCTTGTGCTCCTCCAAATACATGAGCAAGCCTTCTTGATGTGTCTGCTCTTCTGGAACTCCACAGATTATCAGCTTCTGCAAGATGCACACAGTGCTAGTACATTAGCTGATTAGCAGAGTTGAAGTATTTCTTTCTGTTTTTTTGGCAAATGCTACTTACTCCCCTCGTTTCAAAATAATTGAAGTTCTAGAGGATTTCAACGTCTACAAAATATATATATAGACATGGCCAAACTTTAAAAAGTTTGGCTTGGCAAAAATCCTAGAACTTCAATTATTTTGAAACGGAGGGAGTATATCCTACTGACTGATTGTAACTTTCCATCATGTGGACCTCCAATCAAAGCATCGAGAAAGCTGAATGAGAAAAACGTTCTTGGCAGAAAAAAAAAATCTGTCGGTGGTGATCAGGTCCGAAAGAGGAAAGGGCCAAAACAGTATTACAGCAATTAATTTTTAGATGAACTTATGGATACACAAATCGGTTTCACCAAGGCGAATCAAGAGCGCTACCAACAATTCTAAGAACAAATCCTACACAGGCATGCAGCAGAAGGCAGGCAATCGCCGCCACGAGTGGGCAGGTCGACCAGAGGAGACTAGAAAGACGCACCTGCACCAGCTGCGCGGCGGCGGCGGCACCGCCGTCGTCGATCCCGGCCATGGCAACCAGAAGCAGCCGGTTGGCGCAGGTCCAGCCTCGCCTCGCCGGATGAAACCCCGCAGGAATCCTCCCCGCAGCCCACACAGGAACCCCAACAAATTCCCCAACTGTAGGCGACGACTGACTTATACTGGGTAGTACGTAGAGCGGAGATGGTTGAGCGAGCCCGCTAATGACTAAACTAATCCCAAAGCTTGCCACGTCATCCTCCCCACCCCGCACTCGTTCGCCTCCGGAACAAAAGTCCTTCGCTACCCAAGTTTTTCTTCTTTGCTTTCTCCGCATTCTTTTGCCGCCACTGAAAGGGGCCCTTTTTCATCCCATCCTGGCCGCCGCCGCCGCCGCCCCAACTTTCCTAAACGCCTTCCCTGACCGGTTGCTTCCTCGGAGGCAAGAGAAGTGAGACCCGTGTATCTTATTTTCTTTTACTTACGTTACTTTTTTCTTCGGTTACACGTGTGTTACTCCCTCGTTCAAAAATATTTGTCAACAAAATAGACAAAAAAGATATATCTAGAACTAAAATAGATCTATATATATCTTCTTTTATTCATTTTGATGACAAGTATTTCCGGACGGAGGGAGTACAATAAAGTCTTTTCAGTCTCTCCCTACCACAATGATATGATGACCCGTGTGTTATAAGATCCGTGTGTCTCGTTGGATACACTAGTAGAAAACAATGCTTTGGTTCGGGCCTGGCCAACCCATTAGTCCCGGTTCACTCACGAACCAGGATCCATGGGGCATACGTCCCGGTTCGTGCGCCCAGTGGGCCGGTCAGGCCTCGTGGGGCATCTTTCCCGATTGGTCTGGACCCATTTGTCCCGGTTCTAGACACGAAACGGGACCAATGAGACTCGCTCCTGGCCCACACCCATTGGTCCCGGTTCGTCGCTGGAACCGGGACCAATTGGTTGCCTATATATACCCCATCGCCGGTGAGCAGAGCACTCCACACTGCTCTGTTTTTTCTGGCCGGCGAGGGGAGAGCTTTGTGTGGTGCTCTAGCTCACCTCCCATATATATATGCACATGAGGTGTTCGATGAAATGCCCGAGCCACACTAGTTAAGCTTTCTCCTCTCGAAGCTCGAACTCCAAGCTCCATTTTCTCCGAGATTTGGCTAGGTTTAGCAGTCCGCCACGTCCCGTCCCCGTCTTCACCGCCGTCGATCGCCCGCGCCGATCTCATCGCCGGCACCACCGTGGTGAGCTATGCATGTACTTTGAATTTAATGTGATGATGAACTTGATCACTTATCTATCCATGATGTTCTGTAATGGTTTTTGACACACTTAATTATATATAAATGCAAGCAGATGAACCGGCAATGGATGTACGGTGACAGACGCACCTCCGAGTACATTAATGGCGTGCATAATTTTCTCGAAGTGGCTACGGCGAACAAGCAGAATGGTTTTATGTGATGTCCATGCACTAGCTGTGGGAATAAGAGGTCTTACTCCGACTCGAAAACCCTTCACACCCACCTGCTTTATAAGGGTTTCATGCCACACTATAATGTTTGGACCAAGCACGGAGAAATAGGGGTTATGATGGAAGACAACGAAGAAGAAGAGGACGATGACAACTATGTGCCCCCGGAATACGGTGATGCTGTAACGGGGGAAGCTGTTGAAGGTCAAGAGGAACCAGACGATGTTGTGTCCGATGATGATCTCCGCCGGGTCATTGTTGATGCAAGGAGACGGTGCGAAAGTGAAAAGGAGAAGCTGAAGTTCGATCGCGAGGATTACAAAAAAGGATTGTACCCCAATTGCGAAGATGGCAAAACGAAGCTCGGTACCGTACTGGAATTGCTGTAGTGGAAGGCAGAGAATGGTGTGCCTGATAAAGGATTTGAGAAGCTACTCAAAATATTGAAGAAGAAGCTTCCAGGGTTTGGAAATTAATTGTTTTCTTTGTCTCGCAGGGTTTGGAAAGAATTCACCCAAAAAGTTTCGGCACTGCCGCGGGAACTGCGATGGATTTATCCGAAAGTAAGTACTACTAGCTACCTAGTTCCGTGCATCTCCCGTTGACTCTAGCTATACTTTCATCAATGCCATTTATAATGCTTCATTATCAGTTTGATTGACCTCTATTTCTCGTAAAGTGCTTGTGGCAGGAAGCCGGGAATAATTAGTGTGGATACTACATCTGCGAGTTCATCTACAACGCGACGGCCAAGAATAGGCGAGGCTACTCTAAAAGACAATTTGATGTGCGTAAGCAAAAATATTCACAATTTTATTTTATTACCATCATTTTTGTTGAGTTTCATTCATATATATGTATTGACCCCCTTCTTCAAATTAGATGTGGCAGATGCGGGAACTCCTACCACAAGATCGCATACGGTCAATTCAAGAGGAATTGGCGGGATTCTTTCTTGACCACGTGATAAATAAAGCCGGAGAATACCATCTGGAATTCGACATTAGATGTTAGGGAATTGTAAGAGATCTTATATTGTATATATGTAGCCAGTAGCGTCGGATAGATATACGAAAACTTGTTGTTCGACCAATCTCTCGGAGAAGGAGAGAGGTCGATCTTCTGTACTTAATGGTTTCCTTCATTTGCTTACTAGCTAGCACGTCGAGTCCTCCGATCTATACGTATAGTACGTAGCATCGACCAAGCACGGAGATAAGAGAGGACACTTCTCTCTATTAGCTAGCTAACACAATATATGAAACCCCTAAATTAACCCTACAAAACCCCCAAACCCCCTCCTCCCCTTTCGAAAAAAAACAAAAACCCTAGCCCCATGAACTGCTGACACGTGTAAGCTTATTTGTCCCGGTTGGTGCTACCAACCGGGACAAAAGGCCCCCCTGCCTGGGCAAGCCGCAATTGCCACGTGGAGGCCCATCTGTCCCGGTTGGTATAAGAACCGGGACTAATGGTCTAGGGCATTTGTATCGACCGTTTAGTCCCGGTTTGTAATGCCCAGGATGGAATTATACCTCCTACGTGTCGAGGCACGACTTAAAGGCATAAGTCCATCCTAGAATGATCTCAAGTTTGGTAATCTTTGCACAACTCATGTAAAAGGGGGAAAGTAAACTGAAAATAGTTGGCTTACAATCGCCACGTCACAGAATAACAGTACAAGTCTCAAACATCATACAATAAGATCACTACAACCCTCTAAGGGCAAAACCAAATGTCAAAGTACCAAACTCAGATAAATAAACAACCACAGGCGGATCGAATCCTAGTAAGAGTCTCCACTACTGATCGTCCGGGTAGCGAACGTAGTAACGACTACGCTCCTCGTCGTACTCCCAATCCAGCTCGGTGCCATCACCTGGATAGCTCACGGCTGGACCTGCATCTGGTGTGGTGAAGTAACTGTGAGCCACAGAGGACTCAGCAATCCCGTTCCCGGGTAACAGAACTATCAAAGCCTTAGGTGAGGGAAAGGCTGAAGAAAGAAATGAGGTGAAGGAACAACAAAGAGTCTGCAGCAGCAACTAGCACTAACTTACGCAAGAGAGAGCGAGAAGAGAAGGCAAAGCGAGAAGTGATCACGAAGTGATCCTAGCTACAAGTTCACAAACATAACCCCTCCGTGTTCAACTTCCGAATCCCTATTCGGAAATTGACAGTCACGGAACTCACGCTGGTAGTGTATTAGTATCATTGTGTCAAGTTATCTACAACCGGAATTAACAAGCTCCCATCTGCCACATAACCGCGGGCACGGCTTTCGAAAGTTCAAACCCTGCAGGGGTGTTCCAACTTGACCCATTACAAGCCCACGATCCGCGGAGTCGCAACTCCAAAGTGGGAAGACCCGAGTATCCTCGGAATCCCGTGCTCAAGTTAAACCGAACTAAGGTAAGGCTAATCCAGCAAATCCTCCCGGCGTGTCGACACCCTGATCGTAGCCGCGCGTATCTAGGTCTCAGGACACGACCGGATGGGCGATTCTACGGGTGGATACCAGATACCTCGGGTTGCCCCAAGGCGGCCCCGCAGAACCCCCGTTTCGGACCAACACTCATGTGGAGCACTGGCCCGGGGTTGTTGATTAAGAAAGAGGGTTAATTACTCCCTATGCAAGTTTAGTTTGTTATTAGGCAAATAGTACCAATGTTGGGATTTGCTGGAAAAGACTTAGCACTTAGCAGTTTATCGAGGGGGTCCCATACACCCCAACCGTGTTAGGAACGCATAATCAAGGAACATAAAACCGGCTTATACGGATCCTAACGGCATGAGTGGAACAAAACACCAAGCAAAAGGCTTAGCCTTCCACCCTTGCCAAATATATAGGTGATTTCAATTAAAGCATTTATATAGTGTGATATAACCCAACCAAACTTCAACATGGAGCAAGCATCTTCACTTCACCTGCAACTAGCAACGCTATAAGAAGGGCTGAGCGAAGCGTACTTAGCCAAGCAACGGTTTGCATAGGTAGGGTGGTTAAACATGGAAATTGGTTACAAGTAGGAGGCTGAGAAGAAGAACATGGGCATCGAGGCAAAACTATAGATCGAGACTACTAGCAATAGGCAAAGATAGTAAAGTTATCGGGGTTCGGTCATCTTGCCTGAAGAGAAGACGTTCGGATCGAAAGAAGGGTCCTCGTGCTCAAACTCGTTGGAAACCTCGTGCTCAACCTCGTTGGAAAACTCTTGCTCAACTTCCGGCTCTAAACAAGACAAACACACCAAGCACCAATCAACACGATGCAATGCGCACTCGAAAAACATGTATGCATGATGGATGCACTAAAGATGCACATGGAGCACGAAAAACATCACTCAAGCAAAACACCTCAAAACAAGATAAAAACCTGATATTATTAATCTACACAGAAAATCACCCAAGTTTGATATAAGATTCGCTGAAATCGGAGTTACGGGCTAAAAGTTATGCCCGAAACAAGATTTGAGCGAAAACTGCAAATTACAGCAACATAGCATCTTGGGAGCTCAAAATAATTAATCTACAGCACCCAAAAAGCATGGCAAAGGACTTGAACATAAACTAGATATAAAGTACAGCAACTAGGTCCAAAGTGCACCCCCAACGGAGTCACGGATCAATAGCAATGATCTTGGACATATTGAACTTTGAAATAAAATTCTGGCAGCAGAATTTTATTGAAAGTTTGGAGCAAAAGATAAACATGCTACAGCCACTCAAATGGACATGTGAGGACATGGATGGAAAGACAACAATATATACTTCAAGGAACAATCAAAATCCACCCCAAAACTATCATGCTTTGTCCTACAACATCACACGAACATGGCATCGGAACGTTACAGATTTCAGACTTAGTGAAATTTCACTAAGTCCCAAAACAGTAACATCATCATAGCACACAAAAGAGCATGTTTAAGACACCTCGAAACTAAACATGGCAAAGGGTAAGCACCTCATCAAAATACATATGACGGTGATTCCAAAACACACAAGCATGCATCATTGTGGTGAACACAACGATTGCAACGAGCTCAACAAGATGGCATTTCATAACAAGTGAAAACACAACATGTGAACATGGCACTTTGCAACGATGATAACAAGGAAACAATACATCTACCATGCAACCTATCACACCCAACACGTAGTTCGTGGCAAGACGAACACGTGGACATGTCATTTGCTTCGTTTGGACAAACGAGCTAAAAGTTATCACAAGTCAAAGGTGGCATGAAAATAACACATAGCAGCAGTTTATATCATCATGCACTCTTGCCACAGCAAAACAAGCCCCTAGATGACATCTAACATGCATGACTACAACAGGTAAAACGTAGAGGGCATCTCCACGAACATCTGGACATGCTACACGCGCAAAACGGAGCAACAGGCACAAAGTTAGAGCAGTACAAAGATCGCATCTCAGATAAGCAGATCTGGGGCTTAGGAAAAAAAAACAACCTCAGAGATCTGGATCTGATGATGAACAGTGACGGGCCCGATACTGTGCGAGGCCCGGTGGGAGGAACAGTGCGGGCCCGCGGATCGGCCTGCGAGGAGCAGTGGCGGCGGCGGCCCGATCCGGCGCTGGGCCGGCGGCGCGCGCCCGCGGAGGAGGTAGTGGAGAGGCGGCCCAGGCGGAGGGAAGCCGGCCCAGCCTGGCGCTGGCCCGCGTGCGGCGGCGAGTGGCGGCCCGGGGTGGAGCTGCAGCCTGGCGAAGGGAACGGGCCGGGGAAGGCGTGGTCGGTCGGCCCCCTGGCGCGACGGGGAGAAGCGGCGAGGCAGAGGCCCGCGGTGGCGAGCCCAGCTGGCGACGCTCGCGCAGAGGCGCCGACGAAGCGGTCCCCCCTGGACCCGGCCCGGTGCGGTCGAGGCCGACGGTCGCTGGATCGATCTGTCGCCTCGCGGTCGATGCGGTCGCCTGGCAAGGCGTTGACTCGCGAGGAACTGCGGCGGCGCTCTGGCTTCGAGGGATCGGTCGGCTGCGCTGGTAGATCGAGGGATCCCCTCGGGATCCAGAGAAAAAAAAGGAGGATTGGATCTGAAATAAAAGGAAAAAAAAATAGAGGGAAGGAGGAAGAAGAAGGGGAACAAGCCAAATAGACTAGGGGTCTATATATAGCAGTTTTAGACTAGGGTTTGGGGACTAGGGATGTTTAGGAGCCCTCCGATCGGGATCCAACGGATCCGATCGCGGGGATGATTTTAAAAGACCAGACGGAGATAAAAGAATGCAGTAGGGGTGTTTCCGGGACACGAAGTAAGGGCACTTCGGACCCACACGGGCAACGGAGGGAAAAGTCAACGGAGTCCAAACGAGACGAGATTTGAGAGGCGGGTTGCACACAACAAAACAACAACACACAACACAACCTCGCGGCACACCGGTAACGAAAAACGCCCGAACAACAAAGTAGGCCTACGGGACGTCACGGACACGTGAGGGAGCTCCGGAACGCGAAACGGACAACGGGAAGAAACGCCACGAACCGGATGCAACCCACAACACAGATGCAATGCAATGCACATGTCTACATGATATGAATGAATGCCACACACTCACACAACAAAACGACGAAAGCCCGAAAGACAAAGAACCCGAAATGGAAATAGATGAAGCCGGAGATTTATTATATACCCAAAAGGGAAAGTATTACATCCGGGGCATTACAAACTCTCCTCTACTACAAAAAGATCTCGTCCCGAGATCTAGGACTGGAAAAAGGAAGGGTACTCGGAACGAAGATGATCTTCTCGTTCCCAGGTAGCTTCTCGGTCTGTGTGATGTGACCACTTGACTTTCAGAAACTTGATGGACTTGTTGCGAGTCTTGCGTTCGGTTTCTTCGAGAATTGCAACTGGATTTTCTCGGTAGGAAAGGTCTTGTTGAAGATCAATCTCCTCAAACGGAATCATGCGCTCAGGTGCCTTGAAGCATTTGCGAAGCTGAGACACATGGAAGACATCATGAACATTTGCAAAGTTGGAAGGGAGCTCGAGTTGATAGGCTAGATCGCCTCTTTTGCCAAGAATCCTGAAAGGCCCGACGTATCTAGGAGCAAGCTTTCCTTTGATACCGAACCTTTGTGTTCCTTTCATCGGAGACACTCGGAGATAGACATGATCACCGATGTCGAAAGCCAAATCACGATGCTTTCCATCATAGTAGCTCTTCTGACGCGACTGAGCGGCCTTGAGATTTTCACGTATGACTTTGCACATTTCTTCGGCTTCAGAGATCAAATCATTGCCAAGAAGTTGGCGTTCGCCTGTTTCAGACCAGTTGAGAGGGGTACGGCACTTTCTGCCATAGAGAATTTCAAACGGTGCTTTGCCTGCACTTGCTTGAAAGCTGTTGTTGTAAGAGAACTCGGCAAAAGGAAGACAGTCTTCCCATTTCATGCCGAAGGAGATGACACAGGCTCTGAGCATATCTTCAAGGATCTGATTCACACGCTCGACTTGACCACTAGTCTGAGGGTGAAAGGCAGTGCTGAACCTGATCTTCGTGCCCATGGCGGACTGAAAGGAGTCCCAGAACCTTGATGTGAACAAGCTGCCACGGTCTGAGGATATCACTTGAGGAATGCCATGTAGGGACACAATTCTGGAAGTGTACAGCTCTGCAAGTTGAGCTGCATTGATTGATTCTTTGACTGGAAGAAAGTGAGCAACTTTGGTAAGCTTGTCAATCACCACAAAGATAGCATCATTGCCTCGCTTGGATTTAGGAAAACCAGTGACGAAGTCCATTTCAATGTGGTCGAACTTCCACTCAGGAATAGGAAGAGGTTGGAGAAGACCGGCTGGACGTTGATGTTCTGCTTTCACTCTTCTGCATACATCACATTCATTCACGAACTGGGCAATTTCCCTTTTCATGCGTGTCCACCAGTAAGATTGCTTGAGGTCTTGGTACATCTTGGAACTGCCAGGATGAATGGAAAGGAGAGAGTCATGAGC
Source organism: Secale cereale (assembly GCA_902687465.1). NCBI lineage: Eukaryota > Viridiplantae > Streptophyta > Magnoliopsida > Poales > Poaceae > Secale > Secale cereale. Next base: position 64,714,428 of record LR738711.1, read on the forward strand.
TTCTTCCATTATGAGCTTCCTGAGATCACCTTTGGGAACAACGAGTCTGTCCTCGAAGAACAAGGTATCTCTCTCATCAACACGGAAGCACTTATATTTTGGAGTGCCCTTTGCAATGCCATGTTTCACCTTCTTCACCATTGTATCACTGAGCTGGGCCTCACGGACTTGATCTTCCAAGGTAGGAGCAATTTGGAGATTTGCAAGAAAACCCTGCGGAACAACCTGAAGGTTGAGCTTCCTGAAAGCTTCACAAAGCTCAGGCTGGTGTGGCTTTATAAGAAGGCTGTTGCAATATGCCTTTCTGCTCAAAGCATCTGCAATCACATTCGCCTTGCCTGGAGTGTACTCAATGCTGGGGTTGTACTCTTGGATCATCTCGACCCAACGAGTCTGGCGGAGGTTCAGATGCGGCTGCGTGAAGATGTACTTCAAGCTCTTGTGATCGGTGAAGATGTCGACCTTTCTGCCCAACAACAGATGTCTCCACGTAATCAGAGCATGTACCACAGCTGCTAGCTCGAGATCATGTGTGGGATAGTTCTTCTCAGCTGGCTTGAGCTGACGTGAAGTATATGCCACAATTCTCTTCTCTTGCATAAGCACACCACCAAGGCCTTGAAGAGAAGCGTCACAGAACACTTCATAGGGCTTGGATTCATCTGGAGGAATCAGAACTGGAGCTGAGACAAGCTTCTCTTTGAGGGTTTTGAAAGCCACTTCACACTCGGGAGACCAAAAGTATTTGACATTCTTCTGGAGGAGGTTGGAAAGAGGCTTGGCAATCTTGGAGAAGTTCTCCACAAACCTTCTGCAATAGCTGGCAAGACCCAGAAAACTGCGGAGCTGCTTGACGTTCTGAGGAGCTTCCCAGTTGACAATTGCTTCAACTTTCTCGGGGTTAACCGCAATACCGTCAGCTGAGATAATGTGGCCCAGGTAGAGAACCTTATCGAGCCAGAACTCGCACTTTGAGAACTTGGCATAGAATTTGTGCTCTCGGAGTCGATCAAGAACCAGACGCAAGTGCTTTTCGTGATCTTCTTCATTCTTGGAAAACACCAAAATATCATCCAGATACACAAGCACAAACTCGCCTGTATAGGGGTTGAAGATGTAATGCATCATCCTTGAGAAGGTAGGAGGAGCATTGGCGAGACCGAAGGACATGACGGTATACTCATATGAACCGTAGCTCGTTCTGAACGCCGTCTTGGGAATGTCTTCCTCGCGAATGCGAATTTGATGATAGCCCATTCGGAGGTCAAGCTTAGAGAATACTTTAGCTCCTTTGAGCTGCTCAAAGAGTTCATTGATGTTGGGGAGCGGATACTTGTTCTTAATCGTCTTCTTGTTCAGTGGCCGGTAGTCAACACAGAGACGCTCCGTGCCATCTTTCTTCTTGACAAATAAGACACCACAGCCCCACGGAGATGTACTCGGTCTGATGAGACCCATACGCTCCTGTTCATCCAACTGTTTCTTCAATTCCTTCAATTCATCTGAAGAGAGCTTGTATGGACGCCGGCAAACAGGTTCGGTGCCCGGCTCGAGTTCAATGACAAACTCCACCTGACGGTGTGGAGGCATGCCTGGAAGTTCTTCTGGAAAGACGTCTTGATATTCATTCACCACTGGAATTTGCTCTATGGCATTAATTTCACCCTTATCATTAAGAGAGAAAAGCTGAATAGTATTATCCCTGGAGGCGAAGATAATCACATCTTCATCAGAATGAGTCAACTTGACTTCCTTTTGAGCACAATCAATGTGAGCATCGTGCTGAGAAAGCCAATCCATTCCGAGAATGAGGTCGATGTCAGAATGACCAAGAACCACCGGAGAAGCCAAAAATCGATAATCACCCATGCGAATAGAAACATCCGGAGCATATAATCTAGAAGTCATGCATCTTCCCGGAGAAATCACTTGCAACTCCCTTGGCAAAGGCATAGTGCCCACATTATACTTGGATGCAAATGGGAATGACATGAAAGAATGTGAAGCACCCGAATCAAATAACACTTTAGCTGGAAAAGAGTTCACTGGAAGGTTACCCAGAATGACATCAGAAGAAGCCTCCGCTTGTGCTGCATTCATCAGATTGACCCTTGCAGCCTTTGGATCATGCTTGACCATAGCGGTACCGACAGGAGGAGGTGGAGGAAGACGCTTCGGATTCGGACATCTGTTGGCATAGTGACCTTTCTGAGTGCATTTGTTGCAAGTCACTTCTGAGAGAGGACGGAACTGAGAGCCACTGGACTTGGAGCCTTGAGACTGAAACTGCTTCTTCGACTGGTTGCTTGGGTTGGGTGGGTGGGAGAAACCACGGCCACTAGAGTTCTTGTTGTTGGAGTTGTTGAAGTTGCTGGAGTTGTTGTATGGAGCTCGAATCATTGGAGGAGGAGGAAGCCAGAATTTCTGTTGTTTCGCAGCCAACTGAGACGATGAGGTAGAGTGAACAGCATCTCGAATTCTCTTCTTAGAAACCTCCATCTTAAGCTGAGCTGCTTCTTGTTTCAAAGCCATATTATAGAACTTATCGAATTCGTCTGGCTCGAACAGAGTGAGAGCAAGCTGAAGTTCATCTTTGAGACCTCCACGGAACTGATAGATTTTGCTCTTTGCATCAGGAATGTCTTGCTTTGCATAGCGAGCGAGGTTTTGGAACTTGACATTATACTGATAGACTGACATGGAGCCCTGCTTGAGGTTGCGGAATTGCTCACGCATACCCTCGATAACACTTGTAGGAATGTGATGCGAGCGGAAATCCCTGCAGAAGTTCTCCCACGAGATCACTTGACCCGGCCTTGAGTCTTTGTACTGCTGCCACCAGTCAGCTGCTTGATCTTTCAGTTGGAAGGCTGCAAACTTCACATAGTCATCTTCTTTCACGTTACTGCACTCAAAATGCTTCTTGATATCGGTCAGCCAATCCTCAGCATCAAGAGGGTCGACACAGTAACTGAAAGCTTTAGGATTGTTGGCCAAGAACTGGTTGAGGGTAGCATGGTGCTGCTGGAAGAAGTTGCCTTGGTTCATTGGAATGCCCTGATTAGCTTGATTAGCTTGCATAGCCTGCATTTGCTGCATCATCTGCATCATCAACTAAGTGTTCTGAGCAGTAGTCTGCATAATTGCTCTCCAAGCCTCAGGCGGAGGAGGAGGTGAAGGAGGACGTTCTGGAACCTCTTCACCCTCTGGGTTGGCATTCGGAACCCTTTTCGGAGCCATCCTGTAAGAGATGACCACGAATCAGCAATTGATTGACAAAAGGAATAAGCTGAATCAATGGAATGAATTGCAACAAGTCTTCACAATAATCATTCGAACAATAAGAACGAATGAAATCATCCGAACAAGAGGAACGAATGATATTCTTAGTTAAATGATAACATCAGTTTTCACGAGAAGCCACATAGGGATCAAAAGGATAAATAATAAAAACAACAAGGTACGGAAAGGAACAAACACAAGAGAGGAGTTTCGTTCTAACATCTTTGTGCTGAAAGCATATGAACGCGTTACGAAAAGGTTTTGCAATCCCCGGATCAGCATAGCCAAGGACCCTTTAAGATGCAACTCCTGATAGTAACATCGGTCATATAACTCCTTCACTCAATGTCGAACCCCGAACTCACTAACCTGCATTCGTTGGAAGAATGCCTACGATCTACTGGATAAAACCCACCTATAGCTTTCCGAAAGATTCCAGTTATGCAATCAGGTGTTGGGGATACACGGGAAGCACCGCGCAATCAACTCTAACCTACATCCAGGTGTATCCATCCTTCAACACATAACCAGTCTTTCTCGGAAACTGTGTACCTCGGACCTTCGAAAAGCATCCACTATAACAAGCTATGGCAATACTCCCGAACTACCTCCCCAGTACTGGGTGATGTCGGGGTTATCGTGCCACTGGCCGTATAGGGGAGATTTTCGATGTCGGCCGTCTTAAGTATTTAGTACTGTCGCGATATGCTTGTTACAGTGATACCCCGAAGCTCAACTCCTCGGTAACAGGAGGCATCAGGAACAATATCCTTGTCACAAGCACATCGAAACAATCCCAGAATACTCGCGGGATTCCTAAAAAAAAAAAAAATTGTGCAAATTTTGAAGATAGGAGAGACAAGAGTAGACGTCAGGAGTCCTCACCAGAGAGAAAGGGGATGAGAAGCAAAGAAATCCTACTCTCCGATATAATATATGACTCAAAAAGTTTTCAGTGTGTGCCTAGACTCAACCGTCAACGGTTCGATCAAACAGTGGGGGCTCCTAGGTCGGAGAAGGCTCTGAATACCAACTTGTAACGCCCCGGACACACCCGCCGGTGGTCGTTACTCCTGGCAGGATCTAGACTGGCCCCACATATCAATACTAGTCTTTTCTGCGCACTTTGTCCTCACTCATGCGCACCCGGGAGCAACTTCCCGGTCGGTCACCCATCCTGAAACTACTCCAAGCTGAGCACGCTTAACTTTGGAGTTCTATCCGAATGGGCTCCCAGAAAAGAAGGAATTCCTTATTGATATGAGTAGTCTATCATCCCTAATAAGCCAGGCCATCACATATACCCCCACTCAGAGGAACCGACGTCCTCGTCGGGCCACAGGAACGTTCCCTCTTGGCACAACCGTCTGTGCTTCCAGGACAGCACATGTGCCATGCCGTGTGCCACGACGGGTCACAAACGTCATGCACAACATGACTGCAAACTGTCCGCAAACATCCGTGTAACCGCGAGGGTCAGCTCTGATACCAACTTGTAATGCCCAGGATGGAATTATACCTCCTACGTGTCGAGGCACGACTTAAAGGCATAAGTCCATCCTAGAATGATCTCAAGTTTGGTAATCTTTGCACAACTCATGTAAAAGAGGGATAGTAAACTGAAAATAGTTGGCTTACAATCGCCACGTCACAGAAAAACAGTACAAGTCTCAAACATCATACAATAAGATCACTACAACCCTCTAAGGGCAAAAGCCAAATGTCAAAGTACCAAACTCAGATAAATAAAACAACCACAGGCGGATCGAATCCTAGTAAGAGACTCCACTACTGATCGTCTGGGTAACGCACGTAGTAACGACTACGCTCCTCGTCGTACTCCCAATCCAGCTCGGTGCCATCACCTGGATAGCTCACAGCTGGACCTGCATCTGGTGTGTGAAGTAACTGTGAGCCACAGAGGACTCAGCAATCCCGTTCCCGGGTAACAGAACTATTTAAGCCTTTAGGTGAGGGAAAAGGCTGAAGATAGAAATGAGGTGAAGGAACAACAAAGAGTCTGCAGCAGCAACTAGCACTAACTTACGCAAGAGAGAGCGAGAAGAGAAGGCACCGCGAGAAGTGATCACTAAGTGATCCTAGCTACAACTCACAAGCATAACCCCTCCGTGTTCAACTCCCGAATCCCTATTCGGAAATTGACAGTCACGGAACACACGCTGGTAGTGTATTAGTATCATTGTGTCAAGTTATCTACAACCGGAATTAACAAGCTCCCATCTGCCACATAACCGCGGGCACGGCTTTCGAAAGTTCAAACCCTGCAGGGGTGTTCCAACTTGACCCATTACAAGCCCACGATCCGCGGAGTCGCAACTCCAAAGTGGGAAGACCCGAGTATCCTCGGAATCCCGTGCTCAAGTTAAACCGAACTAAGGTAAGGCTAATCCAGCAAATCCTCCCGGCGTGTCGACACCCTGATCGTAGCCGCGCGTATCTAGGTCTCAGGACACGTCCGGATGGGTGAAGCTACGGGTGTATGCCAGATACCTCGAGTTGCCTCAAGGCGGCCCCGCAGGCTCCCCGTTTCGGACCAACACTCATGTGGAGCACTGGCCCGGGGTTGTTGATTAAGAAAAAGGGTTTATAACTCCCTATGCAAGTTTAGTTTGTTATTAGGCAAAAAATACCAATGTTGGGACTTGCTGGAAAAGACTTAGCACATAGCGGTTTATCGAGGGGGTCCCATACACCCCAACCGTGTTAGGAACGCATAATCAAGGAACATAAAACCGGCTTATACGGATCCTAACGGCATGAGTGGAACAAAACACCAAGCAAAAGGCTTAGCCTTCCACCCTTGCCAATATATATGTGATTTCAGTTAAAGCATTTATATAGTGTGATATAACCCAACCAAACTTCAACATGGAGCAAGCATCTTCACTTCACCTGCAACTAGCAACGCTATAAGAAGGGCTGAGCGAAGCGTACTTAGCCAAGCAACGGTTTGCATAGGTAGGGTGGTTAAACATGGCAATTGGTTACAAGTAGGAGGCTGACAAGAAGAACATGGGCATCGAGGCAAAACTATAGATCGAGACTACTAGCAATAGGCGAAGATAGTAAAGTTATCGGGGTTCGGTCATCTTGCCTGAAGAGAAGAAGTTCGGATCAAAAGAAGGGTCCTCTTGCTCAAACTCGTTGGAAACCTCGTGCTCAACCTCGTTGGAAAACTCGTGCTCAACTTCGTGCTCTAAACAAGACAAACACACCAAGCACCAATCAACACGATGCAATGCGCACTCGAAAAACATGTATGCATGATGGATGCACTAGAGATGCACATGGTGCACGGAAAACATCACTCAAGCAAAACACCTCAAAACAAGATAACAACCTGATATTATTAATCTACACAGAAAAACACCCAAGTTTGATATAAAGATCGCTGAAATCGGAGTTACGGGCTAAAAGTTATGCCCGAAACAAGATTTGAGCGAAAACTGCAAATTACAGCAACATAGCATCTTGGGAGCTCAAAATAAATAATCTACAGCACCCAAATGGCATGGCAAAGGACTTGAACATAAACTAGATATAATGTACAGCAACTAGGTCCAAAGTGCACCCCAAACGGAGTCACGGATCATTAGCAATGACCTTGGACATATTGAACTTTGAAATAAAATTCTGGCAGCAGAATTTTATTGAAAGTTTGGAGCAAAAGATAAGCATGCTACAGCCACTCAAATGGACATGTGAGGACATGGATGGAAAGACAACAATATATACTTCATGGAACAATCAAAATCCACCCCAAAACTATCATGCTTTGTCCTACAACATCACACGAACATGGCATCGGAACGTTACAGATTTCAGACTTAGTGAAATTTCACTAAGTCCTAAAACAGCAACATCATCATAGCAACAAAAAGAGCATGTTTAAGACACCTCGGAACTAAACATGGCAAAGGGTAAGCACCTCATCAAAGTACATATGACGGTGATCCCGAAACACACAAGCATGCATCAATGTGGTGAACACACCGATTGCAACGAGCTCAACAACATGGCATTTCATAACAAGTAAAAACACAACATTTGAACATGGCATCTTGCAACGATGATAACAAGGAAACAATACATCTACCATGCAACCTATCACAAGCAACACGTAGTTCGTGACAAGACGAACACGTGGACATGACATTTGCATCGTTTGGACAAACGAGCTAAAAGATATCACAGGTCAAAGGTGGCACAAAAATATCACACAACAGCAGTTTATAACATGATGCCCTCTTGTAACAGCAAAACAAGGCCCTAGATGACCTCTAACATGCATGACTACAACAGGTAAAACGTAGAGGGCATCTCCACGAACATCTGGACATGCTACACGCGCAAAACGGAGCAACAGGTAAAAAGTTACAGCAGGTCAAAGATTGCATTCTAGAACAGAAACAACAGGGACTTAGTGAAAAAAACAACCTCCTCGGGGTCAACAGATCTGGTCAACGGGTCCACCGGCAGAGTCAACCGGGCGGTGGAGGTCAACGCGGCGGCCGAAGCGGATCGGGCCTCGGGCCCAGGCGGAGCGGATTTGGGCCCGCTGAAAAACGGATCGGGCGCTAACGGGGCGGATCTGGAGGCCCGGCCCGCTAGCCCCCAGATCGGATCGGGGCGGAGCTGGCTCCCGAGCTTCGGTCGGCGGCTCGCCGGAGCTGGCCCTAGCGGCGGCCGGAGGGAGCGGGGAGGCCGGGCGCGGCGGCTCCCGCGGCGGAGGAGGGGCGAGGCCCGGCCGGCGACGGAGGCACAGGGGGCCGGCGGCTGCTGGAGTAAGAGGAGGCGGCGAGGTGGCGCGACTGCCGGAGGAGGGAGTCCGGCGGCGGGTGGCCGGACAGGCGGCGGCGAGCGGCAGCCGGCGGCGGGGAAGAAAGCGCCGGGCGCGCGCGGGTGGCTCGGGCCGGCGGCGGTGGTGGCTTGGGCCGGGAGGGCCCCTCGCGGGCCTCTCGGGCCCTGGCCGGCGGGGATGTGGGCGCTGCTGGCCGGCCAACGGGGGGCTGCCACGTGGCGGTGGAGAGGAGGCTGGACACGTCCGGATCGGGCTGGACGTGTCCGGCGGCGGCGGGGATGAGGTAGCTAGGGTTGGATCCGCAAAATTCGGGGGTGGACACACTTATATAGGTAGAGGGAGCTAGGAGACTCCAAATGGAGCACGGTTTTCGACCACCGGATCAGATTTTGATGGCCTAGATGATAGAAGTGGTTAGGAGTGGATGGTGGGCTGTTGGAGGGGGTGTTTTGGGCCTCAAAGAGGAGGCACTTTGAGCCCACACAAATAACTGTTGGAGGAGCAAACGAACTCGAAACGCGACGAGATTTGACAGGCGGGTTACGCACACCAAAACAACAACACACGACAAGTATCGCGCCAAACCGGCAACGTTACACGCCCGAACAACAAAGAAGGCCTACGGGACGTCACGGACACGTGAGGGAGCTCCGGAACGCGAAACGGACAACGGGAAGAAACGCCACGAACCGGATGCAACCCACAACACAAATGCAATGCAATGCACATGTCTACATGATATGAATGAATGCCACACACACACACAACAAAACGACGAAAGCCCGAAAGACAAAGAACCCGAAATGGAAATAGATGAAGCCGGAGATTTATTATAAGCCCAAAAGGGAAAGTATTACATCCGGGGTATTACAAACTCTCCTCTACTACAAAAAAGATCTCGTCCCGAGATCTAGGACTGGAAAAAGGAAGGGTACTCGGAACGAAGATGATCTTCTCGTTCCCAGGTAGCTTCTCGGTCTGTGTGATGTGACCACTTGACTTTCAGAAACTTGATGGTCTTGTTGCGAGTCTTGCGTTCGGTTTCTTCGAGAATTGCAACTGGATGCTCTCGGTAGGAAAGGTCTTGTTGAAGATCAATCTCCTCAAAGGGAATCATACGCTCAGGTGCCTTGAAGCATTTGCGAAGCTGAGACACATGGAAGACATCATGAACATTTGCAAAGTTGGAAGGGAGCTCGAGCTGATAGGCTAGATCGCCTCTTTTGCCAAGAATTTTGAAAGGGCCGACGTATCTAGGAGCAAGCTTTCCTTTGATACCGAACCTTTGGGTTCCTTTCATCGGAGAAACTCGGAGATAGACATGATCACCGATGTCGAAAGCCAAATCACGATGCTTTCCATCATAGTAGCTCTTCTGACGCGACTGAGCGGCCTTGAGATTCTCACGTATGACTTTGCACATTTCTTCGGCTTCAGAGATCAAATCATTGCCAAGAAGTTGGCGTTCGCCTGTTTCAGACCAGTTGAGAGGGGTACGGCACTTCCTGCCATAGAGAATCTCAAACGGTGCTTTGCCTGCACTTGCTTGAAAGCTGTTGTTGTAAGAGAATTCTGCAAATGGAAGACAGTCCTCCCATTTCATGCCGAAGGAGATGACACAGGCTCTGAGCATATCTTCAAGGATCTGATTCACACGCTCGACTTGACCACTAGTCTGAGGGTGAAAGGCAGTGCTGAACCTGATCTTCGTGCCCATGGCGGACTGAAAGGAGTCCCAGAACTTTGATGTGAACAAGCTGCCACGGTCTGAGGATATCACTTGAGGAATGCCATGAAGTGACACAATTCTGGAAGTGTACAGCTCTGCAAGTTGAGCTGCATTGATTGATTCTTTGACTGGAAGAAAGTGAGCAACTTTGGTAAGCTTGTCAATCACCACAAAGATAGCATCATTGCCTCGCTTGGATTTAGGAAAACCCGTGACGAAGTCCATTTCAATGTGGTCGAACTTCCACTCAGGAATAGGAAGAGGTTGGAGAAGACCGGCTGGACGTTGATGTTCTGCTTTCACTCTTCTGCATACATCACATTCATTCACGAATTGGGCAATTTCCCTTTTCATGCGTGTCCACCAGTACGATTGCTTGAGGTCTTGATACATCTTGGAACTGCCAGGATGAATGGAAAGGAGAGAGTCATGAGCTTCTTCCATTATGAGCTTCCTGAGATCACCTTTGGGAACAACGAGTCTGTCCTCGAAGAACAAGGTATCTCTCTCATCAACACGGAAGCACTTATATTTTGGAGTGCCCTTTGCAATGCCATGTTTTACCTTCTTCACCATGGTATCACTGAGCTGGGCCTCACGGACTTGATCTTCCAAGGTAGGAGCAATCTGGAGATTAGCAAGAAAACCCTGCGGAACAACCTGAAGGTTGAGCTTCCTGAAAGCTTCACAAAGCTCAGGCTGGTGTGGCTTGATAAGAAGGCTGTTGCAATATGACTTTCTGCTCAAAGCATCTGCAATCACATTCGCCTTGCCTGGAGTGTACTCAATGCTGGGGTTGTACTCTTGGATCATCTCGACCCAACGAGTCTGGCGGAGGTTCAGATGCGGCTGTGTGAAGATGTACTTCAAGCTCTTGTGATCAGTGAAGATGTCGACCTTTCTGCCCAACAACAGATGTCTCCACGTAATCAGAGCATGTACCACAGCTGCTAGCTCGAGATCATGTGTGGGATAGTTCTTCTCAGCTGGCTTTAGCTGACGTGAAGTGTAAGCCACAATTCTCTTCTCTTGCATAAGCACACCACCAAGGCCTTGAAGAGAAGCGTCACAGAACACTTCATAGGGCTTGGATTCATCAGGAGGAATCAGAACTGGAGCTGAGACAAGCTTCTCTTTGAGGGTTTTGAAAGCCACTTCACACTCGGGAGACCAAAAGTATTTGACATTCTTCTGGAGGAGGTTGGAAAGAGGCTTGGCAATCTTGGAGAAGTTCTCCACAAACCTTCTGCAATAGCTGGCAAGACCCAGAAAACTGCGGAGCTGCTTGACGTTCTGAGGAGCTTCCCAGTTGACAATTGCTTCAACTTTCTCGGGATTAACCGCAATACCGTCAGCTGAGATAATGTGGCCCAGGTAGAGAACCTTATCGAGCCAAAACTCGCACTTTGAGAACTTGGCATAGAATTTGTGCTCTCGGAGTCGATCAAGAACCAGACGCAAGTGCTTTTCGTGATCTTCTTCATTCTTGGAAAACACCAAAATATCATCCAGATACACTAGCACAAACTCGCCTGTATAGGGGTTGAAGATGTAATGCATCATCCTTGAGAAGGTAGGAGGAGCATTGGCGAGGCCGAAGGACATGACGGTATACTCATATGAAACGTAGCTCGTTCTGAACGCCGTCTTGGGAATGTCTTCCTCGCGAATGCGAATTTGATGGTAGCCCATTCGGAGGTCAAGCTTAGAGAATACTTTAGCTCCTTTGAGCTGCTCAAAGAGTTCATTGATGTTGGGGAGCGGGTACTTGTTCTTAATCGTCTTCTTGTTCAGTGGCCGGTAGTCAACACAGAGACGCTCCGTGCCATCTTTCTTCTTGACAAATAAGACACCACAGCCCCACGGAGATGTACTCGGTCTGATGAGACCCATACGCTCCTGTTCATCCAACTGTTTCTTCAATTCCTTCAATTCTTCTGAAGAGAGCTTGTATGGACGCCGACAAACAGGTTCGGTGCCCGGCTCGAGTTCAATGACAAACTCCACCTGACGGTGTGGAGGCATTCCTGGAAGTTCTTCTGGAAAGACGTCTTGATATTCATTCACCACTGGAATTTGCTCTATGGCATTAATTTCACCCTTATCATTAAGAGAGAAAAGCCGAATAGTATTATCCCTGGAGGCGAAGATAATAACATCTTCATCAGAATGAGTCAATTTGACTTCCTTTTGAGCGCAATCAATGTGAGCATCGTGCTGAGAAAGCCAATCCATTCCGAGAATGAGGTCGATGTCAGAATGACCAAGAACCACCGGAGAAGCCAAAAATCGATAATCGCCCATGCGAATAGAAATATCCGGAACAACTGTGTTGGAAGTCATTTGCAAACCCGGAGAAATAATCTTCAAAGGTCTATGAATCCTCTCCGAAACCAATTCATGCTTAGCAACAAAAGGTCTTGAAATGAAGGACAAAGATGCACCCGAATCAAACAAAACTTTAGCTGGAAAAGAGTTCACTGAAAGGTTACCCAGAATGACATCAGAAGAAGCCTCTGCTTGTGCTGCATTCATCAGATTGACCCTTGCAGACTTTGGATCATGCTTGACAATAGCTGAACTCATAGGTGGAGGAGGAGGAAGACGCTTCGGATTCGGACATCTGTTGGCATAATGACCCTTCTGGCCACACTTGTTGCACACCACTTCAGAGAGAGGACGGAACTGAGAGCCACTGGACTTAGAGCCTTGAGACTGAATCTGCTTCTTCGACTGGTTGCTTGGGTTGGGTGGGTGGGAGAAACCACGGCCACTAGAGTTCCTGTTGTTGGAGTTGTTGAAGTTGCTGGAGTTGTTGTAAGGAGCTCGAATCATTGGAGGAGGAGGAAGCCAGAATTTCTGTTGTTTCGCAGCCAACTGAGACGATGAGGTAGAGTGAACAGCATCTCGAATTCTCTTCTTAGAAGCCTCCATCTTAAGCTGAGCTGCTTCTTGTTTCAAAGCCATGTTATAGAACTTATCGAATTCGTCTGGCTCGAACAAAGTGAGAGCAAGCTGAAGTTCATCTTTGAGACCTCCACGGAACTGGTAGATTTTGCTCTTTGCATCAGGTATGTCTTGCTTTGCATATCGAGCGAGGTTTTGGAACTTGACATTATACTGATAGACTGACATGGAGCCCTGCTTGAGGTTGCGGAATTGCTCACGCATACCCTCAACAACACTTGTAGGAATGTGATGCGAGCGGAAATCCCTGCAGAAGTTCTCCCACGAGATCACTTGACCCGGCCTTGAGTCTTTATACTGCTGCCACCAGTCGGCTGCTTGATCTTTCAGTTGGAAGGCTGCAAACTTCACATAGTCATCTTCTTTCACGTTACTGCACTCAAAATGCTTCTTGATATCGGTCAGCCAATCCTCAGCATCAAGAGGGTCGACACAGTAACTGAAAGCTTTAGGATTGTTGGCCAAGAACTGATTGAGGGTAGCATGGTGCTGCTGGAAGAAGTTGCCTTGGTTCATTGGAATGCCCTGATTAGCTTGATTAGCTTGCATAGCTTGCATTTGCTGCATCATCTGCATCATCAACTGAGTGTTCTGAGCAGTAGTCTGCATAATTGCTCTCCAAGCCTCAGGCGGAGGAGGAGGTGAAGGAGGACGTTCTGGAACCTCTTCACCCTCTGGGTTGGCATTCGGAACCCTTTTCGGAGCCATCCTGTAAGAGATGACCACGAATCAGCAATTGATTGACAAAAGGAATAAGCTGAATCAATGGAATGAATTGCAACAAGTCTTCACAATAATCATTCGAACAATAAGAACGAATGAAATCATCCGAACAAGAGGAACGAATGAATTTCTTAGTTAATTGATAACATCAGTCTTCACGAGAAGCCACATAGGGATCAAAAGGATAAAATAATAAAACAACAAGGTACGGAAAAGGAACAAACACAAGAGAGGAGTTTCGTTCTAACATCTTTGTGCTGAAAGCATATGAACGCGTTACGAAAAGGTTTTGCAATCCCCGGATCAGCATAGCCAAGGACCCTTTAAGATGCAACTCCTGATAGTAACCTCGGTCATATAACTCCTTCACTCAATGTCGAACCCCGAACTCACTAACCTGCATTCGTTGGAATAATGCCTACGATCTACTGGATAAACCCACCTATAGTTTTCCGAAAGATTCCAGTTATGCAATCAGGTGTTGGGGATACACGGGAAGCACCGCGCAATCAACTCTAACCTACATCCAGGTGTATCCATCCTTCAACACATAACCAGTCTTTCTCGGAAACTGTGTACCTCGGACCTTCGAAAAGCATCCACTATAACAAGCTATGGCAATACTCCCGAACTACCTCCCCAGTACTGGGTGATGTCGGGGTTATCGTGCCACTGGCCGTATAGGGGAGATTTTCGATGTCGGCCGTCTTAAGTATTTAGTACTGTCGCGATATGCTTGTTACAGTGATACCCCGAAGCTCAACTCCTCGGTAACAGGAGGCATCAGGAACAATATCCTTGTCACAAGAACATCGAAACAATCCCAGAATACTCGCGGGAATCCTAAAAAAAAATTTTGTGCAAATTTTGAAGATAGGAGAGACAAGAGTAGACGTCAGGAGTCCTCACCAGAGAGAAAGGGGATGAGAAGCAAAGAATCCTACTCTCCGATCTAATATATGACTCAAAAAAATTTTCAGTGTGTGCCTAGACTCAACCGTCAACGGTTCGATCAAACAGTGGGGGCTCCTAGGTCGGAGAAGGCTCTGAATACCAACTTGTAATGCCCAGGATGGAATTATACCTCCTACGTGTCGAGGCACGACTTAAAGGCATAAGTCCATCCTAGAATGATCTCAAGTTTGGTAATCTTTGCACAACTCATGTAAAAGGGGGAAAGTAAACTGAAAATAGTTGGCTTACAATCGCCACGTCACAGAATAACAGTACAAGTCTCAAACATCATACAATAAGATCACTACAACCCTCTAAGGGCAAAACCAAATGTCAAAGTACCAAACTCAGATAAATAAACAACCACAGGCGGATCGAATCCTAGTAAGAGTCTCCACTACTGATCGTCCGGGTAGCGAACGTAGTAACGACTACGCTCCTCGTCGTACTCCCAATCCAGCTCGGTGCCATCACCTGGATAGCTCACGGCTGGACCTGCATCTGGTGTGGTGAAGTAACTGTGAGCCACAGAGGACTCAGCAATCCCGTTCCCGGGTAACAGAACTATCAAAGCCTTAGGTGAGGGAAAGGCTGAAGAAAGAAATGAGGTGAAGGAACAACAAAGAGTCTGCAGCAGCAACTAGCACTAACTTACGCAAGAGAGAGCGAGAAGAGAAGGCAAAGCGAGAAGTGATCACGAAGTGATCCTAGCTACAAGTTCACAAACATAACCCCTCCGTGTTCAACTTCCGAATCCCTATTCGGAAATTGACAGTCACGGAACTCACGCTGGTAGTGTATTAGTATCATTGTGTCAAGTTATCTACAACCGGAATTAACAAGCTCCCATCTGCCACATAACCGCGGGCACGGCTTTCGAAAGTTCAAACCCTGCAGGGGTGTTCCAACTTGACCCATTACAAGCCCACGATCCGCGGAGTCGCAACTCCAAAGTGGGAAGACCCGAGTATCCTCGGAATCCCGTGCTCAAGTTAAACCGAACTAAGGTAAGGCTAATCCAGCAAATCCTCCCGGCGTGTCGACACCCTGATCGTAGCCGCGCGTATCTAGGTCTCAGGACACGTCCGGATGGGTGAAGCTACGGGTGTATGCCAGATACCTCGAGTTGCCTCAAGGCGGCCCCGCAGGCTCCCCGTTTCGGACCAACACTCATGTGGAGCACTGGCCCGGGGTTGTTGATTAAGAAAAAGGGTTTATAACTCCCTATGCAAGTTTAGTTTGTTATTAGGCAAAAAATACCAATGTTGGGACTTGCTGGAAAAGACTTAGCACATAGCGGTTTATCGAGGGGGTCCCATACACCCCAACCGTGTTAGGAACGCATAATCAAGGAACATAAAACCGGCTTATACGGATCCTAACGGCATGAGTGGAACAAAACACCAAGCAAAAGGCTTAGCCTTCCACCCTTGCCAATATATATGTGATTTCAGTTAAAGCATTTATATAGTGTGATATAACCCAACCAAACTTCAACATGGAGCAAGCATCTTCACTTCACCTGCAACTAGCAACGCTATAAGAAGGGCTGAGCGAAGCGTACTTAGCCAAGCAACGGTTTGCATAGGTAGGGTGGTTAAACATGGCAATTGGTTACAAGTAGGAGGCTGACAAGAAGAACATGGGCATCGAGGCAAAACTATAGATCGAGACTACTAGCAATAGGCGAAGATAGTAAAGTTATCGGGGTTCGGTCATCTTGCCTGAAGAGAAGAAGTTCGGATCAAAAGAAGGGTCCTCTTGCTCAAACTCGTTGGAAACCTCGTGCTCAACCTCGTTGGAAAACTCGTGCTCAACTTCGTGCTCTAAACAAGACAAACACACCAAGCACCAATCAACACGATGCAATGCGCACTCGAAAAACATGTATGCATGATGGATGCACTAGAGATGCACATGGTGCACGGAAAACATCACTCAAGCAAAACACCTCAAAACAAGATAACAACCTGATATTATTAATCTACACAGAAAAACACCCAAGTTTGATATAAAGATCGCTGAAATCGGAGTTACGGGCTAAAAGTTATGCCCGAAACAAGATTTGAGCGAAAACTGCAAATTACAGCAACATAGCATCTTGGGAGCTCAAAATAAATAATCTACAGCACCCAAATGGCATGGCAAAGGACTTGAACATAAACTAGATATAATGTACAGCAACTAGGTCCAAAGTGCACCCCAAACGGAGTCACGGATCATTAGCAATGACCTTGGACATATTGAACTTTGAAATAAAATTCTGGCAGCAGAATTTTATTGAAAGTTTGGAGCAAAAGATAAGCATGCTACAGCCACTCAAATGGACATGTGAGGACATGGATGGAAAGACAACAATATATACTTCATGGAACAATCAAAATCCACCCCAAAACTATCATGCTTTGTCCTACAACATCACACGAACATGGCATCGGAACGTTACAGATTTCAGACTTAGTGAAATTTCACTAAGTCCTAAAACAGCAACATCATCATAGCAACAAAAAGAGCATGTTTAAGACACCTCGGAACTAAACATGGCAAAGGGTAAGCACCTCATCAAAGTACATATGACGGTGATCCCGAAACACACAAGCATGCATCAATGTGGTGAACACACCGATTGCAACGAGCTCAACAACATGGCATTTCATAACAAGTAAAAACACAACATTTGAACATGGCATCTTGCAACGATGATAACAAGGAAACAATACATCTACCATGCAACCTATCACAAGCAACACGTAGTTCGTGACAAGACGAACACGTGGACATGACATTTGCATCGTTTGGACAAACGAGCTAAAAGATATCACAGGTCAAAGGTGGCACAAAAATATCACACAACAGCAGTTTATAACATGATGCCCTCTTGTAACAGCAAAACAAGGCCCTAGATGACCTCTAACATGCATGACTACAACAGGTAAAACGTAGAGGGCATCTCCACGAACATCTGGACATGCTACACGCGCAAAACGGAGCAACAGGTAAAAAGTTACAGCAGGTCAAAGATTGCATTCTAGAACAGAAACAACAGGGACTTAGTGAAAAAAACAACCTCCTCGGGGTCAACAGATCTGGTCAACGGGTCCACCGGCAGAGTCAACCGGGCGGTGGAGGTCAACGCGGCGGCCGAAGCGGATCGGGCCTCGGGCCCAGGCGGAGCGGATTTGGGCCCGCTGAAAAACGGATCGGGCGCTAACGGGGCGGATCTGGAGGCCCGGCCCGCTAGCCCCCAGATCGGATCGGGGCGGAGCTGGCTCCCGAGCTTCGGTCGGCGGCTCGCCGGAGCTGGCCCTAGCGGCGGCCGGAGGGAGCGGGGAGGCCGGGCGCGGCGGCTCCCGCGGCGGAGGAGGGGCGAGGCCCGGCCGGCGACGGAGGCACAGGGGGCCGGCGGCTGCTGGAGTAAGAGGAGGCGGCGAGGTGGCGCGACTGCCGGAGGAGGGAGTCCGGCGGCGGGTGGCCGGACAGGCGGCGGCGAGCGGCAGCCGGCGGCGGGGAAGAAAGCGCCGGGCGCGCGCGGGTGGCTCGGGCCGGCGGCGGTGGTGGCTTGGGCCGGGAGGGCCCCTCGCGGGCCTCTCGGGCCCTGGCCGGCGGGGATGTGGGCGCTGCTGGCCGGCCAACGGGGGGCTGCCACGTGGCGGTGGAGAGGAGGCTGGACACGTCCGGATCGGGCTGGACGTGTCCGGCGGCGGCGGGGATGAGGTAGCTAGGGTTGGATCCGCAAAATTCGGGGGTGGACACACTTATATAGGTAGAGGGAGCTAGGAGACTCCAAATGGAGCACGGTTTTCGACCACCGGATCAGATTTTGATGGCCTAGATGATAGAAGTGGTTAGGAGTGGATGGTGGGCTGTTGGAGGGGGTGTTTTGGGCCTCAAAGAGGAGGCACTTTGAGCCCACACAAATAACTGTTGGAGGAGCAAACGAACTCGAAACGCGACGAGATTTGACAGGCGGGTTACGCACACCAAAACAACAACACACGACAAGTATCGCGCCAAACCGGCAACGTTACACGCCCGAACAACAAAGAAGGCCTACGGGACGTCACGGACACGTGAGGGAGCTCCGGAACGCGAAACGGACAACGGGAAGAAACGCCACGAACCGGATGCAACCCACAACACAAATGCAATGCAATGCACATGTCTACATGATATGAATGAATGCCACACACACACACAACAAAACGACGAAAGCCCGAAAGACAAAGAACCCGAAATGGAAATAGATGAAGCCGGAGATTTATTATAAGCCCAAAAGGGAAAGTATTACATCCGGGGTATTACACGGTTCCCCAACCGGGATAAATGGCCCTTATGAACCGGGACAAATGGCCCTTTTTGCACTAGTGATAGACGCCCCGCCTGATTTCATTATAAATTTATTGGCTGACGATGTATCCATCCTTTGATTAATAAAGTAAACTTTCCCGTCAAAAAGGTCTTTTCGGTCTCTCCCTATCACGATGATGGCCAATCCAGTGTCGATAAAGGGCCCGTGAGAGTTTATAACCTCAGATACGTGGTTCCCTTCATATCTTGACAGTTGATGTGTCTTTCAGGGAGTGCTATTGACTGACTATTAGTTTCGATATCTTCTTCCATGCCATTCCGCGATATGGTCTTTTTTGTCCAACCCTCTGAACTGGCGGTGATACATTGCAAGCATGTACTACGTGGGATGATACTTCATCCGATGATGCTTCAACAGTATATAGATCTTGTCTCAAGGGGTGAGTGGCTATTGCAGTCTTCAAAGACTATGGCAAGGGCGTTTGTAGGGTGTCCCTCTTTTTTCTATTGCTTCACCACAATTTCCTCTCTTTGGCGGGCGGCATATATACAATCTGAGTTGGATCATATGATTGGGGTTACTAAATTCCTGTTGAATCCATTACCATGCCTCCCATTTCATAGGGACCTATAGTTGGAAATTGGAGAGCATGTATGGTCAAATGCTTCATCTCAACTAGAATTGGAGAGAGGTTGTTGTTCACTAGTCACTATCTTCATAATATATCTCATTCACTTATATTATCAACTCTCTCTGCCCCATAATATAAGATCATTTCGCAAGTTAAAAAGAGGGAGTGGTAGCATGCCTAATTGCCTAGGGAAGACGAAAGTATGTTATAATTGTAGCAATTGACTTGTGTTCTATAATGTGATGTCTTAATAAAGATTGTCATGTGGTGGTTGGATCCAACGACGACGGCATTTGAATGATGCTTCCTTCTTGAAGGCGTTACGGTTGAAGAACCTCATTGTCTGTGCGGTGTCAATAAAATCCATCATTTGTCAAAAGAAAAGAATAATACATAAACCAAATATATAAGCGTGCTTGACAGTAAAAAAAGGCAATTCGCGGGGTGGGAGGTTACGTGTTGGCCCGGTGTTAATTTGAAAAGATCGACCCTCTTGCCGGTTATTTGATGGAGCCCATAATAGCCGTTAGACCGACTGCCACATGAGTGTCAGCCTTTTGCCAGGGATACAAGGAAATCCAAGAAATAGCAATACACTCAAAAGGAAAAAGGCAAGAGGTAGAACCACACGTCAAATTTGACCAAGTGATGTTTGGTCTACGACAATTATATTTAAGATTTGGACAGTAAATTTTTACGAAACATAACCATCTACGAGTAAGATTTACACCTAGAAGTGAAAACAACACACTGATTTCCAAGCATTGATTCTTGTTAAGATTCGGATAATGAAATTTAGATTATATCTAAGATTCAGATTTTTTTACTAGATATAAGCATCGATGTATAATTTAAGTTTCAGGTTATATTTATTAATTTTCAGATTAGAAGGAAAAGACAATTTTTCTAACATTGGTTCTTGTTAAGATTTGGATTATATCTAAGATTTGAATAATAAAATTTTACTAAATATAACCATCGATGAATAATTTAAGATTCAGATTATATATATTAAGATTCATATTAGCATGTGGACAAGACTACCCAATTATTTAGTATGCTGATGACATCCTAATTATAATGCCAGCTGATGCAGATCAAATTATCCATCTCAAATACCTATTAAATCTATTCAGTCTATCAACTGGCCTTGTTGTCAACTACAGCAAATCCTCCATGATCCCCATTAATATTGATCTTAATATTGATCTGCAGACTGTTTTTGATTTGGTAGACACATTTGGATGCAGGGTTGAAAATCTGCCTTTCACATATCTTGGGCTCCCCCTTGGTACCACTAAACCCACTATTCAAGATCTTATCCCTGTGTATCTCAAAAATTGACAAGAGGCTATCTGGGGTTGCTAGATTTATGAATCACTCTGGCAGGCTAACATATATCAACTCTGTAGTTGCCTCCATGCCCATATTTGCTATGTATTCTCTTAAGGTACACTGCACTATTCTGGATCATGCAGATAAATCTAGTAGGAACTTCCTATGGTATGGCAAAGATATCAACAAAAAAGGAAAGTGACTTGCCAACTGGGAAATGATCTGCAAACCTAAGGACCAAGGTGGACTGGGAGTACTTAACCTCAGAACCCAGAATCAAGCACTTCTTATTAAACACTTATACAAGTTCTTCAACAAGGCTGATATCCCCTGGGTTAAATTGATCTGGGAAGCTTATTACCAATCTAATGAAGTGTGCCACACCCTGGTAGCAATAAAGGATCATTTTGGTGGAAAGATTGCCTCAAATTTTTAGAATTATTCAAGTCTATGACATCCTGTCAAGTCAAATCTGGCAATACTGCCATGCTATGGAATGATAATTGGGATGGAAATATTATGAGACTAAAGTTTCCTGAACCGCACTCATTCACTCTTCAGGAGCATATAACCATTATGGCTGCTAAAAATACGGAGACCATATATAATCTCTTCCAACTCCCTTTATCAATTGTTGTCCATCAGCAGCTTCATAGATTGTCAGACCAACTTAATGATATCAGTGAATATAATGATAGTGACAAATGGACTTTCAATTGGGGCAGCAATTCCCACATGATTAAGAAGATTTACAACTTCATCATGGGACAATATGACACTGCTGATCCTATAAAATGGATCTGAAAAACATGCTGCCTTCCTAGGCATAAATTCTTCTGCTGGTTAATGCTTAATGATAGAATAAACACGTGTGATCTGCTTACAAGGAATAGCTTTCATCTTGAATCCACAACCTGTGTTTTATGCAATGATGAAGGGATGGAAGACATAACTCATTTACTATTCTCATGCACCTCCAGCCAGGATTTTTGGTGGAATATTGGTATTGAATGGAACACTGACATGAGCATCCATGATATCATTACTGATGCCAAACTGAGATATAAACTGCCTTTCTTCATGGAAACAATGAGAATGAGATGCTGGAGTATATGGAATCAGAGAAATGGATTGATATTTGAGGATATCCCATGTCCCATAACTCCATGCAGATATGATTTCATCAAAACTTTCAAGCTGACCATGTTGAGAGCCAAACCTAGCCTCAAGGATGGCATGTCATCCTGGATAGATAACATCTGAATAATTATTGTAATTTCTATTTATTCATTTCTGTAGACTTTCCACTCTAGTTGCTTCCCAACAACCATTGTAATCTGCACTTATTTTATCCTTATAATGAAAAATGACACACAGTAGGATTTTTGCCTTATAGTTTTATGGTTAAAAAAATTCATATTAGAAGGAAAAGACACTTTTTCTAACATTGGTTCTTGTTAAAAGTTGTATAATTCAGATTATATTTAAGATTTGGATGATAGTTTTTTTACTAAATATAACCATCAACTAGTAAAAAGGTAAAAAAATGATTTTCTAAAATTTGGATTATATTTAAAATTTGAATTTTTGTACGTACTACGAATATAGCCCTAGAAAACAACTATTATCATCCCAAAATTCCACCGTTGCCTCGGAAAGGAATGAAAGAGATGTCCCTACCGGCGGTGACCATCCCGGAAGAGCTCCTCATGGAGATCCTGGCTTGGGTGCCCTACCGTTCCCTCTACCGCTTCCGGTGTGTGTCACCATCATGGTGTGCCCCCTGCTCCGACCACGGCCTCTACACATGGTCGCCCCAGACCCTCGTCGGCTTCTTTTGTGGCACTCCTCATAACATCTGCCATATGCTTTTCCTCAATTTTCTGGCCAGCAGGTCAGGCCAGCGGCCCATGGTCGATCCATCCCTCCCTTTCATGCACGACGACGTCTATACCCATGGCTTCCAAGTCATGGATTTCTGCGGCGGGCTCCTTCTCTGAAAGTGATTCATGTCATCTCTGCCGGGCGTGGATTACGTCGTGCGCAATCCGGCTACCGAGGATTGGACTGTGTTGCCTCACACTGAGGAGCTGCGCCCAGAGAACATCATCCTTCTCGGCTTCGACCCCACCGGGCACTCTTGCTTCGTGGTCTTCGTGATCGTGCTGGATGACGACAATGCCGGTGAAATCACTAGAGTGGAGATATACTTGTCGGAACCAGAACATGGACTTCAAAGCAAACTGGGTGGACTCAAGAAACTAGGGATCATGACTATGAGGCTTCAAACTCTCTCTTTATGAATGGCACTCTGCATTTGATCACTAACGGTTCTTTGATCACTAACGGTTCTTCTATCGTCATGGTGGACACTGGTGGCAAGACTTGGCGGAAACTCTCGAGGCCGTACCATGATTGGGAATGTATTGGGCAGTCTCGGAGATGCTTGCACGTTGCGGACATAGATCACTATAATGATGATGGATTCCTACTCTCAGTTTGGGTTCTTGAGGATGCTAGTGGAAATTGGACTCTAAAGCACACTGCATATCTTTCGGAAATGATAGGAATGCATGTTCACGAATTTGATGAGCCCTATAGAGTTATCGGTA
Source organism: Secale cereale (assembly GCA_902687465.1). Classification (NCBI taxonomy): domain Eukaryota; kingdom Viridiplantae; phylum Streptophyta; class Magnoliopsida; order Poales; family Poaceae; genus Secale; species Secale cereale. Next base: position 64,737,792 of record LR738711.1, read on the forward strand.
TCCATCCGGACTGTGATTTGATTTTCTTGGTAGACATGGAACATGAGAAATTTATGTCGTGCGATATGGATAGCCGTAAGGTGCATGTTGTCTACGGCGATGTAGGATACCACTGTCAACCGTATTGTCTTTACACTCCATGCTTCGCTGAATGCTTATCAGATGGTAACAGAACATGCATGGAACTGGTGCCTGCCTTCATAAAATCCAGATGTTGAATATGAGTCAGATCTCTACTTCTAGAGCCTGTTCTTGGAAATGTTATGTGCCCACTTCGATTTGGCTTTTCTATTGTAGATGTTCAGGTCGGGTGTTTTGCCTTTTATGACTTTGAATAATGTTGGTTAGCCAAGGATAATAGAGGCATGTCGTTGTACCGTCTAGTTTTTATATTATTTCAAGTTATCAAGTCACTTCATGAGCTGCACTGATATTTCAAAATACACATGAGATTTCTCTGTGATAATTTGTGTGCTTTCATGTCACTTATTGAGAGGATGTTTGTTTCCAGGGACTTATTGGTTTAGGGACTTAAAAAAATCCCAATAAGTCTCATCTAAACCAAACAGGAGGGACTTATAGGGACTTAAAGTGGGCATTTGGGACTTATGAAATATGACTCTCGAGGAGGGACTTATAGGGACTTATAGTTGTAATATGGTCTTCTAGTCCATGTTAAGTCCCAGGAACCAAACAGGTGTTGGGGAATGTAGTATTTTAAAATTTGCCTACGATCACGCAAGATCTATCTACCAGATGCATAGCAACGAGAGGGGAGAGTGTGTCTATGTACCCTTGTAGACCGAAAGCGGAAGCGTCAAGTGACGCAGTTGATGTAGTCGAACTTCTTCGCGATTCAACCGATCAAGCACCGAACGTACGACACCTCTGCGTTCAGCACACGTTCAGCTTGATGACGTCCCACGAGCTCTTGATCCAGTTGAGCGTCACGGGAGAGTTTCGTCAGCACGACGGCGTGGTGACGGATATGATGAAGTTACCGACGCAGGGCTTTGCCTAAGCACTGCAACGGTATGACCGAGGTGTGTTTCTGTGGAGGGGGGCACCGCACACAGCTGGAGAGATCAACTTGTGTGTTCTAGGGTGCCCCCCTGCCCCTGTATATAAAGTAGCAAGGGGGGAGGCCGGCCGGCCCTCCTATGGAACGCCTAGAGGAGCAATCCTACTAGGAATAGGATTGCAATCCTATTCCTAGTAGGAATCACAAAGAGGGAGAGAGGGGGAAGGAAAGGGGCGCCCCCCCTCATTTCCTTGTCCAATTTGGACCAAGGGGGAGGGGCGCACTGCCCAGCCCTGGCCGGGCCTGTCTCTTTCCACTAAAGCCCATTAGGGCCCATAGCATCCCCGGGGTGTTTCGGTAAACCCCCCGGCACTCCGGTTTATTCCGAAACTTTCCGGAACACTTCTGGTGTCCGAATATAGTCGTCCAATATATCAATCTTTACGTCTCGACATTCCGAGACTCCTCGTCATGTCCGTGATCTTGTCCGGGACTCCGAACTACCTTCGGTACATCAAAACCCATAAACTCATAATATCGAACATCATCAAACGTTAATCGTGCGGACCCTACGGGTTCGAGAACTATGTAGACATGACCGAGACTCATCTCCGGTCAATAACCAATAGCAGAACCTGGATGCTCATATTGGCTCCTACATATTCTACGAAGATCTTTATCGATCAAACCGCATAACAACATATGTTGTTCCCTTTGTCATCGGTATGTTACTTGCCCGAGATTCGATCGTCGGTATCTCAATACCTAGTTCAATCTCGTTACCGGCAAGTCTCTTTACTCGTTCCGTAATACATCATCCCGTGACTAACTCATTAGTCATTTTCTTGCAAGGCTTAGTATGATGTGTATTACCGAGAGGGCCCAGAGATACCTCTCCGACACTCGGAGTGACAAATCCTATTCTTGATCTATGCCAACACCGCGAACACCTTCGGAGACACCTGTAGAGCATCTTTATAATCACCCAGTTACGTTGTGACGTTTGATAGCACATAAGGTGTTCTTCTGGTATACAGGAGTTGCATAATCTCATAGTCATAAGAACATGTATAAGTCATGAAGAAAGCAATAGCAGTAAAACAAAACGATCATAGTGCTAAGCTAATGGATGGGTCTTGTCCATCACATCATTCTCCTAATGATGTGATCCCGTTGATCAAATGACAACTCATGTCTATGGCTAGGAAACATAACCATCTTTGATCAGTGAGCAAGACTAGTAGATGCATACTAGGGACATACTGTTTTGTCTATGTATTCACACATGTACTAAGTTTCCGGTTAATACAATTCTAGCATGAATAAAAGACATTTATCATGATATAAGGAAATACAAATAACATCTTTATTATTGCCTCTAGGGCATATTTCCTTCAGTCTCCCACTTGAATGAGAGTCAATAATCTAGATTACAAAGTAATGATCCTAACACTCATGGATTCTTGGTGCTGATCATGTTTTTCCCGTGGAAGAGGCTTAGTGAACGGGTCTGCAACATTCAGATCCGTATGTATCTTGCAAATCTCTATGTCTCCCTCCTTGACTAGATCGCGGATGGAATTGAAGCATCTTTTGATGTGCTTTGTTCTCTTGTGAAATCTGGATTCCTTCGCCAAGGCTATTGCTCCAGTGTTGTCACAAAAGATTTTCATTGGACCCGATGCACTAGGTATTACACCTAGATCGGATATGGACTCCTTCATCCAGACTCCTTGATTTGTTGCTTCCGAAGCAGCTTTGTATTCCGCTTCACACGTAGATCCCGCCACGACGCTCTGCTTGGAACTACACCAACTGACAGCTCCACCATTTAATAAAAATACATATCCGGTTTGTGACTTAGAGTCATCTGGATCAGTGTCAAAGCTTGAATCGACGTAACCGTTTACGAAGAGCTCTTTGTCACCTCCATACACGAGAAACATATCCTTTGTCCTTTTCAGGTATTTGAGGATGTTCTTGACCGCTGTCCAGTGATCCACTCCTGGATTACTTTGGTACCTCCCTGCTAGACTTATAGCAAGGCACACATCAGGTCTGGTACACTGCATTCCATACATGATAGGTCCTTTGGCTGAGGCATAGGGAATGACTTTCATTTTCTCTCTATCTTCTGCAGTGGTCGGGCATTGAGTCTTACTCAACTTCGCACCTTGTAGAACCCTTTCTTTGACTGATCCATTTTGAACTTCTTCAAAACTTTATCAAGGTATGTGCTTTGTGAAAGTCCAATTAAGCGTCTTGATCTATCTCTATAGATCTTGATTCCTAATATGTAAGCAGCTTCACCGAGGTCTTTCATTGAAAAATTCTTATTCAAGTATTCTTTTATGCTATCCAGAAATTCTATATCATTTCCAATCAACAATATGTCATCCACATATAATATCAGAAATGCTACAGAGCTCCCACTCACTTTCTTATAAATACAGGCTTCTCCAAAAGTCTGTATAAAACCATATGCTTTGATCACCTCATCAAATCGTATATTCCAACTCCAAGATGCTTGCACCAGTCCATAGATGGATCGATGGAGCTTGCACACTTTGTTAGCACCTTTAGGATCGACAAAACCTTCTGGTTGCATCATATACAACTCTTCTTTGAGATATCCATTCAGGAATGCAGTTTTGACATCCATTTGCCAGATTTCATAATCATAAAATGTGGCAATTGCTAACATGATTCGGACAGACTTAAGCATCACTACGGGTGAGAAAGTCTCATCGTAGTCAACTCCTTGAACTTGTCGAAATCCTTTCGCAACAAGTCGAGCTTTGTAAACAGTAACATTACCGTCTGCGTCGGTCTTCCTCTTGAAGATCCATTTATTTTCGATGGCTTGCCGATCATCGGGCAAGTCAACCAAAGTCCACACTTTGTTCTCATACATGGATCCCATCTCAGATTTCATGGCCTCAAGCCATTTCGCGGAATCTGGGCTCATCATCGCTTCCTCATAGTTCGTAGGTTCATCATGGTCTAGTAACATGACTTCCAGAACTGGGTTGCCGTACCACTCTGGTGCGGAACGAACTCTGGTTGATCTACGAAGTTCAGCAGAAACTTGATCTGAAGTTTCATGATCATCATCATTAGCTTCCTCACTAATTGGTGTAGGAATCACTGGAACTAGTTTCTGTGATGTACTACTTTCCAATTCAGGAGAAGGTACAATTACCTCATCAAGTTCTACTTTCCTCCCACTCACTTCTTTCGAGAGAAACTCCTTCTCTAGAAAGGATCCATTCTTAGCAACGAATATCTTGCCTTCGGATCTGTGATAGAAGGTGTACCCAATAGTCTCTTTTGGGTATCCTATGAAGACACATTTCTCCGACTTGGGTTCGAGCTCATCAGGTTGAAGTTTTTCACATAAGCATCGCAGCCCCAAACTTTAAGAAACGACAACTTTGGTTTCTTGCCAAACCATAGTTCATAAGGTGTCGTCTCAACGGATTTAGATGGTGCCCTATTTAACGTGAATGCAGCTGTCTCTAAAGCATAACCCCAAAACGATACTGGTAAATCGGTAAGAGACATCATAGACCGCACCATATCCAATAAAGTACGGTTACGACGTTCGGACACACCATTACGCTATGGTGTTCCGGGTATGTATGATTTCCAACAAATCTGTTGCTCGCTCCATAGTTCCGGAGAACGGAGTTTTAGTCATCTTGCCCATGAGGCATGGTTCGCAAGCACCAAGTGATTCATAATCAAGTGATTCCAAAAGTCCATCACTATGGAGTTTCTTCATGCGCTTTACACCAATATGACCTAAACGGCAGTGCCACAAATAAGTTGCACTATCATTATTAACTTTACATCTTTTGGCTTCAATATTATGAATATGTGTATCACTACAATCGAGATCCAACAAGAATAGACCACTCTTCATGTTGGAAATATGCCCTCGAGGCAATAATAAAATAGTTATTATTATATTTCCTTGTTCATGATAATTGTCTGTTATTCATGCTTGAATTGTATTATCCGGAAACAGTGATACATGTGTGAATACATAGACCACAACGTGTCCCTGGTAAACCTCTAGTTACTAGCTCGTTGATCAACAGATGGCTACGGTTTCTTGGCCATGGACATTGGATGTCATTGATAACGAGATCACATCATTAGGAGAATGATGTGATGGACAAGACCCAATCCTAAGCCTAGCACAAGATCGTGTAGTTCGTAATGCTAAAGCTTTTCCAATGTCAAGTATCTTTTCCTTAGACCATGAGGTTGTGCAACTCCCGGACACCGTAGGGATACTTTGGGTGTGCCAAACGTCACAACGTAACTGGGTGGCTATAAAGGTACACAACGGGTATCTCCGAAAGTATCTGTTGAGTTGGCACCAACCGAGACTGGGATTTGTCACTCCGTATGACGGAGAGGTATCTCTGGGCCCACTCGGTAAGACATCATCATAATGAGCTCAATGTGACTAAGGAGTTGGTCACGGGATGATGTATTACGGAACGAGTAAAGAGACTTTCCATGACGAGATTGAACAAGGTATCGGTATACCGACGATCGAATCTCGGGCAAGTACTATACCGATAGACAAAGGGAATTGTATACGGGATTGATTGAATCCTTGACATCGTGGTTCATCCGATGAGATCATCGAGGAACATGTAGGAACCAACATGGGTATCCAGATCCCGCTGTTGGTTATTGACCGGAGAGTCGTCTCGGTCATGTCTACGTGTCTCCCGAACCCGTAGGGTCTACACACTTAAGGTTCGGTGACGCTAGGGTTGTAGAGATATATGCACACGGTAACCCGAATGTTGCTCGGAGTCCCGGATGAGATCCCGGACGTCACGAGGAGTTCCGGAATGGTCCGTAGGTAAAGAATTATATATAGAAAGTCAAGTTTCGGCCATCGGGAGAGTTTCGGGGGGTCACATGTAGTGTACCGGGACCACCGGAAGGGTCTCAGGGGTCCACCGGGTGGGGCACCTATACCGGAGGGCCCCATGGGCCATAGGGGGAGGGGAACCAGCCCATAGTGGGCTGGAGCACCCCCCTTGGGCTTCCCCCCTGCGCCTAGGGTTGGGAACCCTAGGGTGGGAGGGGGCCCACATGCCTTGGGGGCAAGCCTCCCCCCTTGGCCGCCGCCCCCCCTAGGAGATTCATCTCCTAGGGCCGGCGCCCCCTGGACCCTATATATAGTGGGGGGGGGGAGGGAGGGCAGCCGAACCCTTGCTCTTGGCGCCTCCCTCTCCCTCCCGTTACACCTCTCCCTCCTCCCGCGGTGCTTGGCGAAGCCCTGCAGAATTTCCGTTGCATCCACCACCGCGCCGTCGTGCTGCTGGATCTCCATCAACCTCTCCTCCCCCCTTGCTGGATCAAGAAGGACGAGACGTCGCTGCACCGTACGTGTGTTGAACGCGGAGGTGCCGTCCGTTCGGCGCTAGGATCATTGGTGATTTGGATCACGACGAGTACGACTCCATCATCCACGTTCTCTTGAACGCTTCCGCTCGTAATCTACAAGGGTATGTAGATGCACTCCTTTATCCCTCGTTGCTAGATGACTCCTTAGATTGATCTTGGTGAAGCGTAGAATTTTTTTGAATTCTGCTACGTTCCCCAACAGTGGCATCTGAGCTAGGTCTTTGAGTAGCATCTTGCACGAGTAGAACACAAAGCAGTTGTGGGCGTAGATTTGTTCAATTCTCTTGCCGCTACTAGTCCAATCTTGATTCGGCGGCATCGTGGGATGAAGCGGCCCGGACCTACCTTACACGTGCGCTTACGTGAGACAGGTTCCACCGACTGACATGCACTAGTTGCATAAGGTGGCTAGCGGGTGTCTGTCTCTCCCACTTTAGTCGGATCGGATTCGATGAAAAGGGTCATTATTAAGGGTAAATATAAATTGGCATATCACGTTGTGGTTTTGGCGTAGGTAAGAAACGTTCTTGCTAGAAACCTATAGCAGCCTTGTAAAAACTTGCAACAACAATTAGAGGACATCTAACTTGTTCTTGCAGCATGTGCTATGTGATGTGATATGGCCAAAAGATGTGATGAATGATATATGTGATGTATGAGATTGATCATGTTCTTGTAATAGGGATCACGACTTGCATGTCAATGAGTCTGACAACCGGCAGGAGCCATAGGTGTTGTCTTATTTTTGTATGACCTGCGTGTCACTGAATAACGCCATGTAATTACTTTACTTTATTGCTAAATGTTAGCCATAGTAGTATAAGTAATGTTTGGCGAGATGACTTCATGAAGACACGATGATGGAGATCATGATGATGGAGATCATGGTGTCATGCCGGTGACGATGATGATCATGGAGCCCCGAAGAAGAAGATCAAAGGAGCAAGATGATATTGGCCATATCATGTCACTATTTGATTGCATGTGATGTTTATCATGTTTATGCATCTTATTTGCTTAGAACGACGGTAGTAAATAAGATGATCTCTCACTAAAATTTCAAGAATTGTGTTTCCCCTAACTGTGCACCGTTGCTAAGGATCGTTGTTCCGAAGCACCACGTGATGATCGGGTCTGATCGGCTCTAACGTTCGCATACAACGGGTGTAAGCCAAATTTACACACGCAATACACTTAGGGTTCACTTGACGAGCCTAGCATGTACAGACATGGCTTTGGAACATGGAAGACCGAAAGGTCGAACATGAGTCATATAGTAGATACGATCAACATGAAGATGTTCACCGTTGATGACTAGTCCGTCTCACGTGATGATCGGACACGGCTTAGTCGATTCAGATCATGTATCACTTAGATGACTAGAGAGATGTCAATCTGAGTGGGAGTTCATTAAATTTGTTTAGATGAACTTAATTGTCATGAACTTGGTCTAAAATCTTTACAATATGTCTTGTAGATCAAATGGCCCACGCTCGTGTTACCCTCAACTTCAACGTGTTCCTAGAGAAAGCCAAGCTGAAAGACGATGGTAGCAACTATACAGACTGGGTCCATAACCCGAGGATCATCCTCATAGCTTCCAAGAAAACATATGTCCTTGAAGCACCGTTAGGTGACGCTCCCGCCCTAGCGAACCAAGACGTCATGAATGCTTGGCAGTCGTGTTGTGATGATTACTCCCTGGTTCAGTGCGGCATGCTTTACGGCTTAGAATCGGGGCTCCAAAAGCGTTTTGAGCACCACGGAGCATATGAGATGTTCCAAGAGCTGAAAATGGTTTTCCAAGCTCATGCTCGAGTGGAGAGATATGATGTCTCCGACGCATTCTACAGTTGTAAGATGGAGGAGAATAGTTCTGTCAGCGAGCACATACTCAAATTTTCTGGGTTGCACAATCGCTTGTCTCAGTTGGGAATGAATCTCCCAGACGAAGAGGTCGTTGACAGAATCCTTCAGTCGCTCCCACCTAGCTACAAGAGCTTCGTGATAAACTTCAATATGCAAGGGATGGAGAAGTCCATTCCCGAGGTGTATTCAATGCTGAAATCCGCGGAGGTGGAGACCAAGAAAGAGCATCAAGTGTTGATGGTGAATAAAACCACTAAGTTCAAGAAAGGCAAGGGTAAAAATAACTTCAAGAAGGACGGCAAAGGAGTTGCCGTGCCCGGTAAGCCAGTTGCCAGGAAGAAGCCAAAGAATGGACCCAAGCCTGAGACTGAGTGCTTTTATTGCAAGGGGACGGGTCACTGGAAGCGGAACTGCCCCAAATACTTAGCAGATAAGAAGGCCGGCAACGTCAAAGGTATATGTGATATACATGTTATTGATGTGTACCTTACCAGCACTCATAGTAGCTCCTGGGTATTTGATACCGGTGCAGTTGCTCACATTTGTAACTCAAAGCAGGAGCTGCGGAATAAGCGGAGACTGGCGAAGGACGAGGTGACGATGCGCGTCGGGAATGGTTCCAAGGTCGATGTGATCGCCGTCGGCACGCTACCTCTACATCTACCCTCGGGGTTAGTTTTAAACCTTAATAATTGTTATTTAGTACCAGCTTTGAGCATGAACATTGTATCTGGATCTTGTTTAATGCGAGATGACTACTCATTTAAATCCGAGAATAATGGTTGTTCTATTTATATGAGAGATATGTTTTATGGTCATGCCCCGTTGGTCAATGGTTATATTCTTGATGAATCTCGAACGTGATGTTACACATATTCAGAGTGTGAATGCCAAAAGATGTAAGGTTGATAATGATAGTCCCACATACTTGTGGCATTGCCGCCTTGGTCATATTGGTGTCAAACGTATGAAGAAGTGATACGTCCAAAATGTATCTATAATTTCTGCTTGCTCCATGCCACTTTTGGGTGATATTGCTATGATATTCATACACTTCCATACACTTTTGATCATATTTGGACTAACCTACTAATCCAGTGCACCCCAGTGCCAGTTTCTGTTTTCGGCTGTTTTTGTATTTCAGGTTTTCACATTACGAGAACTGCCAGGAAAAATCCAGAAAAAATATATAAAAAATCAGCGTTCCAGAACCTACCTTGCGCCCGAAGGACAGCCGGGGGGGGGGGCACCAGGGCTCCAGGCGCCCTGGCGGCGCACCCCCCCCCCTGGGCCGCGCCGGGGGGGCGCCTGGGCCCCCCGAGCCCCGTCTGGTGCCCCCCTTTGGCATATATTTAGAGGGTCCTTCGAAACCCTCGTCACGGGAACTCTTTTTCGCGATCTCATCTCTGTTCCGCCGCCGCTGCCGCTTCCAAGATTGGGAGCACCAGGAGAACTCTTCCCGGCACCCTGCCGGAGGGGAGGATCACCATCGGGAGCTTCTCCACCACCATGGACGCCTCCCGGATGAGTTGTGAGTAGTCTCCCTTGGACCATGAGTCCATGACCAGTAGCTATGTGATGTTCTCCTCCCGTTCTTGTGCTTCACTAATTAGTCCTCGTGAGCTGCCCTACATGATCGAGGCACATATGTAATCCTTATGCTGTTGCTATGATGAGTTTGCTGGGATCCGATGGATTATGAGATTATGTTCAGATTGTGATTGAGTAATATATTTGATCTACCTCTTTTATATTTATGTTCATAAGTAATTCTTGCATGTTCTCCGTTGTTACTTATTGCTTTGGCCAAGTAGTACGTAGTGACTCCAAGAGGGAACGTTATGCTTGATTGTGGGTTCATGCCCCTCGATGACTAGCTTGAGTGACAGAAACATGAGTCTAGGGGATGTGCTGTTGCCACAAGGGGGAAAACAACGGTGCTTGTGCCCGCGGGTGCAAGGATTGTTTACTTTACGCAAAGTTCTTTTAATGCAGTTGTCTGTTGCATTGAGTTTACACTATGGGTGGGACTCGCAACTTAATACCAGCGAGATGTTCTGGATAGATATCTCAAGGTGGATGATTAGTAGTAGATATTGAAAGTGCAACTAATCCCCGGGTGGTTTTGGTAATTAATAACAACATATATATCATTGAACTAATAGTTACTTTAGAATCATTTCAGAGAAGTTCGATGATATGGGTATGGAAATGTCTGAAGAAGTGGACCCCTCAAAAGGCTAAGGCAAGCATTGGCAAAAGCTCAAGACTCCATTTTTGGTTTAGTGATCAAAGATCACATTGAGTCCATAGGAAAAGCCAATACTATTAAAAGGGGATGAGGTTGTGTTGATGATCTGGTTGCTCAAGTGCTTAGTGATTTAGCTCCTTCAACTATCAGCAACTTTCACTTCTATACACACTCATAAGTAATCTCGGACAAACCGATTCTTCCAACTCAGTCCCACCGAGATGAACCACCTCAGCTATATTCCAAACCCTTGAAATTTCGGTCTATCCGATTTTGAGTTCGGTCTCACCGAAACTGGACTGCCAACCTTCTGTAACCATTTGACATCATATCGGAATATCCGAGTTGTTAATTTCGGTCCCACCGAAAATGGCAAGCTCCTATCTTTGACTCATATCGGACATACCGAGATGGTATTTCCGGTCCCACCGAAAACCCCAACGTTCACTATATTTGAACTTTCGGTCTGACCGAGTTTTCACTTCGGTCTCACCGAGATTATTCAATTATGTGTGTAACGGTTGGATTTTGTGTGGAGGCTATATATACCCCTCCACCCCCTCTTCATTCGTAGAGAGAGCCATCAGAAAGTACTACCACTCCTACCTTACACTTTCTGAGAAGAGAACCACCTACCCTTGTGTTGAGATCAAGTTATTCCATTCCTACCATATGAAACTTGATTTCTAACCTTCCCAAGTTGCTTTCCACTCAATCCTTTCTTCCACCAAAGCCAAATCAGTGAGGAGAGTTGAGTGTTGGGGAGATTATCATTTGAAGCACAAGAGCAAGGAGTTCATCATCATCAACAACATCTATTACCTTTTGGAGGGTGGTGCCTCCTAGATTGGTTAGGTGTCGCTTGGGAGCCTCCGTCTTCGAGATGTGGAGTTGAACCAAGAAGTTTGTAAGGGCAAGGAGATCGCCTACTTCGTGAAGATCTACCCCGAGTAAGGCTAGTCCTCCGTGGGCGTAGGCCATGATGGAATAGACAAGGTTGCTTCTTCGTGGACCCTTCGTGGGTGGAGCCCTCCGTGGACTCGCGCAGCCGTTACCCTCCATGGGTTGAAGTCTCCATCAACGTGGATGTACGATAGCACCACCTATCGGAACCACGAGAAAAATCTCCGTGTCTCCAAATTGCGTTTGATCTTCTCCACCTCTCTTTACTACATGTGCAATTTACTTTCCGCTGCTTATACTCTAGAATTGCATGTGTAGGGTGATACTTGAATTGATCATAATTGTGAAACTGCCAAAAACTGTTCATGATCAAAAGGCAGAATTTTTATATTGTCAAGTAGTCTAATCACCCCCCCTCTAGACATACTTTCGATCCTACAAGTGGTATCAGAGCTTTGGTCTCCATTGTTTTGGTTTCCATTGCATTGGACTCCATAAGCTTGGTTTCACAACCTAGGAGAGTATGGCGTCTAGTGAGGGTAATTATCGTAGAGGTCCTTACTTTGATGGTACAAATTTTGCTAGTTGGAAGCATAAAATGAAAATGCATATTCTTGGTCATAACCCAGCCGCATGGGGCATTATTTGTGTTGATATGCAAGGTGAATTCTTCGAGGAAGGAAAAATTCCGGATCGCGAAGCTACACCGGAAGAGTTGCGGATGTTGCAAAACAATGCTCAAGCTTGTGACATTCTCTTCAATGCTTTGTGTCCCGAGGAGTTCAACAAAATCAGCCGTCTTGAGAATGCTAAAGAGATTTGGGATACTTTGGTTGAAATGCACGAAGGTACTGAATCTGTGAAGGAATCAAAGCTAGATATTCTTCAAGGTCAACTTGACAAGTTCAAGATGAAGGATGGTGAAGGAGTCGCTGAAATGTACTCTAGGCTTGCTCTCATCACAAATGAGATTGCCGGCTTAGGAAGCGAAGAAATGACCGACCGTTTGATCATCAAGAAGATTCTAAGAGCTTTGGATGGAAAATATGACACCGTGTGCACTTTGATCCAAATGATGCCAAACTACAAGACTCTCAAGCCAACTGAAGTCATTGGAAGAATTGTTGCTCATGAGATGACACTTAAGGATAAGGAAGAGCTTCACAACAAGTCAAGTGGTGCTTACAAAGCTACAAGTGATGCTCCCACAACCTCAAGTGACAAGTTAATTTCCAATGAAGAGATAAGCCTAATGGTTAAGAACTTCAACAAGTTCTACAAGAATAGAGGCAAAGAAAGAAGCTCAAAGTCTAGATCATATTATGAAAAGAGATCTTCTAGTCGTGATCGAAACTGCTACAATTGTGGAAGACCCGGACACTTCTCAAATGAGTGTACGGCTCCCCACAAGAGAAGAGAAGAATCTCCAAGAAGAAGAGCAAGAGATGAGTCACCTCGGAGAGAGAGAAGGAGTAGAGATGATCGTTATGAACGAAGACCCTCTCGGAGAAGCAAGGATTCGGAGAGAAAGGACAAGTCATCAAGGAGCTACACAAGAAGAAGACATCAAGCTCATGTAGGTGAATGGGTCTCCGGCTCCGACTCCGACAATCAATTCGATGGAAGCTATCACTCCGACTCCGACTACAGTCAAGATGAAGGTGTTGCCGGACTTGCACTCGTATCCTCCAACTCCAACTCCTACGACTTATTTGATTCACCAAATGAGGGAATTGGAAGATGCTTCATGGCTAAAGGCCCCAAGGTAACACACCCTGAATTCATTGACTTTGATAGTGATGAGGATGACTTGCTTGGTGAAGATGAGCTCTTGCATGATAAATCTAGTGAGCTTAGTAATGATGAAAATGCTAGTAGTCTTTATAGTCGAGAAGAGTCGAATGACAATGCTATGAAGGAGATTGAGAGTCTAACTAAAGAACTAAACACTCTTAAGTTAGCTCATGAAACAACTCAAGAAGATCATAGAGAGCTCCTAAGATCTCATGAGAAGCTACGCTTCGAGAAGCTCACTCTAGAGCAAGAACATGAGTTTCTAAAAGCGATCAATGACGATCTTCGAAAGAAGAGTTCTTCATATCTTGCCAAACGACTTCTCTTGTCTAATTTCTTGCCACCTATTAAGACTAAGCATGACAAGCATAAGAAAAATTCTTCCTCTAGTAGTAACAATAACAATGTTAAATCCAATATTGTTACTTCTAGTAGTTCTCTTGATTCCACTAACAATGTTTCAAGCCAAGTTACACTTGAGCAAGAAAATAGCTTATTGAAGGAAATCATAGAGAAAGGTGTCTACAAGAGTCTTGCCGGAAGCAAGAACTTTGAGGAGATTGTTCGCAAACAAGGAAGACACCGGAAGAATCAAGGAATTGGTTTTGAGCGAAAGTTCAACGCCAAAGGTGTTGAGTGGGAAGAAGGTCAATACCCTACTCCACAGTTTGTCTCACAAAAGGAGAAGTATGATCCTACTTCTTCCAATGTGGAACAAGCTCAAGATGACCTTCCACCACAAGACCACAAGCTAAAGGCCAAGGACAAGCTTCAAGAGGAGATTGATGCATTCATTGAAGCACCTCAAGCCATGGTCAAGTGGGTTCCCAAGGACACATCAAGTTCTACTTCGTCAAGCTCAACTACAACACCAAGGATTCCCATCAAGATGATGTGGATCCCAAAGAAGAAGAACTAGTAGGTTCTTGAGGGTGACTCCGCCAACAAACTTCACTCATATTCATTTTGGCAAGAACTTGTGCAATCAACTTCCACATCATGCACTAGTTCATGGAGTCACAAACCCTCTTGTTGGTAAGTCAAGGGACAAGGTAATCATTGCTTTCATGGACATCATCTCTTGTGTACTTCACTCTAGAGCAAGAACATGAGCATGAGTTTCTAAAAGCGATCAATGACGATCTTCGAAAGAAGAGTTCTTCATATCTTGCCAAACGACTTCTCTTGTCTAATTTCTTGCCACCTATTAAGACTAAGCATGACAAGCATAAGAAAAATTCTTCCTCTAGTAGTAACAATAACAATGTTAAATCCAATATTGTTGCTTCTAGTAGTTCTCTTGATTCCACTAACAATGTTTCAAGCCAAGTTACACTTGAGCAAGAAAATAGCTTATTGAAGGAAATCATAGAGAAAGGTGTCTACAAGAGTCTTGCCGGAAGCAAGAACTTTGAGGAGATTGTTCGCAAACAAGGAAGACACCGGAAGAATCAAGGGATTGGTTTTGAGCGAAAGTTCAACGCCGAAGGTGTTGAGTGGGAAGAAGGTCAATACCCTACTCCACAGTTTGTCTCACAAAAGGAGAAGTATGATCCTACTTCTTCCAATGTGGAACAAGCTCAAGATGATCTTCCACCACAAGACCACAAGCTAAAGGCCAAGGACAAGCTTCAAGAGGAGATTGATGCATTCATTGAAGCACCTCAAGCCATGGTCAAGTGGGTTCCCAAGGACACATCAAGTTCTACTTCGTCAAGCTCAACTACAACACCAAGGATTCCCATCAAGATGATGTGGATCCCAAAGAAGAAGAACTAGAAGGTTCTTGAGGGTGACTCCGCCAACATACTTCACTCACATTCATTTTGGCAAGAACTTGTGCAATCAACTTCCACATCATGCACTAGTTCATGGAGTCACAAACCCTCTTGTTGGTAAGTCAAGGGACAAGGTAATCATTGCTTTCATGGACATCATCTTTTGTGTACTTCAATCTATGTCTATGGATATCCTTGTTTGTTCCTTGTGGGACTAACCCATGTAGGTATTGAAAGTGCCCTAATCCAAAGGATAGCTCCCAACTCTTGATGATCTACATCAACAATTGAGCATCCACATCTTCAACATCTACATGAAGTCTTCTACGACAACCCAAGGTTAGTTTGACCCTTTAAAAGGGGTTCTCACATCTAGGGGGAGCTTTGCTCTAAAAATTGAGCTAAAGCATCTCCAAATGATGTGAACACATCAATGCTTTATGTAAAAGTGGTAACCCCACTTGTGCTTAAACGATGAGTATGACCTATGATCAAATGTTCTCATTTGACTCCTAAGTCAATATACTCATATATAGATGACCTAGTCATCGACAAATTGTGTGCTAGTAGCTAGAATTTTGGTTGTGCATGTTTGACACATATTTCATTTGCTATCTTATTGTGTGAGCATGTTGAATGCATGATCTTATCCATTCGAGGACATCCATTTGTTGTTTTGGTTGTTTTGATTTTTTTCTGGCCAAATGGATGGACAAGAATGCCTAAGCACCTCCCCTAGCTATCTATGCTTTCTTGTCTCAAATTCTATTCATGCTCATATCACAACTTTGAACAAGTCATTTTCGGACCCTTCGAGTGAGGAGCACTCGGAGCCACCGATCCGTCTAAGGCTGACTTCCAAAACCTTCTAAGTCTTTTTCGGTCTGACCAACTTTTCCCACTCGGTCCAACCAAAACGCTTAGACTGATCTAGGTTTCATCTCGGTGAAACCGAGTTCAAAATCTCGGCGTGACCGATATGCGTAACTGCACAGCAGTTATACATTTCGGTGTCACCGAGTTTTTCAACTCGGTCCCACCGACAGCAAGGGGATATAAATACTGAGGGCAGCGCGCGATTACTTCTTCAAACCGTTTCGCCCCCAAGTCCCCTGCTGCCGTCGCCTTGGTCTCCGGATCGTCGCCGTCGTCACCTGTGCGCCCTCGCCGCAGGTCTCCGCCGCCGTCAACGGTTTTCTTCTCCGCGCCGTTGCCGCCGTAGAGGGACTTCACCAAGTTAGGGTGAGTCTCGATCCCTCTCATGCTCCCCATCTGATTCTTGCACGATTGGTTTGCCATGCATCTAGCCACGATTGGAAAATTCCTTAACATCAGATCAGATCGTTTTAGTTTCGAGCGAAATTCTTAGGTTTAGGTTTCCACGGAATACATCTCGGTGAAACCGATTTTGAAAACTCGGAATGACCGATTTGGCCTCTGGCCATTGCACTGCACCTTTCGGTCTAGCCGAGTCGTGCGAATCGGTGTGACCGATGTAGAGTCTTAGTGAAACCCTAGTGTTTCGGCAGGACCGAAACCCACTTCGGTCTGACCGAAAGTGGTGTGATAAGCCTCTGTATACACTTCGGATTCACCGAAACTGAATATCGGTTTGACCGAAATGCATTCTGTGAAAACTCAAAACTAAGTTTTGAACTCATTTTTTTTGCAAAAACCTCTGCAGTTGTGATAACTCTTCTACTCTGCCTATACCTTATCTTTTCACAGGTTGTCAGCCATGTCAGATGCCAGTGACAGCCAGAACAGGTCTGAGTCACCTTTTGCAGAGATCCCTGAGGCAGATACTAGTCCTGAGGCTAGTAGTCCTAGTGATGATGGTGAGAGGAGCACCCCTAGTGGTTTGCCTCCTGCAGCCACCAGGACCAGAAAGCAGAGAAATTCTGATGATGAGGACTCTGACTTCGTTGCTGAGGAAGTAACCTCCAAGCCCAAGAGAAAAGTTGTTGCCAAAGAGCACGAAGGGCAGCAGTCGAAGAAAGGCACCAGCAAGGTCAAGCAGTCAGCTGTTGCAAAGAAACTAAACTTGGAAGAGCCAGCTCCAAGTAAAGTGAAGAAAACTTCCAAGAGGAAGAGAGTTGTGTATGCTGAACCTCATGTTGATGCAGCAGTGGATGAAGAAGAAGATGCACCCCAGCCTCCTCCTCAGAAGGCTAAGTTCATGGGTGATGCTATTAGGGCTCAAGCCACTTCTAAGCCCAAGAAGCCTGCTCAAGCCAAGGCAGCTCCAGCTAAGCCTTCTGCCAAGCCCAAGAGGACAACCAGGAACATCCCAGCCTCTGAGAAGAACAAAGGTGATGTGCCACCGTCTGAGTCTGATGAAGAACATGTGTTGCTGAAGCTCCGTCCAAAGTTGCCACTCCACAACGATGCTCATCCTCAAGCCGAGGATATGAAGGCAAGGAAGGACAGAGGTATCAGGCTATGGAGACAGTCTGATCCATATGCCGTGAGGAGAAGGACTGCTGTGGACCCCAGATTCCACACCAGAGAGCAGCAGGACTTCTATGAGACCGTGCTGATGGATAAGAAGCCTATTGTTGCAGACACCAGGTATGTTGACTGGGAGTACATTGACAGTGAAGAGCACCGAGACTTCTTTCCCCATGTGCATGAGAGCTTCACTGCATGTGGAGTTGATGAGTTCGTGGGTCAGAAGCTGACAGATTGGAACGATGAGATGATCATGCAGTTCTACGCCACAGCCCACTTCTATCCTGATGGGAAGATCACCTGGATGACTGAAGGTCAAAGGTTTTCTTCGTCTGTTGAAGAATGGGCAGAACTTCTGAATGCTCCAGTGCAGAGAGAGGACGGCATTGATGTCTATGGGATTCCTAAGAAGAACCATGATTCCATGAAGAACATGTACAAGGAGATCCCCGCAGCTGATTTGGAAGGATGGAAGCTTGGCTCAGTGTACTATCTCCAGGCAGGTCTGACCACCACAAACACTATTCTGAGGCATACCTTGATGCCCAAGTCTGGAGACCACCGCATGATTCGAGGCTATTCTATCAACATGCTGCACATTCTTGATGAGAAGACACCTTTCAAGGTGATGGACTTAATGGTAGAGACCATTAAGAGGACTGCAGCTGACCAGAAGAGGTCGTGTGGATTTGCCCCGCAGATTCAGATGCTCATCAATGCCAAGTTTGGCACGGGCAAATTCATGTTGGATAGGAAGCACTTGCCACTGCAGCCAGAGCATGAAGATAACGTTGTTGTGATGGATGAGGAGGATCCAACTTCAGTTGAAGGTCAAGCCAAAATTGAAGCTGCTAAGAAAGCCAAAGCTGATAAAGAGGCAGCAGCAGCAGCATCTAAACCAAAGAGCTTCGGAGAGCAGATTCTTGAAGCTACCCAGAGGATTGAACAATGCCTGGCCAGCATTGAACAATCTCAGGAAAGCCTAGAGAGGATTGTTGACGACAAGATCCACGCTCTGGACGTGAAGCTGACTGAGATTCAGGTGACCGTCAACAAGCTTGAGGCAGACATGGAGGAAGCAAGGCAGGAGAGAGCAGAGCTCATGCAGGATGATCTAGTCCAGGACTCTCATCGTCAGACTGCTCAGGTTCCCAGAGGATCCCGATCAGCAGCTATCCCAGTGACTGACTCCAGGGCTACCACTTCAGCACCTCCCATAGCTCCAGCAGTTGCTCCAGCCACAGCTCCAGCATCCACTCCTCCAGCGCAGACATCAGCTGAGGTCTTCGCCGATGCCGTCATTTCTACTCCGACATCTACCCAGACGGGAGCCGCCAGCAGAGCCCACAGTGACGCTTAGTTCTATGCTTTTTCGAACTTTTTGGTAACTTGTTGCCAAAGGGGGAGAAATTGTATAGATCATAGGGCTTCGAGAGAGAGAGTGCTCTTTCGTTCTTTTGCCGGTTTTCCTTGAGATACATTTGGTTCTTTTGGTTCTTGAAACTTTCAGTGTGCTTGTTACTACGTTTGATGCTATCTTAATGAGTGCTTAGTCATACTATGCTTTAATGTGTGCTTAATGCCTATCATATGCTATTCCTTCTTGTATGGCTATTTACTCATGTCTTGGTGATTGAGTGCATGTTATTCATTCTTATCATTTTGTGCGCTCCACCAAGATGTATGTGACATGGAAGAGTGACCCATAATCCTAATCGATTGTGCATTTGCATTCAAACGCAAAATTTAAATAATGCACAAATTTAGGGGGAGCTCTTGTTTATCACATACTTCTCAAAGCGATGATATTATTCATTGATTATATCTTTTGTCGAAGCTTTGATCTATATGTTGTCATCAATTACCAAAAAGGGGGAGATTGAAAGTGCAACTAATCCCCGGGTGGTTTTGGTAATTAATAACAACATATATATCATTGAACTAATAGTTACTTTAGAATCATTTCAGAGAAGTTCGATGATATGGGTATGGAAATGTCTGAAGAAGTGGACCCCTCAAAAGGCTAAGGCAAGCATTGGCAAAAGCTCAAGACTCCGTTTTTGGTTTAGTGATCAAAGATCACATTGAGTCCATAGGAAAAGCCAATACTATTAAAAGGGGATGAGGTTGTGTTGATGATCTGGTTGCTCAAGTGCTTAGTGATTTAGCTCCTTCAACTATCAGCAACTTTCACTTCTATACACACTCATAAGTAATCTCGGACAAACCGATTCTTCCAACTCAGTCCCACCGAGATGAACCACCTCAGCTATATTCCAAACCCTAGAAATTTCGGTCTATCCGATTTTGAGTTCGGTCTCACCGAAACTGGACTGCCAACCTTCTGTAACCATTTGACATCATATCGGAATATCCGAGTTGTTAATTTCGGTCCAACCGAAAATGGCAAGCTCCTATCTTTGACTCATATCGGACATACCGAGATGGTATTTCCGGTCCCACCGAAAACCCCAACGTTCACTATATTTGAACTTTCGGTCTGACCGAGTTTTCACTTCGGTCTCACCGAGATTGTTCAATTATGTGTGTAACGGTTGGATTTTGTGTGGAGGCTATATATACCCCTCCACCCCCTCTTCATTCGTAGAGAGAGCCATCAGAAAGTACTACCACTCCTACCTTACACTTTCTGAGAAGAGAACCACCTACCCTTGTGTTGAGATCAAGTTATTCCATTCCTACCATATGAAACTTGATTTCTAACCTTCCCAAGTTGCTTTCCACTCAATCCTTTCTTCCACCAAAGCCAAATCAGTGAGGAGAGTTGAGTGTTGGGGAGATTATCATTTGAAGCACAAGAGCAAGGAGTTCATCATCATCAACAACATCTATTACCTTTTGGAGGGTGGTGCCTCCTAGATTGGTTAGGTGTCGCTTGGGAGCCTCCGTCTTCGAGATGTGGAGTTGAACCAAGAAGTTTGTAAGGGCAAGGAGATCGCCTACTTCGTGAAGATCTACCCCGAGTAAGGCTAGTCCTCCGTGGGCGTAGGCCATGATGGAATAGACAAGGTTGCTTCTTCGTGGACCCTTCGTGGGTGGAGCCCTCCGTGGACTCGCGCAGCCGTTACCCTCCGTGGGTT
>LR738711.1:64761822-64788467 GCA_902687465.1 Secale cereale
GCCACAAGGGGGAAAACAACGGTGCTTGTGCCCGCGGGTGCAAGGATTGTTTACTTTACGCAAAGTTCTTTTAATGCAGTTGTCTGTTGCATTGAGTTTACACTATGGGTGGGACTCGCAACTTAATACCAGCGAGATGTTCTGGATAGATATCTCAAGGTGGATGATTAGTAGTAGATATTGATGGATTTCGGTCTACTTACTTTGGCGTACCGCCCATGCTTTGAACCTCAACCTTTCTTGCAATGTAATCAGCATTGGTTTGCGCTCGTAGGTCCTGTCAATTGCCCAGCTGTAATTCGTTTACCTCACATAGCTGTTTTATCGTCTTTTGGGAGAGAGACATCACTAGTGAACATCATGAGACTCCGGTCCATATTACCATCATTGATCACATCCGCTATTTACTTTTCGTTATTACTTACTATTGCAAACACTATCTATCACTACTATCATTTGCGTTTAATCCTTTGTGAACTACAAGGCCAGAGGGATTGACAACCTCTCTGTACTCGTTGGGAGCAAAGTTATTTGTATCTGTGTGCAGGTCCACGTTGATTGCTAATATCTGGCGCCGTTAGCAGTTGACACCTACTTGTTGAACCTAGGAGTCTCTGGGGATTCAATCCTTGGCATCTTTGCTAAGGGAAAAACTTCCACAACACTGCATCTTACACCTTCCACTTGGGGTAACCAACGAGGTGTTAGAGGCCCATCAAGAAGCTCCATGCAGATGGACTTTTAGAGTCTCTTGATTATGAATCATTTGACACGTGCGAACCATGCCTCTTGGGCAAGATGATCAAGACTCCATTCTCCGGAACAATGGAGCGAGTGACCAACTTATTGGAAATCATACATACCGATGTGTGCGGTCCAATGAGTGTTGAAGCTCGCGGAGGATATCGTTATGTTCTCACCCTCATAGATGACTTAAGTAGATATGGGTATGTCTACTTGATGAAACACAAGTCTGAGACCTTTGAAAAGTTCAAGGAGTTTCAGAATGAGGTTGAGAATCAACGTGACAGAAAAATAAAGTTCTTACGATCGGATCGTGGGGGTGAATATTTAAGTCACAAATTTGGCACGCACCTAAGGAGCTGTGGAATTGTTTCACAATTGACACCGCCCGGAACACCTCAGCGTAATGGTGTGTCCGAACATCGTTATCATACTCTGTTGGACATGGTGCGATATATGATGTCTCTTACCGACTTACCGCTATCTTTTTGGGGTTATGCTTTAGAGACTACCGCATTCACTTTAAATAGGGCTCTGTCTAAATCTGTTGAGACGACACCGTATTAACTTTGGTTTGGCAAGAAACCTAAGCTGTCTTTTCTGAAAGTTTGGGGTTGCGATGCTTATGTCAAGAAACTTCACTGAAAAGCTCGAACCCAAATCGGAAAAATGCATCTTCATAGGAAACTATTGGGTACACCTTCTACCTCAGATCCGAAGGCAAGGTCTTCGTTCCCAAGAATGGATCCTTTCTGGAGAAAGAGTTTCTCTCGAAAGAAGTAAGTGGGAGGAAAGTGGAACTTGATGAGGTGACAGTAACATCTTCCGAACCGGAAAGTAGCGCAGCGCAGGAAGTTGTTCCTGAGGTGCCTGCACCAACTAGGGAGGAAGTTAATGATGATGATCATGAAGCTTCAGATCAAGTTACTACTGAACTTCGAAGGTCCACAAGGACACGTTCTGCACCAGAGTGGTACGGTAACCCTGTCATGGAAGTCATGTTGTTAGACAACGGTGAACCTTCGAACTATGAAGAAGCGATGGCGGGCCCGGATTCCAACAAATGGCTTGAAGCCATGAAATCCACTGTTCAAGATCTTATCCCTGTGTATCTCAAAAATTGACAAGAGGCTATCTGGGGTTGCTAGATTTATGAATCACTCTAGAAGGCTAACATATATCAACTCTGTAGTTGCCTCCATGCCCATATTTGCTATGTATTCTCTTAAGGTACACTGCACTATTCTGGATCATGCGGATAAATCTAGTAGGAACTTCCTATGGTATGGCAAAGATATCAACAAAAAAGGAAAGTGACTTGCCAACTGGGAAATGATCTGCAAACCTAAGGACCAAGGTGGACTGGGAGTACTTAACCTCAGAACCCAGAATCAAGCACTTCTTATTAAACACTTATACAAGTTCTTCAACAAGGCTGACATCCCCTGGGTTAAATTGATCTGGGAAGCTTATTACCAATCTAATGAAGTGTGCCACACCCTGGTAGCAATAAAGGATCATTTTGGTGGAAAGATTGCCTCAAATTTTTAGAGTTATTCAAGTCTATGACATCCTGTCAAGTCAAATCTGGCAATACTGCCATGCTATGGAATGATAATTGGGATGGAAATATTATGAGACTAAAGTTTCCTGAACCGCACTCATTCACTCTTCAGGAGCATATAACCATTATGGCTGCTAAAAATATGGAGACCATATATAATCTCTTCCAACTCCCTTTATCAATTGTTGTCCATCAGTAGCTTCATAGATTGTCAGACCAACTTAATGATATCAGTGAATATAATGATAGTGACAAATGGACTTTCAATTGGGGCAGCAATACCCACATGATTAAGAAGATTTACAACTTCCTCATGGGACAATATGACACTGCTGATCCTATAAAATGGATCTGAAAAACATGCTGCCTTCCTAGGCATAAATTCTTCTGCTGGTTAATGCTTAATGATAGAATAAACACGTGTGATCTGCTTACAAGGAATAGCTTTCATCTTGAATCCACAACCTGTGTTTTATGCAATGATGAAGGGATGGAAGACAGAACTCATTTACTATTCTCATGCACCTCCAGCCAGGATTTTTGGTGGAATATTGGTATTGAATGGAACACTGACATGAGCATCCATGATATCATTACTGATGCCAAACTGAGATATAAACTGCCTTTCTTCATGGAAACAATGAGAATGAGATGCTGGAGTATATGGAATCAGAGAAATGGATTGATATTTGAGGATATCCCATGTCCCATAACTCCATGCAGATATGATTTCATCAAAACTTTCAAGCTGACCATGTTGAGAGCCAAACCTAGCCTCAAGGATGGCATGTCATCCTGGATAGATAACATCTGAATAATTATTGTAATTTCTATTTATTCATTTCTGTAGACTTTCCACTCTAGTTGCTTCCCAACAACCATTGTAATCTGCACTTATTTTATCCTTATAATGAAAAATGACACACAGTAGGATTTTTGCCTTACAGTTTTATGGTTAAAAAAATTCATATTAGAAGGAAAAGACACTTTTTCTAACATTGGTTCTTGTTAAAAGTTGTATAATTCAGATTATATTTAAGATTTGGATGATAGTTTTTTTACTAAATATAACCATCAACTAGAAAAAAGGTAAAAAAATGATTTTCTAAAATTTGGATTATATTTAAAATTTGAATTTTTGTACGTACTATGAATATACCCCTAGAAAACAACTATTATCATCCCAAAATTCCACCGTTGCCTCAGAAAGGAATGGAAGAGATGTCCCTACCGGCGGTGACCATCCCGGAAGAGCTCCTCATGGAGATCCTGGCGTGGGTGCCCTACCGTTCCCTCTACCGCTTCCGGTGTGTGTCACCATCATGGTGTGCCCCCTGCTCCGACCACGGCCTCTACACATGGTCGCCCCAGACCCTCGTCGGCTTCTTTTGTGGCACACCTCATAACATCTGCCATATGCTTTTCCTCAATTTTCTGGCCAGCAGGTCAGGCCAGCGGCCCATGGTCGATCCATCCCTCCCTTTCATGCACGACGACGTCTATACCCATGGCTTCCAAGTCATGGATTTCTGCGGCGGGCTCCTCCTCTGAAAGTGATTCATGTCATCTCTGCCGGGCGTGGATTACGTCGTGCGCAATCCGGCTACCGAGGATTGGACTGTGTTGCCTCACACTGAGGAGCTGCGCCCAGAGAACATCATCCTTCTCGGCTTCGACCCCACCGGGCACTCTTGCTTCGTGGTCTTCGTGATCGTGCTGGATGACGACAATGCCGTTGAAATCACTAGAGTGGAGATATACTTGTCGGAACCAGAACATGGACTTCAAAGCAAACTGGGTGGACTCAAGAAACTAGGGATCATGACTATGAGGCTTCAAACTCTCTCTTTATGAATGGCACTCTGCATTTGATCACTAACGGTTCTTCTATCGTCATGGTGGACACTGGTGGCAAGACTTGGCGGAAACTCTCGAGGCCGTACCATGATTGGGAATGTATTGGGCAGTCTCGGAGATGCTTGCACGTTGCGGACATAGATCACTATAATGATGATGGATTCCTACTCTCAGTTTGGGTTCTTGAGGATGCTAGTGGAAATTGGACTCTAAAGCACACTACATATCTTTCGGAAATGATAGGAATGCATGTTCACGAATTTGATGAGCCCTATAGAGTTATCGGTATCCATCCGGACTGTGATTTGATTTTCTTGGTAGACATGGAACATGAGAAATTTATGTCGTGCGATATGGATAGCCGTAAGGTGCATGTTGTCTACGGCGATGTAGGATACCACTGTCAACCGTATCGTCTTTACACTCCATGCTTCGCTGAATGCTTATCAGATGGTAACTGAACATGCATGGAACTGGTGCCTGCCTTCATAAAATCCAGATGTTGAATATGAGTCAGATCTCTACTTCTAGAGCCTGTTCTTGGAAATGTTATGTGCCCACTTCGATTTGGCTTTTCTATTGTAGATGTTCAGGTCGGGTGTTTTGCCTTTTATGACTTTGAATAATGTTGGTTAGCCAAGGATAATAGAGGCCTGTCGTTGTACCGTCTAGTTTTTATATTATTTCAAGTTATCAAGTCACTTCATGAGCTGCACTGATATTTCAAAATACACATGAGATTTCTCTGTGATAATTTGTGTGCTTTCATGTCACTTAATGAGAGGATGTTTGTTTCCAGGGACTTATTGGTTTAGGGACTTAAAAAATCCCAATAAGTCTCATCTAAACCAAACAGGAGGGACTTATAGGGACTTAAAGTGGGCATTTGGGACTTATGAAATATGACTCTCAAGGAGGGACTTATAGGGACTTATAGCTGTAATATGGTCTTCTAGTCCATGTTAAGTCCCAGGAACCAAACAGGTGTTGGGGAATGTAGTATTTTAAAATTTGCCTACGATCACGCAAGATCTATCTACCAGATGCATAGCAACGAGAGGGAAGAGTGTGTCTATGTACCCTTGTAGACCGAAAGCGGAAGCGTCAAGTGACGCAGTTGATGTAGTCGAACTTCTTCGCGATTCAACCGATCAAGCACCGAACGTACGACACCTCTGCGTTCAGCACACGTTCAGCTTGATGACGTCCCACGAGCTCTTGATCCAGTTGAGCGTCACGGGAGAGTTTCGTCAGCACGACGGCGTGGTGACGGATATGATGAAGTTACCGACGCAGGGCTTTGCCTAAGCACTGCAACGGTATGACCGAGGTGTGTTTCTGTGGAGGGGGGCACCGCACACAGCTGGAGAGATCAACTTGTGTGTTCTAGGGTGCCCCCCTGCCCCTGTATATAAAGTAGCAAGGGGGGAGGCCGGCCGGCCCTCCTATGGAGCGCCTAGAGGAGCAATCCTACTAGGAATAGGATTGCAATCCTATTCCTAGTAGGAATCACAAAGAGGGAGAGAGGGGGAAGGAAAGGGGCGCCCCCCCTCATTTCCTTGTCCAATTTGGACCAAGGGGGAGGGGCGCACTGCCCAGCCCTGGCCGGGCCTGTCTCTTTCCACTAAAGCCCATTAGGGCCCATAGCATCCCCGGGGTGTTTCGGTAAACCCCCCGGCACTCCGGTTTATTCCGAAACTTTCCGGAACACTTCTGGTGTCCGAATATAGTCGTCCAATATATCAATCTTTACGTCTCGACATTCCGAGACTCCTCTTCATGTCCGTGATCTTATCCGGGACTCCGAACTACCTTCGGTACATCAAAACCCATAAACTCATAATATCGATCGTCATCAAACGTTAATCGTGCGGACCCTACCGGTTCGAGAACTATGTAGACATGACCGAGACTCATCTCCGGTCAATAACCAATAGCAGAACCTGGATGCTCATATTGGCTCCTACATATTCTACGAAGATCTTTATCGATCAAACCGCATAACAACATATGTTGTTCCCTTTGTCATCGGTATGTTACTTGCCCGAGATTCGATCGTCGGTATCTCACTACCTAGTTCAATCTCGTTACCGGCAAGTCTCTTTACTCGTTCCGTAATACATCATCCCGTGACTAACTCATTAGTCATTTTCTTGCAAGGCTTAGTATGATGTGTATTACCGAGAGGGCCCAGAGATACCTCTCCGACACTCGGAGTGACAAATCCTATTCTTGATCTATGCCAACACTGCGAACACCTTCGGAGACACCTGTAGAGCATCTTTATAATCACCCAGTTACGTTGTGACGTTTGATAGCACATAAGGTGTTCTTCTGGTATACAGGAGTTGCATAATCTCATAGTCATAAGAACATGTATAAGTCATGAAGAAAGCAATAGCAGTAAAACTAAACGATCATAGTGCTAAGCTAACGGATGGGTCTTGTAATGCCCAGGATGGGACTATACCTCCTACGTGTCGAGGCACAACTTAAAGGTATAAGCCCATCCTAGAATGATCTCAAGTTTGGTATCTTTGCACGACTCATGTAAAAGAGGGATTAAAATGCAAAAGGAGATAGTTGGCTTACACTCGCCACTTCACACAATACATTACATAAGCAAGACATCATTCAAAACATCACAACCCGACTACGGGTGTAGATCCAAAAGAAAGATACCAAAACAACATAAAGCCACAGGTCAGGATCGAATCCTAGTAGAAACCACCGCTGAACATCGAAACGTCACAAGCAAACGGTCACACTCTTCATCGAGCTCCTGGTGAAGAACTTGAACCAGCTCCTGCATCGAACTCGGCTGAACCTGCATCTGGTGTTGTAGTAACAGTGAGCCACGAGGACTCAGCAATCCCGTTCCCGGGTAACAAGACTATTTAAGCCTTGGGTGAGGACAAGGCTGAAGAAAGAACGAGAGGTGAAGGAACAACAAGAGTCTGCAGCAGCAACTAGCACTAACTTACGTAATAGAGAGCGAGAAGAGAAGTGCATCGGTCGAAAGATGATCACGAAGTGATCCTAACTAAAGCCGGTCAAACATAACCCCACCGTGTTCAACTCCCGAATCCCTATTCGGAAATTGACAGTCACGGTACACACGCTGGTAGTGTATTGAAACATTGTGTCAAGTTATCTACAACCGGAATTAACAAGCTCCCATCTGCCACATAACCGCGGGCACGGCTTTCGAAAGTTCAAACCCTGCAGGGGTGTTCCAACTTGGCCCATCACAAGCCCACGATCCGCGAAGTCGCAACTCCATAGGTGGGAAGACCCGAGTATTCTCGGAATCCCGTGCTCGAGTTAAACCGAACTAAGGTAAGGCTAATCCAGCAAATCCTCCCGGCGTGCCGACACCCTGATAGTAGCCGCGCGTATCTCGTCTCAGGCCACGACCGGATGAGCACAGCGTACAGTGGCCGAAATACCCAAGTTGCCAAGGGGGGCCCCGCACACGACTCTAGTTTGGACCAACACTCAAATCGAGCACTGGCCCAGGGGGGTTGAATTAAAATAAAAGGGATAGCTAGTCCCATTACAAGTTTTATTAGTTATTAGGCAAATAGTACCAATGTTGGGACTTGCTGGAAAAGACTTAGCACTTAGCGGTTTATCAAGGGGGTCCCATACACCCCAACCGTGTTAGGAACGCATAATCAAGGAACATAACACCGGTTTATACGGTTCCTAACGGCATGAGTGGAACAAAACACCAAGCAAAAGGCTTAGCCTTCCACCCTGCCAGTATATAGATGATTTCATTTAAGCATTTATATAGTGTGATATAACCCAACCAAACTTCAACATGAAGCAAGCATCTTCAATCTTCACCTGCAACTAACAATGCTATAAGAGGGGCTGAGCGAAGCGTACTTAGCCAAGCAACGGTTTGCATAGGTAGGTTGGTTAAACATGGCAATTGGTTACAAGTAGGAGGCTGACAAGAAGACATGGGCATCGAGGCAAAACTATAGAGCGGAACTACTAGCAATAGGCAAAGATAGTAATGATATCCGGGTTCGGTCATCTTGCCTGGGATTCCACAAGGGAGAAGAACGGATCCATGAAGAAGACGGAGCAACAGTCGAGCGAATCCTCACAACTCCGGAACGAAACCGAAGCTAACAAGAGAAGCAACCGGAAAGAAAGAAACAACACGGTAAACACACACGTCATAAACATGGCATACGATGCACATCCAAGCATGATGCATGTCCGGTTTAATTATGCATGGCAAAGTGCACAAACAAATACTACAAGTTAAGTGGAGATCAATATGCAACGAGTTGCATATTGACGAAACACCACATTTAATTATTTAGTTGACTCTCATTATTTACAAGACAAGATTAAATGTTTTTAACATGGCAAGAGGTGAAGCATAATAAAACTATACTAACTAGGCAATTTAAATGAGGCCGGAAATAACAACAACATATCCGGAAAATCCTCATGAGCATGTTTAATAATTATAAGCAAACAACAATTAAACATTTCAATGTTGTTAACATGATGCGGATGACATGATCAAGTTTATGCAATTATTAAAAGGTTGACTTAAAAGAGATAAGGAGTATTGTCACCGTGGTGGAAGAAAAGGGTGCCACGGCAACGATCCGAAAATGATGCAACGCATCATATCGGTGCCGATGACTCGTTGAGAGTCCGGGGCAAAAGATAGATGGCGTGGGTGAGCCAAACGAGATGAAAGGTGGGGCGATCCCGTTACCGGGTTCCCACTACTCGGTGACGAGGCAACCGAGGAACAAGTCAAAAGGTCGGAACGGGCACGACGGACACGATGCACTCAAGGAGACATTTCATACAACACAACAAGCATCCACGGTCATCGTCTCGGGGTTATACCTTCGAAGCGTGCGTTTCGGGGCGGTTCGAGACGTAGAGGAAGAAGTGGTACTCGCGGTCGGAGAGGAAGTAGTGGAAGTAGACGTTCTCGTGAGTCGTAGAGGAAGTAGTGGTTCACGTCTCCGAAGAGGAAGAAGTCGTTCCGTAGAGGGAAGTAGTTGTTCTCGTTCATCGGAGAGGAAGTAGTGGTTCACGTCACCATGTCGTGGTACTTGGCGAATTCCTCGTTTCCGGGCGACGGTAGTGGTACACGCGACGGTAGTCGTTCGGGTCGTCGTGGTACTTGTCGGTCATGTAGAGGTACTTGGCGTTCGACGGCGTCGTGGTACTTGGGTCTTCCGGCGAGGGTAGTTGTTCGGGCGTCGATCTCGTACACGGTTCGTAGACGTTCGGGCCGTAGGTGTACTTGCCAAACTCGGTTCTCGCAACGAGTTCGTAGAGGTACTTCTCCGAAGGGGTACTTGGTCGGGTCGCCGGTAGTCGTACACGGGTCATCTGTCCAAAAATTACAGCACGGGCACACACAAAAAAAACAACAAAACTACAGGAGCAAAACAAGGCTGCACGGAGACGAGGCCACGGCGTGCTGGCTCGGGCCAGACGAAGAAGAGGCCGAGGTAGGGGCTCCACTGGACGGAGGCGGAGAGGAAGGGCAGCGGCCTGGACGCAGAGGAGGCCGCGGGCCGGTGGCGCGGTCGCGGCTCTATTGGAGACCGACGGGGCGACACGGGCGCCAAGGTGCTGAAGGACGGGGCCGCACGGGGCTGCCTTGCTGGAGACGAGGCAGGGTGGAGGCTTGGCGCTCGGGCCATGCCGACGGAAGGGGCGGCCGGCTCGCGGACGGAGCGGGCGCCGGGCTGGAGGCGCGCGGAAGGCCTGAGGACGGAGGGAGGCCGACCGCTCGCGCGCCCTGGCGATGGGGAAGAGGCCGCAGGGCGCCGGTGGCTGCTGGCCCTGGAGGGAGGGGCGACCGGCGCGGTCCGGCCGAAGGAGACGCTGCGGAGCTGACGAGGGCTCCTGGCCGGAGGAGATCCCCGCGGCGGAGGGAGCCGCGCTGGGGCGGACGGATCGCGGTGCTCGAGGGGGGAGGCCGCAAGCGAGGAGATCGGGCGTGCTCCTGGAGGCGAGGAGACGCGGTGAGATGCGGTCGTCGAGAGGGACAGAGAGGGGTCGAGGCAGAGCGAGAAGAGAGCGAGAGGGAAAGAGAAACGGGATCGGGGAGAGAGGGAAGCGAGCGAGAGGGAACGGGGTGGCGGCGGCTCTGCGGGAGAGCGAGGGGAGTCTGGGTGCGGCTAGGGTTCGGGGGGAGGTCGGGCCAAATGGGCCGGCTGGGGAGAGAGGAAAGGATGGGCCGAGAAGGAGGACTAGAGGCCCAGGAGGGAAAAGGGCAGGAGGAAGGATGGGCCAGGGGGGCCTGGGCTGCACTTCTTTTATTTCTTTTAGCAGAAACAAAAGACAAGAAAAAGAGGAGGTGGTTAGGGCAAGAATTAGGACAAAGGAGTATTTTTCTCGGGCACATAAAAAAATAAGCACGACCGGAGAAAAATTATAAAAGGCCAGATCGGAAAATAATTCAAACATATTTGAATTTAATTCAAATAGTTTTGAACTAAGACGTGATTATCGAAGTGTCCAAAAATGCTCCAATTTTTGGAGGAACCTCGAACCAACGGAAAGAATTATTGGCAAGGTTTTTGGAAGAAACTTGAAGTGAAAAGGCAATGGGGAAATTATGCAAGTGTGTTACGGTGATTCCGAAGCAATGGAATATTTATTAATATAGCTCCCTAAATATTGAGAGGCTTTTCTATGTTATAAAGAGAAGTCACCTTCCCTCGATTTAAATGGACCGAAGGTCCACACGTTTTATTAGGTTGAGATGCAAAAAAATAAAATATGACATGATGCCATGATGACATGATGCAATGCAAAAGTAAATAAAGCAAGCACAAAGAACACACGGGAGACCCCGGAACATCTGGAACTTCGGGAATCTTCTGGAATCTTCTGGGACGTCGGTCTCGGGCGTCACAACTCTCCCACACTAACAGAGGATCTCGACCCGAGATCCTAGAGATATCACCGGGTAAAAACGGAAGAGGAAGAGGTAAAACAAAGTTGCTTCTTTGACAGACGAGTGAAACCACGAACCTTGAGAGGTTGAACAAAAATGAAAGAAGAATACAACGGAGATTTACGAAGTTGAGAACACTCCGTTAGAAAGAGGAACAAGGAGCATTATGAGAACCTTGAAGGTTGAAAGACATGAAACAAGAGCTCACGGACCAAAAGAGTATGAAACCGCAAGGGTATAGCCAAGGAATAAGAATGACAGAATTTGGACAGCACTCCGTCTGAAAATGGAAGGACTTGAACAAGAACTTGAGGAGATGGAGTGATACTTGATGAAAACAACAACATATTGTCTCCGAAACAATTAAAAGAATGGCACAAGGTTAAGAAGGATTCAGACAGCACTCCGGTTAAAAAGAGAGGCAACCTAGATAAGATGACGGAACTAGAATGAAGAATACAACACTCCGGTTAAATGATAAGCAAGGAAAGAACAAGATCTCGATAAAACGAGATGATGGTTTGGAGAGAGCAACATCACAAGGCCTCCGGAATGAAAGAATAGCATAGGTCGTTGGAAAGAAAAGAACGGAGAAGAAAAAGACAACTTCTCTCAAAATGAAATTTGAAAGAGCATCCTTACGAAGAAGGGTTGAACAGAGTTGAAGGAAAATCAACAACGAAAGGAATAAGCTCATTGTGGGCTTATGGAAAACATCTCAAAATTATGAGGTGACAACCAGCCACTGACGAAAACAATTTATTGGATTGAGATCAACAAGGAGACGATAAGCTTATTTCACCGGAATGATAATTGAAGAACTTGGGTCATTTATAAGCACCACAATAGCAACAATTCTCAAGGAAAGCTTTTAAGTGAATTATAACCCAAGATAACTCCACTGAATAGATAGAAGGGTTGAAAAGATCTCCTGAGCAAGGAAAATGATGGTTTTAAATATCTCATTCCTGACAACTTGTGAATCATGAAACATGAAGGAATTGTAAAAATGACATAACACCATCTGAAAAGATAAGGTGGAAAGGATTGCAATTGGAAAACATGATGAAGAATGCTTGAGCTCCAACAAGAATGTTGATGAAGACTTCGAGGATGAATTAAAACATGATGAACCACCATGATAACTCCGGTAACAAAAGCATGAGAAGTGAAAAATGAAAAGAATAAGATTCGAGGCCTGCGATGAATTAGATGGAGGTTGAAATGATATAATTGAAATAAAATGGAGCTCCGGAAAACAAGATGAAGAACTTAGAACCAAGGATATGATATGATGAACAAGCTCCTGACAAAAGAATTAAATCACCTTGAAGGAATAAGAATAAGAATTATGTCATGCATAACCTTCACCAATTTAAATTGATGACAACCAAAGGATTTGGCATACTACTTATTCTCGTTGCAAAGAATTAAAGAGAGATCTAGCACAAGCTTGGGTAAAACTTGAACGAACCACCGGTAGGATTGTGAAAGAACACATGAATTAAAACGATAACAACGGAAGAGTAAACTTGAAAGAATCACCGTAAGAATATGGAGACGAACGAAGAGACATCAATGAAGAATATTTGGAGGACGAAGTTGAAAACTGAGAACGAAGAAATATTCTGAAATGATGGCCTTCGGAGGAACACAAGGAAAAGAATTCATGAAATGCTCCAGATGGGTATAAAAAGAATTCCTCACAATCGAAACAACTATGAGGATGGCATGAAGCTAGAACCACGAATCTTCAAGAGAACGGGCCAAGATTTAAGAGAAACTCTTCTCCGGTCTTCAGATGTTGAGAATGAAGACGAGAAATGCCATGAAGAATTGTTGAGCACTCCGGAATGAACAATTAAAAAGGTTGAAACAACGATGAAAAGAATTTGAAAGCGATCTTGGAGAAGGCATGTGACTGATGGGGATCATTCTTACGTCACACTTGAGAAGAATTTGAGTAAAACTCCAGAAAATTAGAAGAGCCAGGTAAGATCCTGGGAAAAGACCTGTGGGTTAGGGCCCACTCAAAAGAAATCACCATTGGAAAAAGATTGCTTAAGAGATATAGCACCGGTTGAATAAAATGGCTTGAATAAGATGGCAAACTCAAAATAGCTTGAACTGATAAAGAATGGAATTATGAATCTTCAGCACTCCGGATATGAATAGCAAGAGGAGAATGATTAATTGGTGCACCGGAATAAGAAAGCATTGTGAAAAGAGGAAAAAGGATAAGATCAAAACCGAAATCTTGAATTACATCGACCGGCAGAATTAGAGAACAAAAGAATGATGAACTTGAAGCTCTTGAGCATCTTCCTGAGAGATCACCGGAAGAACATTGAAGGAAAAGAATGAAGAAATATCACATGAATAATATGGATACTTCATTAAGAATTTCAGGCTCCATAAAGAAAAGGGTGGGAGGGTGGGGAAAAAACAAAGACAACTTGAGATGAACAAAATGGACACCGGTTGAAAAAGAATTTAACAAGACCATCTTGATGATCAAGAAGAATTAGCACCCCCATAGAAATATGAGAATACCGATTAGGAAGGTATGGAATCAACATTTGACATCGAAGCAACTCGAATACCAGAATCAAAATAAAAACAAAGGATAGATATGTAGCAGCATCATCTTCACAATATCATCCGAACAGAGAATTGAACGAATGAATTCCGCAGGTACATCAACTAGTCGAGAAGCCACTTGGAGAACAAAAGTAAATAAAAGGAACAAGGAACAGATAGAACAAATACAAGATAGAAGCTTCGTTCGACATTTTCGTGCTGAAAGCTCATGGAACGTGTTACAAAAGGGTTTTGCAATCCCCGGATCAGCATAGCCAAGGACCCTTTAAGATGCAAATCCCGATCAGAACAAGTCCATAAAACCACTTCACTCAATGTAGAACCCCAAACTTCATATCGTGCATCCGTTGGAAGAATGCCTAGAACTACTAGATGAACCCACCTATAGATTTCCGAAAGTTTCCAGTTATGCAATCAGGTGTTGGGGATACACGGGAAGCACCGCGCAATCAACTCTAAACCTACATCCAGGTGTATCCATCCTTCAACACATAACCAGTCTTTCTCAGAAACTGTTTACCTCGGACCTTCGAAAAGCATCCACTATAACAAGCTATGGCAATACTCTCGAACTACCTCCCCAGTACTGGGTGATGTCGGGGTTATCTTGCCACTGGCCGTATAGGAGAGATTTTCGATGTCGGTCGTCTTAAGTATTTAGTACTGCCGCGATATGCTTGTGTCAATGATACCCCGAAGCTCAACTCCTCGGTAACAGGAGGCATCGAGAACAATATCCTTGTCACAAGAACATCGAAACAATCCCAGAATACTCGCGAGATCCTAAAAAAAATTTGGTGCAATTTTGAAAGTAGAAGAGGTAAGAGTAGACGTCAGGAGTCCTCACCAGAATGAAAGGGGATGAGAAGCAAAAGAAAATCCTACTCTCCGGTATATATATAGGACTCAAAACATTTTCAGTGTGTGCCTAGACTCAACCGTCAACGATTCGATCAATCAGTGGGGGCTTCTAGGTCGGAGAAGGCTCTGATACCAACTTGTAATGCCCAGGATGGGACTATACCTCCTACGTGTCGAGGCACGACTTAAAGGTATAAGCCCATCCTAGAATGATCTCAAGTTTGGTATCTTTGCACGACTCATGTAAAAGAGGGATTAAAATGCAAAAGGAGATAGTTGGCTTACACTCGCCACTTCACACAATACATTACATAAGCAAGACATCATTCAAAACATCACAACCCGACTACGGGTGAAGATCCAAAAGAAAGATACCAAAACAACATAAAGCCACAGGTCAGGATCGAATCCTAGTAGAAACCACTACTGAACATCGAAACGTCACAAGCAAACGGTCACACTCTTCATCGAGCTCCTGGTGAAGAACGTGAACCAGCTCCTGCATCGAACTCGGCTGAACCTGCATCTGGTGTTGTAGTAACTGTGAGCCACGAGGACTCAGCAATCCCGTTCCCGGGTAACAAGACTATTTAAGCCTTGGGTGAGGACAAGGCTGAAGAAAGAACGAGAGGTGAAGGAACAACAAGAGTCTGCAGCAGCAACTAGCACTAACTTACGTAATAGAGAGCGAGAAGAGAAGTGCATCGGTCGAAAGATGATCACGAAGTGATCCTAACTAAAGCCGGTCAAACATAACCCCACCGTGTTCAACTCCCGAATCCCTATTCGGAAATTGACAGTCACGGTACACACGCTGGTAGTGTATTGAAACATTGTGTCAAGTTATCTACAACCGGAATTAACAAGCTCCCATCTGCCACATAACCGCGGGCACGGCTTTCGAAAGTTCAAACCCTGCAGGGGTGTTCTAACTTGGCTCATCACAACCCCACGATCCGCGAAGTCGCAACTCCATAGGTGGGAAGACCCGAGTATTCTCGGAATCCTGTGCTCAAGTTAAACCGAACTAAGGTAAGGCTAATCCAGCAAATCCTCCCGGCGTGCCGACACCCTGATAGTAGCCGCGCGTATCTCGTCTCAGGCCACTACCGGATGGGCGATTCTACAGGACCCAATCCTCGAGTTTCCCCGTGGTGGTTCCCGCAGACTCCCCGTTTGGGACCAACACCATCGGCACTGGCCCCCCCTGCTATGTAGAATTAAGAATCCTCGGGTAGCGCTAACTCCCTATGCAATTTAATTAATTAATTAAGTTGTTATTATGAGGCAAATAGTACCAAATGTTGGGACTTGCTGGAAAAGACTTAGCACTTAGCGGTTTATCAAGGGGGTCCCATACACCCCAACCGTGTTAGGAACGCATAATCAAGGAACATAACACCGGTTTATACGGTTCCTAACGGCATGAGTGGAACAAAACACCAAGCAAAAGGCTTAGCCTTCCACCCTGCCAGTATATAGATGATTTCATTTAAGCATTTATATAGTGTGATATAACCCAACCAAACTTCAACATGAAGCAAGCATCTTCAATCTTCACCTGCAACTAACAATGCTATAAGAGGGGCTGAGCGAAGCGTACTTAGCCAAGCAACGGTTTGCATAGGTAGGTTGGTTAAACATGGCAATTGGTTACAAGTAGGAGGCTGACAAGAAGACATGGGCATCGAGGCAAAACTATAGAGCGGAACTACTAGCAATAGGCAAAGATAGTAATGATATCCGGGTTCGGTCATCTTGCCTGGGATTCCACAAGGGAGAAGAACGGATCCATGAAGAAGACGGAGCAACAGTCGAGCGAATCCTCACAACTCCGGAACGAAACCGAAGCTAACAAGAGAAGCAACCGGAAAGAAAGAAACAACACGGTAAACACACACGTCATAAACATGGCATACGATGCACATCCAAGCATGATGCATGTCCGGTTTAATTATGCATGGCAAAGTGCACAAACAAATACTACAAGTTAAGTGGAGATCAATATGCAACGAGTTGCATATTGACGAAACACCACATTTAATTATTTAGTTGACTCTCATTATTTACAAGACAAGATTAAATGTTTTTAACATGGCAAGAGGTGAAGCATAATAAAACTATACTAACTAGGCAATTTAAATGAGGCCGAAAATAACAACAACATATCCGGAAAATCCTCATGAGCATGTTTAATAATTATAAGCAAACAACAATTAAACATTTCAATGTTGTTAACATGATGCGGATGACATGATCAAGTTTATGCAATTATTAAAAGGTTGACTTAAAAGAGATAAGGAGTATTGTCACCGTGGTGGAAGAAAAGGGTGCCACGGCAACGATCCGAAAATGATGCAACGCATCATATCGGTGCCGATGACTCGTTGAGAGTCCGGGGCAAAAGATAGATGGCGTGGGTGAGCCAAACGAGATGAAAGGTGGGGCGATCCCGTTACCAGGTTCCCACTACTCGGTGACGAGGCAACCGAGGAACAAGTCAAAAGGTCGGAATGGGCACGACGGACACGATGCACTCAAGGAGACATTTCATACAACACAACAAGCATCCACGGTCATCGTCTCGGGGTTATACCTTCGAAGCGTGCGTTTCGGGGCGGTTCGAGACGTAGAGGAAGAAGTGGTACTCGCGGTCGGAGAGGAAGTAGTGGAAGTAGACGTTCTCGTGAGTCGTAGAGGAAGTAGTGGTTCACGTCTCCGAAGAGGAAGAAGTCGTTCCGTAGAGGGAAGTAGTTGTTCTCGTTCATCGGAGAGGAAGTAGTGGTTCACGTCACCATGTCGTGGTACTTGGCGAATTCCTCGTTTCCGGGCGACGGTAGTGGTACACGCGACGGTAGTCGTTCGGGTCGTCGTGGAACTTGTCGGTCATGTAGAGGTACTTGGCGTTCGACGGCGTCGTGGTACTTGGGTCTTCCGGCGAGGGTAGTTGTTCGGGCGTCGATCTCGTACACGGTTCGTAGACGTTCGGGCCGTAGGTGTACTTGCCAAACTCGGTTCTCGCAACGAGTTCGTAGAGGTACTTCTCCGAAGGGGTACTTGGTCGGGTCGCCGGTAGTCGTACACGGGTCATCTGTCCAAAAATTACAGCACTGGCACACACAAAAAAAACAACAAAACTACAGGAGCAAAACAAGGCTGCACGGAGACGAGGCCACGGCGTGCTGGCTCGGGCCAGACGAAGAAGAGGCCGAGGTAGGGGCTCCACTGGACGGAGGCGGAGAGGAAGGGCAGCGGCCTGGACGCAGAGGAGGCCGCGGGCCGGTGGCGCGGTCGCGGCTCTGTTGGAGACCGACGGGGCGACACGGGCGCCAAGGTGCTGAAGGACGGGGCCGCACGGGGCTGCCTTGCTGGAGACGAGGCAGGGTGGAGGCTTGGCGCTCGGGCCATGCCGACGGAAGGGGCGGCCGGCTCGCGGACGGAGCGGGCGCCGGGCTGGAGGCGCGCGGAAGGCCTGAGGACGGAGGGAGGCCGACCGCTCGCGCGCCCTGGCGATGGGGAAGAGGCCGCAGGGCGCCGGCGGCTGCTGGCCCTGGAGGGAGGGGCGACCGGCGCGGTCCGGCCGAAGGAGACGCTGCGGAGCTGACGAGGGCTCCTGGCCGGAGGAGATCCCCGCGGCGGAGGGAGCCGCGCTGGGGCGGACGGATCGCGGTGCTCGAGGGGGGAGGCCGCAAGCGATGAGATCGGGCGTGCTCCTGGAGGCGAGGAGACGCGGCGAGATGCGGTCGTCGAGAGGGACAGAGAGGGGTCGAGGCAGAGCGAGAAGAGAGCGAGAGGGAAAGAGAAACGGGATCGGGGAGAGAGG
Organism: Secale cereale; assembly: GCA_902687465.1. Classification (NCBI taxonomy): domain Eukaryota; kingdom Viridiplantae; phylum Streptophyta; class Magnoliopsida; order Poales; family Poaceae; genus Secale; species Secale cereale. The sequence goes on from LR738711.1 coordinate 64,780,234, forward strand.
GAAGCGAGCGAGAGAGAACGGGGTGGCGGCGGCTCTGCGGGAGAGCGAGGGGAGTCTGGGTGCGGCTAGGGTTTGGGGGGAGGTCGGGCCAAATGGGCCGGCTGGGGAGAGAGGAAAGGATGGGCCGAGAAGGAGGACTAGAGGCCCAGGAGGGAAAAGGGCAGGAGGAAGGATGGGCCAGGGGGGCCTGGGCTGCACTTCTTTTATTTCTTTTAGCAGAAACAAAAGACAAGAAAAAGAGGAGGTGGTTAGGGCAAGAATTAGGACAAAGGAGTATTTTTCTCGGGCACATAAAAAAATAAGCACGACCGGAGAAAAATTATAAAAGGCCAGATTGGAAAATAATTCAAACATATTTGAATTTAATTCAAATAGTTTTGAACTAAGACGTGATTATCGAAGTGTCCAAAAATGCTCCAATTTTTGGAGGAACCTCGAAACAACGGAAAGAATTATTGGCAAGGTTTTTGGAAGAAACTTGAAGTGAAAAGGCAATGGGGAAATTATGCAAGTGTGTTACGGTGATTCCGAAGCAATGGAATATTTATTAATATAGCTCCCTAAATATTGAGAGGCTTTTCTATGTTATAAAGAGAAGTCACCTTCCCTCGATTTAAATGGACCGAAGGTCCACACGGTTTATTAGGTTGAGATGCAAAAAAATAAAATATGACATGATGCCATGATGACATGATGCAATGCAAAAGTAAATAAAGCAAGCACAAAGAACACACGGGAGACCCCGGAACATCTGGAACTTCGGGAATCTTCTGGAATCTTCTGGGACGTCGGTCTCGGGCGTCACAGGTCTTGTCCATCATATCATTCTCCTAATGATGTGATCCCGTTGATCAAATGACAACTCATGTCTATGGCTAGGAAACATAACCATCTTTGATCAGTGAGCATGTCTAGTAGAGGCATACTAGGGACATACTGTTTTGTCTATGTATTCACACATGTACTAAGTTTCCGGTTAATACAATTCTAGCATGAATAAAAGACATTTATCATGATATAAGGAAATACAAATAACATCTTTATTATTGCCTCTAGGGCATATTTCCTTCAGTCTCCCACTTGAATGAGAGTCAATAATCTAGATTACAAAGTAATGATCCTAACACTCATGGATTCTTGGTGCTGATCATGTTTTTCCCGTGGAAGAGGCTTAGTGAACGGGTCTGCAACATTCAGATCCGTATGTATCTTGCAAATCTCTATGTCTCCCTCCTTGACTAGATCGCGGATGGAATTGAAGCATCTTTTGATGTGCTTTGTTCTCTTGTGAAATCTGGATTCCTTCGCCAAGGCTATTGCTCCAGTGTTGTCACAAAAGATTTTCATTGGACCCGATGCACTAGGTATTACACCTAGATCGGATATGGACTCCTTCATCCAGACTCCTTGATTTGTTGCTTCCGAAGCAGCTATGTATTCCGCTTCACACGTAGATCCCGCCACGACGCTCTGCTTGGAACTACACCAACTGACAGCTCCACCATTTAATAAAAATACATATCCGGTTTGTGACTTAGAGTCATCTGGATCAGTGTCAAAGCTTGAATCGACGTAACCGTTTACGAAGAGCTCTTTGTCACCTCCATACACGAGAAACATATCCTTTGTCCTTTTCAGGTATTTGAGGATGTTCTTGACCGCTGTCCAGTGATCCACTCCTAGATTACTTTGGTACCTCCCTGCTAGACTTATAGAAAGGCACACATCAGGTCTGGTACACTGCATTGTATACATGATAGGTCCTTTGGCTGAGGCATAGGGAATGACTTTCATTTTCTCTCTATCTTATGCAGTGGTCGGGCATTGAGTCTTACTCAACTTCGCACCTTGTAGAACCCTTTCTTTGACTGATCCATTTTGAACTTCTTCAAAACTTTATCAAGGTATGTGCTTTGTGAAAGTCCAATTAAGCGTCTTGATCTATCTCTATAGATCTTGATGCCTAATATGTAAGCAGCTTCACCGAGGTCTTTCATTGAAAAATTCTTATTCAAGTATTCTTTTATGCTATCCAGAAATTATATATCATTTCCAATCAACAATATGTCATCCACATATAATATCAGAAATGCTACAGAGCTCCCACTCACTTTCTTATAAATACAGGCTTCTCCAAAAGTCTGTATAAAACCATATGCTTTGATCACCTCATCAAATCGTATATTCCTACTCCGAGATGCTTGCACCAGTCCATAGATGGATCGATGGAGCTTGCACACTTTTTTAGCACCTTTAGGATCGACAAAACCTTCTGGTTGCATCATATACAACTCTTCTTTGAGATATTCATTCAGGAATGCAGTTTTGACATCCATTTGCCAGATTTCATAATCATAAAATGTGGCAATTGCTAACATGATTCGGACAGACTTAAGCATCACTACGGGTGAGAAAGTCTCATCGTAGTCAACTCCTTGAACTTGTCGAAACCCTTTCGCAACAAGTCGAGCTTTGTAAACAGTAACATTACCGTCTGCGTCGGTCTTCCTCTTGAAGATCCATTTATTTTCGATGGCTTGCCGATCATCGGGCAAGTCAACCAAAGTCCACACTTTGTTCTCATACATGGATCCCATCTCAGATTTCATGGCCTCAAGCCATTTCACGGAATCTGGGCTCATCATCGCTTCCTCATAGCTCGTAGGTTCATCATGGTCTAGTAACATGACTTCCAGAACTGGGTTGCCGTACCACTCTGGTGCGGAACGAACTCTGGTTGATCTACGAAGTTCAGCAGAAACTTGATCTGAAGTTTCATGATCATCATCATTAGCTTCCTCACTAATTGGTGTAGGAATCACTGGAACTAGTTTCTGTGATGTACTACTTTCCAATTCAGGAGAAGGTACAATTACCTCATCAAGTTCTACTTTCCTCCCACTCACTTCTTTCGAGAGAAACTCCTTCTCTAGAAAGTATCCATTCTTAGCAACGAATATCTTGCCTTCGGATCTGTGATAGAAGGTGTACCCAATAGTCTCTTTTGGGTATCCTATGAAGACACATTTCTCCGACTTGGGTTCGAGCTCATCAGGTTGAAGTTTTTCACATAAGCATCGCAGCCCCAAACTTTAAGAAACGACAACTTTGGTTTCTTGCCAAACCATAGTTCATAAGGTGTCGTCTCAACGGATTTAGATGGTGCCCTATTTAACGTGAATGCAGCTGTCTCTAAAGCATAACCCCAAAACGATACTGGTAAATCGGTAAGAGACATCATAGACCGCACCATATCCAATAAAGTACGGTTACGACGTTCGGACACACCATTACGCTATGGTGTTCCGGGTATGTATGATTTCCAACAAATCTGTTGTTCGCTCCATAGTTTCGGAGAACGGAGTTTTAGTCATCTTGCCCATGAGGCATGGTTCGCAAGCACCAAGTGATTCATAATCAAGTGATTCCAAAAGTCCATCACTATGGAGTTTCTTCATGCGCTTTACACCAATATGACTTAAACGGCAGTGCCACAAATAAGTTGCACTATCATTATTAACTTTACATCTTTTGGCTTCAATATTATGAATATGTGTATCACTACAATCAAGATCCAACAAGAATAGACCACTCTTCATGTTGGAAATATGCCCTAGAGGCAATAATAAAATAGTTATTATTATATTTCCTTGTTCATGATAATTGTCTGTTATTCATGCTTGAATTGTATTATCCGGAAACAGTGATACATGTGTGAATACATAGACCACAACGTGTCCCTGGTAAACCTCTAGTTACTAGCTCGTTGATCAACAGATGGCTACGGTTTCCTGGCCATGGACATTGGATGTCATTGATAACGAGATCACATCATTAGGAGAATGATGTGATGGACAAGACCCAATCCTAAGCCTAGCACAAGATCGTGTAGTTCGTAATGCTAAAGCTTTTCCAATGTCAAGTATCTTTTCCTTAGACCATGAGGTTGTGCAACTCCCGGACACCGTAGGGATACTTTGGGTGTGCCAAACGTCACAACATAACTGGGTGGCTATAAAGGTACACAACGGGTATCTCCGAAAGTATCTGTTGAGTTGGCACGAACCGAGACTGGGATTTGTCACTCCGTATGACGGAGAGGTATCTCTGGGCCCACTCGGTAAGACATCATCATAATGAGCTCAATGTGACTAAGGAGTTGGTCACGGGATGATGTATTACGGAACGAGTAAAGAGACTTTCCATGACGAGATTGAACAAGGTATCGGTATACCGACGATCGAATCTCGGGCAAGTACTATACCGATAGACAAAGGGAATTGTATACGAGATTGATTGAATCCTTGACATTGTGGTTCATCCGATGAGATCATCAAGGAACATGTAGGAACCAACATGGGTATCCAGATCCCGCTGTTGGTTATTGACCGGAGAGTCGTCTCGGTCATGTCTACGTGTCTCCCGAACCCGTAGGGTCTACACACTTAAGGTTCGGTGACGCTAGGGTTGTAGAGATACATGCACACGGTAACCCGAATGTTGCTCAGAGTCCCGGATGAGATCCCGGACGTCACGAGGAGTTCCGAAATGGTCCGTAGGTAAAGAATTATATATAGAAAGTCAAGTTTCGGCCATCGGGAGAGTTTCGGGGGGTCACATGTAGTGTACCGGGACCACCGGAAGGGTCTCAGGGGTCCACCGGGTGGGGCCACCTATACCGGAGGGCCCCATGGGCCGTAGGGGGAGGGGAACCAGCCCATAGTGGGCTGGAGCACCCCCCTTGGGCTTCCCCCCTGCGCCTAGGGTTGGGAACCCTAGGGTGGGAGGGGGCCCACATGCCTTGGGGGCAAGCCTCCCCCCTTGGCCGCCGCCCCCCTAGGAGATTCATCTCCTAGGGCCGGCGCCCCCTGGACCCTATATATAGTGGGGGGGAGGGAGGGCAGGCGAACCCTTGCTCTTGGCACCTCCCTCTCCCTCCCGTTACACCTCTCCCTCCTCCCGCGGTGCTTGGCGAAGCCCTGCAGAATTTCCGTTGCATCCACCACCGCGCCGTCGTGCTGCTGGATCTCCATCAACCTCTCCTCCCCCCTTGCTGGATCAAGAAGGACGAGACGTCGCTGCACCGTACGTGTGTTGAACGCGGAGGTGCCGTCCGTTCGGCGCTAGGATCATTGGTGATTTGGATCACGACGAGTACGACTCCATCATCCACGTTCTCTTGAACGCTTCCGCTCGCAATCTACAAGGGTATGTAGATGCACTCCTTTATCCCTCGTTGCTAGATGACTCCTTAGATTGATCTTGGTGAAGCGTAGAAATTTTTTGAATTCTGCTACGTTCCCCAACAGTGGCATCTGAGCTTGGTCTTTGCGTAGCATCTTGCACGAGTAGAACACAAAGCAGTTGTGGGCGTAGATTTGTTCAATTCTCTTGCCGCTACTAGTCCAATCTTGATTCGGCGGCATCGTGGGATGAAGCGGCCCGGACCTACCTTACACGTACGCTTACGTGAGACAGGTTCCACCGACTGACATGCACTAGTTGCATAAGGTGGCTAGCGGGTGTCTGTCTCTCCCACTTTAGTCGGATCGGATTCGATGAAAAGGGTGCTTATTAAGGGTAAATAGAAATTGGCATATCACGTTGTGGTTTTGGCGTAGGTAAGAAACGTTCTTGCTAGAAACCTATAGCAGCCACGTAAAAACTTGCAACAACAATTAGAGGACATCTAACTTGTTCTTGCAGCATGTGCTATGTGATGTGATATGGCCAAAAGATGTGATGAATGATATATGTGATGTATGAGATTGATCATGTTCTTGTAATAGGGATCACGACTTGCATGTCAATGAGTCTGACAATCGGCAGGAGCCATAGGTGTTGTCTTATTTTTGTATGACCTGCGTGTCACTGAATAACGCCATGTAATTACTTTACTTTATTGCTAAATGTTAGCCATAGTAGTATAAATAATGTTTGGCGAGACGACTTCATGAAGACACGATGATGGAGATCATGATGATGGAGATCATGGTGTCATGCCGGTGACGATGATGATCATGGAGCCCCGAAGAAGAAGATCAAAGGAGCAAGATGATATTGGCCATATCATGTCACTATTTGATTGCATGTGATGTTTATCATGTTTATGCATCTTATTTGCTTAGAACGACGGTAGTAAATAAGATGATCTCTCACTAAAATTTCAAGAATTGTGTTTCCCCTAACTGTGCACCGTTGCTAAGGATCGTTGTTCCGAAGCACCACGTGATGATCGCGTGTGATCGGCTCTAACGTTCGCATACAACGGGTGTAAGCCAAATTTACACACGCAATACACTTAGGGTTCACTTGACGAGCCTAGCATGTACAGACATGGCTTTGGAACATGGAAGACCGAAAGGTCGAACATGAGTCATATAGTAGATACGATCAACATGAAGATGTTCACCGTTGATGACTAGTCCGTCTCACGTGATGATCGGACACGGCTTAGTCGATTCAGATCATGTATCACTTAGATGACTAGAGAGATGTCAATCTGAGTGGGAGTTCATTAAATTTGTTTAGATGAACTTAATTGTCATGAACTTGGTCTAAAATCTTTACAATATGTCTTGTAGATCAAATGGCCCACGCTCGTGTTACCCTCAACTTCAACATGTTCCTAGAGAAAGCCAAGCTGAAAGACGATGGTAGCAACTATACAGACTGGGTCCATAACCCGAGGATCATCCTCATAGCTTCCAAGAAAACATATGTCCTTGAAGCACCGTTAGGTGACGCTCCCGCCCTAGCGAACCAAGACGTCATGAATGCTTGGCAGTCGCGTTGTGATGATTACTCCCTGGTTCAGTGCGGCATGCTTTACGTCTTAGAATCGGGGCTCCAAAAGTGTTTTGAGCACCACGGAGCATATGAGATGTTCCAAGAGCTGAAAATGGTTTTCCAAGCTCATGCCCGAGTGGAGAGATATGATGTCTCCGACGCATTCTACAGTTGTAAGATGGAGGAGAATAGTTCTGTCAGCGAGCACATACTCAAATTTTCTGGGTTGCACAATCGCTTGTCTCAGTTGGGAATGAATCTCCCAGATGAAGCGGTCGTTGACAGAATCCTTCAGTCGCTCCCACCTAGCTACAAGAACTTCGTGATAAACTTCAATATGCAAGGGATGGAGAAGTCCATTCCCGAGGTGTATTCAATGCTGAAATCAGCGGAGGTGGAGACCAAGAAAGAGCATCAAGTGTTGATGGTGAATAAAACCACTAAGTTCAAGAAAGGCAAGGGTAAAAATAACTTCAAGAAGGACGGCAAAGGAGTTGTCGTGCCCGGTAAGCCAGTTGCCAGGAAGAAGCCAAAGAATGGACCCAAGCCTGAGACTGAGTGCTTTTATTGCAAGGGGACGGGTCACTGGAAGCGGAACTGCCCCAAATACTTAGCCGATAAGAAGGCCGGCAACGTCAAAGGTATATGTGATATACATGTTATTGATGTGTACCTTACCAGCACTCATAGTAGCTCCTGGGTATTTGATACCGGTGCAGTTGCTCACATTTGTAACTCAAAGCAGGAGCTGCAGAATAAGCGGAGACTGGCGAAGGACGAGGTGACGATGCGCGTCGGGAATGGTTCCAAGGTCGATGTGATCGCCGTCGGCACGCTACCTCTACATCTACCCTCGGGATTAGTTTTAAACCTTAATAATTGTTATTTAGTACCAGCTTTGAGCATGAACATTGTATCTGGATCTTGTTTAATGCGAGATGACTACTCATTTAAATCCGAGAATAATGGTTGTTCTATTTATATGAGAGATATGTTTTATGGTCATGCCCCGCTGGTCAATGGTTATATTCTTGATGAATCTCGAACGTGATGTTACACATATTCAGAGTGTGAATGCCAAAAGATGTAAGGTTGATAATGATAGTCCCACATACTTGTGGCATTGCCGCCTTGGTCATATTGGTGTCAAACGTATGAAGAAGTGATACGTCCAAAATGTATCTATAATTTCTGCTTGCTCCAGGCCACTTTTGGGTGGTATTGCTATGATATTCATACACTTCCATACACTTTTGATCATATTTGGACTAACCTACTAATCCAGTGCACCCCAGTGCCAGTTTCTGTTTTCGGCTGTTTTTGTATTTCAGGTTTTCACATTACGAGAACTGCCAGGAAAAATCCAGAAAAATTATATAAAAAATCAGCGTTCCAGAACCTACCTTGCGCCCGAAGGACAGCCGGGGGGGGGGGGGCACCAGGGC
>LR738711.1:64793834-64951392 GCA_902687465.1 Secale cereale
CACGGGAACTCTTTTTCGCGATCTCATCTCTGTTCCGCCGCCGCCGCCGCTTCCAAGATCGGGAGCACCAGGAGAACTCTTCCCGGCACCCTGCCGGAGGGGAGGATCACCATCGGGAGCTTCTCCACCACCATGGACGCCTCCCGGATGAGTTGTGAGTAGTCTCCCTTGGACCATGAGTCCATGACCAGTAGCTATGTGATGTTCTCCTCCCGTTCTTGTGCTTCACTAATTAGTCCTCGTGAGCTGCCCTACATGATCGAGGCACATATGTAATCCTTATGCTGTTGCTATGATGAGTTTGCTGGGATCCGATGGATTATGAGATTATGTTCAGATTGTGATTGAGTAATATATTTGATCTACCTCTTTTATATTTATGTTCATAAGTAATTCTTGCATGTTCTCCGTTGTTACTTATTGCTTTGGCCAAGTAATACGTAGTGACTCCAAGAGGGAACGTTATGCTTGATTGTGGGTTCATGCTCCTCGATGACTAGCTTGAGTGACAGAAACATGAGTCTAGGGGATGTGCTGTTGCCACAAGGGGGAAAACAACGGTGCTTGTGCCCGCGGGTGCAAGGATTGTTTACTTTACGCAAAGTTCTTTTAATGCAGTTGTCTGTTGCATTGAGTTTACACTATGGGTGGGACTCGCAACTTAATACCAGCGAGATGTTCTGGATAGATATCTCAAGGTGGATGATTAGTAGTAGATACTGATGGATTTCGGTCTACTTACTTTGGCGTACCACCCATGCTTTGAACCTCAACCTTTCTTGCAATGTAATCAGCATTGGTTTGCGCTCGTAGGTCCTGTCAATTGCCCAGCTGTAATTCATTTACCTCACATAGCTGTTTTATCGTCTTTTGGGAGAGAGACATCACTAGTGAACATCATGAGACTCCGGTCCATATTACCATCATTGATCACATCCGCTATTTACTTTTCGTTATTACTTACTATTGCAAACACTATCTATCACTACTATCATTTGCGTTTAATCCTTTGTGAACTACAAGGCCGGAGGGATTGACAACCTCTCTGTACTCGTTGGGAGCAAAGTTATTTGTATCTGTGTGCAGGTCCACGTTGATTGCTAATATCTGGCGCCGTTAGCAGTTGACACCTACTTGTTGAACCTAGGAGTCTCTGGGGATTCGATCCTTGGCATCTTTGCTAAGGGAAAAACTTCCACAACACTGCATCTTACACCTTCCACTTGGGGTAACCAACGAGGGGTTAGAGGCCCATCAAGAAGCTCCATGCAGATGGACTTTAAGAGTCTCTTGATTATGAATCATTTGACACGTGCGAACCATGCCTCTTGGGCAAGATGATCAAGACTCCATTCTCCGGAACAATGGAGCGAGTGACCAACTTATTGGAAATCATACATACCGATGTGTGCGGTCCAATGAGTGTTGAAGCTCGCGGAGGCTATCGTTATGTTCTCACCCTCATAGATGACTTAAGTAGATATGGGTATGTCTACTTGATGAAACACAAGTCTGAGACCTTTGAAAAGTTCAAGGAGTTTCAGAATGAGGTTGAGAATCAACATGACAGAAAAATAAAGTTCTTACGATCGGATCGTGGGGGTGAATATTTAAGTCACGAATTTGGCACGCACCTAAGGAGCTGTGGAATTGTTTCACAATTGACACCGCCCGGAACACCTCAGCGTAATGGTGTGTCCGAACATCGTAATCGTACTCTGTTGGACATGGTGCGATATATGATGTCTCTTACCGACTTACCGCTATCTTTTTGGGGTTATGCTTTAGAGACTACCGCATTCACTTTAAATAGGGCTCCGTCTAAATCTGTTGAGACGACACCGTATGAACTTTGGTTTGGCAAGAAACCTAAGCTGTCGTTTCTGAAAGTTTGGGTTGCGATGCTTATGTCAAGAAACTTCACTGAAAAGCTCGAACCCAAATCGGAAAAATGCATCTTCATAGGAAACTATTGGGTACACCTTCTACCTCAGATCCGAAGGCAAGGTCTTCGTTGCCAAGAATGGATCCTTTCTGGAGAAAGAGTTTCTCTCGAAAGAAGTAAGTGGGAGGAAAGTGGAACTTGATGAGGTGACAGTAACATCTTCCGAACCGGAAAGTAGCGCAGCGCAGGAAGTTGTTCCTGAGGTGCCTGCACCAACTAGGGAGGAAGTTAATGATGATGATCATGAAGCTTCAGATCAAGTTACTACTAAACTTCGAAGGTCCACAAGGACACGTTCCGCACCAGAGTGGTACGGTAACCCTGTCATGGAAGTCATGTTGTTAGACAACGGTGAACCTTCGAACTATGAAGAAGCGATGGCGGGCCCGGATTCCAACAAATGGCTTGAAGCCATGAAAACCGAGATAGGATCCATGTATGAAAACAAAGTATGGACTTTGGTGGACTTGCCCGATGATCGGCACGCCATAGAAAATAAATGGATCTTTAAGAACAAGACTGACGCGGATGGTAATGTGACCATCTATAAGGCTCGGCTTGTCGCTAAAGGTTAACGACAAGTTCAAGGGATTGACTACAACGAGACTTTCTCTCCCGTAGCGATGCTAAAGTCCGTCCGAATCATGTTAGCAATTGCCGCATACTATGATAATGAGATATGGCAAATGGACGTCAAAACAGCATTCCTTAATGGCTTCCTCAAGGAAGAACTGTATATGATGCAGCCGGAAGGTTTTGTCGAGCCTGAGAATGCTAACAAGGTATGCAAGCTCCAGCGCTCAATCTATGGGCTGGTGCAAGCATCTCAGAGTTGGAATATTCGCTTTAATGATGTGATCAAAGCATTTGGGTTTATACAGACTTGGGGAGAAGCCTATATTTACAAGAAAGTGAGTGGGAGCTTTGTAGCATTTCTCATATTATATGTGGATGATATATTGCTGATGGGAAATGATATAGAATTCTTGGAGAGCATAAAGGCCTACTTGAATAAGAGTTTTTCAATGAAGGACCTTGGAGAAGCTGCTTACATATTAGGCATCAAGATCTATAGAGATAGATCGAGATGCCTCATTGGTCTTTCACAAAGCACATACCTTGATAAGATATTGAAGAAGTTCAATATGGATCAGTCCAAGAAAGGGTTCTTGCCTATATTGCAAGGTATGAGATTGAGCACGGCTCAATCCCCGACCACGGCAGAAGATAGAGAAAAGATGAGTGTCATCCCCTATGCCTCAGCCATAGGCTCTATTATGTATGCCATGCTGTGTACCAGACATGATGTGAACCTTGACATAAGTTTGGTAGGGAGGTGATGGGCCTCGAACCCCTCGTTGGTTACCCCAAGTGGAAGGTGTAAGATGCAGTAAGTAGAAGTGTTTTCCCCTAGCAAAGATGCCAAGGATCGAATCCCCAGAGACTCCTAGGTTCAACAAGTAGGTGTCAATTGCTACGGCGCCAGATTAGTAGCAACCAACGTGGACCTGCACACAGATACAAATAACTTTGCTCCCAACGAGTACAGAGAGGTTGTCAATCTCTCCGGCCTTGTAGTTCACAAAGGGTTAAAAGCAATGATAGTAGTGATAGATAGTTTTTGCGATAGTAAATAATAACAGAAAGTAAATAGTGGATGTGATCAATGATGGTAATATGGACCGGAGTCTCATGATGTTCACTAGTGATGTCTCTCTCCCAAAAGATGATAAAACAGCTATGTGAGGTAAACTAATTACAGCTGGGCTATTGACAGGACCACGAACGCAAACCAATGCTGACTACATTGCAAGAAAGGTTGAGGTTCAAAGCATGGGCGGTACGCCAAAGTAAGTAGACCGAAATCCATTAATATCTACTACTAATCATCCACCTTGAGATATCTATCCAGAACATCTCGCTGGTATTAAGTTGCGAGTCCCACCCATAGTGTATACTCAATGCAACAGACAACTGCATTAAAAGAACTTTGCGTAAAGTAAACAATCCTTGCACCCGCGGGCACAAGCACCGATGTTTTCCCGCTTGTGGCAACAGCACATCCCCTAGACTCATGTTTCTGTCACTCAAGCTAGTCATCGAGGGGCATGAACCCACAATCGAGCATAATGTTCCCTCTTGGAGTCACTACCTACTACTCGGCCAAAGCAATAAATAACAACGGAGAACATGCAAGAATTACTTATGAACTAAAATATAAAAGAGGTGAATCAAATATATTACTCAAGATCAATCTGAACATAATCTCATAATCCATCGGATCCCAGCAAACTCAACATAGCAACAGCATAAGGATTACATAGGTGCCTCGATCATGTAGGGCAGCTCACGAGGACTAATTAGTGAAGCACAAGAACGGGACGAGAACATCACATAGCTACTGGTCATGGACTCATGGTCTAAGGGAGACTACTCACGAGTCATCCGGGAGGCGTCCATGGTGGTGGAGAAGCTCCCGGTGGTGATCCTCCCCTCTGGCAGGGTGCCGGGAAGAGTTCTCCTGGTGCTCCCGATCTGGGAAGCAGCGGCGGCGGCGGAACAGAGATGGGATCGCGAAAAGAAGTCCTTTTCTGAGGGTTTCGGAGAGTCCTTTAAATATATGCCAAAGTAGGGCACCGGGGGAGCCTCGGGGGGCCCAGGCGCCCCCCCGGCGCGGCCCAGGGGGGGCGCCCACAGGGCGCCTGGAGCCCCTGTGGCCCCCCCAGGCTGCCCTTCGGACACAGTGTTGTTTCCGTATCGCTGATTTTTTATATAATTTTTCTGGATTTTTCTGGGCAGTTCTCGAAACGTGAAAACCTGAAATACAAAAACAGCCGAAAACAGAAACTAGCACTGGGGTGCACTGGATTAGTAAGTTAGTCCAAATATGATCAAAAGTGTATGGAAGTGTATGAATATCATAGCAATATCACCCAAAAGTGGCATGGAGCAAGCAGAAATTATAGATACGTTTTGGACGTATCAACATCCCCAAGCTTAATTCCTGCTCGTCCTCGAGTAGGTAAATGATAACAAGAATAATTTCTGTGGTGACATGCTATTAACCATATAGGACTTTCTCATAGTCATATGACAAAAGCTTACTGAGACAATGATTCTAAAGTAATTAAGTTGCCTCAAGAGAAAATCCCAAATGACTGAAAGTTTTACAACATGAAACTGAAACATCAAAAAGATTTGCAATGAACATGATGTGCAAATATGATAAAGTGATATCTAGCTTGCCCCCTTTAGTGATGCAAAACATAAGTGCAGGGGCACCTTCAAGGTTTAAGTGATGACTAGATACAATCATTTCAGAATAAACGATATCACAATCATGCAAAAGACAATGCTACTTTGGAACAATGCACATTACACTCAGAATGACAATCATGCTCTCAGTAGTTGGTGCTTTAACATAAAGGTAAAAGAAAGGTTAAGTGCTAAAGCTTTTTATTTGAAAACATGGAAGCAATTGTGTCAACGGTAGTAGTACTTTATATGTGTCATGCATAAAACATCCTATAAGTTGCAAGCCTCATGCATCGAATACTAATAGTGCTCGCTCCTTGTCCTAATTAGCTCGGATTTCAATGGGTTATCATTGCATTACATATGTTTTAACCAAGTGTCACAAAGGGGTACCTCTATGACACCTGTACAAAGGTCCAAGGAGATAGATCGCATTTGATTTCTCGTTTTTGATAGATCTCAACTTGAGGACATCCATACCGGGACAACATAGAAAATAGATGATGGACTCCTCTTTAATGCATAGGCATATTCTCATGAGAGATTGAGGATTAAGGTCCAAGCTAAAACTTCCACCATGATGCATGGCTTTGGTTGGCGGCCCAATGTTCTTCTCTAACAATATGCATAGTTATTCAACCCACGGTAAATCACCCTTACTTCAGACAAGACGAACATGCATAGCAACTCACATGATTTTCAACAAAAGTGTGACAGTTGATGGCGTCCCCAGAAACATGGTTACAGCTCAGCAAGCAACTTATAAGAAATAAGATACATAGGCAACATATTCTTTACCACAATAGTTTTTAGGCTACTTTCCCATGAGCTATGTATTGCATTGTTAGTTTGCTTAGTACAGGTGGAGGTTAGAAAAAGACTGGGAGCGACCAACTAAGAGAGCAATGACGGTCATAATCATGCAGAGCGACAAAGCAATATTGAATCAGGCATGGCAGTTATATCGCTACTTAGAAATAAAAGATCATCAAGGCTTGACAGACTTTCTTTACAGTCTTAAATATGCGTGAGCATACGCCAAGTCAATCAAAATAAATTCTCGAAGGAAGATATTACTAAACCATACCACATCATAGGCAAACAAACCAAGTTGGTACTCCAATAACACATTGGGAACCCCTCAGCTATTTGAGATTAACCAAAAGAAAACCTGAACTACTAAGCACCATCATGAAAGTAGCATCTTTATCATAGACACATTAACCAATGCAACGGAAGCAAACTCTCTTAATAAGGTGAGCATGGTAATTAAAGAGAGTTCAAGCAACCAACTAAATAAAAGTTCTTGAAAAGATAAGCATGAATACTAAGAGCAGAGTATGATAGTAGCTATTAAAAGATAAAGAACACACACAGCATAGATAGACATGAAAATTCTATGTTATGTTCTAGGTAGAAGTGGAGCGTGTTTCTCTCCCACATAAAGGAATGCTGGGTTCCGACTCATTATGAAAAACTAAAAAGAAAACTAAAAGCAAGACGCTCAAAGCATAGCACATAACACATGAAGTGATAAAAATATAGCGGAACGAAAGACGAACTGATAATGTTGATGGAGAAGGAGATGCACGGGGGCATCCCCAAGCTTAGACGCTTGAGTCTCCTTGAATATTTCTTGGGGGTGCACGGGGGCATCCCCAAGCTTGAGCGCTTGACACTCCTGAATCTTTTTATCATCTTCCTTCGCACACTTGAAAACTCCCTTCATACATAACTCATCATAATCTGATTAGCGAGGTTAGTACCCTTAATAGAATAATTATACCTTGCTGGAAATAAGGATATTCTTGAAGTTCTACTGTTTCTCAAGATTGGCAAAAGGTTTTTGCAAAGAAAAAGCAAGTTCTTAATTTGCAAAGTGAAGGTAAGGCAAAACAGGACAGAATCTGTGAAAAACAGAACAGCAGGCAGTAATTGACCTGTTCGGGATACTTCTGCAACTCAAATCAAAAAACTCAGAACTGACGCACGAAAGACAATTATATAGAGAACGCTGTCGAAAAAATTCAGACCAAAAAGATGATCTGGTGATTTTATACGAATTTTTCTATCCAAGGACAGAATCTGTTTCCTGGACAGCACCTCACAACTTTTGAACTTTTTAGCAATCGGAGGCTATACTTGGCACAAATATGAAAAGCAAAGATACAATGATGATGCTACAGCAGTAAACAACATCAAGACACAACAAAAGCAAAAAATTTATTCATGTGGGCTGCCTCCCAAAAGCGCTTTCTTTTATGCCTTTAAGCTAGGCATAATGCATAGATCAAGTTTTATCAAGAGTAAAAGAATAACTAGCCCATACAACGGACTCAAAAGGTAACTTGACCTTCTTACGAGGGAAGTGTTCCATCCCTTTCTTGAGAGGAAACTGAAATTTTATATTACCCTCTTTCATGTCAATGACAGCACCAACGGTGCGCAAAAAGGGACGTCCCAAAATAATTGGACATGAAGGATCACATTCAATATCCATAATAGTGAAATCAACGGGCACATAATTATCATTGACAACAATAAGAACATCGTCGATCCTCCCCAAAGGTTTCTTTATGGAAGAATCAACGAGACGAACACCAAAAGAACAAGAATCAAAAGGTTTCAATTTAAGCATATCATATATCCTTTTGGGCATAACAGAGGTACTAGCACCAACATCACATAATGCATAACAAGAGAAGTCATTCAAATAAATTTTTATCATAGGATCCCAACCATCTTCTAGCTTTCTAGGTATGGAGGCTTCTACTCTAAGTTTCTCCTCCCTAGCTTTGATAAGAGCATTAGTGATATGCTCTGTGAAGGCAAGGTTAAGCGTGCTAGTGCGGGGATCTCTAGACATCTTGTGAAGGAAATCAATAACTTCGATAAGAGTGCAATTATCAAAATCAAGGTCACGAGCATCAAGTAAAGTGGTAGTGGTGTCCTTAAGGTTCACTTGGTTGGTAGTTTCTATAGCATCACCATTAATAGGTCCATTGGGACCAGGAGTACATTGGGTGCTAAGAGTGTGAACATCCTCAATAACTTGGATAGTAGCAACATTGTGGTTGGTAGGAAGGCTCTTAATTCTTTCCTCTTCCTCCCTTTCTCTAGCCCATCTTTCTTTAAGCTTAGCCATCATCCTAATGTTTTCATTAATTTGCACTTGAGTAGCATTAATAGGGATGACTTCCCTCTCTTTAAGAGGAGAAGTTTCAATTTTTAGCAATTTTAACTCATTGGCTAAGTGGTCTACCTTAAAAGAAAGATCATCTAGTTTATGTAGTTTCTCTTCTACATTCTTATTAAAGGCTTTTTGGGTAGTGATGAAATCTCTAAGCATGGTCTCTAGTTCAGTATTGGAGTTCTTGGTACTAGGATAAGCATTGTTGTTCCCATAAGAGTTAGAGGGGAACGGTCTAGAATTGTTACCAAAGTTACTCCTATAAGCATTGTTGTTGAAATTGTTTCTAGAGATAAAGTTCACATCTACTTGTTCTTGAGCAATCAAAGAATTTAAAGGAACATCACAAGGATCAACGGTAGATTGCTTCGAAAGTAGAGACATGATCAAGTCAACTTTTTCATTAAGGGAGGAAATCTCCTCGACAGAGTTTACCTTCCTACCTGTTGGAGCGCGTTCGGTGTGCCATTGGGAATACTTGGTCATCATCTCATCGAGAAGCTTTGTGGCAGCACCAAGTGTAGTTGACATAAAAGTTCCTCCCGCGGCCGAATCTAACAAGTTCCGCGAGGTAAAGTTCAAGCCTGCATAAATAGTTTGGATAACCATCCAAGTAGTCAAACCGTGAGTAGGGCAGTTCTTGATAAGAGACTTCATACGTTCCCAAGCTTGGGCAACGTGTTCATTATCCAATTGTTTAAAATTCATGATGTTACTTCTAAGTTGGATAATTTTAGCAGGTGGATAGTATTTTCCAATAAAAGCATCTTTGCACTTGTCCCATGAATCTATGCTATTTCTAGGCAAAGACTGAAACCAAATTTTAGCCCCTCCTCTCAAGGAGAAAGGAAAAAGCTTAAGCTTAACAATATTACCATCTATTTCTTGGTACTTTTGCATATCACAAAGTTCTAGAAAGTTGTTCAAGTGTAAAGCAGCATCATCTCCAGCACCGGAGAATTGTTCTCTCATGACTAAGTTCAGTAAAGCAGGTTTAATTTCATATGAAGGTGCTGAAGTGGCAGGTGTAGTGATAGGTGTGCTGATAAAGTCATCGTTGTTGAGACTAGTGAAGTCACACAACTTGGTGTTCTCGGTGGAACCCATAGTAGCAAGCAAGCAAGATAACTATTTTTGTGATTTTTGAAAAAAAGGAACTAAAGCAAAAATGAAAGGTAAACTAACAAGACTAAAAAGCAAAGGTAAAAGATAGCATGCAACTCCCCTATCCTGAAGAGTGGAGTCCCCGGCAACGGTGCCAGAAAATACTCCTTGATGGGCCTCGAACCCCTCGTTGGTTACCCCAAGTGGAAGGTGTAAGATGCAGTAAGTAGAAGTGTTTTCCCCTAGCAAAGATGCCAAGGATCGAATCCCCAGACACTCCTAGGTTCAACAAGTAGGTGTCAATTGCTACGGCGCCAGATTAGTAGCAACCAACGTGGACCTGTACACAGATACAAATAACTTTGCTCCCAACGAGTACAGAGAGGTTGTCAATCTCTCCGGCCTTGTAGTTCACAAAGGGTTAAAAGCAATGATAGTAGTGATAGATAGTTTTTGCGATAGTAAATAATAACGGAAAGTAAATAGTGGATGTGATCAATGATGGTAATATGGACCGGAGTCTCATGATGTTCACTAGTGATGTCTCTCTCCCAAAAGACGATAAAACAGCTATGTGAGGTAAACAAATTACAGCTGGGCAATTGACAGGACCACGAACGCAAACCAATGCTGACTACATTGCAAGAACGGTTGAGGTTCAAAGCATGGGCGGTACGCCAAAGTAAGTAGACCGAAATCCATCAATATCTACTACTAATCATCCACCTTGAGATATCTATCCAGAACATCTCGCTGGTATTAAGTTGCGAGTCCCACCCATAGTGTAAACTCAATGCAACAGACAACTGCATTAAAAGAACTTTGCGTAAAGTAAACAATCCTTGCACCCGCGGGCGCAAGCACCGATGTTTTCCCCCTTGTGGCAACAGCACATCCCCTAGACTCATGTTTCTGTCACTCAAGCTAGTCATCGAGGGGCATGAACCCACAATCGAGCATAACGTTCCCTCTTGGAGTCACTACCTACTACTCGGCCAAAGCAATAAATAACAACGGAGAACATGCAAGAATTACTTATGAACTAAAATATAAAAGAGGTGAATCAAATATATTACTCAAGATCAATCTGAACATAATCTCATAATCCATCGGATCCCAGCAAACTCAACATAGCAACAGCATAAGGATTACATAGGTGCCTCGATCATGTAGGGCAGCTCACGAGGACTAATTAGTGAAGCACAAGAACGGGAGGAGAACATCACATAGCTACTGGTCATGGACTCATGGTCCAAGGGAGACTACTCACGAGTCATCCGGGAGGCGTCCATGGTGGTGGAGAAGCTCCCGGTGGTGATCCTCCCCTCCGGCAGGGTGCCGGGAAGAGTTCTCCTGGTGCTCCCGATCTTGGAAGCGGCGGCGGCGGCGGAACAGAGATGGGATCGCGAAAAGAAGTCCTTTTCTGAGGGTTTCAGAGAGTCCTTTAAATATATGCCAAAGTAGGGCACCAGGGGAGCCTCGGGAGGCCCAGGCGCCCCCCCCCGGCGCGGCCCAGGGGGGGGCGCCCACAGGGCGCCTGTAGCCCCTGTGCCCCCCAGGCTGCCCTTCGGACGCAATGTTGTTTCCGTATCGCTGATTTTTTATATAATTTTTCTGGATTTTTCTGGGCAGTTCTCGAAACGTGAAAACCTGAAATACAAAAACAGCCGAAAACAGAAACTGGCACTGGGGTGCACTGGATTAGTAAGTTAGTCCAAATATGATCAAAAGTGTATGGAAGTGTATGAATATCATAGCAATATCACCCAAAAGTGGCATGGAGCAAGCAGAAATTATAAATACGTTTTGGACGTATCAGGAGGTACCAAAGTGATCCCAGTATGGAACACTGGACAGCGGTCAAGAACATTCTGAAGTACCAGAAAAGGACTAAGGATATGTTTCTCGTTTAGGGAGGTGACGAAGAGCTCGTTGTAAAGGGTTACGTCGATGCTAGCTTCGACACAGATCTGGATGACTCCAAGTCACAAACCGGATACATGTATATTTTGAATGGTGGGACAGTCAGCTGGTGCAGTTGCAATCAAAGCGTCGTGGCGCATTCTACATGTGAAGTGGAGTACATAGCTGCTTGTGAAGCAGCGCAGGAAGGAGTCTGGATGAAGGAGTTCATCACCGACCTAGGAGTCATTCCTAGCGCGTCGGGCCCGATGACTCTCTTCTGTGACAACACTGGAGCTATTGCCATTGCCAAGGAGCCCAGGTTTCACAGGAAGACCAAGCACATCAAGCGTCGTTTCAACTCCATCCGGAATTATATTCAAGATGGAGACATAGATATTTGTAAAGTGCATACGGATCTGAATGTCATAGACCCGTTGACTAAACCTCTTCCACGAGAAAAACATGATCAACACCAGAACTCTATGGGTGTTCGATTCATCACAATGTAACTAGATTATTGACTCTAGTGCAAGTGGGAGACTGTTGGAAATATGCCCTAGAGGCAATAATAAAATGGTTATTATTATATTTCCTTGTTCATGATAATTGTCTGTTATTCATGCTTGAATTGTATTATCCGGAAACAGTGATACATGTGTGAATACATAGACCACAACGTGTCCCTGGTAAACCTCTAGTTACTAGCTCGTTGATCAACAGATGGCTACGGTTTCCTGGCCATGGACATTGGATGTCATTGATAACGAGATCACATCATTAGGAGAATGATGTGATGGACAAGACCCAATCCTAAGCCTAGCACAAGATCGTGTAGTTCGTAATGCTAAAGCTTTTCCAATGTCAAGTATCTTTTCCTTAGACCATGAGGTTGTGCAACTCCCGGACACCGTAGAGATACTTTGGGTGTGCCAAACGTCACAACGTAACTAGGTGGCTATAAAGGTACGCAACGGGTATCTCCGAAAGTATCTGTTGAGTTGGCACGAACCGAGACTGGGATTTGTCACTCCGTATGACGGAGAGGTATCTCTGGGCCCACTCGGTAAGACATCATCATAATGAGCTCAATGTGACTAAGGAGTTGGTCACGGGATGATGTATTACGGAATGAGTAAAGAGACTTGCCATGACGAGATTGAACAAGGTATCGGTATACCGACGATCGAATCTCGGGCAAGTACTATACCGATAGACAAAGGGAATTGTATACGGGATTGATTGAATCCTTGACATCGTGGTTCATCCGATGAGATCATCGAGGAACATGTAGGAACCAATATGGGTATCCAGATCCCGCTATTGGTTATTGACCGGAGAGTCGTCTCGGTCATGTCTACGTGTCTTCCGAACCCGTAGGGTCTACACACTTAAGGTTCGGTGACGCTAGGGTTGTAGAGATATATGCACACGGTAAACCGAATGTTGTTCGGAGTCCCGGATGAGATTCCGGCGTCACGAGGAGTTCCGGAATGGTCCGGAGGTAAAGAATTATTAATAGGAAGTCAAGTTTCGGCCATCGGGAGAGTTTCGGGGGGGGGGGGCACCGGTAGTGTACCGGGACCACCGGAAGGGTCCCCGGGGTCCAGCGGGTGGGGCCATCTATCCCAGAGGGGCCCATGGGCCGTAGGGGGAGGGGAACCAGCCCATAGTAGGCTGGCGCACCCCCCTTGGGCTTCCCCCCTGCGCCTAGTGTTGGGAACCCTAGGGTGGGGGCGCCCCACATGCCTTGGGGGGCAAGCCTCCCCCCTTGGCCGCCGCCTCCCTAGGAGATTGCATCTCCTAGGGCCGGTGCCCCCCCTGGACCCTATATATAGTGGGGGAGGGAGGGAGGGCAGCTGCACCCTTGCTCTTGGCGCCTCCCTCTCCCTCCCGTTACACCTCTCCCTCCTCCCGCGGTGCTTGGCGAAGCCTTGCAGAATTTATGTTGCATCCACCACCACGCCGTCGTGCTGCTGTATCTCCATCAACCTCTCCTCCCCCTTGCTGGATCAAGAAGGAGGAGACGTCGCTGCACCGTACGTGTGTTGAACGCGGAGGTGCCGTCCGTTCGGTGCTGGGATCATCGGTGATTTGGATCACGACGAGTACGACTCCATCATCCACGTTCTCTTGAACGCTTCCGCTCGCGATCTACAAGGGTATGTAGATGCACTCCTTTATCCCTCTTTGCTAGATGACTCCTTAGATTGATCTTGGTGAAGCGTAGAATTTTTTTGAATTCTGCTACGTTCCCCAACACTTCAATGGTGCATGACCATAAAAGATATTATTCATAAAAATAGAACAACCATTATTCTCTGATTTAAATGAATAACCATCTCGCAACAAACAAGATCCAGATATAATGTTCATGCTTAACGCTGGTACCAAATAAAAATTAGTTAGGTCTAAAACTAATCCCGAAGGTAGATGTAGAGGTAGCGTGCCGACGACGATCACATCGACTTTGGAACCATTTGCCACGCGCATCGTCACCTCGTCCTTAGCCAATCTACGTTTAATCCGTAGTCCCTGTTTCGAGTTACAAATATTAACAACCGAACCGGTATCAAATACCCAGGTACTACTACGAGCATTAGTAAGGTACACATCAATAACATGTATATCACATATACCTTTGTTCACCTTGCCATCCTTCTTATCCTCCAAATACTTGGGGCAGTTCCGCTTCCAGTGTCCAGTCCCTTTGCAGTAGAAGCACTCAGTTTCAAGCTTGGCTCTAGACTTGGGTTTCTTCACGGGAGTAGCAACTGTCTTGCTATTCTTCTTGAAGTTCCCCTTCTTTCCCTTGCCTTTTTTCTTGAAACTAGTGGTCTTGTTAACCATCAACACTTGATGCTCCTTTTTGATTTCTACCTCCGCAGCCTTGAGCATAGCGAAGAGCTCGAGAATTGTCTTTTGCATCCCTTGCATATTATAGTTCATCACGAAGCCTTTATAGCTTGGTGGCAGTGATTAAAGAACTCTATCAATAACACTATCCTCGTCAACTTTGCAACCAAGTTGAGTCATATGATTGTAGTACCCATACATTCTGAGCAAGTGTTCACTGATAGAACTATTATCCTCCATCTTGCAGCTATAGAACTTATTGGAAATCTCATATTTCTCAATCCGGGCATTTGCTTGAAATATTAACTTCAACTCCTGGAACATCGCATATGGTCCATGACGTTCAAAACGTCATTGAAGTCCCGGTTCTAAGTCGTAAAGCATGGCACACTGAACTATCGTGTAGTCATCAG
This sequence comes from Secale cereale, assembly GCA_902687465.1. Classification (NCBI taxonomy): domain Eukaryota; kingdom Viridiplantae; phylum Streptophyta; class Magnoliopsida; order Poales; family Poaceae; genus Secale; species Secale cereale. Next base: position 64,808,500 of record LR738711.1, read on the forward strand.
ACCACGTCTGCCAGACGTTCAAAGCATCTACGTTAGCGGGAGGGGGCTTGTCACCTAGCGGTGCTTCAAGGACATAATTCTTCTGTGCAGCAATGAGGATAATCCTCAAGTTACGGACCCAGTCCGTGTAATTGCTACCATCATCTTTCAACTTAGTTTTCTCTAGGAATGCATTAAAATTCAAAGGAACGGTAGCACGGGCCATTGATCTACAACAACATAGATATGCAAAAACTATCAGGACTAAGTCCATGATAAATTAAAGTTCAATTAATCATATTACTTAAAGAACTCCCACTTAGATAGACATCCCTCCGGTCATCTAAATGATCACGTGATCCAAATCAACTAAACCATGTCCGATCATCACGTGAGATGGAGTAGTTTCAATGGTGAACATCTTATGTTGATCATATCTACTATATGATTCACGCTCGACCTTTCGGTCTAAAGTGTTCCGAGGCCATATCTGCATATGCTAGGCTCGGCAAGTTTAACCCGAGTATTCTGCGTGTGCAAAACTGGCTTACACCCGTTGTATTTGAACGTAGAGCTTATCACACCTGATCATCACATGGTGTCTTGGCACGACGAACTTTCGCAACGGTGCGTACTCAGGGAGAACACTTATACCTTGAAATTTTGTAAGGGATCATCTTATAATGCTACCGTCGTACTAAGCAAAATAAGAAGCATAATAAGATAAACATCACATGCAATCAAAATATGTGACATGATATGGCCATCATCATCTTGTGCTTTTGATCTCCATCTTCAAAGCACCGTCATGATCACCTTCGTCACCGGCGCGACACCTTGATCTCCATCGTAGCATCGTTGTCGTCTCGCCAACTATTGCTTCCACGACTATCGCTGTCGCTTAGTGATAAAGTAAAGCAATTACATGGCGACTGTATTTCATGCAATAAAGCAACAACCATATGGCTCCTGCGAGTTGCCGATAACTTTACAAAACATGATCATCTCATACAATAACATATAACTCATCATGTCTTGACCATATCACATCATAACATGCCCTGCAAAAACAAGTTAGACGTCCTCTACTTTGTTGTTGCAAGTTTTACGTGGCTGCTACGGGCTTAGCAAGAACCGTTCTTACCTACGCATACAAAAACCACAACGATTTTTCATCAAGTATGTGCTGTTTTAACCTTCACAAGGACCGGGCGTAGCCACACTTGATTCTGCTAAAGTGAGAGAGACAGACACATGCCAATCACCTTTAAGCAACGAGTGCTCATAACGGTGAAACCAGTCTCGCGTAAGCGTGCGCGTAATGTCGGTCCGGGCGCTTCATCTCACAATACCGCCGAACCAAAGTATGACATGCTGGTAAGCAGTATGACTAGTATCGTCCACAACTCATCGTGTTCTACTCGTGCATATCATCTACGCATAGACCTGGCTCATGATGCCACTGTTGGGGAACGTAATATTTTAAAATTTTCCTACGATCACGCAAGATCTATCTACCAGATGCATAGCAACGAAAGGGGAGAGTGTGTCTACGTACCCTCGTAGACCAAAAGCGGAAGCGTCAAGTGACGCGGTTGGTGTAGTCGAAATTCTTCGCGATTCAACCGATCAAGCAGCGAACGTACGGCACGTCCGCGTTCAGCACACGTTCAACTTGATGACGTCCCACGAGCTCTTGATGCAGTTGAGCTTCACGGGAGAGTTTCGTCAGCACGACGGCGTGGTGACGGATATGATGAAGTTACCGACGCAGGGCTTTGCCTAAGCATTGCAACAGTATGACCAAGGTGTGTTTCTGTGGAGGGGGGCACCGCACACGGCTGGAGAGATCAACTTGTGTGTTCTAGGGTGCCCCCCTGCCCCTGTATATAAAGGAGAAAGGGGGAGGCCGGCCGGCCCTCCTATGGCGCGCCTAGAGGAGCAATCCTACTAGGAATAGGATTGCAATCCTATTCCTAGTAGGAATCACCAAGAGGGAGAGATGGGGAAGGAAGGAGAGGGAGAGGGAGAAGGAAAGGGGCGCCCCCTCCTTTCCTTGTCCAAATCGGACCAAGGGGGAGGGGCGTGCGGCCCAGCCCTGGCTGGCCCTCTCTATTTCCACTAAAGCCCATTAGGGCCCATAGCTTCCCCGGGGGGGGTTCCGGTAAACCCCCCGGCACTCCGGTTTATTCCGAAACTTTTCGGAACACTTCCGGTGTCCGAATATAGTCGTCCAATATATCAATCTTTACGTCTTGGACATTCCGAGACTCCTCGTCATGTTCGTGATCTTATCCGGAACTCCAAACTACCTTCGGTACATCAAAACTCATAAACTCATAATACCGATCGTCATCAAATGTTAAGCGTGCGGACCCTATGGGTTCGAGAACTATGTAGGCATGATCGAGACTCATCTCCGGTCAATAACCAATAGCGGAACCTGGATGCTCATATTGGCTCCTACATATTCTACGAAGATCTTTGTCGGTCAAACCGCATAACAACATACGTTGATCCCTTTGTCATTGGTATGTTACTTGCCCGAGATTCGATCGTCCGTATCTCAATACCTAGTTCAATCTCGTTACCGGCAAGTCTCTTTACTCGTTCCGTAATACATCATACCGTGACTAACTCATTAGTCATTTGCTTGCAAGGCTTATTATGATGTGTATTACCGAGAGGGCCCAGAGATACCTCTCCGACACTCGGAGTGACAAATCATATTCTTGATCTATGCCAACACCACGAACACCTTCGGAGACACCTGCAGAGCATCTTTATAATCACCTAGTTACGTTGTGACGTTTGATAGCACACAAGGTGTTCCTCCGGTATACGGGAGTTGCATAATCTCATAGTCATAGGAACATGTATAAGTCATGAAGAAAGCAATAGCAGTAAAACTAAATGATCATAGTGCTAAGCTAACGGATGAGTCTTGTCCATCACATCATTCTCCTAATGATGTGATCCCGTTGATCAAATGACAACTCATGTCTATGGCTAGGAAACATAACCATCTTTGATCAATGAGCTAGTCTAGTAGAGGCATACTATAGGGACATATTGTTTTGTCTATGTATTCACACATGTACTAAGTTTCCGGTTAATACAATTCTAGCACGAATAAAAGACATTTATCATGATATAAGGAAATACAAATAACATCTTTATTGCCTCTAGGGCATATTTCCTTCAACATGTAAGGACTTTTTAGGGACTTGGAACTTATAAGTTGGGACAAAAAAAAATCCTAGGACTTATGAACCAAACAGAGCTGAATATATTTGCTTTCATGTACTGATGCTTATGGCAACGGTTAGCTCCTCGTGTGGGGGAAATGTGAGATAGCAATATCTCCCATGCACCCTAGTATGTTTTCTTTTCTCTTTTAAGTTTAGTTGTCCAGGATTAGTGTTGTTCTCAACTAAAATCCATTTCCAGAGCATCTTTCCCTATGATTCTGTTGTTCACCACCTAGCATTCATCGCTATATGTGAAGAATATTAAATATGAGGATTGATATCTGTTCACAATTGCTTGGACCAAGATAGATTTCATTAGTTTTTGATGGTACATGAATTTCAATTTATTTTGTTTTGAATCAAGTTTTTCAGTAGACATTAAACAACAAGCACGAAAGTTCAGATGGGCCATCGTATATCCATTGGAGAAAAGAAGGAATATATTTCACGAGACAGGTGCTGGTAATTTTGATTTGGACTGTCCTATAACTGAACTGGTGTGCTTGTTATGTTGCCACTGGACCAGGGGTTGGCGAGTTCATGTCTGTTGTGGATGCTTGGTGCTGATCCATTGAGCTCACTCCTCCTAAAAATGATGACGTCTGGTATTGATATTAGAGCATCTACAGCGGGACATGGTAAATCCGGTCCCTCAATGCCCGTGAACGCGTTCGGGCGCGTCCGCGGGCACTGACGGGTCAGTCCTTAAATTCCGTCGTCAACATCCGTGTACCTCATATCTGATCCTCTATATCAATAATAAACCATGCAATGTTAATAAAAACTACGTAAACCATGAGCGAACATAGAAACAGAAGCCATGTGACCCTATTAATTTTGCTCTCACTATCTTTCTCAGTCGATGGTGTACTTTCACAGACGCATTTAACATAGGAAATCAATACGCGCGAGCAGACACATAAAAACAAAGGAAGCATAACATCATACACAAACCATGTTTGACTTTTCGCCGATGACCTAAGCTAATGCAAATTTGTAGTTTTTATTTGCCGGGAATATACAAATTTGTAGTTGATTAAACACAAATATCTTATCACAAGAGATTGAAATTATTATGATGCTCTTTATTACTTCCTCCGTTCCTAAATATAGGTCTTTGTAGAGATTTCACTATGGACTATATACGGAGCAAAATGGATGAATCTACTTCTAAAATGCATCTATATACATCCGTATGTGGTTTTTAATGAAATCTCTACAAAGACTTATATTTAGGAACGGAGGGAGTAGAATTTAACACACATCACGATGCCTACAAGCCATTTGTCCATCGATTGATGCACCATGCATCCTTATTCATGATCGAGCTAGTTAGAAATTACACGACCACTCCATATCCGGCCTGTAGAGTGGGGCAGTACGGGCTGCCATGGATGGTCGGTAGGTTGCACTCCTGCGGGGCCACGAGGGTGGCGGCGTAGCTCCTTTGAGTCACCCTAGGGCAGTTGGGCATGTCCTTAAGGTATCCACCCTCGAACACACCCTGCTGAGTAACTACCCCATCTATGAGGATACGCAGGGCTTCGCACCGGCAGTACGCCGGGATGGCCAGCAGCTCGTCGCAGCAACGCCTCTTCATGTCCCAGGTGAAGAGTCGGGGGCCTACATGGCAGATTTGACTGACCACATAGGTGCGGCAGGCTCCGAGGGGGTTGTGTGGCATCGCCAGCCCTGGAACACACTGACCCCCGACACTGGCAGAGGCGGCGGCGAGAATGGCAAGCATGACGGCGGCCCAGAGGACGAGCTGGTGCTTGAACGCCATTTTTCTTTTGAAATGCAAGGGATGTTGTTGGAGCTCCTAGCTAGACGGGTCACATGTATATATACTGAAATGAAGAGTGGCAAGCAGCTGGCATAGTAAGTACCGATGTGCTTTCTGTTAGTAGTTGGAGTGCCGCGACATGGAGATTTTGATGCCGTACGATGAAAGGGTGGCTTGTTAACCTTTCATGCTAACAGAATCTGGAGCTTTGTGCTAACAAAATTCGGAGGGGGATGCAAAAGTTGGGGTTTGAGTGGAAGAATAACCATATTTACATGGGTTTCCTACCTTTCGCAGTGTGCTTGGCATGAGTTATCCTATCATATTACGTGGCAAAGGGCTACATCCCTGGTTCATGTGCCATTCTCTTCCACGTTTCTTCATAGTGTAATCTAGCACATAAAGTAAACTCTCGTTTGGTTTATGCGTGGAGATCGTGTCTGCAGCCGAGAGGATCCAATCTCATGACCTGGCGAAAGAGTGTACCCAACTGACCAGTCGAGCATGAGGGAGTTACGTTAGTCAGTAGGTTAGCATCTCTATATATTTGTACACATTTTTTTCGAATTCGAAGTTCATTTAAATTATTTTAGGCATAAAAACCCTGATTTTCCAAGATTTTCTAGAAACCGGTCATTTCAGATCCACCCTGAAAACAAAAGAATCGAGAAACGGAATTACTCTACGTACAATAGGTTGTACTCCCGGAGGCCGGAGCTCAGCAACAACCAATTTCATCGCATTGCACACCTCGTCACCGTATTCAGTCTGCGGCTGCATCAGCTTCATCCACCACTTCCTGAAAAAACATTTGGTAAAGTCGGGAGGTATCGGAAGGGGGTTCTGTATTTGTTCAGTAAGTACTAGCACTACCGTTCATTTTTCATGCCATCCACCTAGCATCGAGGCCAAACTATCTATATCAAAATAATACAGAAATTTGTTGCAACAAAAGTAGGACTACAAGCTATGACCAACATCGAGGGACCCAACCATTAGTTTTTTTAGAACAAAGACGCCAGATGCGTCCGGCTTTAAATTAATATTAATAAAGTCCACAACATGCAGCGTACCACTACTTACGATTACATCACCAAAGCCATCCAGGCCATAGAAACGAAACGACGTCCGAGGTTCATAGTCGAAGAGGCCGCGAGCAATATTACAAGGCCACGGGCCCTACAAAGCGCAAAGGCTCGCGAGAAAAACAAAATGGACCACTCCACTAGGCCGTGGTCGCCGGCTCCTTAGCCAAAACATAAACTTGCGGTAGACGTTCTTGGGCATGCTTCATCAGCTCAACATCCTTGGGCCTCCCCAACGGACTCTAGTGCTGTAGAAACAAGTTGCATTTGTAGATGATACTAGATCATGTTGACGCGCGTTGCCGCGCCCGTTCATTTTTGTAATGAATTAATTAAGATATCCGTAAATACATGAAGCTACCAAACACGAATGTTGAATTTGCATAACTTGATTCATACATTTGGGTCTGTGGTTGTAGTATGGAAGCGAAGATTGCGCGCACATTGCCATGCCACGACCATCCATTTTGATGAACGAACGTTACATGTATATGAGAAATGTTGACGGATTAATTCCTTTGAAATTCCAACATTCATTCATGGTATGAGATTGAAAAGAATAAACACACATATAGTCATAAAAAAAGATGATCTGATACTTGAACTCTTGCCAGAGCATTGCGCTAGTTAATAAAGCTTGGAAAAATGTGAGGAAGATCAATTGAAGCCTTCCTCGGCAACCACATAACAAAATTTCTGAAGGATTGCCTTGATATTTCTAAGTGACATGGTGCAATTTTCCGTCGGCGTTATTTCTTCACGTTTTCTAATGAAATATCCTTTCTTTAATTAGGAGCCATCTTTAGCACAAGAGTGACCTGGCTGGTTCTTGTTTCTGAAGTCCAAACAAAAACAATGGCAATGGATAGTTGAAGTGAGTTTAGATTAGGGTTGCGTGGGGCATAGCCTCCACATATCTCGTATATATATAGGACCAACAATACAGAGTTAGGTTACAATACGACAGGTATACGAAACCGTTTCCAACACACCCCTCAATCTGAACTACTACTACATACAAGGTTCAGATTGGACCGGAAACGTTCTAACATCTGTCGTGTGGCTGGTTTAGTAAATACATCAGCCAGTTGGTCATTAGTCGAGATGAACCTGACATCTAAAACACCAGAAGCAACGCGCTCACGCACAAAGTGAAAATCTATCTCTATGTGCTTGGTTCTTGCGTGAAAGACTGGATTTGCCGTCAGGTATGTAGCCCCAAGATTATCACACCATAGAATGGCGGTACGCTGCTTGAAAACGCCAAGCTCCTTGAGTAAGATCTCTACCCAGATTGCTTCAGCTGCTCCATTAGCTAAAGCTTTATATTCTGCCTCCGTACTCGATCTAGAGACGGTTGGCTGTTTCTTGGAACTCCATGAGACAAGATTTGATCCAACGAACACAACAAAACCACTAGTGGAACGGTGGTCATCAATGCATCCAGCCCAATCAGCATCCGTGAAAATACTGACACCAGTGGAAGGAGATTTACGAATCCTCAATCCCGTACTCAAAGTCCCTTTGACATAACGCAATATACGCTTGACAGCTTCCCAATGATCATTAGTTGGCTGTGATAAATACAGGCAAACCTTGTTGACTGCAAAGGACAGGTCGGGACGAGTGAGTGTCAAATACTGAAGGCCTCCAACAATGCTGCGATATCGAGTGGCATCCTCAACACCCAAGGGAGTGCCGACCTCACGAGCCAGATGCTCAGTGGCAAATAATGGTGTAGAGGTAGGCCTACAATTCTCCATACTCACACGATGAAGAAGATCAAGTGCATACTTTCTTTGAGTCAGCGTCATGCCCCCTGAATTGTAGGACACCTCAAGCCCCAAAAAATACTGGAGAGAACCAAGATCCTTAATAGGAAAACTCTCACAGAGAGATCGCACCAGTCGATCAACCACAGCCGGAGTGGAACCAGCAATGACAATATCATCAACATACACAAGCATGTATATCTGGACCCCATGCGCAGCAAAGATGAACAGAGATGCGTCCGCCTTTGAAGGAACAAAACCAAGCTCAAGAAGAGGCGAGCATACCAAGCACGTGGCGACTGTTTGAGACCATAGAAAGCCCGTTGCAACTTGCACACATGCGAAGGAAACCGAGCATCTTCAAAGCCTGGTGGTTGCTGCATATAAACGTTCTCGGAAATAAAACCATGAAGAAAGGCATTGCTGACATCAATTTGCCTCAAACTCCATCCTCGAGAAACAGCAAGCGAAAGAACCAAACGAATAGTCGTCGGTTTTACCACAGGACTGAAGGTATCACCATAGTCAAGACCTTGTTGTTGAGTAAAACCACGAGCAATGAGGCGAGCCTTGTGCTTGTCAACAGATCCATCTGCGATGTGCTTTGTCTTGAAAACCCCATTTACTGCCAACAATGTAAACGCCAGAGGGTCGAGGAACCAAGACCCATGTGCCATTGTGTCGAAGCGCTGCAAACTCAGCAGCCATAGCATCACGCCACACCGGCTCACGGAGGGCGTCGCGATGTGACACCGGTGTCGCAAATAAAGCACGACGAAGAGGATTATACCGCACCGTCCCATCAGTAAGTTCTTTCACACGACGAGTAGCATCACGAGTACGAGTCACCATGGGATGACGGTGCTCGATGGGCGGAGCGGCAGGCGAGGACTCGGTGACGGTGTCGTAGGAGCCGGCGAGACTGGCTCATGGGCCGGCTCATGGGTCGACGAGGCGCAAGGGGAGCCAGCCGCGGCATCAGGTGCTGGAGAGGCCGGGTCGCGGGCCGATGAGGCGCCTGGGGAACCAGCCGTAGCACCAGGTGGTGAAGGCCCAGCATGAGCAGGCGTGACCCCCGCCTGGGAAGCCGAGCCGCCATGCACGTCGACTGGCATGGCTCGAACGTCGTTCGTGGCCAGGCGCGAAGCATCACTGGAGGGAAAAAAATCCTGCACAGGAGAGACACTGGCTAGGCCAGAAGGATTAGTAGCCAAGTAGGTTAGGTCATAATTACGCATATGATCACTCGTAGCCGGTTCGGTGGATGGAAAGGAGATAGCCGCGTCAAGTGTAGACACATCGACGATGACACGGGGAGTAGCAAACGGCCCTTAGATCGATGAAGACACTTGTACCCCTTATGCATCGGACTATATCCAAGAAAAACACACATCTTGGACCGAAAGTCTAGTTTGTGTGAGTTATACTTCCGCAAACTAGGCCAACAAGCACATCCAAAAGTGCGAAGAAAAGAGTAGTCGGGTGTAATTTTCAGAAGGCGATGAATAGGAGTATCTTGACCGAGCACGGGGGTGGGCATGCGGTTAATGAGGTAACACGCAGTCAGAAAAGCTTCATCCCAATAACGTAAAGGGAGAGATGAGTGAGCCAACAAAGCAAGACCAGTTTCAACCAGGTGTCGGTCTTTGCGCTCAACATGTGCTTGAAAAGCATAGAACACCTGTTCAACATCGGACTTATGTTTTAGTAGATAGATCCAGCAAAAACGGGAGTAGTCGTCAATAAAACTCACATAGTACTTGTACCCCCCAGAGGAAGCACGAGCAGGGCCCCAAACATCAGTATGAACTAATTCAAGGGGCACAGTAGACACGCGAGCGGAAGCAGTATAGGATAGTTGACGACTTTTACCACATTGACAAGCATCACAAACTAAAGCAGAAGTATCTGAAGTTGAACATTCGAGACCATTATTCCTAACAACGGAACTGACGATATTCTTAGACGGATGACCGAGACGCTGATGCCACTGAGATGAGGAGACACGGACGCTGGACGACGCTTGACGCTCGGACGTATGGGAGGCTCGTCCGAGTGGAAGAGGGTAGAGCCCTCCTTTGCTTCTACCTCGAAGAAGAGTTCTCCTGGTGACTTTGTCCTTAACAAGGAAAAAATGTTTATGAAATTCAATGAATATACGATTATCCGACACAAGACGATAGACTGATAGAAGGTGTTGGCTAATATCTGGAACATGCAAAATATTGTTCAGGCGAATAGAAGAACCGGCTAAGGTCGAGTGCCCAATATGCGAAATAGACAAACCTGAGCCGTTGGCCACCTGAACCTGATCATGGCCGCCGTAACGCTCGTGGAACTGAAGACGCTCCAGATCACTAGTCAGGTGATCCGTGGTGCCGGAGTCCAGAACCCAGTTCGTGGAGGTGTTGGAGGAGGTCGATGCATTATATGCCGAGCGGCCATTGCCGCTGGAGTAATCCGAATCGAAGCGCTTCTTGCAGGTATCTGCTTCGTGACCCCAATTCTTGCAAATCTGGCACTTAGGGCGCCAGCGACGATTGCCGTTGCGGCCGTTGCCGCCTCCTCCACCGCCTTTGTTATGACGGTTGTCTTGGCCGCCGTGCTGGTAGCCCTGCCCCTGCTGCTGCGGGTAGCCCCCAGCGGGGCGGACGTCGGCTGCGCGACCGGTGTCAGGCGCGCGAGGACGGTTGACGGGGGCGGGAACACCGGACCTTGCCACGGCGTTGGCCGACGAGGTCCACTCCTCATCGTCGGCCTGCTGCGACAGCTGCAGCGCTTCATAGTTAAGAACCATGGAGTAGAACTCAGGCAGTGCGATCGGGGTGACCGCGACACCGAGCGAAGCCGCGATCGGGTTGAAAGCCTTGCCCAATCCGGTGAGCATGTAGTCGATGATCTCATCATCAGCGAGGGGAGATCCAGCGGAAGCCATGGCGTCGGCGAGGGCCTTCACCTTGTGCATGTACTCGCTGGCCGTCATGTCATTCTTCTTCAGCGACTGAATTTGTCGCTGGATGTGCCGAATCCCGGCACGATTCTGCGCGCTGAACATGGCATGGATGGAGGTCCACATGGCAGCGGCGGACTTGCAGTTGATCAGCTGAGACGCAATGTCCTCCGTCATGGAGGAGAGGAGCATCCCGAGGACCTTCTGGCCCTGCGTCCACCATGTGGCATACGCAGGGTTTGCCACGGTGGTGGCGGCACCACCCGTCCCCTGGGAGATGGTTGTGGACGGGGCAGCGACCGAACCGTCGAGGTAGCCATGGAGAGAGGCACCTGAGAGATGCGTCACGGTGAGGGTTCGCCAGAGCGGGAAGTTGCCGCGATCCAGACGTACACCGAGGGAGGGCGCGATGGAGGGAATTGGCGCCGTCGCGGGCGGAGGCGTCACCACAGGGCCAATAATGGCCAGCTGCATCGCCGCGGAAGAAGACCCGGATGCCATCGGTCGAAGGAGGGAGGCGACCGAGATCGGGTGGGAGCGCTGAGACGATGTTGAGCGGGGAAGGCGACGGGCCGATGTCGAGCGGGCGACGGCGCGATGGGAGGATGGCTCCGATACCAAGTTTAGATTAGGGTTGCGTGGGGCATAGCCTCCACATATCTCGTATATATATAGGACCAACAATACAGAGTTAGGTTACAATACGACAGGTATACGAAACCGTTTCCAACAAAGTGGAGTTTTCAACTTTGGTTTGGTGCACGTATGACTTAATGCTTCACAGCAAAATGTACTCAGAAAATCTTCAGTTAATCTTCTGCGTTGTTAGGCTTCAAGTTCAAACTGAATGCTGGCTTCACGAGAAACATTAGGCAATTGTTCAGTTAGCATGCATAAGATACCTGAACAGGGAGGTAGATGACGGAGAGCAGGGCAGAAACTGCAATGTGCAGTTATGCTGTTTGGTGTCCATTACGGATTCAGAGGCGAGACTGAGGAGAGACGGAGTATGCCAGTGGATTGATAACGCCACCGGCGAGCTCCGAGACAAAGCACAACCAGAGAGAAGCGGTTGTTGCCGTTCTCACCCTTCCATTCCCGCACTCCTGCTTGCACCTTGCATCCCGGACACCAAGCGATCGATTCGGGGCGACATCCTCTTTGGGGGATGTCTTTACCTTGGCGACATCAGGCACCATCGGCTGTCTCCGTTCGGCTTCGCGGGGCCAATCAACATGAGCCCCGATGGCTGCCGTTGCAGTTGGTAGAGGGGGAGTCGGACTGTCGCTCGGCGGGGTCGTCGATGAGCTCCTCACGCAGGAGCCGACGCCGTCAGCTCGCGAAGCCATCATGAGCAATCGCCATCACCTCTCGTCGGCTCCGCGAGCAACGCCATACGGCGCTGCTGTGGAGCAATCTGCGCCTGCCGCCGCGAAGGAATCTGATTTGCATTTTTTTAGGACCAGAATGTGCTTTGCTGCCGGTGCGAGTTGAACTGGGCAGATAATGTTACCAGCCCAACATAAGCCCAGTTAACCACAACTCTACTAAATCAACCTCCAGAGCAGCGGCCCAAGAGACGAGGGGCTGCAGCTTGAGGAGATGCGAGGCAAAATCTGTACCGCTCGTTAAAGGATCCAATGGATGACGAACAAAATCACTGTGGTGGCTTGGTGGTCTCTGTTATACTGTTTCTCAATTAGCCGGGTGAGATGGAAAACATCCCTCAATGGTAAGCTTGGTCCTAGTTAACCAAAGTGACCATAATAACGCCCCTGCACAGGTCCACATCACACGCTTGCCGCGGCCCTGGACCGAATCTAGCAAGTTAACAAGTTCAATCGAGGACCTAGTGTCCCACTGCATGCCCACCGCGGTACGCATCGCGCTCCACGCAAATCTCGCGAGTGGGCAATGGAAGAAAACATGGTTAGCGTCTTCGGGTGCACCACACAATGCGCATGGGCCAGTGGCCGGGCCATTGCGTTTGGCTACGTTCAGGGATGTAGGCAGTTTATTGCGGAATAATTGCCATAGGAAAAGTTTAATTTTCAATGGCAGCCACGCCGTCCACAGACCCTTGACCACGAGCTGTGTCGGCCCTTGACAAAGCTTGTGATAAAGAGATTTTACCGTGAACTTGCCCGACCTAGTAAGCTCCCAAGTCACTGTGTTGGGTTGGTTAGATAAGATAGTCCAGCCGATTAGGCCAAGCAAGGCCGAGAAGCTCCCACGCTCTTGGGTGTTTAGTTCCCGCAAGAAATGAATTGCCGGTGGGGACGAGGCCAGCGCCTCCGCAGCGGACATTGCTGGGTCAACAACAATGGAATATAGGTCTTTGAACTCAGGCCAAAGAGGTTGAGCACCCACCCAGTGGTCTGTCCAGAAGCGAGCGGAGCGGCTGTTCCCTATAGCAAACTTTGCCCCCATGGCAAAATCTGGTTTGATGGCCTGAAGGTCATTCCAGAAGGGGGAGCCCCGTTGCACCCCTTTGAAGAAATTCCCGTTAGGAAAATATTTCGCCCGCAAAAGGTCCACCCATAATCCCGTGCCCCCTGGGATATTTTCCAGATTCATTTGCACATGAGGGCAACGTTGAGGATTCGGGTGTTGGTGATCCCTAGGCCCCCCAAGGCATTGGGCCTGCAAACCCACGCCCATTTGCCCATGTGGTATTTTTGATTCTGGCATGTTCCTTCCCAAAAGAACCTGGAGCGTGGTGTGTCCATCTTGGCATGCACCCCTTCCACAAGGAGGAAGAGGCCCATCGCAAACATGGGAACGGAGGAGAGGCTCGAGTTCATGAGGATGAGTAGAGCCGCTTTCGAGAGAAATTTCCCCCTCCAGGGGCAAACCCTGGCCCCAACCTTAGCACAAAGAGGCTCCCAATCCTCTATTGTGGGTCGCTTGGTGGCGACCGGAAGCCCGAGATAAGTGAACGGGAACTTCCCAACCTTGCAAAGCAGGTCCGCAATGTGGTTGCCCTCCTCCAGCTCTACCCCCGTGGAGAGCACTTCACACTTGTGGAAGTTAATCTTGAGCCCAGACATGAGCTCAAAACTAAGGAGGATCGCTTTGACCGTAGCGATGCTGTACTGGTCAGGCTGAAAGAGCAACAGTGTATCATCAGCGTACTGCAAGTGAGTTACTCCCCCTGGAATGAGGTGGCCCACCACCCCTTTAATGTGGCATGCTGCTGTCGCTCTCCGAAGCATGGCAGACAACGCGCCCACCACAAAGTTGAACAGAAGCGGGGACATGGGGTCGCCCTGTCTAAGCCCGCGTTTGTTCCGGAAGAAGTGCCCTACTTATCCGTTAACCGAGATCGCATTCTGGCCTCCCAAGACCAATGATGACCCACAAGTGTAGGGGATCTATCGTAGTCCTTTCGATAAGTAAGAGTGTCGAACCCAACGAGGAGCAGAAGGAAATGATAGGCAGTTTCACTAAGGTATTTTCTGCAAGCACTGAAATTATAGGTAACATATAGTTTTGTGATAAGATACTTGGTAGCAAGTGACAAACGGTAAATAATGTGCAGCAAGATGGCCCAATCCTTTGTGTAGCAAAGGACAAGCCTGGACAAACTCTTATGCAAGGTAAAGTGCTCCCGAGGACATATGGGAATTTTCGTCAAGCTAGTTTTCATCACGATCATCTGATTCACGTTCGGTACTTTGATAATTTGGTATGTGAGTGGACCGGTGCTTGGGTGCTGCCCTTACTTGGACAAGCCTCCCACTTATGATTAACCTCTAATGCAAGCATCCGCAACTACAAAAGAAGTATTAAGGTAAACCTAACCATAGCCTGAAACATATGGATCCAAATCAGCCCCTTACGAAGCAACGCATAAACTAGGGTTTAAGCTTATGTCACTCTAGCAACCCATCATCTACTTATTACTTCCCATTGCCTTCCTCTAGGCCCAAATAATGGTGAAGTGTCATGTAGTCGACGTTCACATGACACCACTAGAGGAGAGACAACATACATCTCATCAAAATATCGAACGAAGACCAAACTCACATGACTACTAATAGCAAGACTTCTCCCATGTCCTCAGGAACAAAAGTAACTACTCACAAGACATAATATTGTTCATGATCAGAGGGGTATTAATATGCATAATGGATCTGAACATATGATCTTCCACCAAATAAACCAACTAGCATCAACTACAAGGAGTAATCAACACTACTAGCAACCCACATGTACCAATCTGAGGTTTGGGTACAAAGATTGGATACAAGAGATGAACTAGGGTTTGAGAGGAGATGATGCTAGTGAATATGTTGATGAAGATAGGCCTCCCCAAGATGGGAGAGTTGTTGGTGATGATGGTAGTGATGATTTCCCCCTCCCGGAGGGAAGTATCCCTGGCAGAACAACTCTGCCGGAGCCCTAGATTGGTTTCCGCCTCGGTTCCGCCTCGAGACGGTGGCGTCTGGTCCCGAAAGCCTCCTCCTGATTTTTTCCAGGTAAAAATGCTTCATATAGGAGAAGATGGGCACCAGGGGCCCACCGGCTGGCCCTCGAGGCAGGGGGGCGTGCCCCCCACCCTCGAGGCCAGCCAGTGGCCCCTCTCGTGGGTTTCTTTTGCCAGAATTTTTTTTATATTTTCCGAAACAATGTTCTGTGGAGTTTCAGGGCTTTTGGAGTTGTGCAGAATAGGTTTCCAGATTTGCTCCTTTTCCAGCCCAGAATTCCAGCTGCCAGCATTCCCCCTTCTTCATGTAAACCTTGTAAAATAAGAGAGAAAAGGCATAAGTATTTTGACAAAACATGTATGAACAGCCCATAATGCATTAAATATCAACTTATAAGCATGATGCAAAATGGACGTATCAACTCCCCCAAGCTTAGACCTCGCTTGTTCTCAAGCGAAAGCCGATATCGAAAAATATGTCCACATGTTTAGAGATAGAGGTATCGATACAAACAAAATACGGACATGAGGGCATCATGATCATTCTCATAACAACAACTTATATAAATATAGTCATATGATCATTATGCTAAAGTAACAATTCATCCACAATATCAAGTATGAATCATAAACTTCATTGGAAACTAACAAACTTTGGTCTCGGTCATTGAAGCAATTACAATTTGTCGTAACATCGGAAAGAGTCAATATAAGAGCTTTTCAGCAAGCCTACATACTCAACTATCATATAGCCTTTCACAATTGCTCACACTCACGCAATACTTATGTTTATGGAGTTTTATTCGGACACAGAGAAAGATAGGGGCTTATGATATTGCCTCCCAACCTTTTACCTCAAGGGTAATGTCAACAGTAATAGATCATGAAAACTTACATCCAAGTGGGTATATATGTCAGGATATTTCCAACACAATGTGCTTACCAAAGGATAAAATGTAAAAAGGAAAGGTGGATTTCACCTTGACATTTATAAGACAAGAATAAAAGATAGGCCCTTCGCAGAGGGAAGCGGAGGTTGTCATGTTTTTTTATGGTTGGATGCACAAAGTCTTAGCATAGAAGAACTTCACTTTATATTGCCACTTGTGATGAGAACCTTTATTATGCAGTCCGTCGCTTTTATTACTTACATATCAGAAGCTCGTATAAAGCTAATTTCTCCCACACTAATAAATCATACATATTTTAGCAAGTTTACAACATGACAACTTACTTGGAAGGATCTTTCTCAATCCATAGGTAGGTATGGTGGACTCTCATGGCAAAACTTGGTTTAAGGATATATGGAAGCACAAGTAGTATCTCTACTTAGTGCGAGGAGTTTTGGCTAGCATGAGGGAGAAAGGCAAGCTCAACATGTTGGAAGATCCATGACAACATGTTGGATCCATAGGATCTGTCGAAATGAACCGTAGATCTGAACTTGTCACGTACCTTTTGTTCCACCTTAAGCCCTGGGGAAAAATCCCAATGGATGAGACTTGCCATTGGATCTTAGGAGGATCAAAACTCACCATGAATGAATCATTGACTATGCCCCCCCTCCTTAATTTTTTCTAGGTCAATGTCCACCTCCACCCCCACCTCCACCTCCTCCCATGGCGACTCCCACCTCCACCACACCACTCATGGCGGCTCCCCAACCCTCCTCTCCTTCTAGATCGTTCATGGTGAGTTTTGATCCTCCTAAGATCCAATGGCAAGTCTCATCCATTGGGATTTTGCCCCAGGGCTTAAGGTGGAACAAAAGGTACATGACAAGTTCAGATCTACGGTTCATTTCGACAGATCCTATGGATCCAAGGAATTTTTCTTGGTGGTCTCGTTCTCCTCTACCTCCTTCCCTCTTACTGAAGAGGCGGTAGGAGTGGTATTACAATGTTGCATTGGAGGGCTAGCTTCGGGCTTCAACGTCAAGCAATTGGGAGATAGATCTTTCAGGTTTTCGGTTGCCTCCAATCGGGTCGGTCACTTCATCTATGGTTTAAAGGATCGTGTGTGGCCAAATTTTGTTTGCCATTTTCGCCTATACAAATCATCATTGGATTATGCTTGGAAGGGAGCGAATTGGCATCTTGATGACATCATTCCGGAGGTTTCTGCGCGATCACCTGTGGCTATTAAAAGCTCTCTAGGGTTTTTACGATCAAGTGCATTTGGAGACACCTCCTCCCAATCTGAATTATCCAAATTCAAGTTTGTTAATGATGACAATATCGGTGCTTCTCATTTTGATCGGGTCTCGGCGGCCAGTGATTTGGTTCAAATGCCTTCTTCCACTCAAACGCTTGAATCTTTGAATAAGCTACTATTTGGTAGTTTTGAAACACGTATTAGTCGGCAGGGTCCGCAAATCATTGGTAAATGTTTCTGTGGGACAACCTTTGCTGCATCTTGCTGGGATCAAATCACTGAGGACAAGCTTGAGGAAATTCTTGACCTATGGCAAGCTGGATATTCAAATGATATCATCTCATCGGTGCTTGGTATCACTGCCATACCTTCAAAGGAGTTTATTTATCACAAGCTACACATGTGTATCCTTTGTGAGAGACGTGGTCACATAAGAGGAAAATGCATGGATCATTCTGCGTCTACTTCTCGTCTCCCTACTGATAATGTGAGTGCTCCTCCTTTATCTTCATGGTGCAACGTTGGTAAAAGTACAGATCATTTGTGTTCTTCTTCCAATCTTGCTATTAAGGATTTTAGAAGTTGCAACATTTGTGGTGTCATAGGACACATGCAATGGAATTGTCTGGCTCGGGCTCGTCCCATCAAGCGTTTTGCCTGGGTTAGGAATAATGAGACTACTAGGTCGGGCAATGCTGTTGGCTCTCCATGCTTTTCTCCGGTGGTGGAATGCTTTGTCTGAAAAAAAAGATCAAACACAAATTATCTGGGATTCGGGTCCAACGGAAAAGGGATAAGAAGCAAGTTTGGATAGCCAAGCGTAATAGGAGGGATTTACCTACTTCTTTGGTCCGGGTTGCCGAGAATACCCCAGACGTTTCGCCTCCTTACCAACCTATCTCCACCCGCCCGATTTCCGAGGCCACGACTTCAGCTCTGGCTCACCCGTCACCCTGCATCTCTCCGCTCTGCTCTGCCCCCCACCTCGAGCTCGCCTCTCCTACCCACCCTGTGCCTTCAATGGCGAACCTCCCAGTGCTACATTATCAGTTCGTGCCTGGGGAGATGGACATCCAACAAAGCCCAGAAGGGAGGCTGTAGCGCAACATGGTGGTTGTCGATGAACCGCCATTGGACGACTCACATCATGCTCTAGTCATGGTGGTGCCACCTCCTGCTGATCTGCAACGGGAGGCTGTTCTTGCTGAAGTCAGGAGGGTTCTCCTAGAAGATCATGGTGCACATATCTCTGAGGGTGAGATCTATCCTTTCTGCATAGGTTTGGTCCGTTTCAATGACAGTGTGGTTAGAGATACTCTGATTATTAGAGGAGAGCAACCCCTAGTTGAACACTCTACCTTCTATTTGTTGCGACATGATGAGGGTCCTAATATGCGTAGACCTGTGATTGAAAGGGATGCCTGGGTTATGCTGCTTGGATTTCCTCTTAACTATCAGACAAAACATTATGTTATCAAGGCGGTATCTTGGTTTGGCAGATGTATGTATTGGCATCGCCCTGGGCATAAAAAATCTAGAGTTTTGGTTCATGTGCTCATCAATGAACTTGCCTTGGTGCCTTTTAGTTTGGTGGTTAAGAGATTTACAGATATTAGCAGGCTAGGCACATCATGGACGGTACCTATGTATGTTCTGAATGGACGAAATCCCAGCCAGGGCCTTGCGGGGGATGAAGAAGCGCCACCTCCAATGGGTGCTTCTCCCCATCCTAATCATCTCCCGTTTCTGAACGCAATGCAGCAACACCACCATGAGGCTCAGGTCTGGCATCTGCAAAACGCGGCCAATGCTTGGGAGGCAGCTCCTCCCCACCCCACCTCCACAACAGGGATGGGGAGAATGGCCCATGTTGCCGCCAGTTCCCCCAGTTTATCAAGGGTTTAGTTACAGGACATATACTGGCTATGATGGGCCTTCCATGATGGATGGGATTCAGACTGATGACTCTGGGTTTGATGATGGGCTGAGAGTTTGGAACGAGCATGTGCAAATGATTGAAGAGATAGCTGAAAGATTTGTGCAAGGAAGCCCAGCAGGAGACCTGAGCTTTCAGCAGATTAATGAACATGAAGTGACCCTGGAAGTCCCTGGGGAAGAGGATAATTGGCTTTCCTTCACTATCTGCTTCTATTGTACTGTCTACTCGCCCATGCTAGGATGGATTTCTGATGAGAATGCTTTGGGCACAGTCTGGACTAGGTTTGCAGTAGGCTTTCACAGAACTCTTGTGGATCTTGTTGGAGGAGCATGCTTCTCATTGTTTCCGTTTTCTCCTTTTGAAACGGGCACAAATATAATCTTCTTTCCATAGGAAGCATGGAATTTTTGCACTGATTTTATTATGGAGATTTGTCTAATGGTGGGTGCAATTCCCCGGGCTGAAGAGGAAGATATGCAGATACTTTTAGACCAGCAGTCAGAGTTCATGGAGGTTGAAGTGGGTCTCAACAAGAGGAAGCACACTTTATTTATGCCACTAGATGTTTCTGAAGTAAGAAGAAGTGTGCGAGCGACTAGGTACCAGGGATTCAAGCCGCCTTCCATGGCAGATTCCAAGCGCAAAGTTTCTTATGTCAAGCCAAGAAGGAACCCTGACGTTCTCGAAATACAACATAGCAAATATACTGATGATTCCTCGGCCTCCTTTCAAGCACCTCCACACACCTCTATTGAAACACTTCAACTGTTGAGCACAACGCACTGTGCTATCCCAAAGGAGGAGCTCACTAAGGAGAAGCTGCTTGCGCCTCTCAAAGGCAAAAAGCAGAATGAGGCCTAGGATTCTCTTCTTTAGGTGCATTTGCTTTGTGTTGAAGTTGTTCTAAGGTTATTTTGCGCACTAGCCTCTTGCTTTTAAACTTTAATGGATGCTATTACGTGGAACGTTTTATGCTGGAATATTCGTGGCTTAAATGCTAGTTCTAAATGTGATGCTCTTCGTAATAAGATTGATGAATCTAATTGCTCCGTCGTCTGTTTACAAGAAACCAAGAAGCTAGAATTTGATCACTCTTTTATTAGAAAGTGTTGTCCCAGGAGATTTGACAAGTTTGAATTTATTCCATCTGAAGGTGCTTCAGGTGGGCTCATTGTGATTTGGTGTAGTAGTTAGTTCTTGGGGCAAGTTATACATCAACTACCTTTTGTTCTCAAACTGAAAATGACCTCGGTCCAAACAAATGAAAGTTGGTTCCTTTCAAACATATATGGACCATGTGATGGGTTAGAAAGAAAAAAATTCACTGAATGGTTTAACAGTGTAAACATTGACCCTGAAGATCTTTGGTTATTCATGGGAGATTTTAATTTCATGCGATCATTAGAGAACAGAAACTTACCTGGTGGGAATGTAGATGATGTGATCAAATTTAATGAAATTCTCAGCCATATTGGATTGCTTGAAATACCAGTCAAGGGTCGAAGATACACATGGAGTAACATGCAGGAGAACCCTCTTCTAGAACAACTAGACTGTTTTTTTCCTTGCCAGAATGGATCTTAAAATTCCCCAATACCACTGTAAAACCCCTCGCACGTCCGATTTCAGATCATGTACCTTGTGTTCTTTCAGTGGAGACTGCAATCCCTAGGTCTAAATTATTTAGGTTTGAAATTTTTTGGACATCTCACCCTGGATTTTTAGACGTGGTGAAATCTTCCTGGTGTGCCCCCATCAAGACATCATCCAGTGCTACAAGAATTTCTGCTAAACTCAAGCGGCTTAGATATGCACTGAAAAAATGGAGTAAATCATTATCTAAGCTAAAATTATTGATTGAAAACTGCACCCGAATTTTGTTGCAACTGGATAACCTTGAAGATCTTAGACACTTGTCCACTCCTGAAGCTAATTTCAGGATCATTTTAAAAGCCCAGCTGTTGCGATTACTGAAATACCAAAGGGACTACTGGAAGCAATGTTACACAGTCAGGTGGGCTATCAAGGGTGAGGAAAATACTAAATATTTCCAAGCGAGGGCAACTGAAAGAACAAGGAGAAATTCTATTGCTAATCTGGTCTTGTATGACGGTAGCTTAGTGGAAAATCATGATGAAAAGGCAACCGCTTTCTTTAATTGTTTCAAAAATAGGATGGGGATTTCTTCTCAACCGATATATGACTTTGATCTCGCACAACTTATTCAAAAATGCCAAGGTCTAGAGGAACTCTCAATACCATTTACGAAAGAGGAGATCGATTATGTGATCAAGATCATTCCAGCAGATCATGCACCGGGCCCGGACGGGTTCAATGGGCTTTTTCTTAAAGTGTGTTGGGATATTATTAAAGAGGACTTTTATATGTTGTGTGAATATTTCTGGACGGGATCAATTAACTTACAATGTCTGAACAACTCTTTGATCACGTTGATACCAAAGAAACTAGTGCCCGAATCGGTTAATGATTATAGGCCCATTTCACTGCTGAACTATGTGTTAAAAGTAATTAAAAAATTCTTGCAGAAAGATTACAATGTTGGATACTCCAGGTGGTGCACAGAAACCAGTATGGGTTCATTAAAACGAGGACAATCCAAGATTGTTTAGGCTGGGCCTTCGAATATTTACATCAGTGTAAGCAATCGGGCAGAGAAATTGTGATTCTCAAACTGGACTTTGAAAAAGCCTTCGATATGATGGAACATTCATTCATCCTGAAGATGCTCGAATGTAAAGGGTTTGATGACAGATGGTGTATGTGGATTAAAATTCTTCTGCAGTCCAGATCCTCGTCTATTCTTTTAAATGGCATTCCAGGTACAGAATTTAAAAGCAAACGAGGTGTGAAACAGGGAGACCCAGTATCGCCATTGCTATTTGTGCTAGCGGCGGATTTATTACAGTCCTTGATTAATAAAGCTTGGCAAGAAGGTCTGATCTCACTCCCAATCAATCAGCCGGATTCGAAGGACTACCCAGTGATTCAATATGCTGACGACACGCTGATCATTCTGCCTGCAGACCAACATGAACTACGGATAGTTAAGCAGATTCTTGACTCCTATGCCCGAGCAACGGGCCTGAAAATTAATTATGCTAAGTCACAACTGATGCCAATTAATGTAAGTACCCACAAAGCTTTGGAACTGGCCAATGATATGGGGTGTAAAGTTGGATCGATGCCTTTCACCTATCTAGGTCTGCCTCTTGGCACAACGAGGCTAACTGTTAGAGAGTTGATGCCTTTGGTGGACAGAATAAAAAGAAGACTGACGACAACTACTATCTAGCTATCGTATGGAGAACGCGTTCAACTCGTTAATTCGGTGCTCTCATCATTACTGTCCTTTGCAATGTGTGTCCTTAAGCTTCCACTAAAGCTGATTGAGATCTTTGATAGAGTAAGGAGACACTGCCTATGGAGGAATGAAATCGACAGAGACGCGAAAACTCACTCATTGGCCGCTTGGGAGATGGTTTGCAGACCAAAGAAAAGAGGAGGCCTCGGGATCCTAAACCTACAAGTTCAAAACAAAGCACTACTGCTCAAGTACCTCCATAAGTTTATCCACAAACATGATACCCCTTGGGTGATGCTGATCTGGAATGCCCACTATAATGATACACCTCCTCATGCTAGGCCAGCATGTGGTTCCTTTTGGTGGCGCGCTGTTTTCTCTCTCATGGATATTTACCGAGGAATCACGTCGTGTGTGCCTGTTGCAGGCGACACTATTCCGTTGTGGAAGGATGTCTGGATCAATGAAAGGCCGTTAACTGAGACACATGAACATCTCTTCTCGTTCGTCCTTAATGAGGACATCTCGCTGGCTCAATTCTACCACAATGATGGACCGATGGATAATTTTATGCTTCCTCTGTCATTAGAAGCTAGGGCTGAACTTGAAGATCTACAACAATTTATGACAGAAATGTTTTTGACACCCATGGGGACTGACGAATGGATTCTTTGATGGGGCGATACAGAGTACAAACCAAAAAAGTTTTATAGCTATATGTTCAGAAATGTCTTGGCTCCTCAATACGTCACCTCCGTGTGGAAAACAAAATTTATCATGAGACATAAGGTTTTTTCGTGGTTGATGCTGAATGATAGAGTTAATACTCGGGACCTACTTTTGAGGAGGCACTTCAATATCGGGGATGATCACAACTGTCCAATGTGCAACATGGGAGTGCTGGAGACGAATGCTCATCTGTTTTATGAATGTCCCTTTGCTGTGAAATGTTGGGAGATGTTGGGCATAAGCTGGGGAAGACACCTAGACTTACACAACAAATATGAGAGAGCTAAAGCTGGGTGGCAAGGACCTCTCTTCAAGGATATAACCATTCTGGCTGCCTGGAACATTTGGAAACAACGCAACAGGGAAATATTTGATGGAGTAACAGCCACACGCGTGGAGTGGTTGAGAAAACTTAGAGAGGACTTGGTGATCTTAGGATATAGGATCAACCCTCAGAACCTATCTTTCTTGGAGAACTTTAGTAGCTCTCTTCCATCTAAACACTTCCTTTAGGCTGTTTTTGAGGTCTGTTATATTCTTTGTGTTACCCATGTAAATTACTCTCTTGAGTGCTAACTTTTGGTTGGCACTCATGGAATATATGGAAAAACAACAGTAGGAGGCTCTCCTGCTGTTTCAACTTGTCAAAAAAAATATACTTTATTTCGGATATAAGAAGACATAGCCCATTATGTTGTCTTCCTTGTCCAACATCAACTCTTTAGCATGTCATACTTTAATGAGTGCTCACTATCATAAAAGATGTCCAAGATAGTATAGTTGTATGTGAAGCCTCCCAAGACCAATGATGATCCACAAGTGTAGGGGATCTGTCGTAGTCCTTTCGATAAGTAAGAGTGTCGAACCCAACAAGGAGCAGAAGGAAATGATAGGCAGTTTCACTAAGGTATTTTCTGCAAGCACTGAAATTATAGGTAACATATAGTTTTGTGATAAGATACTTGGTAGCAAGTGACAAACGGTAAATAAGGTGCAGCAAGATGGCCCAATCCTTTGTGTAGCAAAGGACAAGCCTGGACAAACTCTTATGCAAGGTAAAGTGCTCCCGAGGACATATGGGAATTTTCGTCAAGCTAGTTTTCATCACGATCATCTGATTCGCGTTCGGTACTTTGATAATTTGGTATGTGAGTGGACCGGTGCTTGGGTGCTGCCCTTACTTGGACAAGCCTCCCACTTATGATTAACCTCTAATGCAAGCATCCGCAACTACAAAAGAAGTATTACGGTAAACCTAACCATAGCCTGAAACATATGGATCCAAATCAGCCCCTTACGAAGCAACGCATAAACTAGGGTTTAAGCTTATGTCACTCTAGCAACCCATCATCTACTTATTACTTCCCATTGCCTTCCTCTAGGCCCAAATAATGGTG
The DNA here is from genome assembly GCA_902687465.1 of Secale cereale. Classification (NCBI taxonomy): domain Eukaryota; kingdom Viridiplantae; phylum Streptophyta; class Magnoliopsida; order Poales; family Poaceae; genus Secale; species Secale cereale. Next base: position 64,833,293 of record LR738711.1, read on the forward strand.
AAGTGTCATGTAGTCGACGTTCACATGACACCACTAGAGGAGAGACAACATACATCTCATCAAAATATCGAACGAAGACCAAACTCACATGACTACTAATAGCAAGACTTCTCCCATGTCCTCAGGAACAAAAGTAACTACTCACAAGACATAACATTGTTCATGATCAGAGGGGTATTAATATCATAATGGATCTGAACATATGATCTTCCACCAAATAAACCAAGTAGCATCAACTACAAGGAGTAATCAACACTACTAGCAACCCACATGTACCAATCTGAGGTTTGGGTACAAAGATTGGATACAAGAGATGAACTAGGGTTTGAGAGGAGATGATGCTGGTGAATATGTTGATGAAGATAGCCCTCCCCAAGATGGGAGAGTTGTTGGTGATGACGGTAGTGATGATTTCCCCCTCCCGGAGGGAAGTATCCCCGGCAGAACAGCTCTGCCGGAGCCCTAGATTGGATTCCGCCTCGGTTCCGCCTCGAGACGGTGGCGTCTGGTCTCGAAAGCCTCCTCCTGATTTTTTCCAGGTAAAAACGCTTCATATAGGAGAAGATGGGCACCAGGGGCCCACCGGCTGGCCCTCGAGGCAGGGGGGCGTGCCCCCCACCCTCGAGGCCAGCCAGTGGCCCCTCTCGTGGGTTTCTTTTGCCAGAATTTTTTCTATATTTTCCGAAACAATGTTCTGTGGAGTTTCAGGGCTTTTGGAGTTGTGCAGAATAGGTTTCCAGATTTGCTCCTTTTCCAGCCCAGAATTCCAGCTGCCAGCATTCCCCCTTCTTCATGTAAACCTTGTAAAATAAGAGAGAAAAGGCATAAGTATTTTGACAAAACATGTATGAACAACCCATAATGCAATAAATATCAATTTATAAGCATGATGCAAAATGGACGTATCAACTCCCCCAAGCTTAGACCTCGCTTGTTCTCAAGCGAAAGCCGATATCGAAAAATATGTCCACATGTTTAGAGATAGAGGTATCGATACAAACAAAATACGGACATGAGGGCATCATGATCATTCTCATAACAGCAACTTATATAAATATAGTCATATGATCATTATGCTAAAGTAACAATTCATCCACAATATCAAGTATGAATCATAAACTTCATTGGAAACTAACAAACTTTGGTCTCGGTCATTGAAGCAATTGCAATTTGTCGTAACATCGGAAAGAGTCAATATAAGAGCTTTTCAGCAAGCCTACATACTCAACTATCATATAGCCTTTCACAATTGCTCACACTCACGCAATACTTATGTTTATGGAGTTTTATTCAGACACAGAGAAAGATAGGGGCTTATGATATTGCCTCCCAACCTTTTACCTCAAGGGTAATGTCAACAGTAATAGATCATGAAAACTTACATCCAAGTGGGTATATATGTCAGGATATTTCCAACACAATGTGCTTACCAAAGGATAAAATGTAAAAAGGAAACGTGGATTTCACCTTGACATTTATAAGACAAGAATAAAAGATAGGCCCTTCACAGAGGGAAGCGGAGGTTGTCATGTTTTTTTATGGTTGGATGCACAAAGTCTTAGCATAGAAGAACTTCACTTTATATTGCCACTTGTGATGAGAACCTTTATTATGCAGTCCGTCGCTTTTATTACTTACATATCACAAGCTCGTATAAAGCTAATTTCTCCCACACTAATAGATCATACATATTTTAGCGAGTTTACAACATGACAACTTACTTGGAAGGATCTTTCTCAATCCATAGGTAGGTATGGTGGACTCTCATGGCAAAACTTGGTTTAAGGATATATGGAAGCACAAGTAGTATCTCTACTTAGTGCGAGGAGTTTTGGCTAGCACGAGGGAGAAAGGCAAGCTCAACATGTTGGAAGATCCATGACAACATGTTGGATCCATAGGATCTGTCGAAATGAACCGTAGATCTGAACTTGTCACGTACCTTTTGTTCCACCTTAAGCCCTGGGGGAAAATCCCAATGGATGAGACTTGCCATTGGATCTTAGGAGGATCAAAACTCACCATGAATGAATCATTGACTATGCCCCCCTCCTTAATTTTTTCTAGGTCAATGTCCACCTCCACCCTCACCTCCACCTCCTCCCATGGCGACTCCCACCTCCACCACACCACTCATGGCGGCTCCCCAACCCTCCTCTCCTTCTAGATCGTTCATGGTGAGTTTTGATCCTCCTAAGATCCAATGGCAAGTCTCATCCATTGGGATTTTGCCCCAGGGCTTAAGGTGGAACAAAAGGTACATGACAAGTTCAGATCTACGGTTCATTTCGACAGATCCTATGGATCCAAGGAATTTTTCTTGGTGGTCTCGTTCTCCTCTACCTCCTTCCCTCTTACTGAAGAGGCGGTAGGAGTGGTATTACAATGTTGCATTGGAGGGCTAGCTTCGGGCTTCAACGTCAAGCAATTGGGAGATAGATCTTTCAGGTTTTCGGTTGCCTCCAATCGGGTCGGTCACTTCATCTATGGTTTAAAGGATCGTGTGTGGCCAAATTTTGTTTGCCATTTTCGCCTATACAAATCATCATTGGATTATGCTTGGAAGGGAGCGAATTGGCATCTTGATGACATCATTCCGGAGGTTTCTGCGCGATCACCTGTGGCTATTAAAAGCTCTCTAGGGTTTTTACGATCAAGTGCATTTGGAGACACCTCCTCCCAATCTGAATTATCCAAATTCAAGTTTGTTAATGATGACAATATTGGTGCTTCTCATTTTGATCGGGTCTCGGCGGCCAGTGATTTGGTTCAAATGCCTTCTTCCACTCAAACGCTTGAATCTTTGAATAAGCTACTATTTGGTAGTTTTGAAACACGTATTAGTCGGCAGGGTCCGCAAATCATTGGTAAATGTTTCTGTGGGACAACCTTTGCTGCATCTTGCTGGGATCAAATCACTGAGGACAAGCTTGAGGAAATTCTTGACCTATGGCAAGCTGGATATTCAAATGATATCATCTCATCGGTGCTTGGTATCACTGCCATACCTTCAAAGGAGTTTATTTATCACAAGCTACACATGTGTATCCTTTGTGAGAGACGTGGTCACATAAGAGGAAAATGCATGGATCATTCTGCGTATACTTCTCGTCTCCCTACTGATAATGTGAGTGCTCCTCCTTTATCTTCATGGTGCAACGTTGGTAAAAGTACAGATCATTTGTCTTCTTCTTCCAATCTTGCTATTAAGGATTTTAGAAGTTGCAACATTTGTGGTGTCATAGGACACATGCAATGGAATTGTCTGGCTCGGGCTCGTCCCATCAAGCGTTTTGCCTGGGTTAGGAAAAATGAGACTACTAGGCCGGGCAATGCTGTTGGCTCTCCATGCTTTTCTCCGGTGGTGGAATGCTTTGTCTGAAAAAAAAGATCAAACACAAATTATCTGGGATTCGGGTCCAACGGAAAAGGGATAAGAAGAAAGTTTGGATAGCCAAGCGTAATAGGAGGGATTTACCTACTTCTTTGGTCCGGGTTGCAGAGAATACCCCAGACGTTTCGCCTCCTTACCAACCTATCTCCACCCGCCCGATTTCCGAGGCCACGACTTCAGCTCTGGCTCGCCCGTCACCCTGCATCTCTCCGCTCTGCTCTGCCCCCCACCTCGAGCTCGCCTCTCCTCCCCACCCCGTGCCTTCAATGGCGAACCTCCCAGTGCTACATTATCAGTTCGTGCCTGGGGAGATGGACATCCAACAAAGCCCAGAAGGGAGGCTGCAGCGCAACATGGTGGTTGTCGATGAACCGCCATTGGACCACTCACATCATGCTCTAGTCATGGTGGTGCCACCTCCTGCTGATCTGCAACGGGAGGCTGTTCTTGCTGAAGTCAGGAGGGTTCTCCTAGAAGATCATGGTGCGCATATGTCTGAGGGTGAGATCTATCCTTTCTGCATAGGTTTGGTCCGTTTCAATGACAGTGTGGTTAGAGATACTCTGATTATTAGAGGAGAGCAACCCCTAGTTGAACACTCTACCTTCTATTTGCTGCGACATGATGAGGGTCCTAATATGCGTAGACCTGTGATTGAAAGGGATGCCTGGGTTATGCTGCTTGGATTACCTCTTAACTATCAGACGAAACATTATGTTATCAAGGCGGTATCTTGGTTTGGCAGATGTATGTATTGGCATCGCCCTGGGCATAAAAAATCTAGAGTTTTGGTTCATGTGCTCATCAATGAACTTGCCATGGTGCCTTTTAGTTTGGTGGTTAAGAGATTTACAGATATTAGCGGGCTAGGCACATCATGGACAGTACCTATGTATGTTCTGAATGGACGAAATCCCAGCCAGGGCCTTGCGGGGGATGAAGAAGCGCCACCTCCAATGGGTGCTTCTCTCCATCCTAATCATCTCCCGTTTCTGAACGCAATGCAGCAACACCACCATGAGGCTCAGGTCTGGCATATGCAAAACGCGGCCAATGCTTGGGAGGCTGCCCCTCCCCCCCCCCCCCACCTCCACAACAGGGATGGGGAGAATGGCCCATGTTGCCGCCAGTTCCCCTAGTTTATCAAGGGTTTAGTTACAGGACATATACTGGCTATGATGGGCCTTCCATGATGGATGGGATTCAGACTGATGACTCTGGGTTTGATGATGGGCTGAGAGTTTGGAACGAGCATGTGCAAATGATTGAAGAGATAGCTGAAAGATTTGTGCAAGGAAGCCCAGCAGGAGACCTGAGCTTTCAGCAGATTAATGAACATGAAGTGACCCTGGAAGTCCCTGGGGAAGAGGATAATTGGCTTTCCTTCACTATCTGCTTCTATTGTACTATCTACTCGCCCATGCTAGGATGGATTTCTGATGAAAATGCTTTGGGCACAGTCTGGACTAGGTTTGCAGTAGGCTTTCAGAGAACTCTTGTGGATCTTGTTGGAGGAGCATGTTTCTCATTGTTTCCGTTTTCTCCTTTTGAAACGGGCACAAATATAATCTTCTTTCCAAAGGAAGCATGGAATTTTTGCACTGATTTTATTATGGAGATTTGTCTAATGGTGGGTGCAGTTCCCCGGGCTGAAGAGGAAGATAGGCAGATACTTTTAGACCATCAGTCAGAGTTCATGGAGGTTGAAGTGGGTCTCAACAAGAGGAAGCGCACTTTATTTACGCCACTAGATGTTTCTGAAGTAAGAAGAAGTGTGCGAGCGACTAGGTACCAGGGATTCAAGCCGCCTTCCATGGCAGATTCCAAGCGCAAAGTTTCTTATGTCAAGCCAAGAAGGAACCCTGACGTTCTCGAAATACAACATAGCAAATATACTGATGATTCCTCGGCCTCCTTTCAAGCACCTCCACACACCTCTATTGAAACACTTCAACTATTGAGCACAACGCACTGTGCTATCCCAAAGGAGGAGCTCACCAAGGAGAAGCTGCTTGCGCCTCTCAAAGGCAAAAAGCAGAATGAGGCCTAGGATTCTCTTCTTTAGGTGCATTTGCTTTGTGTTGAAGTTGTTCTAAGGTTATTTTGCGCACTAGCCTCTTGCTTTTAAACTTTAATGGATGCTATTACGTGGAACGTTTTATGCTGGAATATTCGTGGCTTAAATGCTAGTTCTAAATGTGATGCTCTTCGTAATAAGATTGATGAATCTAATTGCTCTGTCGTCTGTTTACAAGAAACCAAGAAGCTAGAATTTGATCACTCTTTTATTAGAAAGTGTTGTCCCAGGAGATTTGACAAGTTTGAATTTATTCCATCTGAAGGTGCTTCAGGTGGGCTCATTGTGATTTGGTGTAGTAGTTAGTTCTTGGGGCAAGTTATACATCAACTACATTTTGTTCTCAAACTGAAAATGACCTCGGTCCAAACAAATGAAAGTTGGTTCCTTTCAAACATATATGGACCATGTGATGGGTTAGAAAGAAAAAAATTCACTGAATGGTTTAACAGTGTAAACATTGACCCTGAAGATCTTTGGTTATTCATGGGAGATTTTAATTTCATGCGATCATTAGAGAACAGAAACTTACCTGGTGGGAATGTAGATGATGTGATCAAATTTAATGAAATTCTCAGCCATATTGGATTGCTTGAAATACCAGTCAAGGGTCGAAGATACACATAGAGTAACATGCAGGAGAACCCTCTTCTAGAACAACTAGACTATTTTTTTCCTCGCGAGAATGGATCTTAAAATTCCCCAATACCACTGTAAAACCCCTCGCACGTCCGATTTCAGATCATGTACCTTGTGTTCTTTCAGTGGAGACTGCAATCCCTTGGTCTAAATTATTTAGGTTTGAAATTTTTTGGACATCTCACCCTGGATTTTTAGACGTGGTGAAATCTTCCTGGTGTGCCCCCATCAAGACATCATCCAGTGCTACAAGAATTTCTGCTAAACTCAAGCGGCTTAGATATGCACTGAAAAAATGGAGTAAATCATTATCTAAGCTAAAATTATTGATTGAAAACTGCACCCGAATTTTGTTGCAACTGGATAACCTTGAAGATCTTAGACACTTGTCCACTCCTGAAGCTAATTTCAGGATCATTTTAAAAGCCCAGCTGTTGCGATTAGTGAACTAACAAAGTGACTACTGGAAGCAACATTACACAGTCAGGTGGGCTATCAAGGGTGAGGAAAATACTAAATATTTCCAAGCGAGGGCAACTGAAAGAACAAGGAGAAATTCTATAGCTAATCTGGTCTTGGATGACGGTAGCTTAGTGGAATCATGATGAAAAGGCAACCGCTTTCTTTAATTGTTTCAAAAATAGGATGGGGATTTCTTCTCAACCGATTTATGACTTTGATCTCGCACAACTTGTTCAAAAATGCCAAGGTCTAGAGGAACTCTCAATCCCATTTACGAAAGAGGAGATCGATTATGTGATCAAGATCATTCCAGCAGATCATGCACCGGGCCCGGACGGGTTCAATGGGCTTTTTCTTAAAGTGTGTTGGGATATTATTAAAGAGGACTTTTATATGTTGTGTGAATATTTCTGGACTGGATCAATTAACTTACAATGTCTGAACAACTCTTTGATCACGTTGATACCAAAGAAACTAGTGCCCGAATCGGTTAATGATTATAGGCCCATTTCACTGCTGAACTATGTGTTAAAAGTAATTACAAAAATTCTTGAAGAAAGATTACAATGTTGGATACTCCAGGTGGTGCACAGAAACCAGTATGGGTTCATTAAAACAAGGACAATCCAAGATTGTTTAGGCTGGGCCTTCGAATATTTACATCAGTGTAAGCAATCGGGTAGAGAAATTGTGATTCTCAAACTGGACTTTGAAAAAGCCTTCGATATGATGGAACATTCATTCATCCCGAAGATGCTCGAATGTAAAGGGTTTGATGACAGATTGTGTATGTGGATTAAAATTCTTCTGCAGTCCAGATCCTCGTCTATTCTTTTAAATGGCATTCCAGGTACAGAATTTAAAAGCAAATGAGGTGTGAAACAGGGAGACCCAGTATCGCCATTGCTATTTGTGCTAGCGGCGGATTTATTACAGTCCTTGATTAATAAAGCTTGGCAAGAATGTCTGATCTCACTCCCAATCAATCAGCCGGATTCGGAGGACTACCAAGTGATTCAATATGCTGACGACACGCTGATCATTCTGCCTGCAGACCAACATGAACTACGGATAGTTAAGCAGATTCTTGACTCCTATGCCCGAGCAACGGGCCTGAAAATTAATTATGCTAAGTCACAACTGATGCCAATTAATGTAAGTACCCACAAAGCTTTGGAACTGGCCAATGATATGGGGTGTAAAGTTGGATCGATGCCTTTCACCTATCTAGGTCTGCCTCTTGGCACAACGAGGCTAACTGTGAGAGAGTTGATGCCTTTGGTGGACAGAATAGAAAGAAGACTGACGACAACTGCAATCTAGCTATCGTATGGAGAACGCGTTCAACTCATTAATTCGGTGCTCTCATCATTACTGTCCTTTGCAATGTGTGTTCTTAAGCTTCCACTAAAGCTGATTGAGATCTTTGATAGATTAAGGAGACACTGCCTATGGAGGAATGAAATCGACAGAGATGCGAAAACTCACTCATTGGCCGCTTGGGAGATGGTTTGCAGACCAAAGAAAAGAGGAGGCCTCGGGATCCTAAACCTACAAGTTCAAAACAAAGCACTACTGCTCAAGTACCTCCATAAGTTTATCCACAAACATGATACCCCTTGGGTGATGCTGATCTGGAATGCCCACTATAATGATACACCTCCTCATGCTAGGCCAGCATGTGGTTCCTTTTGGTGGCGCGCTGTTTTCTCTCTCATGGATATTTACCGAGGAATCACGTCGTGTGTGCCTGCTGCAGGCGACACTATTCTGTTGTGGAAGGATGTCTGGATCAATGAAAGGTCGTTAACTGAGACACATGAACATCTCTTCTCGTTCGTCCTTAATGAGGACATCTCGCTGGCTCAATTCGACCACAATGATGGACCGATGGATAATTTTATGCTTCCTCTGTCGTTAGAAGCCAGGGCTGAACTTGAAGATCTACAACAATTTATGACAGAAATGTTTTTGACACCCATGGGGACTGACGAATGGATTCTTTGCTGGGGGGATACAGAGTACAAACCAAAAAAGTTTTATAGCTATATGTTCAGAAATGTCTTGGCTCCTCAATACGTCACCTCCGTGTGGAAAACAAAATTTATCATGAGACATAAGCTTTTTTCGTGGTTGATGCTGAATGATAGAGTTAATACTCGGGACCTACTTTTGAGGAGGCACTTCAATATCGGGGATGATCACAACTGTCCAATGTGCAACATGGGAGTGCTGGAGACGAATGCTCATCTGTTTTATGAATGTCCCTTTGCTGTGAAATGTTGGGAGATGTTGGGCATAAGCTGGGGAAGACACCTAGACTTACACAACAAATATGAGAGAGCTAAAGCTTGGTGGCAAGGACCTCTCTTCAAGGATATAACCATTCTGGCTGCCTGGAACATTTGGAAACAACGCAACAGGGAAATCTTTGATGGAGTAACAGCCACACGCGTGGAGTGGTTGAGAAAACTTAGAGAGGACTTGGTGATCTTAGGATATAGGATCAACCCTCAGAACCTATCTTTCTTGGAGAACTTTAGTAGCTCTCTTCCATCTAAACACTTTCTTTAGGCTGTTTTTTAGGTCTGTTATATTCTTTGTGTTACCCATGTAAATTACTCTCTTGAGTGCTAACTTTTGGTTGGCACTCATGGAATATATGGAAAAACAACAGTAGGAGGCTCTCCTGCTGTTTCAACTTGTCAAAAAAAAATACTTTATTTCGGATATAAGAAGACATAGCCCATTATGTTGTCTTCCTTGTCCAACATCAACTCTTTAGCATGTCATACTTTAATGAGTGCTCACTATCATAAAAGATGTCCAAGATAGTATAGTTGTATGTGAAGCCTCTCTTCTTTTATTACTTCCTATTAATTGCAACGATGACCAAAACTATGTTTGTCACCTCCCAACAACTTTTATTTATCATACTCTTGTATGTGAAGTCATTACTTCCCATAAGATCGATATGATCTCTTTGATACTCTTTTTATTTTCTTTCTTTTTATCATGACCCAAGTGACGAAATCAAGCCCTTGACTCAACACTAATCTTTATTATATAGCTCACGGATTCGATTACAAAGGATAAAACTCGCAAAGCAAAAGCTCACAACTAGATCATGCTAACTTTATTCTAATAGATCAAGATACTACCAAAATGATCGAACTAAGTAAAAAGGTAAAGATAGGAGTGATGGTGATACGATACCGGGGTCACTCCCCCAAGTTTGGCAGTTGCCAAGGGGAGTGCCCATACCCATATGATTATGTCTCCTTCTTCAGGGTCGGTGGTGATGGGGTTGTTGCTGATGTAGGCTTGTTGTTCTTCCAAGGCATGGGCTCACCATCATAGAAGGATGATCGAGTCTCTGGGATACTCAAATCTGCAGCCAAACTCATGTTCTTGGATCTATATTCATACTCACAGTTTTGGTTTTGTAGGTCATAGATCTGGGCTTGAACGTGATCGATCTTCTCTTGAAGATTGGTGATGGCTTCCCCAAAAATCCTTGAGTCCATCTTGAGATTGTTGGCAAGCTCCGAGATCATCATGTAGTTGGCATCGAGTCTTCGTTCCACCATACCTTGGCACTTGAAAACTTGTTGCTCCATTGCTTCGAGTCTTGTCTCCATGCTTCCGGTCCTTCTCGGCCCTTCAACATCACGGATGTGCAGCACCCCCTCATACAACCCCATGGTTTTGGGGTGGTGCAGCACCTCCGCAAGGTAGGGGTTGATGACCTTCTCGAAGAACTGGTCCTTGGGGGTGTTGGAGGACGCCATGATGATCTGGATCTGTCAAAAACAGCAGCTCGAAACGAAAACAGAGGAATTGTGCGTGATACAGAGGTCAAAACCTTCGGGAGTATATATAATGAATATTTCCCGAACGAAAGGAGTAACCCACAAGAAAACGGAGTCCAGGGGACACACGGGGTGCCCTCGAGGTAGGGGGCGCGCCCTGGGAAGGGGGGCGCGCCCCCTACCCTCGAGGAGGCCCCGTGTCTCCTCCGGACTGCGGTTTATTTTTCTATTTTTCTAAATATCCCAAAACGGAGAAAAATTGCCTTTAGAACTGTTTTGGAGTCGGTTTACTTACCGTATCACGTACCTCTTCCTTTTTGAAGGATGAATCGTTCTGGAAAGTGTCCCTTATGTATTCCTCCGGGGTTATGGTTTCAATAATATTAGTTTCAACATATATAGGATTACCTGAGATATAATGTTTGATCCTTTGACCATTCACCACCTTCGGATTTGTGCCTTCGAAGTTGTTGATTTTTATGGCACCGGAACGATAGACCTCCTTGATCACGTAAGGTCCCTCCCACTTGGAGAGAAGTTTTCCTGCAAAAAATCTTAAACAAGAGTTGAATAGCAAAACATAATCACCTACGTTAAACTCACGCTTTTGTATCCTTTTGTCATGCCATCTTTTAACCTTTTCTTTAAATAACTTGGCATTCTCGTAGGCCTGGGTTCTCCATTCATCGAGACAGCTAATATCAAATAGCCTCTTTTCACCGCCAAGTTTGAAATCATAATTGATCTCTTTGATAGCCCAATATGCCTTATGTTCTAGCTCAAGAGGTAAGTGACAAGCTTTTCCATATACCATCTTATATGGAGACATACCCATAGGATTTTTGTATGCAATTCTATAGGCCCATAATGCATCATCTAGTTTCTTAGACCAATTCTTTCTAGACCTATTAACCGTCTTTTGCAAGATTAATTTCAACTCCCTATTACTTAATTAAACTTGACCACTAGTCCGAGGGTGATAAGGTGATGCAATTCTATGGTTGACATCATACTTAGCAAGCATCTTACGGAAAGCACCATGAATGAAGTGTGAACCACAATTAGTCATTAGATATCTAGGGACTCCAAACCTCGGAAATATAACTTCTTTAAGCATCTTAATAGAGGTGTTATGATCAGCACTACTAGTTGGAATAGCTTCCACCCACTTAGTAACGTAATCAACATCAACTAAAATATGTGAGTACCCATTAGAGGCAGGAAAAGGTCCCATATAATCAAAGCCCCAAACATCAAATGGTTCAATAACAAGTGAATAATTCATAGGCATTTCTTGACGTCTACTAATATTACCAATTCTTTGACATTCATCACATGATAAGACAAACTTACGGGCATCCTTGAAGAGAGTAGGCCAATAAAAACCGGATTGCAATACCTTGTGTGCAGTTCTGTCTCCCGCATGGTGTCCCCCATAAGCTTCGGAGTGGCACTTGCGTAAGATCTGTTCCTGTTCATGCTCAAGTACACAACGTCTAATAATACCATCTACTCCTTCTTTATAAAGATGTGGATCATCCCAAAAGTAATGTCTCAAATCATAGAAGAACTTTTTATTTTGCTGGTATGTGAAGCTAGGAGGTATAAACTTAGCAACAATGTAATTAACATAATTAGCATACCATGGAGCAGTACGAGAAGTATTTATGACAGCTAGTTGTTCATCAGGAAAGCTATCATCAATAGGTTGTGGGTCATCAAGTATATTCTCTAACCTAGACAAGTTATCCGCTACGGGGTTCTCAGCTCCCTTTCTATCAATAATATGCAAGTCAAATTCTTGCCGCAAGAGAATCCATCTAATAAGTCTAGGTTTAGCATCTTTCTTCTCCATAAGGTATTTGATAGCAGCATGATCAGTGTGAATAGTTACTTTAGAATCAACGATATGGGGTCTAAACTTATCACAAGCAAATACAACTGCTAAAAATTCTTTCTCAGTGGTGGCATAATTTCATTGGGCACTATCTAGAGTTTTACTAGCATACTGGATAACATGCAATTTCTTATCAACTCTTTGCCCTAAAACAGCTCCTACAGCATAATCACTAGCATCGCACATCATCTCAAAGGGTAAATTCCAGTCAGGAGGCTAGACAATAGGTGTAGAAATCAATGCTTTCTTAAGTATTTCAAATGCTTCTAGACAATCATCATCAAAGACAAAAGGAATATCTTTCTGTAAAAGATTAGTCAGAGGCCTGGAGATTTTGGAGAAGTCCTTAATGAACCTCCTATAAAACCCGACATGACCAAAGAAAGTTCGTATACCTTTGATATCCTTAGGGCAAGCCATCTTTTCAATATCATCCACTTTAGCTTTGTCAACTTCAATACCTCTTTAAGAAATTTTATGCCCCAAGACAATGCCTTCATTAACCATAAAGTGGCACTTTTCCCAATTCAAGACAAGGTTAGTGTCTTCACATCTCTGCAAAACTCGATCAAGGCTGCTTAAGCAATCATCAAAAGAAGTTCCGTAAACGAAGAAATCATCCATGAACACCTCAACAATCTTTTCACAAAAATCAGAGAATATAGCCATCATGCATCTTTGAAAGGTAGCAGGTGCATTACATAAACCAAAAGGCATACGTCTATAAGCAAAGGTACCGAAAGGACAAGTAAAGGTGGTCTTTTCTTGATCCCCCTTTGACACAGGTGATACGTCCAAAACGTATCTATAATTTCTGCTTGCTCCATGCCACTTTTGGGTGATATTGCTATGATATTTATACACTTCCATACACTTTTAATCATATTTGGACTAACCTACTAATCCAGTGCACCCCAGTGCCAGTTTCTGTTTTCGGCTGTTTTTGTATTTCAGGTTTTCACGTTACGAGAATTGCCAGGAAAAATCCAGAAAAATTATATAAAAAATCAGCGTTCCAAAACCTACCTTGCGCCCGAAGTACAGCCGGGGGGGCCACCAGGGCCCCAGGCGCCCTGGCGGCGCCCCCCCCCCCTGGGCCGCCCCGGGGGGGCGCCTGGGCCCCCCGAGCCCCGTCTGGTGCCCCCCTTTGGCATATATTTAGAGCGTCCTTCGAAACCCTCGGGACGTAAACTCTTTTTCGCGATCTCATCTCTGTTCCGCCGCCGCCGCCGCTTCCAAGATCGGGAGCACCAGGATAACTCTTCCCGGCACCCCGCCGGAGGGGAGGATCACCATCGGGAGCCTCTCCACCACCATGGACGCCTCCCGGATGAGTTGTGAGTAGTCTCCCTTGGACCATGAGTCCATGACCAGTAGCTATGTGATGTTCTCCTCCCATTCTTGTGCTTCACTAATTAGTCCTCGTGAGCTGCCCTACATGATCGAGGCACACATGTAATCCTTATGCTGTTGCTATGATGAGTTTGCTGGGATCCGATGGATTATGAGATTATGTTCAGATTGTGATTGAGTAATATATTTGATCTACCTCTTTTATATTTATGTTCATAAGTAATTCTTGCATGTTCTCCGTTGTTATTTATTGCTTTGGCCAAGTAATACGTAGTGACTCCAAGAGGGAACGTTATGCTTGATTGTGGGTTCATGCCCCTCGATGACTAGCTTGAGTGACAGAAACATGAGTCTAGGGGATGTGCTGTTGCCACAAGGGGGAAAACAACGGTGCTTGTGCCCGCGGGTGCAAGGATTGTTTACTTTACGCAAAGTTCTTTTAATGCAGTTGTCTTTTGCATTGAGTTTACACTATGGGTGGGACTCGCAACTTAATACCAGCGAGATGTTCTGGATAGATATCTCAAGGTGGATGATTAGTGGTAGATATTGATGGATTTCGGTCTACTTACTTTGGCGTACCGCCCATGCTTTGAACCTCAACCTTACTTGGAATGTAGTCAGCATTGGTTTGCGTTCGTGGTCCTGTCAATTGCCCAGCTGTAATTCGATTACCTCACATAGCTATTTTATCGTATTTTGGGAGAGAGACATCACTAGTGAACATCATGAGACTCCGGTCCATATTACCATCATTGATCACATCCGCTATTTACTTTTCGCTTTTACTTACTATTGCAAACATTATCTATCACTACTATCATTTGCGTTTAATCCTTTGTGAACTACAAGGCCGGAGGGATTGACAACCTCTCTGTACTCGCTGGGAGGAAAGTTATTTGTATCTGTGTGCAGGTCCACGTTGATTGCTAATATCTGGCGCCGTTAGCAGTTGACACCTACTTGTTGAACCTAGGAGTCTCTGGGGATTCGATCCTTGGCATCTTTGCTAAGGGAAAAACTTCCACAACACTGCATCTCACACCTTCCACTTGGGGTAACCAACGAGGGGTTAGAGGCCCATCAAGGAGTTTTTCTGGCGCTGTTGCCGGGGACTCCACTCTTCAGGATAGGGGAGTTGCACGCTATCTTTTACCTTTGCTTTTTAGTCTTGTTAGTTTACCTTTCAGTTTTTGCTTTAGTACCTTTTATCGAAAATCACAAAAATAGTTATCTTGCTTGCTTGCTACTATGGGTTCCACCGAGAACACCAAGTTGTGTGACTTCACTAGTCACAACAACGATGACTTTATCAGCACACCTATCACTACACCTGCCACTTCAGCACCTTCATATGAAATTAAACCTGCTTTACTGAACTTAGTCATGAAAGATCAATTCTCCGGTGCTGGAGATGATGCTGCTTTACACTTAAACAACTTTGTTGAACTTTGTGATATGCAAAAGTACCAAGAAATAGATGGTAATATTGTTAAGCTTAAGATTTTTCCTTTCTCCTTGAGAGGAGGAGCTAAAATTTGGTTTCAGTCTTTGCCTAGAAATAGCATAGATTCATGGGACAAGTGCAAAGATGCTTTTATCGAAAAATACTATCCACCTGCTAAAATTATCCAACTTAGAAGTAACATAATGAATTTTAAACAATTGGATAATGAACACGTTGCCCAAGCTTGGGAACGTATGAAATCTCTTATCAAGAACTGCCCTACTCATGGTTTGACTACTTGGATGGTTATCCAAACTTTTTATGCAGGCTTGAACTTTACCTCGCGGAACTTGTTAGATTCGGCCGCGGGAGGAACTTTTATGTCAACTACACTTGGTGCTGCCACAAAACTTCTCGATGAGATGATGACCAATTATTCTCAATGGCACACCGAACGCGCTCCAACAGGTAGGAAGGTAAACTCTGTCGAGGAGATTTCCTCCCTTAATGAAAAAGTTGACTTGATCATGTCTCTACTTTCGAAGCAATCTATTGTTGATCCTCGTGATGTTCCTTTAAATTCTTTGATTGCTCAAGAACAAGTAGATGTGAACTTTATCTCTAGAAACAATTTTAACAACAATGCTTATCCTAGTACCAAGAACTCCACTACTGAACTAGAGATTATGCTTAAAGATTTCATCACTACCCAAAAAGCCTTTAATAAGAGTGTAGAAGAAAAACTACATAAACTAGATGATCTTTCTTTTAAGGTAGACCATTTAGCCAATGAGGTAAAATTGCTAAAAATTAAAACTTCTCCTCTTGAGGAGAGGGAAGTCACTCCTATAAATGCTATTCAAGTGCAAATTAATGAAAACATTAGGATGATGGCTAAACTTAAAGAAAGATGGGCTAGAGAAAGGGAGGAAGAAGATAGAATTAAGAGCCTTCCTACCCACCACATTGTTGCTACTATCCAAGTTGTTGAGGATATCCAAACTCTTAGCACCCAATGTACTCCTGGTCCCAATGGACCTATTAATGGTGATGCTATGACTATAGAAACTACCAAACAAGTGAACCTTAAGGACACCACTACCACTTTACTTGATGCTCGTGACCTTGATTTTGATAATTACACTCTTACCGAAGTTATTGATTTCCTTCACAAGATGTCTAGAGATCCCCGCACTAGCACGCTTAACCTTGCCTTTACAGAGCATATCACTAATGCTCTCATCAAAGCTAGGGAGGAGAAACTTAGAGTAGAAGCCTCCATACCTAGAAAGCTAGAAAATGGTTGGGATCCTATGATAAAAATTAAATTGAATAACTTCTCTTGTTATGCATTATGTGATGTTGGAGCTAGTACCTCTGTTATGCCCAAAAGAATATATGATGTGCTTAATTTGAAACCTTATGATTCTTGTTCTTTTGGTGTTCGTCTCGTTGATTCTTCCATAAAGAAACCTTTGGGGAGGATCGACGATGTTCTTATCGTTGTTAATGATAACTACGTTCCCGTTGATTTTACTATTATGGATATTGAATGTCCTTCATGTCCAATTATTTTGGGACGTCCCTTTTTACGCACCGTTGGTGCTATCATTGACATGAAAGAGGGTAATATAAAATTTCAGTTCCCTCTCAAGAAAGGGATGGAACACTTCCCTCGAAAGAAGATCAAGTTACCTTTTGAGTCCGTTGTACGGGCTAGCTATTCTTTTACTCTTGATAAAACTTGATCTCTATGCATTATGCCTAGCTTAAAGGCATAAAAGAAAGCGCTTTTCGGAGGCAGCCCACATGAATAAATTTTTATATTTTGCTTTTGTTGTGTCTTGATGTTGTTTACTACTGTAGCATCATCATTGTATCTTTGCTTTTCATATTTGTGCCAAGTATAGCCTCTGATTGCTAGAAAGTTCAAAAGTTGTGAGGTGCTGTCCAGGAAACAGATTCTGTCCTTGGATAGAAAAATTCGTATAAAATCACCAGATCATCTTTTTGGTCTGAATTTTTTCGACAGCGTTCTCTATATAATTTTCTTTCGTGCGTATGTTCTGAGTTTTTTTATTTGAGTGGCAGAAGTGCCCCGAACAAATCAATTACAACCTGCTATTCTGTTTTTCACAGATTCTGTCCTGTTTTGCTTTTCCTTCATTTAGCAAACCAAGAGCTTGCTTTTTCTTTGCAAAAACCTTTTGGCAATCTTGAGAAACAGTAGACCTTCAAGAATATCTTTATTTCCAGCAAGGTATAATTATTTTATTAAGGGTACTAACCTCGCTAATCAGATTATGATGAGTTATGTATGAAGGGAGTTTTCAAGTGTGCGAGGGAAGATGATAAAAAGATTCAGGAGTGTCAAGCGCTCAAGCTTGGGGATGCCCCCGTGCACCCCCAAGAAATATTCAAAGAGACTCAAGCATCTAAGCTTGGGGATGCCCCCGTGCATCCCCTTCTCCATCAACATTATCAGTTCGTCTTTCGTTCCGCTATATTTTTATCACTTCATGTGTTATGTGCTATGCTTGGAGCGTCTTGCTTTTAGTTTTCTTTTTAGTTTTTCATAACGAGGCCGAACTCAGCGTTCTTTATGTGGGAGAGAAACACGCTCCACTTCTACCTAAAACATAACATAGAATTTTCATGTCTATCTTTGCTGTGTGTGTTCTTTGTCTTTTAATAGCTACTGTCATGCTCTGCTCTTAGTATTCATGCTTATCTTTTCAAAGAGCTTTTGTTTAGTTGGTTGCTTGAACTCTCCTTAATTACCATGCTCACCTTATTAAGAGAGTTTGCTTCCGTTGCATTGGTTAATATGTCTATGATAAAGATGCTACGTGCATAATGGCGCTTAGTAGTTCAGGTTTTCTTATGGTTAGCCTCAAATAGCTGGGGGATTCCCAATGTGTTATTGGAGTACCAACATGATTTGTTTGCCTATGATGTGGTATGGTTTAGTAATATCTTCCTTCGAGAATTTATTTTGATTGCCTTGGCGTATGCTCACGCATATTTAAGACTGTAAAGAAAGTCTGCCAAGCCTTGATGATCTTTTATTTCTGAGTAGCGATATAACTACCATGCCTGATTCAATGTTGCTTTGTCGCTCTGCATGATTATGACCGTCATTGCTCTCTTAGTTGGTCGCTCCCAGTCTTTTGCTAACCTCCACATGTACTAAGCAGACTAACTTTGCAATACATAGCTCATGGGAAAGTAGCTTAAAAACTATTGTGGTAAAGAATATGTTGCCTATGTATCTTATTTCTTATAAGTTGCTTGCTGAGCGGTAACCATGTTTCTGGGGACGCCATCAACTGTCACACTTTTATTGAATATCATGTGAGTTGCTATGCATGTTCGTCTTGTCTGAAGTAAGGGTGATTTGCCATGGGTTGAATGAGTATGCATATTGTTAGAGAAGAACATTGGGCCGCCAACCAAAGCCATGTATCATGGTGGAAGTTTTAGCTTGGACATTAATCCTCAATCTCTTATGAGAATATGCTTATGCATTGAAGAGGAGTCCATTATCTATTTTCTATGTTGTCCCGGTATGGATGTCCTCAAGTTGAGATCTATCAAAAAACGAGAAATCGAATGCGATTTATCTCCTTGGATCTTTGTACAGGTGGCATAGAGGTACCCCTTTGTGACACTTGGTTGAAACATATGTAATGCAATGATAACCCATGGAAATCCGAGCTAATTAGGACAAGGTGCGAGCACTATTGGTATTCGATGCATGAGGCTTGCAACTTATAGGATGTCTTATGCATGACACATATGAAGTACTACTACCGTTGACAAAATTGCTTCTATGTTTTCAAAATAAATAAATAAAAAGCTCTAGCACATAACCATTCTTTTACTTTTTGAGTCTCCACCTTCTTTCTTCAAGCACCAACAACTGAGAGCATGATTGTCATTCTAAGTGTAATGTGCATTGTTCCAAAGTAGCATTGTCTTTTGCATGATTGTGATATCGTTTATTTTGAAATCATTGTATCTAGTCATCACTTAAACCTCGAAGGTGCCCCTGCATTTATGTTTTGCTTCACTAAAGGGGGCAAGCTAGATATCACTTTATCATATTTGCACATCATGTTCATTGCAAATCTTTTTGATGTTTCAGTTTCATATTGTAAAACTTGCAGTCCTTTGTGATTTTCTCATGAGGCAACTTAATTACTATAGAATCATTGTCTCAGTAAACTTTTGTCATATGACTATAAAAAGTCCTATATGGTTAATAGCATGTCACCACAGAAATTATTCTTGTTATCATTTACCTACTCGAGGACGAGCAGGAATTAAGCTTGGGGATGTTGATACGTCCAAAACGTATCTATAATTTCTGCTTGCTCCATGCCACTTTTGGGTGATATTGCTATGATATTTATACACTTCCATACACTTTTGATCATATTTGGACTAACCTACTAATCCAGTGCACCCCAGTGCCAGTTTCTGTTTTCGGCTGTTTTTGTATTTCAGGTTTTCACGTTACGAGAACTGCCAGGAAAAATCCAGAAAAATTAAAAAAAAATCAGCGTTCCAGAACCTACCTTGCGCCCGAAGTACAGCCGGGGGGGCCACCAGGGCCCTAGGCACCCTGGCGGCGCGCCCCCCTGGGCCACGCCGGGGGGGCGCCTGGGCCCCCCGAGCCCCGTCTGGTGCCCCCCTTTGGCATATATTTAGAGCGTCCTTCAAAACCCTCGGGACGGAAACTCTTTTTCGCGATCTCATCTCTGTTCCGCCGCCGCCGCCGCTTTCAAGATCGGGAGCACCAGGAGAACTCTTCCCGGCACCCTGCCGGAGGGGAGGATCACCATCGGGAGCCTCTCCACCACCATGGACGCCTCCCGGATGAGTTGTGAGTAGTCTCCCTTGGACCATGAGTCCATGAACAGTAGCTATGTGATGTTCTCCTCCCGGTCTTGTGCTTCACTAATTAGTCCTCGTGAGCTGCCCTACATGATCGAGGCACATATGTAATCCTTATGCTGTTGCTATGATGAGTTTGCTGGGATCCGATGGATCATGAGATTATGTTCAGATTGTGATTGAGTAATATATTTGATCTACCTCTTTTATATTTATGTTCATAAGTAATTCTTGCATGTTCTCCGTTGTTATTTATTGCTTTGGCCAAGTAGTAGGTAGTGACTCCAAGAGGGAACGTTATGCTTGATTGTGGGTTCATGCCCCTCGATGACTAGTTTGAGTGACAGAAACATGAGTCTAGGGGATGTGCTGTTGCCACAAGGGGGAAAACAACGGTGCTTGTGCCCGCGGGTGCAAGGATTGTTTACTTTACGCAAAGTTCTTTTAATGCAGTTGTCTGTTGCATTGAGTTTACACTATGGGTTGGACTCGCAACTTAATACCAGCGAGATGTTCTGGATAGATATCTCAAGGTGGATGATTAGTGGTAGATATTGATGGATTTCGGTCTACTTACTTTGGCGTACCGCCCATGCTTTGAACCTCAACCTTTCTTGAAATGTAGTCAGCATTGGTTTGCGTTCGTGGTCCTGTCAATTGCCCAGCTGTAATTCGTTTACCTCACATAGCTGTTTTATCGTCTTTTGGGAGAGAGACATCACTAGTGAACATCATGAGACTCCGGTCCATATTACCATCATTGATCACATCCGCTATTTACTTTTCGCTTTTACTTACTATTGCAAACATTATCTATCACTACTATCATTTGCGTTTAATCCTTTGTGAACTACAAGGCCGGAGGGATTGACAACCTCTCTGTACTCGTTGGGAGCAAAGTTATTTGTATCTGTGTGCAGGTCCACGTTGATTGCTAATATCTGGCGCCGTTAGCAGTTGACACCTACTTGTTGAACCCAGGAGTCTCTGGGGATTCGATCCTTGGCATCTTTGCTAAGGGAAAAACTTCCACAACACTGCATCTCACACCTTCCACTTGGGGTAACCAACGAGGGGTTAGAGGCCCATCAACAGGAATTTGAGAGAAACCGGAATAACCATCTAGAAAGCAGAAATGAGTATGTTTGGATAACCTTTCTAGCATTTGATCAATAAATGGCAAGGGGTAATGATCTTTCTTAGTAGCTTTATTTAACTTACGAAAATCAATTACCATCCTATAACCTGTAACTATCCTTTGCGGGATCAATTCATCCTTATCATTAGGGATGACAGTCATACCTCCTTTCTTAGGAACAGAATGGACATGACTTACCCATTGAGTATCAGCAATGGGATAGATAATACCTGCCTCTAGGAGCTTTAGAATTTCCTTTCTTACCACTTCTTTCATCTTAGGATTTAACCGTCACTGATGATCAATAACTGGTTTAGCATTTTCTTCCAATTTTATCTTGTGTTGACATATAGTGGGACTAATGCCCTTAAGATCGTCCAGAGTATATCCAATAGCAGCTCGGTGCTTCTTCAAAGTTTTCAATAGTCTTTCTTCTTCCTGATCTGAAAGGTTAGCACTAATAATAACATGATATATCTTCTTTCCATCAAGATAAACATACTTAAGATTATCAGGTAAAGGTTTAAGTTCAAACACGGGATCACCCTTGGGTGGAGGAGGATCCCCTAGGATTTCAACAGGCAAGTTGTTTTTCAATACGGGTCCCTGTGTAAGGAATATTTCATCTATTTCCCTTCTCTCATTCATATGCATATCATTTTCATGGTCTAGTAAGTATTGTTCTACAGGATCATTAGGTGGCACGGCAATAGAAGTAAGACCAATAATTTCATCTTTACTGGGTGGTGCCTTTTCAAGGCGTTGTCTATGGAATTTAGCAAAGTTAAAATCATGAGACATATCCCCTAATCTGACAGTGACAATATCTTTCACGCAGTCTATCTTGGCATTAACAATATTCAAGAAGGGTCTACCAAATATAATGGGACAGAATGCATCTTGTGGGGAACTAAGCACAAGAAAATCAGCAGGGTATTTAACCTTCCCACACAATACTTCAATGTCTATAACAATCCCAACTGGTGAAATAGTATCTTTATTAGCAAGCTTAATAGTAACATCAATCCCTTCTAACTCAATAGGTGCAATATCATGCATAATTTCGTTATACAAATCAAGAGGGATAATGCTCGCACTAGCACCTACGACGCATAACCCATGATAGCAATGATCTCCTATCTTATCAGAGATAACGGGCAAGCCTACAACAGGTTTATGTTTATTCCTAGCATTGGGTTTGGCTATTCTATTAGAATCTTCTTGGAGGTAAATAACATGTCCATCTAAATCTTCTACCAAGAGATCTTAACCATAGCAACACTAGGTTCAACTTTAATTTGCTCAAAGGGTGTAGGTGTTCTAGTATTACTCTTACGAACTACAGTTGAAGCTTGAGCATGATCATTTATCCTAACAGGGAAAGGTGGTTTCTTAATATAAGCGGTAGGTATAACATGATCAACATTATAAGTGATAGTCTTTTCTTCAACTTTAATAGGTTCAACTACTTTTACTTCAATAGGGGGATGGTAGTTAAACCACTTCTCCTTATGGAGATCAACATGAGTAGCAAATGATTCACAGAAAGAAGCTACTATCTCAGAGTCAAGTCCATATTTAGTGCTAAACTCACGGAACACATCGATATCCATAAAAGCTTTAACACAATCAAACTTAGGGGTCATACCTGACTCCTTACCTTCGTCAAGATCCCAATCTTCGGAGTTGCGTTTAATTCTTTCCAATAAATCTCATTTGAATTCAACAGTCTTCATCATAAAAGAGCCAGAACAAGAATTATCGAGCATGGTGCGATTATTGAGAGAAAGCCGAGCATAAAAATTTTGGATGATCATTTTTATTGAAAGCTCATGATTGGGGCATGCATATAACATTGACTTAAGCCTCCCCCAAGCTTGAGCGATGCTTTCTCCTTCGCGAGGCCAGAAATTATAAATATAATTGCAATCACGATGAACCTGGTGCATAGGGTAGAACTACTGATGAAATTTCAACTTTAGACGATTATAGTTCCAAGATCCCATATCATCGCATAGCCTAAACCATGTCAATGCATCTCCCTTCAAAGATAAAGGGAAGACCTTCTTCTTAATAACATCCTCGGGCATACCTGCAAGCTTAAACAATCCACAAACTTCATCCACATAGATTAGATGTAAATCGGGGTGAAGTGTTCTGTCTCCTGTATAGGGATTTTCAAGCAGTTTCTCTATCATACCCGAAGGAATCTCAAAGCAAACATTGTCAATAGGTGCAGTAGGTTGAGGAGCAACTCTTTGCTCTTCTGCACGGGGTGAAGATTCCCCGAACAAGCCCCTCAAAGGATTTTGAGCCATAGTAACAAGTGACAATAAATTGCAGCACACTATATAAATTTTTCCTTACCAAAGGCACTTCACTGCCCGGCAACGGCGCGAGAAAAGAGTCTTGATGACCCACAAGTGTAGGGGATCTATCGTAGTCGTTTCGATAAGTAAGAGTGTCGAACCCAACGAGGAGCAAAAGGAAATGATAGGCAGTTTTCAGTAAGGTATTTTCTGCAAGCACTGAAATTATAGGTAACAAATAGTTTTATGATAAGATAATTGGTAGCAAGTGACAAACGGTAAAAGTAAATAAGGTGCAGCAAGATGGCCCAATCCTTTGTGTAGCAAAGGACAAGCCTGGACAAACTCTTATGCAAGGTAAAGTGCTCCCGAGGACATATGGGAATTATCATCAAGCTAGTTTTCATCACGATCATCTAATTCGCGTTTGGTACTTTGATAATTTGGTATGTGGGTGGACCGGTGCTTGGGTGCTGCCCTTACTTGGACAAGCCTCCCACTTATGATTAACCTCTAATGCAAGCATCCGCAACTACAAAAGACGTATTAAGGTAAACCTAACCATAGCCTGAAACATATGGATCCAAATCAGCCCCTTACGAAGCAACACATAAACTAGGGTTCAAGCTTCTGTCACTCTAGCAACCCATCATCTACTTATTACTTCCCAATGCCTTCCTCTAGGCCCAAATAATGGTGAAGTGTCATGTAATCGACGTTCACATGACACCACTAGAGGAGAGACAACATACATCTCATCAAAATATCGAACGAAGACCAAACTCACATGACTACTAATAGCAAGACTTCTCCCATGTCCTCAGGAACAAAAGTAACTACTCACAAGACATAATATTGTTCCTGATCAGAGGGGTATTAATATGCATAATGGATCTGAACATATGATCTTCCACCAAATAAACCAACTAGCATCAACTACAAGGAGTAATCAACACTACTAGCAACCCACATGTACCAATGTGAGGTTTGGGTACAAAGATTGGATACAAGAGATGAACTAGGGTTTGAGAGGAGATGGTGCTGGTGAAGATGTTGATGAATATAGCCCTCCCCAAGATGGGAGAGTTGTTGGTGATGACGGCGGTGACGATTTCCCCCTCCCGGAGGGAAGTATCCCCAGTAGAACAGCTCTGCCGGAGCCCTAGTTTGGTTTCCGCCTCGGTTCCGCCTCGAGACGGCGGCGTTTGGTCTCGAAAGCCTCCTCCTGATTATTTCCAGGTCAAAACGCTTCATATAGGAGAAGATGGGCACCAGGGGCTCACCGGCTGGCCCTCGAGGTAGGGGGCACGCCCCCACCCTCGAGGCCAGCCAGTGGCCCCTCTCGTGGGTTTCTTTCGCCAGATATTTTTTATATTTTCCGAAACAATGTTCTGTGGAGTTTCACAGATTTTGGAGTTGTGTAGAATAGGTTTCCAGAGTTTGCTCCTTTTCCAGCCCAGAATTCCAGCTGTCGGCATTCCCCCTTCTTCATGTAAACCTTGTAAAATAAGAGAGAAAAGGCATAAGTATTGTTGCAAAACATTTATGAACAGCCCATAATGCAATAAATATCAACTTATAAGCATGATGCAAAATGGACGTATCAACCAAATGCATCACCCGGTGAACCCAAACAGCTGAAAAACCACGACTCAGAAGGTCTTGACGTAGGAAATCCCAATTTACCAGGTCGTACACCTTCTCAAAGTCTAGCTTTAAGAGAATAGCCACTTCTTTTGTGCGTTTGAGCTTGTGGATTATTTCCTCAAGGGCAAGCGGGCCTTCAAGAATGTTGCGGCCTCGAATGAAAGCGGATTGGTTTCGGTTAATCATCCACTGAGCTATCGGGACTTGACGCGTCGTGCACGCCTTAGCACAAATCTTAAAAGGAACATTAATTAGCGCGATCGGTCGAAACTACCTAATATTGTCGGCCCCAGAAACCTTAGGAATAAGCGAGAGGATGCCAAAATTAAGGCAAGCGATGTCTACCGTCCCACGCATGAACCGATTGCATATGTCGAAAATCAGGCCTGCAAGGAGCGGTCAGAAGCGTTTGAACATTGCCACCAGCCACCCGTCTGGGCCCGGTGCCTTGTCCGATTTCATACCCACTAAGGCATCATCGATCTATGTAGGGAGGAATGCGAGCCCCAGCTCCTCATTCTCATGACCCAGGACAAGTTGAGAGGCCTCCCACGCATTTGCACGAAAACCCGCCCTCTATTCCTCGCGAGACCCCATCAGATTGATGTATTACTCATAAATGTGGTGCATGATCTCCTCTTGGCGTAGCAACAACCCCTATTCTGACTGCAACCTGAGGATCGCACACTTCCGACGCCGGCCGTTGGCATAGGCGTGGAAGTAATTAGTGTTGGTGTCGCCCTTAAGTGTCCATTTCAGGCCACCGCGAGGCCGCCGGTACTCCTCGTCGGCATGAAGCAATGCTTCGACCTGCCCCTCCAGATCATAGCGGTGGGCCCATTCTTGTTCTGAAAAGGGCCGCACGTCTGCATGTGAGTCTAGGCGCGCGATCTCCTCTACGATCGACGCTTTGAGTACCTTATCATTCTGCCCCTGGTTTGCGCCCCATCCCTTGAGGCTAGCGCGGAAGCGGCTCCCAACCGCATTCCAGAACTCCATGGGACCCCACTGAGGCCCAATCTGGTTGACGCAGTTTCTCCATCTATCCGTGAAGATGGCGTCGAATTTCGGCAGTTCAAGCCAGGCCGTCTCAAAAAAGAAACAAGCACTTCCACGGATACATTCCTCCCCTGAGGAGAGCACCAATGAAACATGGTTAGACCCAATATGGGTTTCTGACACCAAAGGGCAGAGGGGATAGATTATCTTCCAATCGGGTGACATAAACACACGATCAAGCACCGAGCACACCGGATCGAATTGTTTGTTTGTCCACCGAGCGCCCCAACCATTAGTAGGAGAATAGAAAACACCTTACAAGAAATTCATGGAATCGACGTTTTATGATCCTATGCGCCCCGATTGGACCGTATGTGTCAATGTGGATCCACTCCATGATTACCGCTCATGCCGCACTAAACCAGAACAATAGAAGAGGGTACTTTAAGAAACCTATATGTACAAAAAATCATACCACAAAGCCATTTCCATTACACAAATTAAGATCTCTCCAATGAAAAAATCAGTGTTTGGATCCCCTCCCGCTGTTGTCAGCCGTTTCCAGCGGAGGAAAATGCATCTGCCACAAAGCCTTACGTATCACCGCCGGTGATTTTTATAAATAAAATTGCAGTAAAGTAATTTTACTAAATGATAACACTCACACATGTGGCATTTTTGCACATCTCCCATCCGTCTTAATTCACTTTGATTCTGTTTTGCACGGATCCTAAAGAAATCTGAGTGCCACGTAGGCACATCGTGTTGTGTGGGCGTTAGAGCGCTCGCCCACATGACCCGTAGCGCGTGGTTTTCCAGATGCGTTGTGTGGGCAAACCCACACAATCGCCAACCAGTCCACGCGCATGTGGGTGAAACTGCCCTTCGCCCACACAACGCTCGGACGGTGATAGCTGGCAATTGTAGTTGCGCGTATGTGGCAATTAGGGTAAACACACATGGCAACTGCAGTTGCGCGTACGTGGCAACCAGAGGTAAACACACATGGTAATTATGATTAACCATACGTGGCAACTATGATTTGACCACATGTGGTAAATAGTTGATCACACACGGTAACTATGGTTTAATTGCACAAGACAACTACCATAAATTAGACATGGCAACTATAATTAAGCAAAACAGAGAGAGTTGCCAAGCTTTTACAACTACATTTGCCATCCTGGATGGCAACTAAAACGTCATCCCGCGGGTACCCAACGTAGCTGCGTCAGGACGTGTGAGCATTTTTGCTTCGTGCCACACGCGCGGGGTGAGATGAGTAGTATTTGTTGGACTTCTGGCATGAAGTAGCTATGCCCACATGCGCGTGTGTGGGCTCCCTTCTGCTCACACCACACACAGGGCGTGTTTGGTTCAAGTTGTGGACAGTTCTTGCATGTCATACACTTCTCAACCCAGCCTGGTTGAGCAACAACATGCCATATGTGACGCCCCCGATTTGTCCGTACACTAATCATGCACGCAAATGTGTACGGTCAAGATCAGGGACTCACTAGTAGATATCACAACACAACTCTAAAAGTAAAATAAGTCATACAAGCTTCATATTACAAGCCAGGGGCCTCGAGGGCTCGAATACAAGTGCTCGATCATAGACGAGTCAGCGGAAGCAACAAATATCTGAGTACAGACATAAAGTTAAACAAGTTGCCATAAGATGGCTAGCACAAACTGGGATACAGATTGAAAGAGGAGCAGGCCTCCTGCCTGGGATCCTCCTAAACTACTCCTGGTCGCCGTCAGCAGACTACACGTAGTAGTAGGCGCCTTCGGTGTAGTAGGAGTCGTCACAGGTGGTGTCTGGCTCCTGGGCTCCACCATCTGGTTGCGTTATCTGAGAAGAAGGAACAAAAGGGGGAAAGGGGGAGCAAAGCAACCGTGAGTACTCATCCAAAGTACTCGCAAGCAAGGATCTATACTACATATGCAATGGTAACAATGATATGGGTAGTATATGTGGACTGAATTGCAGAAAGCCAGAATAAGAGGGGGATATCTAATCCAATCGAAGACTAAGCTTCTGCCAGCCTCCATCTTGCCGTAGTACAAGAGAATAGATGGTAACTTCACCAAGAAACATCGAATAGCATAATCCTACTCGGCGATCCTCCCGCACATCACCCTGTGAGAGAGCAACCACCGAGTTATATCTGGAACTCATCTGGGTGTGTTTTATCAAGTATCTGGTTCTAGTTGTCATGAGGTGGGAATACAACTCCGGGTCGTCCTTTTACCGAGGGACACGGCTATTCGAATAGTTTAACTTCCCTGCAGGGGTGCACCACATAACCCAGCACGCTTGATCCCATTTGGACACTTTCCAGGGTCATGCCCGGCCTCGGAAGATCAACACGTCGCAGCCCTACCTCAGAACAACAGAGAGGTCAGCACACCGGTCTAAGTCCTAAGCGCACGGGGGTCTGGGCCCATCGCCTAATTGATACGTCCAAAACGTATCTATAATTTCTGCTTGCTCCATGCCTCTTTTGTGTGATATTGCTATGATATTTATACACTTCCATACATTTTTATCATATTTGGACTAACCTATTAACTCAGTGCACCCCAGTGCTAGTTTCTGTTTTCTACTGTTTTTGTATTTCAGGTTTTTCCCATTACGTAAACTGCCAGAAAAATCCCGGAAAAATTATATAAAAAATCAGCGTTCCGGAAGCTATCTTGCGTCCAAAGTAGGGCCGGAGGGGGGCCACAGGGGCTCCAGGTGCCCTGCCCAGGCGGCCCCACCCCTGGCCGCCTGGCCAGGCCGCCTGGGCCCCCCTTAGCTCCCCTGGCGACCCCCTTTGGCATATATTTAACACCCGTCGAGGAAACCCTGATTCCGGACCCCTTTTCTCTAGACGCAATTCCGATCTCCGCCGCCATCGCCATCAAGCTTCGGGGGACCAAAATTCCTGTGCCGGCACCCTACCGGGACGGGGAAGTGCCCCCGGATTCATCTCCATCGACGTTGCTTCCTCCCTCCATGATGCGGGAGTAGTTCCTCCTCGGGGCTGAGGATTCTACCAGTAGCTATGTGGTCAATTCTCTCTCCCATGATGTGATCTTCGTTGTGATCATAGGCTATGTTAATCTAGGGTGATCCCATGATATTTCCCCTTCCTCTATGTATTGGATTGATGTACTCACTTGTCTTTATCTAGTATAATCCCCGAGACCAATGTGACAGCGGTCTATTGGACATGGATTAGAAAAATATTTTCATGAGTGATTTCCTCTCTTGTGTGTTGATTGAAGATTGAGAGTCTCTTGGTGCTTGTCTTTGACTATCCTTTAGATATGTTGTGCTGATTGTGGGACTCTCTTTGGATGGCCGCGGTGACATTGGGAAATCCTTAGATTGAGAACTACGAACTTTGAGGTGTGCTTTTGTAGCCCTACATAATTCTCGTCCTCTCTTGACCACGAAGGAATGACCTCCGGGTGCGTCTCCATTGCATGTTTTATGGGAAATATCATCTGATTCGATTATGTTAATGTTGTTGGGAGTTGCCACTAGTGAAAGTATGAAGCCTAGGCCTTGTTTCCACCATTGCAATACCATTTGTGCTCACGTTTACCACTTGTTTGCTTGCTGCACTTTTTATTACAGATTTATATTACTTTGCTTTGCCACTCCTATCATCCATATCACTTGCCATTTAACATCTCTTCGCCGAACTAGTGCACCTATACAACTCCTAGTTGTATTAGGTGTGTTGGGGACACAAGAGACTTCTTGTATCTTAGTTGCAGGGTTGCTTGAGAGAGACCATATTCAACCTCTACTTCCCTGAGTTCGATAAACCTTAGGTCATCCACTTGAGGGAAATTGCTGCTGTCCTACAAACCTCTGCGCTTGGAGGCCCAACATAGTCTACAAGAGTAGAAGCGTGTGTAGACATCAAGCTATTTCTGGCGCCGTTGCCGGGGAGGTGAGTGCTTGAAGGTATATCTTTAGATCTTGCAATTAAATCTTTTCGTTTCTTGTTTTTAGTTTCACTAGTTATGTTTATGGAAAACCGTGCTATTGGATCGTTGCTTGCGGGAAGACGCCCCACACCTGTGGTGGTTGCTCCTCCCCCTACTGAAATTGTGCCCTATAAAATACCAGCTGTTATTATCGATTATGTTTTGGCTAATCGTTATGCGGGAGACAGACATCCCGGTTAACACTTGCTATATCTGTCACAACTATGTTCATTATTTAAGCTTGCAGGTGTATCAAGGGAGTTTGTCATGAGGAAATTGTTCGCCGTGTCACTTATAGATAAAGCTTCAGATTGGTATAAGCTTCTCGATAACTCGCACTTGCTTGATTGGGAAGAGATCCAGTCTCTCTTTTACTCCAAGTTTTATCCTCTTCATGAAGTCCATGAGAATAGGAATTATGTTTATAATTTCTATTCTCATGACGGAGAGAGCATAGCTCAAGCTTGGGGGAGACTGAAAACGTTAATGCTAAAATGTCCTAACCATGGGCTCCCCAAAGATATGATTATTACTAATTTCTATGCGAGGCTCTCTCGACAGGATAAAGATTTGCTCGATGCTTCCTCTATGGGTTCTTTCACAAACGAAAAGATTGATGCTAAATGGGAACTCCTTGAAAGAATTCAACGCAACACTAAAGATTGGGAGATCGACAAAGGTAAAGAGTCAGGTATAGTTTATGAGTATGATTGCATTAAGTCCTTTGTTGAAACTACAAGTTTTAATAAGTTTAGTGCTAAATTTGGGCTTGATTCTCAACTCCTTGTTGATTTCCTCAAATCTTTTGCTTCACATCTTAATATGCCTAAGGAGGATTGGAACAAGCATCATGAACCTTTTAAAGAGATTTGCAAAGAAAATGAAATTGTTCATGATGATTGCAACATGCATGATCCAATTCCTAAAAATGAAGTTTTATATAAGCATGTTAATTTTTGTGGAGTGGATAGACCTTGTTAAAGGCCTATGATTGAAGAAGAGAAGTATTGTAAGGAACATAAGCATGAAAGAACAATCACTTGGGTCAGAGATTTAAATGAAATTGCTAGAGAATTGTGTGACCTTTATCCTTTTACTTGTGAACTTTGCTGTATAGAAGGTCACTTTAATTTTCAATGCATGAAATTTCAAAACATAATTGTTAACCAGTTGTGTGATAACATGATCACCTCTGATCTTTATGATGGGCTTATGTTATTTTTGATGTGTTTGATGTGTGAGGAGTTATC
Source organism: Secale cereale (assembly GCA_902687465.1). Taxonomy (NCBI): domain Eukaryota; kingdom Viridiplantae; phylum Streptophyta; class Magnoliopsida; order Poales; family Poaceae; genus Secale; species Secale cereale. The sequence continues at coordinate 64,864,609 of LR738711.1, forward strand.
AGAAAAGACTTCTTGGCTAGATGTTAATGCCATAGGAATAAAAAACACTTTGCAAAATTGCCATCTCTATTGTGTTGTTAATTGCCATGAAAATGATTACATAAGTAAGATTAGAAGGGAGGGAACATTACCAAAGTATAAAAATGTCTCTTATATTTCTGCTAATAAAAAGGAGAGTTTCTCCTAAGTTTCCCCTATTGTTTCTAATGATAAACCAGGATATGTGGAGAAGCTTCATCTCCAACCACCCCCTCCTAAGGTGAAGAAGAAGAAAAAGAAGAGGAGGAGGAAGAGGAGCAAAAAGGAAGAAGAATGGGTATCAACCTGGCCTGAGCATATTCCTCCCATCAACTTTTATCCTAACGGATGTAAGTTTGAAGAAGAAGGTGAAGTCCATTGCCTTAATTATCATCTTGATGATACGTCCGTAGGTACTATTGAAGATTATTTTGATTATGATATGCATGTTACTTATTGTGATTGGGAAAATGATGATAATGCTGCTTATGATCTTGAAAATCTTTTTGGTACCAACTCTGAAAGTGATGATATGGAAAGCTCTAATCTTGGGGATGATAGGATTGCAAATCCTTTACCCACTAGTGATGTGATAATTGATAATTCTTTTGCTAGTAAGAATAAAGACAACATGTTTACAAGTATAGTTGCTAGCAATGATAATGCTCTTCTCTACTATGATGATGTTATAACTCCAATCTATAGTGATTATAAAGGTACCTATGACATAAGGAGAAATTATCCTTATGAAACTTGTCATAATCATGGAGGGAATTACTCCCTTGTTGAACACCATCTTCCTAATACACAATTAATCTATAGTGTTCAAGTTGTTTATGATAGTCCTACTCCCACTATTACCAATGAGAAAGATTATGCTTATGTGGAGAGTAAGAGTACCCTTTTGCATGTGGATCATGGTAACAATGCTTTATGTGATGCTTATATTGTTGAGTTTATCCGTGATCCTGCTGAAAATTATTATGAGAAGGGAACATATGCTTATAGATATTTCAATAATATCAAGTTCCCTCTCTTTATGTTGAAGGTTTTGAAGTTGCAGTTGTTTTGTCTTCCTATGCTTATTGCTTTGTGCTTCAATGAATTATTCTATTGCAATATTCCTATGCATAGGAAGCATGTTAGGCTTAAATGTGTTTGGTATTTGCTTCTTGATGCTCTCTTTTGTTCTTCAACTCTTATTCCTACGAGAGCATCATTAAAGTCTTATGCCTAGCTTAAAGGCATAAAAGAAAGCGCTTTTGGGAGGCAGCCCACAATGAATAAAATTTTATTTTGCTTTTGTTGTGTCTTGATGTTGTTACTACAGTAGCATCATCATTGTATCTTTACTTTTCAGCTTTGTGCCAAGTGTAGCCTCTGATTGCAAGAAAGTTCAAAAGTTGTGACGTGCTGTCCAGGAAACAGATTATGTCCTTGGACAGAAAAATTCGTATAAAATCACCAGATCATCTTTTTGGTCTGAATTTTTTCGACAGCGTGCTCTATACAATTGGCTTCCAGGCATATGTTCTGAGTTTTTTTATTTGAGTTGCAGAAGTGCCGCGAAAAAATCATTTACTACCTGCTGGTCTGTTTTTCACAGATTCTGCCCTGTTTTGCCTTTTCTTCGTTTTGCAAACCTTGAGCTTGCTTTTTCTTTGCAAAAACCTTTTGGCAATCTTGAGAAACAGTAGACCTTCAAGAATATCCTTATTTCCAGCAAGGAACAATTATTTTATTATGGGTACTAACCTCGCTAATCAGATTATGATGAGTTATGTATGAAGGGAGTTTTCAAGTGTGCGAGGGAAGATGATAAAAAGATTCAGGAGTGTCAAACGCTCAAGCTTGGGGATGCCCCCGTGCACCCCCTAGAAATATTCAAGAAGACTCAAGCGTCTAAGCTTGGGGATGCCCCCGTGCATCCCCTTCTCCATCAACAATTATCAGTTCGTCTTTCGTTCCACTATATTTTTATCACTTCATGTGTTATGTGCTATGCTTGGAGCGTCTTGCTTTTAGTTTCCTTTTTAGTTTTCTTTAGCTTTGCTTACTGTCATAACGAGTTGGAACCCATCTTTCTTTGTGTGGGAGAGAAACACGCTCCACTTCAACCTGGAACACAACATAGAATTTTCATGTCTATCTTTGCTGTGTGTGTTCTTTGTCTTTCAATAGCTACTGTCATGTTCAGCTCTTAGTTTTCATGCTTTACTTTTTAAAGAGCTTTTGTTTAGTTGGTTGCTGGAACTTTAGTTATCATGCTTATCTTGTTAAGAGAGTTGGCTTCTGTTGCACTGGTTGATATGTCTATGATAAAAATGCTATGTGCATAATGGTGCTTAGTAGTTCATGTTTTCTTATGGTTAGTATCAAATATCTGGGGGGTTCCTAATGTGTTATTGAAGTACCAACATGATTTGTTTGCCTATGATGTGGTATGGTTTAGTGGTATCTTCCTCTAGGAATTTATTTGATTGACTTGGCGTATGCTCACGCATATTTAAGACTGTAAAGAAAGTCTATCAAGCCTTGATGATCTTTAATTTCTGAGTAGTGATATAACTTCCATGCCTGATTCAATGTTGCTTTGTCGCTCTGCATGATTATGACCGTCATTGCTCTTTTAGTTGGTCGCTCCCAGTCTATTGCTAACCTTCGCCAGTACTAAGCGGACTGACTGCTTGTGCATCCAAAATCCTTTAAACCAGTTATGCCATATGAGTCCACCATACCTTCCTATACATGGTATTTACCTACCATTCCTAACGAAGACTTTCATGTACCATCTCAAAATTATTCAAAAAAGCATTTCTATTTTGTGCCTCTGTTTTAGCTCATGAGGAAGTAGTAGTTAATTCATGATATTTTTAAGTTGGACAAGCTTCACCCCGGGATTGCATGTCTAATGTGCAAACCCATAATACGAGAAGGAACTGGCATAGAGTGCGCCCGGCTCATTAAAAATTATACAACAAACAAACCCTCCTTCAGCTTTGTTCATGAGAAATCAGAAAACTTTGGCAGTGATAAACAAAGGAGATTAAGAGGATGTGATCGTCCTCATTCGGGAGCCGTTCCTCGAAACTTGTCCAGCTCAAGAAGTGATTGCGTTATCTGCTAGCATTCGTTGACGAAATATGCATATTCTAAAAAATAATTATTACCTCTGTTTTTAAAACCAAGAGCTCTGGTACATGTTTAGTTTTTGTTTCTGACCACGGGTTTTCAACCTTTCCAACAAAAGCCACGGTTCGAGAGTCTCCACCTTCTTTAAAGCACCAACTATTGAGAGCATGATTGTCATTCTGAGTGTAATGTGCATTGTCCCAAAGTACCATTGTCTTTTGCATGATTATGATATCGTTTATTCTGAAATCATTGTATCTAGTCATCACTTAAACCTTGGAGGTGCCCCTGCATTTATGTTTTGCTTCACTAAAGGGGGCAAGCGAGGTACTACTTTATCATATTTGCACACCATGCTCACTACAAATCTATTTGATGTTTCAGTATCATATTGTAAAACTTTCAGTTCTTTGTGATTTTCTCATGAGGCAACTTAACTACTACAGATTCATTTTCTGAGTAAGCACTTGTCATGTGACTGTAAAAAGTCCTTATATGGTTAATAGCATGTCACCACAGAAATTATGCTTGTTATCATTTACCTACTCGAGGACGAGCAGGAATTAAGCTTGGGGATGTTGATATGTCCAAAACGTATCTATAATTTCTGCTTGCTCCATGCCTCTTTTGTGTGATATTGCTATGATATTTATACACTTCCATACACTTTTGATCATATTTGGACTAACCTATTAACTCAGTGCACCCCAGTGCCAGTTTCTGTTTTCTGCTGTTTTTGTATTTCAGGTTTTCCCATTACGTAAACTGCCAGAAAAATCCCGGAAAAATTATATAAAAAATCAGCGTTCCGGAAGCTTCCATGCGGCCAAAGTAGGGCCGGAGGGCGGCCACAGGGGCTCCAGGCGGCCCCACCCCTGGCCGCCTGGGCCCCCCTTAGCTCCCCTGGCGACCCCCTTTGGCATATATTTAACACCCGTCGAGGAAACCCTGATTCCGGACCCCTTTTCTCCAGACGCAATTTCGATCTCCGCCGCCATCGCCATCAAGCTTCGGGGGACCAGAGTTCCTGTGCCGGCACCCTGCCGGGACGGGGAAGTGCCCCCGGATTCATCTCCATCGACGTTGCTTCCTCCCTCCATGATGCGGGAGTAGTTACTCCTCGGGGCTGAGGTTTCTACCAGTAGCTATGTGGTCAATTCTCTCTCCCATGATGTGATCTTCGTTGTGATCATAGGCTATGTTAATCTAGGGTGATCCCATGATATTTCCCCTTCCTCTATGTATTAGATTGATGTACTCACTTGTCTTTATCTAGTATAATCCCCGTGACCAAGGTGAGAGCGGTCTATTGGACATGGATTAGAAAAATATTTTCATGAGTGATTTCCTCTCTTGTGTGTTGATTGAAGATTGAGAGTCTCTTGGTGCTTGTCTTTGACTATCCTTTAGATATGTTGTGCTGATTGTGGGACTCTCTTTGGATGGCCGCGGTGACATTGGGAAATCCTTAGATTGAGAACTACGAACTTTGAGGTGTGCTTTTGTAGCCCTACATAATTCTCGTCCTCTCTTGACCACGAAGGAATGACCTCCGGGTGCGTCTCCATTGCATGTTTTATGGGAAATATCATGTGATTCGATTATGTTAATGTTGTTGGGAGTTGTCACTAGTGAAAGTATGAAGCCTAGGCCTTGTTTCCACCATTGCAATACCATTTGTGCTCACGTTTACCACTTGTTTGCTTGCTGCACTTTTTATTACAGATTTATATTACTTTGCTTTGCCACTCCTATCATCCATATCACTTGCCATTTAACATCTCTTCGCCGAACTAGTGCACCTATACAACTCTTAGTTGTATTAGGTGTGTTGGCGACACAAGAGACTTCTTGTATTTTAGTTGCAGGGTTGCTTGAGAGAGACCATCTTCAACCTCTACTTCCCTGAGTTCGATAAACCTTAGGTCATCCACTTGAGGGAAATTGCTGCTGTCCTACAAACCTCTGCGCTTGGAGGCCCAACATAGTCTACAAGAGTGGAAGCGTGTGTAGACATCACTAATGCACACCTGAACGTTGCGAGGGTGGCCGGTAAGCAGACCTAGCCTCTCCTAATACCAGAGTAGGCGTTCCAGTCCAATCTGGGGCGCGCCGCTAAGTCGCTGACGTCAAGAAGGCTTCGGCTGATACCACGACGTCGAGTGCCCATAATTGTTCCCACGCAGCTGGTTAGTGCGTATAGGCCAATGGCCGGACTCAGATCAAATATCCAAACTCGTTAAGCGTGTTATTATGAAATAACCGCGGACAACGACCAGGGCCAGGCCCACCTGTCTCCTAGGTGTCTCAACCTGCCCTGTCGCTCCGCCACAAAGATCCACACAGAGGGCCGTCGGGAAAGTATGTCCTTTCAGCATTGATGTCTACTATGCACCCTTCTTCTTGTAGACGTTGTTGGGCCTCCAAGTGCAGAGGTTTGTAGGACAGTAGCAAATTTCCCTCAAATGGATGACCTAAGGTTTATCAATCCGTGGGGGGCGTAGGATGAAGATGGTCTCTCTCAAACAACCCTGCAACCAAATAACAAAGAGTCTCTTGTGTCCCCCAACACACGCAATACAATGGTAAGTTGTATAGGTGCACTAGTCCGGCGAAGAGATGGTGATACAAGTGCAATATGGATGGTAGATATAGGTTTTTGTAAACTGAAAATATAAAAACAGCAAGGTAGCAAGTGGTAAACGTGAGCATAAATGGTATTGCAATGATAGTAGACAAGGCCCATGGTTCATACTTTCACTAGTGCAAGTTCTCTCAACAAGGATAACATAATTGGATCATATTACTAGCCCTCAACATGCAACAAATAGTCACTCCAAAGTTACTAATAGCGGAGAACAAACGAAGAAATTATGGTAGGGTACGAAACCACCTCAAAGTTATTCTTTCTGATCGATCTATTCAAGAGTCTGTAGTAACGTTCAATCTATCATAGAGTTCGTACTAGAATAACACCTTAAGAAACAAATCAATCAAAACCCTAATGTCACCTAGATACTCCATTGTCACCTCAAGTATCTGTGGGCATGATTATACAATATGCATCACACAATCTCAGAAAGATCTATTCAACCAACACATAGAACTTCAAAGAGTGCCCCAAAGTTTCTACCGGAGAGTCAAGACAAAAACGTGTGCCAACCCCTATGCATAGATTCCAAAGGTCACGGAACCCGCAAGTTGATCACCAAATCATACATCAAGTGAATCAATAGAATACCCCATTGTCACCACAGGTATCCCATGCAAGACATACATCAAGTGTTCTCAAATCCTTAAAGACTCAATCCGATAAGATAACTTCAAAGGGAAAATTCAATCCATTACAAGAGAGTAGAGGGGGAGAAGCATTATAAGATCCAACTAGAATAGCAAAGCTCGCGATACATCAATATCGTGCCATCTCAAGAACATGAGAGAGAGAGAGAGAGATAGAGAGAGAGAGAGAGAGATCAAACACATAGCTACTGGTACATACCCTCAGCCCCGAGGGTGGACTACTCCCTCCTCGTCATGGAGAGCGCCGGGATGATGAAGATAGCCACCGGAGAGGGATTCCCCCCTCCGGCAGGTTGCCAGAACGGGTGTAGATTGGTTTTCGGTGGCTACAGAGGCTTTTGGCAGCGGAACTCCCGATCTAGGTTAATTTTCGAAGGTTTCAGTATTTATAGGAATTTTTGGCGTAGGTCCCACGTCAGGGAAGCTTCTGGGCTGTCCTCGAGATAGGGGGGCGCCACCACCTTCCCAGGGCGCACCCCCCACCCTCGAGGGCAGCCCGTGGCTCCCCTGGCCCAACTCTTTTGCTTCGGGGGCTTCTTTTGGTCCAGAAAAAATCATAAAAAATTGGCTCGTCAATTGGAATCCGTTTGATATTCCTTTTCTGTAAAACCCTAAAACATGAGAAAAACAGAAACTGGCACTGGGCTCTGGGTTAATAGCTTAGTCCCAAAAATCATATAAAAGTGTATAATAAAGCCCATAAGACATCCTAGAAGGATAATATAATAGCATGGAACAATCAAAAATTATAGATACGTTGGAGACGTATCAGCTTCCCCAAGCTTAATTCCTGCTCGTCCTCGAGTAGGTAAATGATAAAAACTGAATTTTTGATGTGGAATGCTTACCAATATAGTTTTTCAATGTAATTCTCTTAATTCTGGCATGAATCTTCAAGTCTGAAAGATTCAAGATAACAGTCTATATTGACATAAGAAACAATAATACTTCAAGCATACTAACAAAGCAATCATGTCTTCTCAAAATACTACGGCTGAAGAAAGTTATCCCTACAAAATCATATAGTCTGGCTATGCTCCCTCTTCATCACACAAAATATTCATATCATGCACAACCCCGGTTTCAGCCAAGCACTTGTTTTCATACTCTATTCTTTCAAACCTTTCAACTTTCACACAATACATGAGCGTGAGCCATGGACATAGCACTATGGGTGGAATAGAGGTGGTTGTGGAGAAGACAAAAAGGAGGAAGATAGTCTCACATCAATTAGGCATATGAGCGGGCTATGGAGATGCCCATCAATAGATATATCAATGTGAGTGAGTAGGGATTGCCATGCAACGGATGCACTAGAGATAAATATGAATGAAAGCTCAACAAAAAGAAACTAGTGGGTGTGCATCCAACTTGCTTGCTCACGAAGACCTAGGGCATTTGAGGAAGCCCATCGTTGGAATATACAAGCCAAGTTCCATATTGAAAATTCCCACTAGTATATGAAAGTGACTAAACATGAGACTCTCTATCATGAAGAACATAATGCTACTTTGAAGCACAAGTGTGGAAAAAGATAGTAGCATTGTCTCTTCTCTCTTTTCTCTCATTTTTTTGGAAGGGCTTTCCTCTTTTTTTTAGCCCCTCTCTATTTTTTTTGGGCCATCTCCTTTTTTTGGCCTTTATATTTTTTTCCTCACACGGGACAATGCTCTAATAATGAAGATCATCACACTTATATTGATTTACAACTCGATAATAAAGCTCGATACTAGAACAAAGTATGACTCTACATGAATGCCTCCGGCGGTGTTCCGTGATGTGCAATGAAACAAGAGTGACATGTATGAAAAATTATGCATGGTGGCTTTGCCACAAATACGATGTCAACTACATGATCATGCATGGCAATATGACAATATGATGCGTGTCATATGAATGAAACGGTGGAAAGTTGCATGGCAATATATCTCGGAATGGCTATGGAAATGCCATGATAGGTAGGTATGGTGGCTGTTTTGAGGAATAATATGGTGGCTGTTTTGAGGAAGGATATATAGTGGGTGTATGGTACCGACGAAAGTTGCACGGTATAAGAGAGGCTAGCAATGGTGGAAGGGTTAGAGTGCGTATAATCCATGGACTCAACATTAGTCATAAAGAACTCAAATACTTATTGCAAAAATCTACGAGTCATCGAAACAAAGCAATCAACGCATGCTCCTAGGGGGGAGGTTGGTAGGAGTTAACCATCGCGCACCCCCGACCTCCACACAAAGGTTGACACTTTACAAATACCTCATGCTCTAACTTCGTCACATAGCGGTTCACCATACGTGCATGCTACGGGAATCACTAACCTTAACACAAGCATTTCTCAATTTCATAATAACTCCACTAGCATGACTCTAATATCACTATCCTCATATCTCAAAACAATTATCAACCATCCAACTTCTCATCCTATTTAATGCACTTAGTGTGAAAGTTTTTACTACATCGATTTTGGATGTCTATCATGTGAAGACTAGTTTTATAGCCTAAGAGCATTACCATGTTGTTTTAATACACTCTCAAAAGGATATAAGCGAAGCATGAGAGTTCATCTATTTCTTGAAAATAAAACCACCGCCGTGCTCTAAAAGATATAAGTGAAGCACTAGAGCAATAACAAACTACTCCGAAAGATATAAGTGAAGATCAATGAGTAGTTGAATAAGTATGTAGCTATGTGAAGACTCTCTAACATTTAAGAACTTCAGATCTTGGGAAATTATTCAAACAGCAAGCAAAACAAAATAAACTAAATTTACGCTCCAAGCAAAACACATATCATGTGGTGAATAAAAATATAGCTCCGAGTATAGTTACCGATGGATGAAGACGAAAGAGGGGATGCCTTCCCGGGGCATCCCCAAGCTTAGGCTCTTGGTTGTCTTTGAATTTTACCTTGGGGTTCCTTGGGCATCCCAATCTTAGGCTCTTGACACTCTTTGTTCCATAGTCCATCAAAGCAATACTCGAAACTTGAAAACTTCACAACACAGAACTTAGACAAAAATCTCGTGAACTCCGTTAGTATAAGAAAGCAAACCACTACTCAAAGGTACTGCAATGAATTCATTATTTGTTTATATTGGTGTTAAACCTACTGTATTCCAACTTCTCTATGGTTCATACTTCCCAATACTACTCATAGATGCATTGAGATAAGCAAACAACACACAAAAACAGAATCTGTCAAAAACAGAACAGTCTGTAGTAATCTGGAGGTTTCGCCTACTTCTGGAACTCCAAAAAATTCAAACTAAATTGGTAAATTTGTGGAATTTGTCTACAAATCATCTGCAAAAAGAATCAACTAAAAATCACGCTCCAGTGAAATCTCAAGACCACTTTAGCGAGCGCTAACGATTCTGTTTTTCATAGCAAGATCACATAAACTTCACACAAGTCTTCCCAAAGATTCTACTTGGCACAAACACTAAACAAAACATGAAACCACATCTAATAAGAGGCTAGATGCAATATTTATTTCCTAACAGCAACAAAAACAAAAAATATAAAATTGGGTTGCCTCCCAACAAGCGCTATCGTTTAACGCCCCTAGCTAGGCATGATGATTTCAATGATGTTCGCATAAAAGATAAGAATTGAAACATAACGGGAGCATCATGAAGCATATGAGTAGAACATTTAAGTCTAACCCACTTCCTATGCATAGGGATTTTGTGAGCACACAACTTATGGTAACGATAATCAACTAGCATAGGAAAGGAAAACAAGCATGGCTTCAAGATTCTAAGCATATAGAGAGGGAACTTGATATTATTGCAATTCCTACAAGCATATGATCCTCTCTCATAATAATTTTTAGTAGCATCATGAATGAATTCAACAATAGAACCAGCACATAAAGCATTCTTTTCATGATCTACTTGCATAGAAATTTTACTACTCCCACCATAAGCAAATTTATTCTCATCAATAGTAGTGGGAGCAAACTCAACAAAATAACTATCATGTGAAGCATAATCCAATTGAAAATTAAAATCATGATGACAAATTTCATGGTTATCATTATTCTTAATAGCATACAAGTCATCACAATAATCATCATAGATAGCAACTTTGTTCTCATAATCAATTGGAACCTCTTCCGAAATAGTGGATTCGTCACTAAATAAAGTCATGACCTCTCCAAATCCACTTTCATCAATATAATCATCTTAAATAGGAGGCATGCTTTCATCATAATAAATTTGCTCAGCAAAACTTGGGGGACTAAAAATATCATCTTCCTCAAACATAGCTTCCCCAAGCTTGTGGCTTTGCATATCATTAGCATCATGGGTATTCGAAGAATTCATACTAATAACATTGCAATCATGCTCATCATGCACATATTCTATGCCAAGCATTCTATGTAATTCTACTTCTAGTACTTGAGCACAATTTTCCTTCCCATCATTTTCACGAAAGACATTAAAAAGATGAAGCATATGAGGTAACCTTAATTCCATTTTTTGTAATTTTCTTTTATAAACTAAACTAGAGATAAAACGAGAAACTAAAAGATTTGATTGCAAGATCTAAAGATATACCTTCAAGCACTAACCTCCCCGGCAACGGTGCCAAAAAAGAGCTTGATGTCTGATACGTCCAAAACGTATCTATAATTTCTGCTTGATCCATGCCTCTTTTGTGTGATATTGCTATGATATTTATGCACTTCCATACACTTTTGATCATATTTGGACTAACCTATTAACTCAGTGCACCACAGTGCCAGTTCCTGTTTTCTGCTGTTTTTCTATTTCAGGTTTCCCCCATATTAAAAGTTCCCTAAAAATTCCGGGAAAAATACAGGAAAAATCAGCGTATCAGGAGCTTCCAGAAAAACCAAGGCAGGGCCAGAGGGGAGCCTGGGGTGGCCCAGGCGGACACCCGGCGCGGCCCCACCCCTGGCCGCGCCAGGGGGGCGCCTGGGGCCCCACCTCCGCCTCTGGTGACCCCCTTTTGCATATATATTGCTCGCGTCCCGAAACCCTCGAAGACGGAACCCTTTTTCGCGATCTCATCTCTGTTCCGCCACCGCCGCGCTTCCAAGATCGGGAGCACCGGGAGAACTCTTCCCGGCACCCTGCCGGAGGGGAGAACCACCACCGGGAGCTTCTCCACCACCATGGACGCTTTGCGGATGAGTTGTGAGTAGTCCACCTTGGACCATGGGTCCATGATCAGTAGCTATGTGATGTTCTCCTCCCCTCTTTGTTCTTCATGGATTAGACCTCGTGAGCTGCCCTACATGATCGAGGCACATATGTAATCTTTATGCTGTTGCTCTGCTGAGTTTGCTGGGATCCGATGGATTATGAGATTATGTTCAGATTGGGTGTGAGTAATATATTTGATTCACCTCTTTTATATTTATGTTCTTGAGTAATTATTGCATGTTCTCCGTTGCTGTTTATTGCTTTGGCCAAGTAGTAGGTAGTAACTCCAAGAGGGAACGTTATGCTTGATTGTGGGTTCATGCCCCTCGATGACTAGCTTGAGTGACAGAAACATGAGTCTAGGGGATGTGATGTTGCCACAAGGGGGAAAACAACGGTGCTTGTACTTGCGGGTGCAAGGATTGTTTACTTTACGCAAAGTTCTTTTAATGCAGTTGTCTGTTGCTTTGAGTTTACACTTTGGGTGGGACTCGCAACTTAATACCAGCGAGATGTTCTGGATAGATATCTCAAGGTGGATGATTAGTAGTAGATGCAGATGGATTTCGGTCTACTTGCCTTGGCGTACCGCCCATGCTTTTGAGCCTCTACCTTTCTTTACAGCATAGTTAGCATTGGTTTGCGCACATAATCCTTTCAATTGCCCAGCTGTAATTTGTTTACCTCGCTTAGCTGTTTTATCGTCTTTTGGGAGAGAGACATCACTAGTGAACATCATGGGACCCCGGTCCATATTACCATCACTGATCACACCCGCTATTTACTTCCTGTTCTATTTCCTAGTTGCAGTCATACCTATCACTATTATCTCTTGCGTTTGATCCTTTGTAAACGACAAGGCCGGAGGGATTGACAACCTCTCTGTACTCGTTGGGAGCAAAGTTATTTGTATCTGTGTGCAGGTCCTGTCAAGCAAAAGTTTCTGGCGCCATTGACACCTTCTTGTCGACCCTCGGAGTTTCACGGGATTCGATCCTTGGTATCTTTCCCAAGGGAAATTTGCCGCTACGCTACATCTCAAACCTTCCACTTGGGGTAACCAACGAGGGGCGAGAAGCCATCAAGCAAGTTTCTGGCGCCGTTGCCGGGGACTCCACTCTTCAAGATAGGGGAGTTGCACGCTATCTTTTACCTTTGCTTTTTAGTCTTGTTAGTTTACCTTTCAGTTTTTGCTTTAGTGTCGCTTACCAAAAATCACAAAAATAGTTATCTTGCTTTTAGTTGGCATTATGTCTGGTCCTTTTGCCTTTAGTGAGGGAGAAGTGCTCACCTTTAAACAAAGAGGTGGTGAGAGTCTAAAAGACACTTGGTATAGAATTAATGATTCTCAAAAAAGAGCCACCAAGAAGCAATCTACTACTATCCTGCTTAGAAATTTTTATGTTGGAATTACTTCTTGGAATAGGTTTATTCTAGATTCTGCTATCAATGGAAATTTCGTAGAAGCCCCAGTTTGGGAATCTCATAGTATTATGGAAAATCTTGTTGGAAATCCCCCTGTTGTTAGCATTCAAGAGGACATTACCCTAGCTCACATTATGAAAAAACTTGAAAAGATAGAGCTAGAGATGCCAAGCATTAATAAGATAAATGAGTTGGACCGTAAGATCCAAGGGAATTTGAATAGGCTTGATAGCTCCATGCATAAAATTCTCAAAATTTTGGAGACAATCGAATCCCATGACTTGGATTCTTCTAGGATAGACAAGATTGAGGAAATCGTTTACACTTTAGGAACTACTTTCTCCTCAATCAAAACCAAAAAGGTAGAAACTCCGGCAAAGAAGGAGCCTAAGTTCGTTTACGTTCCAAAGGCTCCTCGTTCCAAAAGTAATCCATCTATTGCCAAAGGGGTTGAAACTGTGAAGACTTTGGAAGAAACACCTCTCTTTGATAAATTTATAAATGAATATTCCATTGACTTTTTACCTTTTGGTCTTCTCCCTAGAAGTATCTCTATTAGGCCTTTATTTGAAAGTCCTCTTAAGACTAGTTGTACTATTGAAGAGCTTTTTGATGATCTTGATGATGGTTCAATTGATACAACTTGATCTCTTTACATTATGCCTAGCTTAAAGGCATAAAAGAAAGCACTTTTGGGAGGCAGCCCACAACGAATAAAATTTTATTTTGCTTTTGTTGTGTCTTGATGTTTGTTACTACAGTAGCATCATCATTGTATCTTTTATTTTCAGCTTTGTGCCATGTTTAGCCTCTGATTGCAAGAAAGTTCAAAAGTTGTGACGTGCAGTCCAGAAAACAGATTCTGTCCTTGGACAGAAAAATTCGTATAAAATCACCAGATCATCTTTTTGATCCGAATTTTTTTGACAGCGTGCTCTATACAATTGGCTTTTGGGCGTCTGTTCTGAGTTTTTTGATTTGAGTTGCAGAAGTGCCCCAAAAAAATTATTTACTACCTACTGGTCTGTTTTTCACAGATTCTGTCCTGTTTTGCCTTTTCTTCGTTTTGCAAACCTTGAGCTGGCTTTTTCTGTGCAAAAACCTTTTGGCAATCTTGAGAAACAGTAGCTCTTCAAGATTATCTTTATTTCCATCAAGGAAAAAATATTTTATTATGGGTACTAACCTCGCTAATCAGATTATGATGAGTTATGTATGAAGGGAGTTTTGAAGTGTGCGAGGGAAGATGATAAAAAGATTCAGGAGGGTCAAACGCTCAAGCTTGGGGATGCCCCCGTGCACCCCCAAGAAATATTCAAGAAGACTCAAGCGTCTAAGCTTGGGGATGCCCCCGTGCATCCCCTTCTCCATCAACAATTATCAGTTCGTCTTTCGTTCCACTATATTTTAATCACTTCATGCATTATGTGCTATGCTTGGAGCGTCTTGCTTTTAGTTTCCTTTTTAGTTTTCTTTAACTTTGCTTGCTGTTCATAACGAGTTAGAAGCCAGCTTTCTTTGTGTGGGAGAGAAACACACTCCACTTAAACCTAGAACACAACATAGGATTTTCATGCTTATCTTTGCTGTGTGTGTTCTTTGTCTTTCCATAGCCACTGTCATGTTTAGCTCTTAGTTTTCATGCTTTTCTTTTTAAAGAGATTTGGTTGCTGAACTCTCTTGAGTTTTCATGTTTATCTTGTTAAGAGAGTTTGTCTGTTGCACTGAGTTGTGTGTCTTAACTTAAAGTAGGTAATTGAGGTTGCTATTTAATTTTAGTAGTAACTTGCAATAGTTTTGAGGTGTTGCCATGAGTAATGTCTGAACTTTTGGTGTCAAGAGCTTTAGCCTATTAGTGATAGATGTCGTATTTTGGGCAATCCGTGTTTATTTTCGAAAACCTACAAAATAGTTGAGAACTTTAGCTACTAAATGGATCACTAATCTTTGGAGAGATCGAATATTAGAGTACACTCACGTACCATGGGTCGAGGATGCGCAAGGATAACCAAATCCCCATACACACCTCCTCGGGGTACTTGTCTCTTTGTGAACCTCCTAATTAGATTGAGAGTTACCGATAATAAGTGCATGACTTCTTCGGACTAATGTGAGTATTCGAAAGTTGACACTTCCACCTAACCATATTTTTCTAGCCTCTTCGGTACTGTGCATTGCCCTTTCTCACCTCGAGAGTTGGCGCATACTTCGCCGGTGCATCCAAATCCTTGGCATGATACGCTTTGTCATCATAAGCCTCATTATATCCTTCCTCAAAATAGCCACCATACCTACCTATTAAGGCATTTCCATAGCCTTTCCGAGATACATTGCCATGCAACATCCATCTTCTCATGACTTGATCTTCATGTCATACATGCTTTTTGCTTGATCGATGAGCCGCATGCTAGTTGGGCCTTGCCCTAATCATTGCTACATGACGCGCTAGTATCATTGCATATCCTGCTACACTGGCAGAGGCATACATTTGCATACATCATGATAGTTTCATTTTCTTTATGTTGAGTACTTTTGTAAAGTGTGAAAGATCTTCTATACCTCTTGTAATACATAGAGTGTTGCCCCTAAAGTGAGGAAAAGATCCCAAAGAGGACAAATCAAAAGATCCCAAAGAGGACAAAATCAAAAGATCCCAAAGAGGACAAATGAGAAATAAATAGAAAGAGCCATTGAGGCCACAAAAAAAATAAAAAAAATAGAAAAAAAGAGAAAAAGAAATAAAAAGAGAGAAGGGGGCACACTAATATTTCCTTTTGAGAGATCCACACTCGTACTCCATCTTATACCTTGTGCTCCATAGAGATTATCATTTATGCATATAGCTATGTGGGGACCTTTACACTATAGAACTTGGCTTGTATATTCCAATGATGAGCCTCCTCAAAAGAGCTCTAGGTCTTTTTGAGCAAGCAAGTTGGATGCACCCCCACTAGTTCCATTGGAGAGCTTACCTTAGCTCATATGTGCATCCGTTGCATGGCAATCCCTACTCCTCACATCATATCTATCATTTGGCTTTCTCTCGCCGATGATTGTCCTCATTGATGTGAGCCTTTCACACCTTTTTTGTCTTCCCCCTCTATCATTTTTCTCTCTTTGCCATCCTAAGTGACGACTTTCTTGCTTACGCTCATCCATTGCATGAGTGCTTGATACGTCCCAAACGTATCCATAATTTTTGCTTTTGACATGCTTGTTTTGCATCATTGTCTCATGTTTATATCAAAGTTTTTCTATCTTTTTAGGCATTTCTTGGACTAACCTACTAATGGTTGCAAAAGTGCACAATGTTCTTGTTTTACACTTTATTGTGTAGGAATTACTTGCAAATTGACAAAAACGCAAAAGGAGTCGTATTGGAGTAGGACTCTGACTTTCCTGAAATCTGTCTGAGAACGTTTTTAGAAGATGGTCACGTTCCGGCCCGAAGACGACGTCAAACGGAAAAAGCCTAGTTGCGAAAGTTGTGGGGAATTTCGAGAGGATGCTTCTGGATATAAAATTCGTCCAAATCGGAGTCCGGACGGCCGAGAAAAGCCCGTTTTACTAAAGCCCAAAATCTGATGACGGGAATCCGAGAGTCTATATAAAGAGAGGAAACCTAGGTCACCAAGGGCCACGAATTTTCCTCCTCTCAGGCCGCCGTCTTGGAGGGGAGGACCAGCACCATTGCAGCACCATCCACAAGGAAGAAGGGGGGCCAAGGAGCCGCTGCCCCCTAGGGCCGCCGCCGCCCCGAGGGCCGCCGCCGCCCCGGAGGGCTGCCGCCGCCGCCACGGCTGCCGCCGGCCGCCTCCTCCTCTCCGGGCTGCACCTCTCCATCAACACCACCATCAATCTCTTGCTCACCATGGCCATGTGTGAGTAGTCTTCTCCGGGGCTGAGGGCTTGTACGTGTAGCTATGTGGTTATCTCTCTCTCCCATGATGTGATCTTCGTTGTGATCATAGGCTATGTTAATCTAGGGTGATCCCATGATATTTCCCCTTCCTCTATGTATTGAATTGATGTACTCACTTGTCTTTATCTAGTATAATCCCCGAGACCAAGGTGACAGCGGTCTATTGGACATGGATTAGAAGAATATTTTCATGAGTGATTTCCTCTTTTGTGTGTTGATTGAAGATTGAGAGTCTCTTGGTGCTTGTCTTTGACTATCCTGGAGATATGTTGTGGTGATTGTGGCACTCTCTTTGGATGACCGCGGTGACATTGGGAAATCCATAGATTGAGAACTACGAACTTTGAGGTGTGCTTTTGTAGCCCTACATAATTCTCGTCCTCTCTTGACCACAAAGGAATGACCTCCGAGTGCGTCTCCATTGCATGTTTTATGCGAAATATCATGTGATAGACTATGTTAATGTTGTTGGGAGTTGCCACTAGTGAAAGTATGAAGCCTAGGCCTTGTTTCCACCATTGCAATACCATTTATGCTCACGTTTACCACTTGTTTGCCTGCTGCACTTTTTATTACAGATTTATATTACTTTGCTTTGCCACTCCTATCATCCATATTTTACCATCTCTTCGCCGAACTAGTGCACCTATACATCTGACAAGTGTATTAGGTGTGTTGGGGACACAAGAGACTTCTTGTATCTTGATTGTAGGGTTGCTTGAAAGGGGTACATTCAACCTCCACTTCCCTGAGTTCGATAAACCTTGAGTTACTCACTTAAGGGAAATTTGCTACTGTCCTACAAACCTCTGCTCTTGGAGGCCCAACACTGTCTACAGGAATAGAAGCGTGTAGTAGACATCAAGCTATTTCTGGCGCCGTTGCCGGGGAAGTGAGGTAAGTGAAGGTACCTTCTCTAGATCTTGCAATTAAATCTTTTTGTTTCTTGTTTTTATTTCACTAATTTTGCTTAATGGAAAACAACAAAAATATGAGAGAGCTTTATAAGCTCTACCTTGAACTTGGACATGATGTGTTTGAAGAGAAAATTAAAAAACCTTTGGAACTTTATTATTTGCATAACAATCATGATGGTGGTGATGTTATTAGTATGTTTTTTTTTAATATCAATATTGCTAATGACATGGAAAGCTCTAAGCTTGGGGATGACACATTTGATGAACATGATATTTTTAGTCCCCCAACTTTTGAAGAGAAAATTTACTTTGATGATACTTTGTTTCCTATATATGATGATTACCATGATGGTTATGATTGCTTTACTCTCACTATTCCTAATAAGAAAGATTTTGCTTATATGAAGAGTAATGATACTTTTATGCTTTTGGATCATGGAAATAATGCCTTATGTGATAGTTATATTGTTGAGTTCATCTATGATGCCACTGAAATTTATAATGAGAGAGGGAGACATGGTTCTAAATATCTTAATAATATCAAGTTCCCTCTCTTTATGTTGAAGGTTTTGAAGCTGCACTTGTTTTGTCTTCCAATGCTTATTGCTTTGTGCTTCAATGAATTATTCTATTGCAATATTCCTATGCATAGGAAGCATGTTAGGCTTAAATGTGTTTGGTATTTTCTTCTTGATGCTCTCTTTTGTTCTTCAACTCTTATTCCTACGAGAGCATCATTAAAGTCAATAGCCTATCTTTATGGCTATAAAGAAAGAGCTCTAGGGAGACAACCCTTGTTATCTTTGCTTTCAGTTTGTTCTTTCAGTTTTTAGTGGTCTTGATGTTTGTTTCTATTGTAGCAACATCATTGTATCTTTACTTTTCAGCTTTGTGCCAAGTTTAGCCTCCGATTGTAAGAAAGTTCAAAAATTGTGACGTGCTGTCCAGAAAACAGATTCTGTCCTTGGACAGAAAAATTCGAATAAAATCACCAGATCTGAATTTTTGATCTGAATTTTTTTGACAACATGCTCTATACAATTGGCTTTCGAGCGTCTGTTATGAGTTTTTTGATTTGAGTTGCAGAAGTGCCCCGAAAAAATTATTTACTACCTGCTGGTCTGTTTTTCACAGATTCTGTCCTGTTTTGCCTTTTCTTCGTTTTGCAAACCTTGAGCTTGCTTTTTCTTCGCAAAAACTTTTTGGCGATCTTGAGAAATAGTTGACCTTCAAGAATATCTTTGTTTCCAGTAGAGAAAAATTATTTTATTGTGGGAATTAACCTCTCTAATCAGATTATGATGAGTTATGTATGAAGGGAGTTTTCAAGTGTGCGAGGGAAGATGATAAAAGAAGATTCAGGAGTGGCAAACGCTCAAGCTTGGGGATGCCCCCGTGCATCCCCAAGAAATATCCAAGGAGACTCAAGCATCTAAGCTAGGGGATGCCCCCGTGCATCCCCTTCTCCATCAACAATTATCAGTTCGTCCTTCGTTCCACTATATTTATCACTTCATGCGTTATGTGCTATGCTTGGAGCGTCTTGCTCTTAGTTTCCTTTTTAGTTTTTTTTAGCTTTGCTTGCTAGTCATAAATAAGTTGCATCTGATCATTCTTGTTTGGGAGAGAGACACGCTCCGATTTTTCATGAAACACTCATGTTCTTCACTTATATCTTTTTGAGTGTTTTAGCTACCTTGTTATATGCTTCTAGCTCTTGTTTTTATTTCATATCATGTTCAGAGCTATTAGTTCTTTTATAGAAAGTACTCTCTTGCTTCACTTATACCTATTTGGAGAGTTGATTGGTTTGAATTGCTAAATAATATGTTGGATCTGAAAAATGCCAAGTGTGGCCGTGGTGCAAAGAATAAAAAGCTTGATAGTTTTGAAGATCATTGAGTAACTTGATCCCTATCAATTGTTTTGAGAAATTAAGTAGTGATGCCTAAACATGTAGATCATTTAATAAAGTCTTATTAGTGAAGAAATACCTTTGAAGTTTGCAATTGTTTAGTTTTTCACCATTGGTAGTTTTAAAGTTCTTGTTCTCTTTTTAGAAGTAAGATGGTTGACAAGGAAGACAGTGTAGAAGTCTTATAATTATGCTGAAAGGATGTTATAATTCTCTTGTACCGGTTAACATGTGCTTGCTAAAAACTTGCTAAACCAAAAACTCTGTACTGAGCGGGAATGCTGCTCGTGCATCCAAATTCCATAGCCAAAATTCTGCCATATGTGTCCACCATACCTACCTATGCATGGTATTTAATAGCCATTCCAAGTAAATTGCTCATGTGCTACCTTTAAAACCTTCAAAATTTATCCTTATTTGTGTCTCTGTTTTAGCTCATGAGGAAGTGGTAGATAGTTTCATTATTACTTGTGTTGGATAGAATGACCCCTGACGTGCATGAATAATGTGCATGTCCTTAATTTTGCAAAAAGAGCTGGCAAAAGGGTATGCCCAACCCACTTTACATGTCATCAATATCAATATCAAAAACCTCCTTCACACATCGTACCTCAGAAATCAGACGAACTTTGGCTAGTGATAAACAAAGGAGAAAGGGGAGTGTTATCATTCCTCTACGGGAGCCGCTCTTAAGTTCTGTTTGGGATGAGTAGTAGTGCATTGTTTATTACCATTCGTTGACGTAAGCATACATCTCACAAAATTGCTTTTATATCTCTATGTTTTCAAAAATAAAAAGCTCTAGCACATGAGTAATCCCTGCTTCCCTCTGCGAAGGGCCTATCTTTTACTTTTAAATGTTGAGTCAGTTTTCCTATGTTCTAATCTTCTTCCTCCACCATAAGCAAGCATCTAGTGTTAACCCTGGGTTCAAGTTGATTATGTTCAAAATTTCTGCTTAGTTATATATAATCCTTGTGTATTGAACTTATCCATGAGATAAAATGTTGAAAAGTGGAAAGCATTGCTGAAACTTTATCTTCCTTTTGTGTTAACTAGAATGCTTTTGATGAGAGAACTCCTTTGGGGCTAACAGTTGTGCTTAACTTTATAGTTTCATGTCTTCATTAGTACTATTCATGAAAGGAATTTACTTAGATGATTTACTTGGTCATTCATTGTTTACTTGCTTCCAACTATAGACAATTGTTTTGGTTCACTTTATTTCAGTCCATATGCTTTACCTTATTACTTGATCAAGATTGTGTTAGTAGCACGTCACCTCAAAAATTATCTATGTTATCATTCTACCTACTCGAGGACGAGTAGGAATTAAGCTTGGGGATGTTGATACGTCCCAAACGTATCCATAATTTTTGCTTGTGACATGCTTGTTTTGCATCATTGTCTCATGTTCATATCAAAGTTTTCTATCTTTTTAGGCATTTATTGGACTAACCTACTAATGGTTGCAAAAGTGCACAATGTTCGTGTTTTACACTTTATTGTGTAGGAATTACTTGGAAATTGACAAAAACGCAAAAGGAGTCGTATTGGAGTAGGACTCTGACTTTCCTGAAATCTGTCTGAGAACATTTTTAGAATATGTTCACGTTCCGGCCCGAAGACGACGTCAAACGGAAAAAGGCTAGTTGCGAAAGTTGTGGGGAATTTCGAGAGGATGCTTCTGGATATAAAATTCGTCCAAATCGGAGTCCGGAGGGCCGAGAAAAGCCCGTTTTACTGAAGCCCAAAATCTGATGACGGGAATCCGAGAGTCTATATAAAGAGAGGAAACCTAGGTCACCAAGGGCCACGAATTTTCCTCCTCCCAGGCCGCCGTCTTGGAGGGGAGGACCAGCACCATTGCAGCACCATCCACAAGGAAGAAGGGGGGCCAAGGAGCCGCCGCCCCGAGGGCCGTCGCCGCCCCGGAGGGCTGCCGCCGCCGCCACGGCTGCCGCCGGCCGCCTCCTCCTCTCCGGGCTGCACCTCTCCATCAACACCACCATCAACCTTTTGCTCACCATGGCCATGTGTGAGTAGTCTTCTCCGGGGCTGAGGGCTTGTACGTGTAGCTATGTGGTTATCTCTCTCTCCCATGATGTAATCTTCGTTGTGATCATAGGCTATGTTAATCTAGGGTGATCCCATGATATTTCCCCTTCCTCTATGTATTGAATTAATGTACTCACTTGTCTTTATCTAGTATAATCCCCGAGACCAAGGTGACAGCGGTCTATTGGACATGGATTAGAAGAATATTTTCATGAGTGATTTCCTCTTTACTGTGTTGATTGAAGATTGAGAGTCTCTTGGTGCTTGTCTTTGACTATCCTGGAGATATGTTGTGGTGATTGTGGTACTCTCTTTGGATGGCCGCGGTGACATTGGGAAATCCATAGATTGAGAACTACGAACTTTGAGGTGTGCTTTTGTAGCCCTACATAATTCTCGTCCTCTCTTGACCACAAAGGAATGACCTCCGAGTGCGTCTCCATTGCATGTTTTATGGGAAATATCATGTGATAGACTATGTTAATGTTGTTGGGAGTTGCCACTAGTGAAAGTATGAAGCCTAGGCCTTGTTTCCACCATTGCAATACCATTTGTGCTCACGTTTACCACTTGTTTGCCTGCTGCACTTTTTATTACGGATTTATATTACTTTGCTTTGCCACTCCTATCATCCATATTTTACCATCTCTTCGCCGAACTAGTGCACCTATACATCTGACAAGTGTATTAGGTGTGTTGGGGACACAAGAGACTTCTTGTATCTTGATTGTAGGGTTGCTTGAAAGGAGTACGTTCAACCTCCACTTCCCTGAGTTCGATAAACCTTGGGTTACTCACTTAAGGGAAATTTGCTGTTGTCCTACAAACCTCTGCTCTTGGAGGCCCAACACTGTCTACAGGAATAGAAGCGTGTAGTAGACATCAAGCTATTTCTGGCGCCGTTGCCGGGGAAGTGAGGTAAGTGAAGGTACCTTCTCTAGATCTTGCAATTAAATCTTTTTGTTTCTTGTTTTTATTTCACTAATTTTGCTTAATGGAAAACAACAAAAATATGAGAGAGCTTTATAAGCTCTACCTTGAACTTGGACATGATGTGTTTGAAGAGAAAATTAAAAAACCTTTGGAACTTTATTATTTGCATAACAATCATGATGGTGGTGATGTTATTAGTATGTTTTTTTTTAATATCAATATTGCTAATGACATGGAAAGCTCTAAGCTTGGGGATGACACGTTTGATGAACATGATATTTTTAGTCCCCCAACTTTTGAAGAGAAAATTTACTTTGATGATACATTGTTTCCTATATATGATGATTACCATGATGGTTATGATTGCTTTACTCTCACTATTCCTAATAAGAAAGATTTTGCTTATATGAAGAGTAATGATACTTTTATGCTTTTGGATCATGGAAATAATGCCTTATGTGATAGTTATATTGTTGAGTTCATCTATGATGCCACTGAAATTTATAATGAGAGAGGGAGACATGGTTCTAAATATCTTAATAATAGCAAGTTCCCTCTCTTTATGTTGAAGGTTTTGAAGCTGCACTTGTTTTGTCTTCCTATGCTTATTGCTTTGTGCTTCAATGAATTATTCTATTGCAATATTCCTATGCATAGGAAGCATGTTAGGCTTAAATGTGTTTGGTATTTTCTTCTTGATGCTCTCTTTTGTTCTTCAACTCTTATTCCTACGAGAGCATCATTAAAGTCTTTAGCCTATCTTTATGGCTATAAAGAAAGAGCTCTAGGGAGACAACCCTTGTTATCTTTGCTTTCAGTTTGTTCTTTCAGTTTTTAGTGGTCTTGATGTTTGTTTCTACTGTAGCAACATCATTGTATCTTTACTTTTCAGCTTTGTGCCAAGTTTAGCCTCCGATTGCAAGAAAGTTCAAAAGTTGTGACGTGCTGTCCAGAAAACAGATTCTGTCCTTGGACAGAAAAATGCGAATAAAATCACCAGATCATCTTTTTGATCTGAATTTTTTTGACAACATGATCTATACAATTGGATTTCGAGCGTCTGTTCTGAGTTTTTTGATTTGAGTTGCAGAAGTGCCCCGAAAAAATTATTTACTACCTGCTGGTCTGTTTTTCACAGATTCTGTCCTGTTTTGCCTTTTCTTCGTTTTGCAAACCTTGAGCTTGCTTTTTCTTCGCAAAAACTTTTTGGCGATCTTGAGAAACAGTAGACCTTCAAGAATATCTTTGTTTCCATTAGAGAAAAATTATTTTATTGTGGGAACTAACCTCTCTAATCAGATTATGATGAGTTATGTATGAAGGGAGTTTTCAAGTGTGCGAGGGAAGATGATAAAAGAAGATTCAGGAGTGTCAAACGCTCAAGCTTGGGGATGCCCCCGTGCATCCCCAAGAAATATCCAAGGAGACTCAAGCATCTATGCTAGGGGATGCCCCCGTGCATCCCCTTCTCCATCAACAATTATCAGTTCGTCCTTCGTTCCACTATATTTATCACTTCATGCGTTATGTGCTATGCTTGGAGCGTCTTGCTCTTAGTTTCCTTTTTAGTTTTCTTTAGCTTTGCTTGCTGGTCATAAATAAGTTGCATCTGATCATTCTTGTTTGGGAGAGAGACACGCTCCGCTTTTTCATGAAACACTCATGTTCTTCACTTATTTCTTTTTGAGTGTTTTAGCTACCTTGTTATATGCTTCTAGCTCTTGTTTTTATTTCATATCATGTTCAGAGCTATTAGTTCTTTTATAGAAAGTACTCTCTTGCTTCACTTATATCTATTTGAAGATTTGATTGGTTTGAATGCTAAATAATATGTTGGATCTGAAAAATGCCAAGTGTGGCAGTGGTGCAAAGAATAAAAAGCTTGCATAGTTTTGAAGATCATTGAGTAACTTGATCCCTATCAAACCTCTGCTCTTGGAGGCCCAACACTGTCTACAGGAATAGAAGCGTGTAGTAGACATCAGTGCTCAAAATATCGGAAGGGAGTGGATCATTTTGACTTGTACCTGGCTGACGGTCTGGGGATGAGTCAAGATAAGATTCCAAAGAAGACCAAGTGTGAAACTTTAGTAGATTAAGTTCTCAACAATACAAAAACTATGTTTTACTCTCTCATATATCCCTATCCCCTTTCTTGCACGCAAACACTATTTGGAGACATTCGAGTCACGGACAGCGAGAGCTCTTGCACCTTTATGTTCTTATGTTGCTTGTTACAATGCTAATATAGACTCTTTCTTGTTATGACTTGAATTGGATTACATGCCTTGATTACTTTACTTAAAAGTTCTTATATGGTTGATAGCATGTCACCACAGAAATTATGCTTGTTATCATTTACCTACTCGAGGACGAGCAGGAATTAAGCTTGGGGATGTTGATACGTCCAAAACATATCTATAATTTCTGCTTGCTCCATGCCTCTTTTGTGTGATATTGCTATGATATTTATGCACTTCCATACACTTTTGATCATATTTGGACTAACCTATTAACTCAATGCACCACAGTGCCAGATCCTGTTTTCTGCTATTTTTCTATTTCAGGTTTCCCCCATATTAAAAGTGCCCTAAAAATTCAGGGAAAAATACAGGAAAAATCAGCGTATCGGGAGCTTCCAGAAAAACCAAGGCAGGGCCAGAGGGGAGCCTGGGGTGGCCTAGGCGGCCACCCGGCGCGGCCCCACCCCTGGCCGCGCCAGGGGGGCGCCTGGGGCCCCACCTCCGCCTCTGGTGACCCCCTTTTGCATATATATTGCTCGCGTCCCGAAACCCTCGAAGACGGAACCCTTTTTCGCGATCTCATCTCTGTTCCGCCGCCGCCGCGCTTCCAAGATCGGGAGCACCAGGAGAACTCTTCCCGGTACCCTGCCGGAGGGGAGAACCACCACCGGGAGCTTCTCCACCACCATGGACGCTTCTCGGATGAGTTGTGAGTAGTCCACCTTGGACCATGGGTCCATGATCAGTAGCTATGTGATGTTCTCCTCCCCTCTTTGTTCTTCATGGATTAGACCTCGTGAGCTGCCCTACATGATCGAGGCACATATGTAATCTTTATGCTGTTGCTCTGCTGAGTTTGCTGGGATCCGATGGATTATGAGATTATGTTCAGATTGTGTGTGAGTAATATATTTGATTCACCTCTTTTATATTTATGTTCTTGAGTAATTCTTGCATGTTCTCCGTTGCTGTTTATTGCTTTGGCCAAGTAGTAGGTAGTAACTCCAAGAGGGAACGTTATGCTTGATTGTGGGTTTATGCCCCTCGATGACTAGCTTGAGTGACAGAAACATGAGTCTAGAGATGTGCTGTTGCCACAAGGGGGAAAACAACGGTGCTTGTACTTGCGGGTGCAAGGATTGTTTACTTTACGCAAAGTTCTTTTAATGCAGTTGTCTGTTGCTTTGAGTTTACACTTTGGGTGGGACTCGCAACTTAATACCAGCGAGATGTTCTGGATAGATATCTCAAGGTGGATGATTAGTAGTAGATGCAGATGGATTTCGGTCTACTTGCCTTGGCGTACCGCCCATGCTTTTGAGCCTCTACCTTTCTTTACAGCATAGTTAGCATTGGTTTGCGCACATAATCCTGTCAATTGCCTAGCTGTAATTTGTTTACCTCGCTTAGCTGTTTTATCGTCTTTTGGGAGAGAGACATCACTAGTGAACATCATGGGACCCCAGTCCATATTACCATCACTGATCACACCCGCTATTTACTTCATGTTCTATTTCCTAGTTGCAGTCATGCCTATCACTATTATCTCTTGCGTTTGATCCTTTGTAAATGACAAGGCCGGAGGGATTGACAACCTCTCTGTACTCGTTGGGAGCAAAGTTATTTGTATCTGTGTGCAGGTCCTGTCAAGCAAAAGTTTCTGGCGCCATTGACACCTTCTTGTCGACCCTCGGAGTCTCACGGGATTTGATCCTTGGTATCTTTGCCAAGGGAAATTTGCCGCTACGCTACATCTCAAACCTTCCACTTGGGGTAACCAACGAGGGGCGAGAAGCCATCAATGTCTACTACGCACCCTTCTTCTTGTAGACGTTGTTGGGCCTCCAAGTGCAGAGGTTTGTAGGACAGTAGCAAATTTCCCTCAAGTGGATGACCTAAGTTTTATCAATCCGTGGGAGGCGTAGGATGAAGATGGTCTCTCTCAAACAACCCTGCAACCAAATAACAAAGAGTCTCTTGTGTCCCCAACACACCCAATACAATGGTAAGTTGTATAGGTGCACTAGTTCGGCGAAGAGATGGTGATACAAGTGTAATATGGATGGTAGATATAGGTTTTTGTAAACTGAAATAATAAAAATAGCAAGGTAGCAAGTGGTAAACGTGAGCATACACCGTATTGCAATGATAGTAGACAAGGCCCAGGGTTCATACTTTCACTTGTGCAAGTTCTCTCAACAAGGATAACATAATTGGATCATATCACTAGCCCTCAACATGCAACAAAGAGTCACTCCAAAGTCACTAATAGCGGAGAACAAACGAAGAGATTATGGTAGGGTACGAAACCACCTCAAAGTTATTCTTTCTGATCGATCTATTCAAGAGTCTGTAGTAACGTTCAATCTATCATAGAGTTCGTACTAGAATAACACCTTAAGACACAAATCAATCAAAACCCTAATGTCACCTAGATACTCCATTGTCACCTCAAGTATCCGTGGGCATGATTATACGATATGCATCACACAATCTCAAAAACATCTATTCAACCAACACATAGAACTTCAAACAGTGCCCCAAAGTTTCTATCGGAGAGTCAAGACGAAAACGTGTGCCAACCCCTATGCATAGATTCCCAAGGTCACGGAACCCGCAAGTTGATCACGAAAACATACATCAAGTGAATCAATAGAATACCCCATTGTCACCACAGGTATCCCACACAAAACATACATCAAGTGTTCTCAAATCCTTAAAGACTCAATCCGATAAGATAACTTCAAAGGGAAAACTCAATCCATTACAAGAGAGTAGAGCAGGAGAAGCATTATAAGATCCAACTAGAATAGCAAAGCTCGCGATACATCAAGATCGTGCCATCTCAAGAACACGAGAGAGAGAGAGAGAGAGAGAGAGAGAGATCAAACACATAGCTATTGGTACATACCCTCAGCCCCGAGGGTGGACTACTCCCTCCTCATCACGGAGAGCGCCGGGATGATGAATATAGCCACCGGAGAGGGATTCCCCCCTCCGGCAGGGTTCGAGAACGGGTGTAGATTGGTTTTCGGTGGCTACAGAGGCTTCTGGCGGCGGAACTCCCGATCTAGGTTAATTTCCGAAGGTTTCGGTATTTATAGGAATTTTTGGCGTAGGTCCCATGTCAGGGAAGCGTCTGGGCTGTCCTCGAGATAGGGGGCGCCACCACCTTCCCAGGGCACGCCCCCCACCCTCGAGGTCAGCCCGTGGCTCCTCTGGCCCAACTCTTTTGCTTCGGGGGCTTCTTTTGGTCCAAAAAAATCATAAAAAATTGGCTCGTCAATTGGACTTCGTTTGATATTCCTTCCTGTAAAACCCTAAAACAGGAGAAAAACAGAAACTGGCACTGGGCTCTGGGTTAATAGGTTAGTCCCAAAAATCATATAAAAGTGTATAATAAAGCCCATAAGACATCCTAGAAGGATAATATAATAGCATGGAACAATCAAAAATTATAGATACGTCGGAGACGTATCAAGCCCCCAATCCGTGAATCAACCGCGGGTACTCAACGAGCCGACCTGACTTTAGTCACAACATGTATCATGTATAAGTGTATGTAGTATATACCCGTGATCACACCCAAGTGATCACGGCCCGATAGAATAGCAGGGCAAACGGACAAGGGTGTAGGTCCACTGATGGAATACTAGCATCCTATACTAAGCATTTAGGATTGCAGGTAAGGTATCAACAGTTGTAGCAACAATGACAGGCTATGCAGCATAATAGGATTATCGAAAGCAATAACATGCTACACTACTCTAATGCAAGCAGTAGAGAGAAGAATAGGAGATATCAGGTTGATCAAGGGGGGGCTTGCCTGGAAGCTCGGCAGCGAAGGTGGGGTAGTCAACACCGTAGTCGATCGGGGCAGCAGCAGCGTCTGTCTCGTAGTCTACCGGAGAGAAGAGAGGGAAGAAACAATGAATACAATGCAAACAGATGCATGGCGATGCATGACACGACATGTAACGGTGCTAGGGGTGTCCTAACACAGTACCGGGTGATACTGGCGAAGGGGGGAAACATCTGGGAAAGTATTCCCGGTGTTTCACGTTTTCGGGCGGATGAAACGGAGGGGGAAAGTTGCAGGTTTGGTATGCTAGGGACATGTGGTTGGCGAACGGTCTACGTATTCAGATGCGTCTCGAAATTCTGAGCAACTTTCATATATAAAGTATTTTGATCCGAGTTACGGATTTTTTCATATTAATTTTTAAAGGTTTAAATCATTTTCTAAATTATTAATTACTAAATAAATCAACATTATCCAAAATAGTGTATGATGACGTCATCATGACGTCAGCAGTCAACAGGGGGTTGACTTGGTCAAACTGACATGTGGGACCCACCCTTCATTGACTGCTTAGATAATTAACAGTTAATTAGTGTTTAGGTTATTCTAAATAGAATTAATTAAGTTAATTAATTAAAACTTTTATTATTTATTATTATTAATTATTATTATTTTTTATCCCTTTTTTAAAACCGTTCTGGGGGCCATGGGCCCCCCCTGTCATTGGCCAAGAGGGCCTTAACGGGTTTTGGGCGCTGGGGCGACGGTTGTCGCCCGAACGGGCGCGTGCGTGAGGGGCGCTGTGCGCGCACGGCGCACGCCGGCGCCGACGGCCAGCGGGAGCAAGCCGTGGCCGCGGGGGGGGAGCCGGCGCGGCCGGTTCAGGGCCACGGTAGCGGAGGCGAGGGGCGCGGAGCCACAGAGCGGCCGTGAGCCTGGCTGGGGCGGCCAGGCTCCGGAGGGGGGGCGTCAAGTACTGGGGCGCCTGCGGTGCTGCCGCGAGCGCGGAGCTCCGGCGAGCTGCAGCCAGGCAAGTGCGACGCCGGAGCAGAGGAACAGCACGGCGGGGCAGGAGCAGCGAGGCGCCATGGCACGGGAGCAGGGCCGCGCGAGGCCAGGAGGGCGAGGCCGCCGCCGCGGTGGGCGCAGCCGGCGCGCTGGCAAGCAGCGGCGCGCGGCAGTCGGCCGGCGGGAGCGAGGCGGGGGAGGCCGAAGGGAGAAGAAGCGGGGGCGAGGCGAGGAGGACTCGGGGCGCAGTGGCGACAGCGGTGGTGAGCCCGCGCGTCGACGGGCGGCCCGAGCAGGCGCAGGGCCAGCGACGCGGCAGAGCGGGAAAGCAGGGCGCCACGATGCACGGAGAGTCGCGATGGGCGCACCGGTGAGGTAGAAGAGCAGCAGCAGGTGCAGGGGGGCCGCGGTGAGCACGTCGTCTGCGGTGGAGGCGGCGTGTGCGCGTGCATCGTCGTGCCGTGCGGGAGGGAGACAGGAGGAGGAAGGGGAGGGAGGCCCTGGCTCACTGTGATTCGTAGGGACCGTGGCAGCGGGGTCGAGTAGGACGACGGGGACGAGGCGACTTTGGCGTTGCGGAGGAAGTCCGACGAGGTGGAGGCGCGTCGAGCTCCGGGCTGCGAGTTTCGGCGACGAGGGCGAGGCCACGGTTCGGTCCAGCTCCCCCAACCCCAATGGGCGGGAGAGAGTCGTGGGGGAGTGGGGGGAGGTGTGCGGTGTTAGGTTAGGGTTTGGCCTGTGGGGGGGTATGGAGGAGTGGGGCTGGGCCTTGGCCCATTGAGGTTGGGCCGGCCTGGTGGCCAGTTGGGCCATTGAGCCCAGTTGGCCAGGGGCCTTTTCTTCTTTCTTTTGTTTTTGTTTAGTTTGTATTTCTTTTCTTTTATTTATTTTCTTTTCTGTTTTATTTAGTTTAAAGCACTTAGGCACTTTGTAAAATTATGTTTTCTTCACTATAATTACCATAGCAATATTTGTCACACACCGAACATTTTTGTTTTAATGTTTTGAAAACTTTGACTATTTGCTAAATTTAAATTTGAATTTAGAGTGCTTTGATCTAACACGTGAATATCAATAGTAAACGGGATGACGTGGCATCATTAGCGAAGTTTTACTGTAGCCAAATTATCCGGGCGTCACAATTCTCCTCCACTACAAGAAATCTCGTCCCGGGATTTAAGAAGTGGAGTAAGGGGGAAAGTGTTGGCAGTGAAAAACTAACGAGTCTTCTCGGTCTTGGCTGCCCTTTCGAAGAGGTTGATCCATTTCGTTGATGTCCTCATTTCTCCGCTTCAAGTTATCGTGATCAAGTCGTCATCCTTTCTCCAGGATCTCCATCGTCCTACGAATGCGACGAGGGGAATTTTTTTGGAAGAACGCATCTCCACAAGGCTGGGCATCTGACGGTGAACTAATTGGGAAATACACGAAGTATCCTACGAGTAGTGTTGTAGTGAACTTATTGAGAGCAATACGCGATGGTATAAAAGTTTCAAATGGGTAGGCATTCGTTCGATGCCTAAACAGAAGCTGAAATGGGGGATTGAGCAATGAGAACAATTAATGTGTTTGATACCAGGATGAAACATGGTATACCATTTAGCTCGTGAATTACTTATGAGCCAAGTGTAAAGGATACTTTAGAATCAAGGTTGTACAGAAGAGTCCGGTTTCAATCTCGTGGACCTGTGGGTTATGGGCCCACCATGTGGGTTGAATGTAGGAAGGGTGGTGACATCTTGTACAATCATGAAAGCAAGGCATGTCAGAGGATAGTCTGCCAGCTATGTCGGCAACAATGTCGGTACCAAGGGTGGGGGACAAAGAGAACCATTTTCTTGCTCGTATAAACAAGGCGGACCAATAGCAAGGTTCTCGTCCACTGGCAATATCGGAATGTTATTAACAATAGAATCAAGGTCTTACTGATAGAGTTGTACACCAAGGTGTTTACATAAGCAGAAAATTATTACTTCTTATATTATATGTAGATCAAAGAAAGGTTAAACAAACAAATGGAAAGGAAAATTGTGATAACACACAATTAATAGGAGTATAACTTTCCCATGGCCAAGCAGAACTTGGCGTACATGGTTGGAGAGCAAGTACCCAACCATTCAGATAAAGAGGCAATGATTAATCAAGATGTTACCCATACAACGGTGTTTGGATAACTGACTAAGAAACACTTAGCATCGCGCCTCCAATGTTCTTGTTGATGAGTGGGGTATCATAGTCATGCTTTGAGGTAGCCATGATATGGTGTTTCAAACAAGGACCAGACTTTGGATACACAAATGATCCATCAGGAGCAACTTATAAAATAAGTCTTACAATTTCCTCCTGGAAGGATGGTTATCCTTGCAAAAGAAATTATAATGATAGGTCCTCAGCCAGGGGTGCTAGGCATGACATCATATTACTGGGTCATCAAAGGACCAACATTATAACTCCTGGAAAGTTGTCCCAACCATCATATATGACCGAGATTCAGATCCGAATGGTGTCATGATACCTCAGACTCAGGATGTTCGAGAAGAAAAGGTGCAACACAAATCGACGAAATGACATTGCAAGATTCTCAGGAAATGAACTATGGGAGCGGGTTCCAGAAACAATAGTTCATCATTAAAACAAGGATAGGATGAGGAGGTGGCTGATGGGCTCAGCGACAATTCATCGAGAATTCCAAACGGATGGATTTCCACAATAATGTGAACAAGAAGATGGCACTTGTCAATTCAAATGATATAATGTTGTATGCTCGAGGAAAACATACACCATTAATCATTAGTTGAAAGGTGTGCCCGAAATATGACCTTGGGCAGCAAGATCAATGTTAGAGGGATGATTCAATAACCAACAGTCCAAGAATGAACTGTCGATCGTAAACTTCAAAGCAATAGGGTTGCTAGAAGTACATAACTCAAGCGGCATCGTTAGCATATTGGTATCCCGGTTAAAAACAACACGGGGACCAAGGAAGAATGGTGATGGTGAGAAGTATCATCATACAGAGAATTTATAAGAGGTGGAGCAATCCCCACAACATTCTCGACATAAAAGACAGTAATACTTCAAGGAAGAACACAACACTAGCTGGAGAGCAAGTTGTATTCATAATGTGGACAAGTTCGGGATGAAAGGAAGTCAAGGGTGTTGTCGATGATAATAAAAATCATCGAGGGCAAGGAAGGTATTTCTCATCATGAACACAATTGACATCTTGGAAGAATTCAAAGTGTTGAAGGTGATCCGACAAATTTGCCGGGAGGTTTCAAGAGGATGCAATCAAACAACAACGGCAACAAGCAAGGGAATGACGAAGTGGCAAGTTATAGGATCAATATATAAGATGCAAGCTCGGAACCAAAGTTGCCTTTCCAGACAAGCAACAGGATGTTGAAAGCTCGACGTAAGTCGTGCTCACACACTGAAGAATTCGTGCACCAGAGAAGGACGAGGTAGAATAGTAAAAGATAGCAAGACCAGGATGCAGCCGATAGTCTAGGAATGACTAGATCGAGTTCAGAATTTCCCAGTAAAATACTAGGGGTATTTGATTTGTAGTGCAGAATAATTTCACTAGTCGGTGTCCTCGGTTGACAACAACCTAGTACCTGTAGAGTGATTACGACAAGGAAAGACATTACTTTAACAAAGTTAGTAAGATGTGGTGCAATGGCAAGACATCTTCGAGATACCAGGGGGTAATACTCGAAGGTAGAACATGATAGAAGTAGAACCGGGTCATTGACCTATGACAGTAGATACTTCAACCTTGCCAAAAATAGACGAGGCACTGGAATGAATTCCCAACAGATATATTAGATCAGGACAGCATGTTCGGAACCATAACTGTAAGGAATCAATTCAAGAATACCGAAAGAATCATACAACTGGATAATCATTTTGCAAGAAGCTTCCGAGACGGTATACATCATTTTAATGGGCATGAACACAAACTTCAAGGTCAACTCCCACTTCATTAATGCATATCATTTCATTCACCTCACGCTTTGATAAAATTGTAGTGTCGGAATTTTATCTGGTATAACACCGGAAGAGTATGACTTGTGAAAACTTTCGGGTTCTCACGGATTAGGGGAAGGCATAGGTTCAACCCATCGGGCATCTTAGTAACATATACCACAAGTTTCAAAAGTAAATACACAAGCTCGAAAGCAGAGCATGGTCGGCCTAGCAGAGGATACAATTTACCAAAGGCATTATGTATCAGGGGGAGAACTCACAAGGTGATTGAATATGAAGGGCACTATCGGGTAACAATCCAACAATGGATCGGGTGATCCACAACGGAGCTGATGTGAGTATCGGTACTCACTCAGAGGAAGAAGAATGCAGAGGCATCAGATTCAAGTATCACCTGATTAGTCTGATGCTTAAATAGAAAGAAATTATGGTTTTCAAAACGAAGGATCAGAAGCAGACGCTCTGATCAAGGATGGATAAGTTGAAAACACTTAGTTGGACAATCAATCAAGGTTTGAATTGCCGAGAACCAACTCATGTCCGGAATGACGTCTAAGCCGGAAAGATAATTTTAAAAAGGATAACCTGATGACTGCGCGCATACGCACACATTGAATCAATAGGCTCAAAATAGCTAATACAAGTGATGTTAACGAAGACTACTAGTCATATGGAATTAACCATAATGCAAGCAGGCAAGAATTTCAAGAGTAACAGGCTGCAGAGGATTTTCGAAAGATCGAAAAGTATTCCGAAGAATTTTGTGAGACACATGAACAATTGAGAAGAACGGATCCTCAATAAATGTGAGGAAATAACCGTAAGGGTTTTCATGTGAAATAAAACCGCAAGACAGTAAACTCAAAGGATTATCGGGACAACGGAGAATATCAGGCATCATGTAACAACAAGAGCGGCGAGGAATGATCATGAGATTGACAAGTGCATGCAGATATCCATAGGGATATATAAGTGGTAGTGAATTGCAAAGGCGGTGAGCACAAGGGTCTCGGGAAAATATCGAGGGATATCCTCAGAATCTTCTGACGAAGCAGGTGATCTTCCGGAATGAGGGCTCTCCGGGAGAAATAATTACGAGAACCAAGAGTCAGAGTTAGTAAAATCTTTCAACCCGAATAGAAGAGAGATCAGAGTCCCAGAGCATAGAAGAGGAATAAAAGATCCTAACACCACCCAATGGCGACGTGGGCCCGTAAGCCACACAACCATGTTAGTAAAAGTTTTGCAATGACTAGACTCAACTTCGGCCAAGGAGTTGGAAAGGGGGATTCCTACAGGCAGTCAGCTCTGATACCAACTTGTGACGCCCCTGATTTGTTCGTACACTAATCATGCATACAAATGTGTACGGCCAAGATCAGGGACTCACTAGTAGATATCACAACACAACTCTAAAAGTAAAATAAGTCATACAAGCTTCATATTACAAGCCAGGGGTCTCGAGGGCTCGAATACAAGTGCTCGATCATAGACGAGTCAGCGGAAGCAACAAATATCTGAGTACAGACATAAAGTTAAACAAGTTGCCATAAGATGGCTAGCACAAACTGGGATACAGATCGAAAGAGGAGCAGTCCTCCTGCCTGGGATCCTCCTAAACTACTCCTGGTCGTCGTCGGCAGACTGCACGTGGTAGTAGGCGCCTTCGGTGTAGTAGGAGTCATCGCAGGTGGCGTCTGGCTCCTGGGCTCCACCATCTAGTTGCATCATCCAAGAAGAAGGAACATAAGGGGGAAAAGGGGGAGCAAAGCAACCGTGAGTAGTCATCCAAAGTACTCGCAAGCAAGGATCTATACTACATATGCAATGGTAACAATGATATGGTTAGTATCTGTGGACTGAACTGCAGAAAGCCAGAATAAGAGGGTGATATCTAATCCAATCGAAGACTATGATTCTGGCAGCCTCCATCTTGCAGCAGTAGAAGAGAATAGATGGTAAGTTCACCAAGTAACATCGAATAGCATAATCCTACTCGGCGATCCTCCCGCACATCACCCTGTGAGAGAGCAACCACCGAGTTATATCTGGAACTCATCTGGGTGTGTTTTATCAAGTATCCGATTCTAGTTGTCATGAGGTCGGAATACAACTCCGGGTCCTCCTTTTACCGAGGGACACGGCTATTCGAATAGATTAACTTCCCCGTAGGGGTGCACCACATAACCCAGCACGCTTGATTGTTGGGGAACGTAGTATTTTAAAATTTTCCTACGATCACGCAAGATCTATCTACCAGATGCATAGCAATGAGAGGGGAGAGTGTGTCTACGTACCCTCGTAGACCGGGAGCGGAAGCGTCAAGTGACGCGGTTGATGTAGTCGGACTTCTTCGCGATCCAACCGATCAAGCACCGAACGTACGGCACCTCCGCGTTCAGCACACGTTCAGCTTGATGACGTCCCACGATCTCTTGATCCAGTTGAGCTTCACGAGAGAGTTTCATCAGCACGACGGCGTGGTGACTGATATGATGTATCTACCGGCGCAGGGCTTCGCCTAAGCACTGTGACGGTATGACCGAGGTGTGTTTCTGTGGAGGGGGGCACCGCACACGGCTAGAACAATTCAACTTGTGTGTCTTTGGGTGCCCCCCTGCCCCCGTATATAAAGGAGCAAGGGGGGAGGCCGGCCGGCCCTCTATGGTGCGGCTAGGGCTGCAATCCTACTAGGAATAGGATCGCAATCCTATTCCTAGTAGGAACTACCAAAGAAGGAAGAAGTGGGAAGGAAAGAGAGGGAGAGGGAGAGGGAAAGAGGGGCCGCGCCCCCCTCCCTAGTCCAATTCGGACTCCTTCCAAGGAGGGGGCGCACCACCTCCTGGCTGCTTCCCTCTCTCTCCCCTAGGGCCCACCAGGGCCCACCATTCCCCCGGGGGGTTCCGGTAACCCCCCCGGCACTCCGGTAAATTCTGAAACTTTCCAGAACACTTCCGGTGTCCGAATATAGTCATCCAATATATCAATCTTTATGTCTCGGATATTCCGAGACTCCTCGTCATGTCCGTGATCTCATCCGGGACTCCGAACTACCTTCGGTACATCAAAGCTCATAAACTCATAATACCGATCGTCATCAAACGTTAAGCGTGCGGACCCTACGGGTTCGAGAACTATGTAGACATGACCGAGACTCATCTCCGGTCAATAACCAATAGCGGAACCTGGATGCTCATATTGGCTCCTACATATTCTACGAAGATCTTTATCGGTCAAACCACATAACAACATACGTTGTTCCTTTTGTCATCGGTATGTTACTTGCCCGAGATTCGATCGTCGGTATCTCTATACCTAGTTCAATCTCGTTACCGGCAAGTCTCTTTACTCATTCCGTAATACATCATCTCGTGACTAACTCATTAGTCATTTGCTTGAAAGGCTTATTATGATGTGCATTACCGAGAGGGCCCAGAGATACCTCTCCGCACTTGGAGTGACAAATCCTAATCTTGATCTATGCCAACACCACGAATACTTTCGGAGACACCTGTAGAGCATCTTTATGATCACCCAGTTACGTTGTGATGTTTGATAGCACACAAGGTGTTCTTACGGTATTCGGGAGTTGCATAAACTCATAGTCATAGGAACATGTATAAGTCATGAAGAAAGCAATAGCAGTAAAACTAAACGATCATAGTGCTATGCTAACGGATGGGTCTAGTCCATCACATCATTCTCCTGATGATGTGACCCCGTTGATCAAATGACAACTCATGTCTATGGC
This sequence comes from Secale cereale, assembly GCA_902687465.1. NCBI lineage: Eukaryota > Viridiplantae > Streptophyta > Magnoliopsida > Poales > Poaceae > Secale > Secale cereale. The sequence continues at coordinate 64,902,200 of LR738711.1, forward strand.
TAGGAAACATAGCCATCTTTGATCAATGAGCTAGTCTAGTAGAGGCATACTAGGGACATACTATTTGTCTATGTATTCACACATGTACCAAGTTTCCAGTTAATACAATTCTAGCATGAATAAAAGACATTTATCATGATATAAGGAAATACAAATAACATCTTTATTATTGCCTCTAGGGCATATTTCCTTCATTGATCCCATTTAGCCGGACACACTTTCCTGGGTCATGCCCGGCCTCGGAAGATCAACACGTCGCAGCCCTACCTAAGCACAACAGAGAAGTTAGCACGTCGGTTTAAGTCCTAAGCGCACGGGGGTCTGGGCCCATCGCCCAATGCACACCTGCACGTTGTGAGGGCGGCCGGTAAGCAGACCTAGCCTCTCCTAATACCAGAGTAGGCATTCTATTCCAATCCGGCGCGCGCCGCTAAGTCGCTGACGTCAAGAAGGCTTCGGCTGATACCACGACATCGAGTGCCCATAACTGTTCCCACGCAGCTGGTTATTGTGTATAGGCCAACGGCCATACTCGGATCAAATATCCAAACTCGTTAAGCGTGTTATTATGAAATAACCGCGGACAACGACCAGGGCCAGGCCCACATGTCTCCTAGGTGTCTCAACCTGCCCTGTCGCTCCGCCACAAAGATCCACACAGAGGGCCGTCGGGAAAGTATGTCCTTTCAGCCCCCAAGCCATGAATCAACCGTGGGTACTCAACGAGCCGACCCGACTTTAGTCACAACATGTATCATGTATAAGTGTATGTAGTATATACCCATGATCACGGCCCGATAGAATAGCAGGGCAGACGGACAAGGGTGTAGGGCCACTGATGGAATACTAGCATCCTATACTAAGCATTTAGGATTGCAGGTAAGGTATCAACAGTTGTAGCAACAATGACAGGCTATGCAACAGAATAGGATTATCGAAAGCAGTAACGCTACAGTACTCTAATGCAAGTAGTAGAGAGAAGAATAGGCGATATCAGGTTGATCAAGGGGGGGCTTGCCTGGAAGCTCGGCAGCGAAGGTGGGGTCGTCAACACCATAGTCGATCGGGGCAGCAGCAGCGTCGGTCTCGTAGTCTACCAGAGAGAAGAGGGGGAAGAAACAATGAATACAATGCAAATAGATGCATGGTGATGCATGACATGACATGTAACGGTACTAGATGTGTCCTAACGCAGTACCGGGTGATACTGGCGAAGGGGGGAAACATCCGGGAAAGTATTCCCGGTGTTTCGTGTTTTCGGGCGGATGAAACGGGGGGGAGTTGCAGGTTCAGTATGGTAGGGACGTGTGGTTGACGAACGGTCTGCGCATTCGAATGCATCTCGAAATTCTGAGCAACTTTCATATATAAAGTATTTTCATCCGAGTTACGGATTATTTTATATTAATTTTTAAAGGTTTAAATCATTTTCTAAATTATTAATTATTAAATAAATCAAGATTATCCAGAATATTGTATGATGATGTCATCATGACGTCAGCAGTTAACAGGGGGTTGACTGGGTCAAACTGACATGTGGGACCCACCTGTCATTGACTGTTTAGATAATTAACAGTAAATTAGTGTTTAGGTTATTCAAAACAGAATTAATTAAGTTAATTAAGTAATTAATTAATTAATTCAAACTTTTATTATTTTTTATTTTTATAATTATTATTATTTTTTATCCCTTTCTTTAAACCGTTTTGGGGGCCGTATGGCCCCCCTGTCATTGGCCGAGAGGGCCTTAACGGGTTTTGGGCGCTGGGGCGACGGTTGTCGCCCGAACGGGCGCGTGCCCGAGGGGCGTTGGGCGCGGACGGCGCACGCCGGCGCCGGCGGCCAGCGGGGGCAAGCCATGGCCGCGGGGGGGCGGAGCCGGCCCGGCCGATCCAGGGCCACGGGGCCGAAGGCGAGGGGCACGGAGCCGCAGAGCGGCCGCGAGCCTGGCGGGGGGGGCGGCCAGGCGCCGGAGGGGGGGGGCGAGCTGCAGCCGGGCGAGCGTGGCGCTGGAGCAGAGGAACAGCACGGTTGCGCAGGAGCATCGAGATGCGATGGCGTGGGAGCAGGGCCGCGCGAGGCCAGGAGGGCGAGGCCGCGGCCGCGGTGGGCGCAGCCAGTGCGCTGGCAAGCGGCGGCGCGTGGCAGTCGACCGGCAGGAGCGAGGCGGGGGAGGCCGGATGGAGAAGAAGCGGGGGCGAGGCGAGGAGGACTCGGGGCGCAGCGGCGACTGTGGTGGTGAGCCCGCACGTCGACGGGTGGCTCGAGCAGGCGCAAGGCCAGCGACGCGTCAGAATGGGAGAGCAGGGCGCCACGGCGCGCGGAGGGTCGCGGTGGGCGCTCCGGTGAGGTAGAACATCAGCAGCAGGTGCAGGGGGGCCGCGGTGAGCGCGTCGTCTGCGGTGGAGGCGGTGTGTGCGCGCGCATCGTCGTGCCGTGCGGGAGGGAGACAGGAGGAGGAAGGGAAGGGAGGCCCTGGCTCACGGTGATTCGTAGGGACCGTGGCAGCGGGGGTCGAGGAGGATGACAGGGACGAGGCTATGTTGGCGTCGTGGAGGAAGTCCGGCGAGGTGGAGGCGCGTCGAGCTCCGGGCGGCAAGGTTCGGCGACGAGGGAGAGGCCACGGTTCGCTCCAGCTCCCCCGATCCCGATCTGGATTGGGGGTGGGGGAGAGAGTCGTGGGGGAGTGGGGGGGGAGTGTGCGGTGTTAGGTGATACGTCTCCAACGTATCTATAATTTTTGATTGTTCCATGCTATTATTTATGAAGTCTTGGATGTTTAATGGGCTTTATCATTCACTTTTATATCATTTTTGGGACTAACCTACTAACCCAAAGGCCCAGTCCAGATTGATGTTTTTTTGCCTATTTCAGGGTTTTGCAGAAAAGGAATATCAAACGGAGTCCAAACGGAATGAAACCTTCGCGAGAGATATTTTTGGAGGAAATCACGCTCGGCAAACGTCAGGACCAAGTCAGGGGACAAAGGGCCAGCCCTCGAGGGTGGGGGCGCGCCCCCCTTCCCAGGGCGCGCCCCCTGCCTCGAGGCTGGCCCACATGGCCCCCGGTGCCCTCCTTCTTCCTATATATACCTACGTACCCCAGAAACTCCATACACAGAGAGAAAACCCTAATTTCACCGCCGTAGCTTCTGTTCCCGTGGAGATCCCATCTTGGAGCCTGTTCCGGGAGGGGGATCCATCACGGAGGCCTTCATCATCATCATCATCGCCCTCACCATGAGTTGTGAGTATTTTACCACAGACCTTCAGATCCATAGCTAGTATCTAGATGGCTTCTTCTCTCTCTTTGGATCTCAATACAAAGTTCTTCTCGGTCTTCGAGGAGATCTATTCGATGTAATCTCTTTTTGCGGTGTGTTTGTCGAGACCCGATGAATTGTGAGTTTATGATCAAGGTTATCTATGAAAGATATTTGGTTCTTCTCTGAACTTTTTATGTGTGCTCATAATATCCTTGCAAGTCTCTTCGAATTATTGGTTTGGTTTGTCCTACTAGATCTATAGTTCTTGCAATGGGAGAAGTGCTTGGCTTTGGGTTCAATCTTGCGGTGTCCTTTCCCAGTGACAGAAGGGGCAGCAAGGCACGTATTGTATTGTTTCCATCGAGGATAAAAAGATGGGGTTTTCATCATATTGCTTGAGTTTATCCCTCTACATCATGTCATCTTGCTTAAGGTGTTACTCTGTTCGTATGAACTCAATACACTAGATGCATGCTGGATAGCGGTCGATGTGTGGAGCAATAGTAGTAGATGCAGGCAGGAGTCGGTCTTCTTGTCTCGGACGTGATGCCTATATACAATGATCATGCCTAGATAGTCTCATAATTATTCGCTCTTCTATAAATTGCTCGATAGTAATTTGTTTACCCGCCGTAGAATATCGCTATCATGAGAGAAGCCACTAGAGAAAACTATGGCCCCCGGGTCTATTCTCAACATATCAATCTACATCTACTTTACTTTTACCGCTTTTATTTGCTGTTTTATTAAACTAAAAATACCAAAAATATAGTTATCATCTCTATCAGATCTCACTCTTGTAAGTGACCGTAAAGGGATTGACAACCCCTTATCGCGTTGGCTGCGAAGTTCTTATTTGTTTGTGCAGGTGCGAGGGACTAGCGCGTGGTCTCCTACTGGATTGATACCTTGGTTCTCAAAAACTGAGGGAAATACTTACGCTATTGTGCTGCATCTCCCTTTCCTCTTCGAGGGAATACAACGCAAGCTCAAGAGGTAGCAAGAAGAATTTCTGGCACCGTTACCGGGGAGGCTTACGCAAAAGTCATACACCAAGTACCTATCACAAACCCTTATCCTTCGCTTTACATTTATTTGCCTCTCGTATTCCTCTCCCCCACTTCACCTTTGCCGTTTTATTTGCCCTTCTTCCGTCGTGTGTTTTTCGTTCGCTTGCTTCTTGTTTGCTTGTGTGTGTTGGATTGCTTGCTTGTCATTATGGCTAGCCCCTTATCCGCTCCTTCATCTCCCGAGTTTGAAGTACTTCACTTCAAGCAAAGGCAAGGAGAAAACTTAAAAGATGCCTGGTATAGAATTTGCAATACTCAGAATAGATCTAATCGGAAGCTTTCCACTTCTGTGCTTCTTCGCAATTTTTATGTTGGCATAACTCCGTGGAATAGATTTATCTTAGATACCATTACCGGAGGGAATTTCTTGGGTAGCCACACCATTGATTCTTATAAAGCTATGACTGAATTATTTGGCTCACCACCTCTTATGGTTAATGGGACCGTTTTAACTTTGGAGCATGTTATGCAAAGGTTAGAAATTATTGAGAACAAAGTTGCCACGGTAGAATTGTTAGAGAACTTGGATAGAAAAATTCACAATGAAATTACCCAATATGGATCTAAGGTAGGAGTTGTTCTGAAAAATCTTAAGGAAAAAGAACCCATAGTTAAAGAAAAGCTAGATAAGGATTCTACTAGAATCAATAAGCTTGAGGATGTTATCACTAATGTGGGTTCCGCTCTTTCCTCTATAAAAACCACTCCAAATACCCCCACTAAATTATCTAAGTTCATGTATGTCCCTAAAGACAAGGGTGAAACTTCTAGACTTGTGGATCTCAAATCCATAAGTGTTCATCCCAATTTTCCCACTTTTGCAAGAGATCCTTTTGACACTTTAGAATTTCTTGATTTCTTGCCCAAGAGATTGATTATTCATAGGAACAAAGAAGTGCCCAAAAATCACAAGTGCTTAATTAAAGAATTGCCTTCCAAAGATGGCAATACCTAGATCTATCTTGTATCGTGCCTAGCTAGGGGCGTAAAACGATAGCGCTTGTTGGGAGGCAACCCAATTTTATGTTTTTTTTGCTTTTGTTGCTGTTAGGGAATAAATATTGCATATAGCCTCTGATTAGATGTGTTTTCATGTTTTGTTTAGTGTTTGTGCCAAGTAGAACCTTTTGTAGGACTTGTGTGAAGTTTATACGATCTTGCTGTGAAAAACAGAATCGTTAGCACTCGCTAAAGTAGTCGTCAGATTTTACTGGAGCGTGCCTTTTAGTTGATTCTTTTTGCTGCTGATTGGTAGACAAATTGTGCAAATTTACCAATTTAGTTTGATCTTTTTGGAGTTCCAGAAGTAGGCGAACCCAGCAGACTACTACAGACTGTTCTGTCTTTGACAGATTCTGTTGTTCGTGTGTTGTTTGCTTATTCCGATGCATCCATGAGTAATATTGGAGGATATGAACCATAGAGAACTTGGAGTACAGTAGGTTTAACACCAATATAAACAAAGAATGAATTCCTTGTTGTACCTTTGAGTGGTGGTTTGCTTTCTCTTACTAACGGAGCTCACGAGAATTTTTGTCTAAGTTTTGTGTTGTGAAGTTTTCAAGTTTTGAGTATTGCTTTGATGGACTATGGAACAAGGAGTAGAAAAGTCCTAAGCTTGGGGATGCCCATGGCACCCCAAGTAAAATCAAGATAATCAAAAGCCTAAGCTTGGGAATGCCCCGGGAAGGCATCCCCTCTTTCGTCTTCATCCATCGGTAACTATACTTGGAGCTATATTTTTATTCGCAACATGCTATGTGTTTTGCTTGGAGCGTCTTGTATAATTTGAGTCTTTGCTTGTTAGTTTGCCACAATCATCCTTGCTGGACACACCGATTTGAGAGAGTTAAATATGGCCTAGAAATTGTTAGAACACTCTATGTGCTTCACTTATATCTTTTGAGTTGAATAGTTTTTGCTCTAGTGCTTCACTTATATCCTTTAGAGAATAGTGGTGGTAATATTTTGTAGAAATTGTTGAAATCTCATGCTTCACTTATATCTATTTGAGAGTCTATTAAAACAGCGTGGTAAAGTGTTTAGGCTAAAGAAACTAGTCTTCACATGATAAACATCCAATGTCAATGTAGTAAAAAAAATCACATCAAGTGCATTGAATAGAAAGAGATGTTGGATGCTTGATAATTGTTTTGAGACATGAGGATAGTGATATTAAAGTCATGCTAGTTGTCGGTGTACTAAAGTAGGGGTACCTTAGTATCCCGACTTGTGCACGGGCAGTAGCAGCGTTCCGTGGTCGGGCTCACCACGCGCCCGCCAAAGCCCACTCTGGTTCCCTTGAAGCCATTCAAGAACAAAGTATTCAATTTAAGAAACAAGACCCCGGCAAGAGGAGCTTGCCGGGAAGGCCGCTCCAGGCTCGAGATCATCCCTTCTGCACAAGACCCTGGCAAGGGGAGCTTGCCAGGAAGGCCAAAGAACAACATTTCAGAAGACATGCCGTGGCGCATCGCGCGCCCCGGCAAGACCCGGAGAGCGGCAAGCTTCCGGGTCCGGCAAGGTAGCGACCGCGGCAAGGTGCTTGCTGCGGCAAGCTTTCACTGTGTGCCTGCGCTCCAGCTCACCTGGCCACGCGTCGCCCTGGGGCCCTTCCTGGGGCACGTGGTGGATGGCTGTGCAGCCTGGGGGTACACGGTGGCAAGCCACGATGACGAGGCCTCCGTCGTGGCGAACGGAGACGCCCGGACGGACGCTTTTTACACTGTTTGGGGCGACGGTGACGGGCATTCAATGCCCTTGTCCCCCACCGTCTGGGTTAGGTATAGACCACTGTGCGTACACTGTACATGTACTGTTACAACTACCACCAATTTTACGCTTTTACCCTCGCCTACGTTGACACCTGTCGGTGACCCCTTTGGGCTATAAAAGGAGGCCCATGCACAACGTAGAGGGGGTTCCGAAACTTGATCACTCCCACGCTCGGTGTAGCTAGTACTGTAGATCTTCTTGCTCCCGAGCCAAGAACTCAATACAACCAAGGCAGGAGTAGGGTTTTACGCATCCGTGCGGCCCGAACCTGGGTAAACTGCTCGCGTGTGCCCCATGATCCGCTCTTTGTGCTCCCTCCGCTCCCTTGCCGTACCGAAAAGGGGCTTCGGTCCCATAGGTGTTCGTGGGCGATCAGTTTCCCCGACATCTTTGGCGCGCTAGGTAGGGGGCGTCGAGGTTGTGCGAACCTGATCCGGCGCTCACGCGGGCGCAACCTTCTCCAACTTTGTCAGCTTCATCGACTACATCAGCATGCCGCCGAAGATGAAAGCTTCGGAGGTAGGAGGCCCGTCTGCGTCGATCCCACCACCACCAGAACCAACGGTTGGTGTGGTAGACGCTGGCGGAGGGGCGGACGCCGGCGAGGAAACTCACGGCGCCGCCAAGTCCAAGGACAAGACGGACGACCGAGCCCATTCCAAGACTTCGGCGTCCGTGCACGCGCCACGCCCCTCTCAGGAGGTGCCGGACCAGCAGCAGCGTGGTACCCAGGGTACCATACGCTTGCTGGGACGTGGCCAAGCCGGCGGGTCGCGGGATGCTCAAGGCCAACGCGTCGGTACGAGCAAGGCGCGGTTGCCGGGGCGAGACCCTGCTCCTTCTAACGCTGTTAGAAGTCCGAGCATATCTCGCTCCTCGCACCGCTCGCCACCGCTTCCCTCCTCTCCAGCAGAAGCTCTAGCCAGGGCTCAGCTGCTCCTCGACTTCCCTCCAGCGGCGGACAAGGCTGAAGACTGGAGGGCTACAATCCAGAGCCTCATCGCCTTCGCCAACAACGACATGCCGCAGCAGCCGGCAACATCACGGCCGCGGCAAGTCAGCCAAGCGAAGGCTGATGGAGACAAGACCGCCGGGGGTGCAACTACCGTGCACTCCCCGCCGCAGAAGCAAAAATCGCCGACTCGCCGGATCAACGTCGACGACGACTCCACGGCATCGTCGGATCCGCGAGCTCGCCGCAATCAGCGCCAAGTCCTCGACGACAGGCGACAAGAGGACGCACGAACTCGCATCGAGCGTCGAAGAGAAGCACGGCGACAGTCGACCAGCGCGCTGGGACCGCTGTCGACTTGCATGCGCCCGGTGAACCAGGCGACTTGCCGTATGCGGCAGGTTGCCCTGCGTTCACCCGAGAGCTGCGGCAAGTCCAGTGGCCCAGCATGAAGAACTTCAAGCCCGACGTACCCGAGAAGTACGACGGCAAGACCCATCCCTCAGAGTTCCTCAGCATCTACACCATTGCGGTGCAGGCTGTCGGGGGACACGACGAGAAGATTCTAGCGACTTACTTCCCGCTCGTGCTTAAGCCAAACGTCAGATCTTGGCTTATGCACTTGTCGGAGAACTCCATCTCTTCTTGGGCAGACCTGTGCCACCAGTTTGTCGGCGCCTTCACGAGCGGCCACAAACCCCACGGCCAGGAGAGCGATCTCCACATTCTTGCCCAGAAGGAGGGAGAGTCCCTGCGAAAGTACATCCAGAGGTTCAGCCGCGTTCAGCACAACATCCCAGATGTCCACCCTGCCGCGGTTATTAGCGCGTTCCACCAGAACGTGCGTAACCACCGGATGAGGGAGGAGATGGCGATGACCAAGATCCGGGACGTCAGCGAGCTTTACGCTCTAGCTGACAAGTGTGCGCGCACTGAAGAAGGGAGGAGAATCCCCGGAGAGGATACTGGAGCAGGAGGAACGGACAGCGAGGATGCCGCCTCGGCAAGGAAAAACCGGAGGCGGAACAATAAGAAAAAGAAGAACAAGGAAGTACTAGCTGTGGAGAAGTCTAGCAAGGAGGCTGGCGACAAGAAAACTCAGGCTGGTGGCTCCGGCAAGGAGCCTGTCACTGTAGCCACCGTCGACAAGCAGGAAGGCTCCGACAAGCAGTACTGCAAGATCCACCACACCAAGGGCCACGATCTCCAGAACTGCAAGAGGGTCGAATACCTCGTAGAGCAACAGAAGGCTGAATACGAGCGACGCGACAAGGAGAAGGCCCAAGGAGGTGGAGGAGAGTCCGGCAAGAAGCGGCCATTCAATGGCCGGGGAGGACGCCGCGGCAAGGCCAAGCAGCGGCAAGGAGATAGACCTCCCCGCGGCCGCGACAAGGATGAAGACGAAGACGATGACGAGGACATGGATGACGGAGACAACAGCGAGCAGGAGTTCCAAAAGGCCACAGAAGTTTTGTGCGTCGATGGAGGTACCTCTCTGCATGCTTCCCACCGCCAACTCAAGCAATGGGTGCGGGAAGTGAATGCAGCTGAGCCACCCGTCGAGTCGCGCAAGCTGCTGAAGTGGTCCAGCACGCCCATCATCTTCGACCTTGAGGACCACCCTGACCGCACAACTGCGGTCGGGTGCTTGCCGATGTTGGTTTCGCCAACCATCCGCAACCTCAAGGTCACCAAGATGTTGGTTGACGGCGGGGCCGGCCTAAACTTGATCTCCTTTGCTGTAATCCAGAAGCTGCAGATCCCCGACAGCGAGCTCGAGGAAACCGGAACTTTCCAAGGGATCAACCCGGGAAGGAGCAAGCCAAAGGGGAAGATAACACTGCCAGTGACCTTTCGCGGAGAGCTAAACTTCAGGACTGAGAGGATCACCTTCGACGTCGCCGATATCTCATTGCCATACAATGGGATACTTGGCCGTCCTGCGCTCGCCAAGTTCATGGCAGCCTCTCACTATGCGTATAACATGCTCAAGATGCCAGGGCCAATAAGCGTCATCTCTGTCCCCGGCGACAAGAAGGACGCACTTATTTGCGCCGACAAGATCTACCGGGATGCAGCAGCCGTGGCAGACAGCAAGGCACTTGCCGCTGAAGCTCCCGGGAGGAAGACCAAGACCAAGTCCGGCAAGAGCTCTGGGGCTCACTCCGGCAAACGCACCTCTTCGGAGTGCTGCGCTGCCGTCGAGGACGCACCATCGAGCTCCACCGGCAAGTGCAAGAAAGGAATGGCAGCTCCACCTGCAACCAAGAAGGTGTCCGCCAAGGAGGACGGCACTGGTGGTACCTTCACCATCAGTGCTACGCTCGATCCCAAATAGGAAAGCGCGCTCGTTGCCTTCCTGCGGGCAAATGTCGACGTGTTTGCATGGCAACCGTCTGACATCCCCGGCGTTCCCAGAAAGGTAATTGAGCACAAGCTTGCTGTTTGTCCTCACGCGTGGCCCGTCAAGCAGAAGGTCAGGAAGCAAGCGGTGGAGCGCCAAGAGTTCATTGCTGAAGAGATCAAGAAGTTGGAAGCAGCAGGCCTTGTTAGAGGTGTACTTCATCCTACGTGGCTGGCCAATCCAATTGTCGTGCGCAAAGCTAATGGGAAGTGGAGACTTTGTATAGACTTCACTGATGTGAATAAAGCTTGTCCCAAGGATCCATTTCCCTTGCCGCGCATTGACCAGATCGTTGACTCCACGGCTGGACGTGAGTTGCTTTCATTTCTTGACGCATACTCCGGGTATCACCAGATATTCATGGCTGAGGAAGATGAAGAGAAGACCGCATTCATCACTCCATGTGGCACTTACTGTTTCATACGCATGCCCTTTGGACTGAAGAATGCGGGCTCAACATTTGCAAGGGTGGTCCACACTGCTTTTGAGCCACAGATACACAGGAATGTAGAAGCCTACATGGATGACATAGTGGTCAAGAGCAAGGACAAGGATACCCTGATCCAAGACCTGGATGAGACTTTTGCAAATCTGCGCAAGATACAACTCAAGCTGAATCCCGAGAAGTGCGTCTTCGGAGTCCCCTCCGGCAAGCTTCTTGGGTTCTTTGTGTCCCAGAGGGGGATTGAAGCCAATCCCGACAAGATCAAAGCCATTGAGCAGATCGAAGCTCCGAAGCGCGTCAAGGATGTACGGAGACTTGCTGGTTGTGTGGCTGCCCTCAGCAGGTTCATTTCAAAGTCTGCAGAACGCGCCCTGCCTTTTTTCAAAATCTTGAAAAAGGCAGGTCCTATGAAATGGACTCCAGAAGCGGAGGCAGCGTTGCATGACTTGAAAGGATACCTGTCCTCCACTCCAATACTTGTCGCACCTAGGCCACAAGAGAAGTTGCTGCTGTATTTAGCAGCAAAAAATCAAGTGGTTAGTGCTGCGTTGGTAGCGGAAAGGGAGGCAGATGAGGAATCCACAGCCCCGACAAGCACATCCAGCGACAAGCAGGGGGCTTCCCCGACAAGCTCTGGCCCCGACAAGGACGAGTCTGCGCAGATACAAGGAGAAGTGCGAAAGAAGATGGTGCAGCGCCCAGTTTATTTTGTAAGTTCCCTCTTGCAGGGGGCGAGATCAAGATACTCTGGGGTGCAGAAGCTGCTTTTCAGCCTCCTCATGGCCTCGAGAAAGCTGAGCCATTACTTCCAAGCACATGAGATAACAGTGGTCACTCGCTTTCCGCTGAAGAGGATATTGCAAAACCCAGAAGCAACAGGTAGGATTGTCGAGTGGGCACTGGAGCTGTCAAGCTTTGGTCTTAAGTTTGAAAGCACTTCAACTATACAGAGCGGAGCTTTGGCAGAGTTCATAGCAGAATGGACACCAACACCAGACGAAGAAGTTCCAGAGACAAACATCCCCGTCAAAGAAGCAAGCAAAGAATGGATAATGTACTTCGATGGTGCTTTCTCGCTGCAAGGCGCCGGTGCCGGTGTGTTACTCGTAGCGCCCACCGGGGAGCACCTCAAGTACGTTGTTCAAATGCACTTTCCCAAGGAGCAAGCGACAAACAATACTGCAGAGTATGAAGGTCTGCTTGCCGGCCTCAAGATTGCAGCCAAACTTGGGATCAAGAAGCTGATTGTGCGAGGAGATTCACAGTTGGTGGTCCGACAAGTAAACAAGAGCTACCAGAGTCCTTTGATGGAAGCTTATGTCGATGAAGTAAGGAAACTTGAAGAACACTTTGAAGGCCTGCAGATGGAGCACGTTACAAGAGCTCAAAATGATATCGCAGACGGCCTGTCAAAGTGTGCTGCACTGAAGCTACCTGTGGAACCAGGGACCTTCGTGCTCAAGCTAACTCAGCCATCCGTTACACCATCAGTTGGGCAGAGCAAGAAAAGAAAGTTGGTCCCCGGTGACTACTTGCCGGCGGATCTCCCTGAAGCCGCCGCCAAGATCCCCAGGATCGACGACCAAGTTGTTGAGGAACAGTCTGCTCCTGCGGACCCTAGGGTTCATGCAGTTGAAGCAGATGTTCCCAGCAAGTCTTGCTCCGGCAGGCTTGCCGAGGAACGCTCAGCTCCGGCAGAGCCGCAGGTTCTTGCCGCAGAAGCTGACGTTCCCGCAGCAGCACTGATGCCTTTAGTCCTTGTTGTTGAGCCTCAAGCTCCAACTTGGGCACAGCAAATTGTCCGTTTCCTTCAAACTGGAGAACTTCCCGAAGAACCAGAAGAGATAGAGAGAATAACCAGGCAGTCAAGTATGTACCAGTTCGTCGGCAACGAACTGTACAGAAGAAGACTCAATGGTGTCAGATTGAAATGCATTTCCCGGGAAGATGGACAGAAGCTGTTGGCAGAGATACACGGAGGCATATGTGGACACCACATTGGCGCAATAGCCCTTGCCGGGAAGGCGTTCCGGCAAGGTTTCTTCTAGCCAGAAGCCCTCCAAGATGCAACTGCACAAGTAACCAAGTGTGAAGCGTGCCAGTTCCATGCCAAGCAAATACACCAGCCAGCTCAAGCTCTCCAGACGATCTCTTTGTCCTGGCCCTTTTCGGTCTGGGGGCTCGACATCCTCGGCCCCTTTCCCCGCGTTGTCGGGGGCTTTGAGTACTTGTACGTTGCTATCGACAAGTTCACAAAGTGGCCGGAAGTGGAACCAGTGAGAAATGTGACTGCACAGTCAGCAGTCAGGTTTTTCAGATCGATCGTTTGTCGTTTCGGAATCCCTAACAGAATCATCACCGACAACGGCACACAGTTCACTAGCCGCACCTTCATGCAATACGTCCAAGACCTTGGCGCCAAGGTCTGCTTCGCTTCTGTTGCTCACCCAAGGAGCAATGGTCAAGTGGAGAGGGCAAATGTTGAAGTGCTGCGCGGACTCAAGACAAGAACCTTCGACAGGCTGCACAAGTGCGGAAGAAACTGGATCGAAGAGTTGCCGGCGGCTCTTTGGTCAATCAGGACGACACCAAATCGAGCCACCGGACAGACACCCTTTGCTCTTGTCTATGGAGCAGAGGCAGTCCTCCCCACGGAACTCGTATACGGGTCTCCTCGAGTGCTCGCTTACGATGAGCTTGAGCAGGAGCAGCTGCGGCAAGATGATGCATTGCTCCTCGAGGAGGACCGTCTCCAGGCTGCTATACGAGCTGCTCGATACCAGCAAGCTTTGCGTCGCTATCATAGCTGCAAAGTCAAGGCCAGGAGTCTCGAGGAAGGCGACCTTGTTCTTCGGCGCGTTCAGTCCGCCAAGAACTCCAACAAGTTGACGCCGAAGGGGGAAGGCCCTTATCGGGTGAAACAAGTCACAAGGCCCGGCGCTGTCCGCCTTGAGACTGAAGAAGGCTTACCGGTGAGCAACTCCTGGAACATTGAGCATCTTCGCAAGTTTCACCCATGAGGCGCGGTTGCCGTGATCTGCTCCGGCAACCACCTTTTGTACAAGTCTTGCCGCTGTTGCATGTAAACCTCTGTACAAAGCCGGGCGCAGACCCCGTGCATCAGTAAAACTTTTGTGCTTCGCACGGCTTGTCGTTTCATGCATTCTTGTTTTCATTGCATGTATTATCTGACACTTTGTGCAGCACACGATCCCGGTAAGCAATAACAAGCCGCAAGGCTCCATATCTATGTTTCCTCCCCTCTTCCTTTTTCTCTCAAGCAGAAGAAGTGTTCCTCGCACACAAGTTTGCCGGGGGGGAGGAGACAATGGTATGGACCAAGTGCTGTTCAAGGAAGGAAAGCCTTGCCGGGAAGCAAACAGAACACAAAAGCTAAGTTGCCAAAGTTTGAGCATTCAAAATTTTAAAATTCTTAGTTATCTTCCTTGAACGACCACAATTTGTATGGAAAACCTGTGCGCGGAGGAACCTACCCGTGGCTAGCCGCGCCCTTACTTTGTTTCGAGCACGCTCAACGTCTTAAGTGAGCTGCGACAAGTGTCGCGCCCTTATTTCGTTTTCGAGTTCGCTCAACAACCTAAGTGTGCTGCGACTAGCTGCGGCAAGGTTTCTTGCCGGCGAGGGCATTGCCAGCAGGCCGCTGAAGTCCCGCACTCAGCGCTCGCGGCAAGGGTCCCTTTGCCGGCAAGCTCCCTAGAAGCGTAGGGTGAAAAGCATACAAAGTTAAGGGACCGAGCAAGGGAGATAACACTGCATTGACTATCCAAAATAGAGTTATATTACAAGATAACTTGCCGCTGTTCTAACAAACTACTATCCATGACTTAATCGACAGCGACAAGGGAAGCAGAAAGAAGGAAGCCTAGTCTACGCGGTCTCCGTCAACCCTCCTGATCTTGCCCACCTTGGCCATGATGTGGGCAACTTGTGCCTTCAACGCTTCCTGGTCAGCTTCGGGCGGCAAGGTCCGGAGGACGTTCTCCAGATTAATCCCGGGGTTGCGGTAGACGATCTTCGTCAACACTCGCTCCATAGTACCCATGCAAAGCCGGCGTGCCTCGTTAGCTAGCTGCGTGGGGAGCTTCTCCCGTAGCTGCGCGAGGGCCGGCGCCACTCCTCTGAAGAACAAACTCAGCTTGGCGCTGTGGAGAAGGCTCTCATCGGGGGAGTACACGAGGTGCTCCGTCCCCAGCGCCACCATCTCCTTGTCGATGTTGACGGCGGAGGCGACGAGCTCCTCGGTCCACTGCTCCACCGTCCGCTGGAAGTTGTTCTGCGTAAGGGCGGCACTGTCCAGCAGCGCCCTTTCAGCCCGGAGATCTTCCTTCAACTTGGACTCCCTGTTCCGGGCCCCGTCAAGCGACTCGGTGAGGGTGGACAGTTTTAGCTCCAAGTCTGCGATGGAGTCCTTGGCGTCGTTGAGCTCTTTGCCCTTCTCGGAGAGGCGGACCTGCAGCTCCGAGTGGCTGTGGGCGTCCTTCTCCCTTTCAAGTTTGAGCGCGGCAACCTTCTCCTCGCTCGTCTTCAGATTAAGCTCCAACTGCGCCACCCTCGCCTCCAGGTCCCTCTTGGCGGTCTCTGCGGCAGCAGTGGCGTCCCTCGCCTCCTGCAGAGCCCCGCCAATGGACTGCTCGCGCGCGGCAAGGTCGTCCTCGTGGCTATCGAGGTCGACCTTCCGCTGGTTCAGCTCTCCTTCCCGCCGAGACAGATCCTCGGCGGCCAGTCGCTGCTGCTCCTCAACCTCGGCCTTCTCGAGGATGAACGCCTGGTGCGCCCCGGCGAGCTCCTCGCGCTCCTCCGCCAAGTTCCGAAGGGCCGCTTGGTTGGCGGCGCGGAGCTCCGTGCCGCGCTTCTCCAAGTCGACGCCGGCCTTGGCAGCCAGAGCCTCTCGGGACTCCAGCTTGGCTTGCCTGGCCCGGTACAAGGCCAGAAGCCGGCGCAGGAGCTGCTCCTCTTCGGACTCGCTGCTGCTGTCGGGCGCGTCGACAAGCTTTAGCCCGGCGGAGGCGAGGACTTCTCCGTCAAAGCTCTCCCCTTCCGCGGGTGCCCTTGATGAGGACGCCCACGGGACTTGGATGAAGACCCCGTTGGCGGCCTCCAGATAAATGCCCGGCCCAGTCGCGGCAGCGGAGGAGTCGGCGGCCGGTGCAGCGTCCGGCGCTCCTGCGGCCTCAGGGCCGTCAGTGCGGTCGCCGGTCTCCTCCCCAGCTGTCGCATTAGTGGCCGCGGGGGGCTCGTCGGCGGCTGGCTCGTCAGCGCCGGCCATCCCTTCAGCGGTGGTGGAGTCGCCGACATCACCGTGCACGTCCTCCTCGGCGATGGCCTCTGTCTCCATCGGCTCCGGGGCGGGCGGATCTGACAGAAGAAAAAGAAAGGAAGAATCGTCAAGCAAATATCCAAAAATAAGAATTCAAGAGAAAGAAAGTACAAGGGTTACCTGCGCGGGCCTCTTCAGTAACGGGGTCCCTCGCCGGGGAGTTCTCCCTTGGCGGCGTGGTCGTGGCCCCCACCAGCGGAGGGCCGCTGGAGCCTTCCCTTGGCGGGGTGCCCACCCTTGTCGGGGTGCTTGCCCTTGGCGGGGTACTCGCCCTTGGTGGAGTACCCGTCCTTGGCGGAGCGCTCTCCCTCGCCGGGGAGCTCCTCCTTGGCGGGGAAGGTGGGACGAGCGGCTCGTCGGGAGCAGTCTCTTGACGCTCCTGCGGCTGCGGCTCCACTTCTGCACAAGTTAACAAGCAAACAAGACATCAATAAGGATAAGAAGCTCAAGCGCGCCCGATAAGCAGAGAAGTGAACAAGGAACTCACGCTGGGGGCTGCGCTGGGGGCTACCCTGCGGGGCAGCCGGCCGGTCCGGCAAGCCTGTCGCGGGCGCATCTCCTGCCGCGGCGACGGGCTCGTCGTCCTCAAGGTCAACCACAGGGATCTTGGCCCTCTTCGCCATCCTCTGGGTCAGGGTCCTGGAAGCCAAACAAGATCAGAGTTAGACAAAAAGAATTCAAGACAAGAGCAACAAGAATTAAAGGAAATAAAAGTTGCAGATGCTTACTCTTCCTCCTCCTCGTCGGAACTAAGGGCGGAGAAGTCAAAGTCTGCCTCGCGCGTCCCGGCGCGAGGAGGTGGAGGAGTGGGCTCCCTCGGGCGCTTGGTGGGCTCTGGAGCCGTGGGCTGAGAAGACTCCGCTCCGGTCGTCGCCGAGGACCGAGGGGCAGAAGGAACACCAGAACCGGTTCGAGAAGATCCCCCTCTGCTTGTCGCTGAGGCGCGAGGCGCCTCCTTGATGACCTTGCTCGTCGTGGTGGCACGCGTCGTGCGACGCTTCGGCTGCTGTCGGGACGCCGGCTGCTTCACCGTCTCGGTGGTCTTGCGGAGGCGCTTCTTTGGCTGTGGCGGAGGACTTGGCGGTGGCGGAGAATTCTCCGAGGATGAAGAAATGTCGTCGAGGTTTAGTGACCCGCCCGAGTCTTCGTCGGAATCGCCCGATTCGGCATCCTCCGCGGCGGGCTCACTGGACTCGGTCCCCTCCCCGGCAGCCTCGCTCCTCCCGGCAGGCTCCCCGGCAGGCTTCCCGGCGAGCTTCAACAGCTTGAGGATCTCTTCCTCCTCGGCCCTGCTCACTGCATCCGCTGCTTCTGCCTCCTCCACAGAGTAACCAAACTCACCCGCGGCCTCAGCTGCGGCGGCCTCCTCCATTCTACTAGCGATATATGCCACATCCCGGTCGGTGGTCGCGCGGGTGAGACCCTTCTTCTCGTCGGGATTGCGCGGCCGTTCAACCAGGTTATCAAAGAAAGTTTGCACGGTCTCTTCTGAAGGCGCCAGCCAAGTGGGATCCACCCCGTGGGAATCGCACAGAGGCATTACCGCACGGATGGCACTAAGTGAAGAGTTGTTGCATAATGGAACTACCCCCCGCGACGGGGTAAACCACTCCTTGTGCTTGGGGTCATGCTTGAACATCAAGCGGACCATCCCCTTGAGTTCCAAGACGGTGAAGTTGTAGTTCAGGCCGGGGCGCAGCCTCATGCAGTCTGCCGCTTTGCCGAACTCCCAAGCAGGCCTCTTCCTATCCTGCAGGGGAGCAATGCGGCGGCGAAGGAAATCAGCCCCAACCTCACCTACAGTAAGGTTGGCGTCCCGGAGGCGAAGGATCCTAGTGAGGGCTATCTCCAGCTTCTCATCCTCCGGGGCCAGATCGCTCCAATCCTTGCCGCGCACTATTGCAGCCCGGCGAGGAGAGGTAAATTGCTGGGGTTCCTCTTCCATAACCCAGCACCAATCAGCTCTCCACTCCTCCCACTTGCCGCGGAGCTCTCCAATCAAGTACGCCTCTTTCTTGTTAAGCCTGAAGATCCAGGAGATGCCGCCGGAGAGTGGAGATCCAGACTCTACTCTAGGTGTGAAAAAGTGGCGGAAGAGAGCTACGTTGGGGTTGACCCCGACAAAGTTTTCGCACAGATGTGCGAAAACGGCCAAGGTTAAGACTGCGTTCGGGGTGAAATCTAGGAGATGGAAGCCGTACGTGTTCATCACGTCGCAGAAAAACTCAGAGTACGGAGGACAAAGACCACAGTGGAAGAACAGAGCGAAGTAATGGTAACCTCCCGGATACATGTCGTAGGCTTCGGCGGGGAGGACTCTGGTGCGCGGGTGAGCCTTCGTCTCCCTCGCCCAGAACAAGTAATACTTGTCCCTCAGCTCCCTCGCGCCGAGCCTCGGCGGGAAGACCACCATCCTCTTCCGCATTGCGGCCAGCTTCGCCGCCTTGTCGGACTTCTCGCTCTTCGTCTTGCTGCTCTTCGGGGCCATGGCGGGGACGGCGAGAGGGGTCGGCAGCGCCGGGGAGACTGGTGGCGGTGGAAGAGAGGTGGAGCTCGGCTCTCTGTCGACCTTTGGGGAGGCGGAGAGCGGCGGGAGTTTCTGAGATTGAAGACGCAATGAAGCAATGGGGGGGGAAACTGCCCCTGCTTCCTCTGCTTTTAAGGGGGAAGTGGGGGACGTTCCGCGTTTTCCCATTAAAGAAACAGGCCACGATCTCTCCCACGACGCCGCAATCGACGCGTGCCGTTAGGGAGGGATGCGGTGGATGCGGAGTGGGAAACGGCGCGCCGTGGGCCGCGTGTGCCCGTGCACTGTTTTGAGCCTGGCCCAACAGCGCTCGGCACCGTGTGTGGCCCAGGCCCGGGGGCTCCTGTCGGTGTACTAAAGTAGGGGTACCTTAGTATCCCGACTTGTGCACGAGCAGTAGCAGCGTTCCGTGGTCGGGCTCACCACGCGCCCGCCAAAGCCCACTCTGGTTCCCTTGAAGCCATTCAAGAACAAAGTATTCAAGTTAAGAAACAAGACCCCGGCAAGAGGAGCCTTCCGGGAAGGCCGCTCCAGGCTCGAGATCATCCCTTCTGCACAAGACCCTGGCAAGGGAGCTTGCCAGGAAGGCCAAAGAACAACATTTCAGAAGACATGCCGTGACGCATCGCGCGCCCCGGCAAGACCCGGAGAGCGGCAAGCTTCCGGGTCCGGCAAGGTAGCGACCGCGGCAAGGTGCTTGCCACGGCAAGCTTTCACTGTGTGCCTGCGCTCCAGCTCACCTGGCCACGCGTCGCCCTGGGGCCCTTCCTGGGGCACGTGGCGGATGGCTGTGTAGCCTGGGGGTACACGGTGGCAAGCCACGATGACGAGGCCTCCGTCGTGGCGAACGGAGACGCCCGGACGGACGCTTTTTACACTGTTTGGGGCGACGGTGACGGGCATTCAATGCCCTTGTCCCCCATCGTCTGGGTTAGGTATAGACCACTGTGCGTACACTGTACATGTACTGTTACAACTACCACCAATTTTACGCTTTTACCCTCGCCTACGTTGACACCTGTCGGTGACCCCTTTGGGCTATAAAAGTAGGCCCATGCACAACGTAGAGGGGGTTCCGAAACTTGATCACTCCCACGCTCGGTGTAGCTAGTACTGTAGATCTTCTTGCTCCCGAGCCAAGAACTCAATACAACCAAGGCAGGAGTAGGGTTTTACGCATCCGTGCGGCCCGAACCTGGGTAAACTGCTCGCGTGTGCCCCTCGATCCGCTCTTTGTGCTCCCTCCGCTCCCTTGCCGTAACGAAAAGGGGCTCCGGTCCCATAGGTGTTCGTGGGCGATCAGTTTCCCCGACACTAGTGGAGTGATTATGAAATTGAGAAATATTTGTGTTGAGGTTAGTGATTCCCGTAGCATGCACGTATGGTGAACCGTTGTGTGACTAAGTTAAAGCATGAGGTATTTGTAGAGTGTCAACCTTTGTGTGGAGGTCGGGGGAGTACGATGGTTAACTCCTACCAACCTCCCCCCTAGGGGCATGCGTTGATTGTTTCGTTTTGATGAGTCGTAAATTTTTGCAATAAGTATATGAGTTCTTATGACTAATGTTGAGTCCATGGATTATACGCACTCTCACCCTTCCACCATTCCTAGCCTCTCTTGTACCGCGCAACTTTTGCCGGTACCATAAACCCACTATATATCCTTCCTCAAAACAGCCACCATATTGTTCCTCAAAACAGCCACCATACCTACCTATCATGGCATTTCCATAGCCATTCCGAGATATATTGCCATGCAACTTTCCACCGTTCCGTTTATATGACACGCATCATATAGTCATATTGCCATGCATGATCATGTAGTTGACATCGCATTTGTGGCAAAGCCACCATGCATAATTATTTCATACATGTCACTCTTGTTTCATTGCACATACCGTTACACCGCCGGAGGCATTCATATAGAGTCATACTTTGTTGTTGTAGTATCGAGTTGTAATATTGTGTTGTAATGAAAGTGTGATGATCATCATTTTTAGAGCATTGTCCCATGGGAGGAAAGGCTGAATCTATAAAGCCCCTCCGCAAAAAAAAGAAACGCCAAAGAAAAAAAAGAAAAAAAGGGAAAAAAAGAAAGAAAACGGAAAAAAAGAAAAGAAAAAGGGGACAGTCGCTATTATCTTTTTCCACACTTGTGCTTCAAAGTAGCACCATGTTCTTCATTGTAGAGAGTCTCATGTTTAGTCTCTTTCATATACTAGTGGGAATTTTCATTATAGAACTTGGCTTGTATATTCCAACGATGGGCTTCCTCAAATGCCCTAGGTCTTCGTGAGCAAGCAAGTTGGATGCACACCCACTAGTTTCTTTTGTTGAGCTTTCATTCATATTTAGCTCTAGTGCATCCGTTGCATGGCAATCCCTACTCACTCACATTGATATCTATTGATGGGCATCTCCATAGCCCGTTGATACGCCTAGTCGATGTGAGACTATCTCCCTCATTTTGTCTTCTCCACAACCACCTCTATTCCACCCATAGTGCTATGTCCATGGCTCGCGCTCATGTATTGCGTGAAAGTTGAAAGGTTTGAAAAGATAGAGCATGAAAACAAATGCTTGGCTGAAATCGGGGTTGTGCATGATATGAATATTTAGTGTGATAATAAGGGAGCATAGCCAACATTATATGATTTTGTAGGGATAACTTTCTTTAGCCATAGTATTTTGAGAAGACATGATTGCTTTGTTAGTATTGCTTGAAGTATTGTTATTTCTTATGTCAATATAGACTTTTGTCTAGAATCTTCCAGATCTGAACATTCATGCCACAATTAAGAGAATTACATTGAAAAACTATATTGGTTAGCATTCCACATCAAAAATTCTTTCTTTATCATTTACCTACTCAAGGACGAGCAAGAATTAAGCTTGGGGGTGCTTGATACGTCTCCAGCGTATCTATAATTTTTGATTGCTCCATGCTATTATTTATGAAGTCTTGGATGTTTAATGGGCTTTATCATTCACTTTTATATCATTTTTGGGACTAACCTACTAACCCAAAGGCCCAGTCCAGATTGCTGTTCTTTGCCTATTTCAGAGTTTTGCAAAAAGGGAATATCAAACGGAGTCCAAACGGAATGAAACCTTCGCGAGAGATATTTTTGCAGGAAATCACGCTCGGGAAACGTCAGGACCAAGTCAGGGGACGAAGGGCCAGCCCTCGAGGGTGGGCGGTGTGCCCCCCTTCCCAGGGTGCGCCCCCTGCCTCGAGGATGGCCCACACGGCCCCCGGTGCCCTCCTTCTTCCTATATATACCTACGTACCCCAGAAACTCCATACGCAGAGAGAAAACCCTAATTCCACCGTCGTAGCTTCTGTTCTCGTGGAGATCCCATCTTGGAGCCTGTTCCGGGAGGGGGATCCATCACGGAGGCCTTCATCATCATCATCATCGCCCTCACCATGAGTTGTGAGTAGTTTATGTTGGGGAACGTAGTATTTTAAAATTTTCCTACGATCACGCAAGATCTATCTACCAGATGCATAGCAACAAGAGGGAAGAGTGTGTCTACGTACCCTCGTAGACCGGGAGCGGAAGCGTCAAGTGACGCGGTTGATGTTGTCGAACTTCTTCGCGATCCAACCGATCAAGCACCGAACGTACGGCACCTCCGCGTTCAGCACACGTTCAGCTTGATGACATCCCACGAGCTCTTGATCCAGTTGAGCTTCACGGGAGAGTTTCGTCAGCACGACGGCGTGGTGACGGATATGATGTGTTCACCGGCGCAGGGCTTCGCCTAAGCTCCGCGACGGTATGATCGAGGTGTGATTCTGTGGAGGGGGGCACCGCACACGGCTAAAACAATTCAACTTGTGTGTCTTTGGGTGCCCCCCTGCCCCCTTATATAAAGGAGCAAGGGAGGGAGGCCTGCCGGCCCTTCCTGGTGCGGCTAGGGAAGGAGTCCTACTAGGAATAGGATTGCAATCCTATTCCTAGTAGGATTCACCAAAAGGAAGAAGGGGGAAAGGAATAGGAGAGGTGGCGCCCCCCCAATCCTAGTCCAACTAGGAATCCTAGGTGGGGGCGCGGGCCAGCCCTATGGGCTGCCTCTCTCTTTCCCTTTAGGCCCACTATGGACCATCCCCTCTCGTAGGGGGTTCCGGTAACCCCCTCCGGCATTCCCGATAAATCCGAAACTTTTCCGGTATACTTCCGGTGTTCGAATATAGCCGTCCAATATATCAATCTTTATGTCTCAGACATTCCGAGACTCCTCGTCATGTCCGTGATCTCATCCGGGACTCCGAACTACCTTCGGTACATCAATACTCATAAACTCATAATACCGATCGTCATCAAACGTTAAGCGTGCGGACCCTACGGGTTCGAGAACTATGTAGACATGACCGAGACTCATCTCCGGTCAATAACCAATAGCGGAACCTGGATGTTCATATTAGCTCCTACATATTCTACGAAGATCTTTTATCGGTCAGAACCGCATAACTACATACGTTGTTCCTTTTGTCAAACGGTATGTTACTTGCCCGAGATTCGATCGTCGGTATCTCTATACCTAGTTCAATCTCGTTAACGGCAAGTCTCTTTACTCGTTCCGTAACACATCATCTCGTGACTAACTCATTAGTCTTTTGCTTGCAAGGCTTATTGTGATGTGTGTTACCGAGAGGGCCCAGAGATACCTCTCCGACACTCGGAGTGACAAATCCTAATCTTGATCTATGCCAACACCACGAATACTTTCGGAGAGACCTGTAGAGCATCTTTATGATCACCCAGTTACGTTGTGACGTTTGATAGCACACAAGGTGTTCCTACGGTATTCGGGAGTTGCATAATCTCATAGTCATAGGAACATGTATAAGTCATGAAGAAAGCAATAGCAGTTAAACTAAACGATCATAGTGCTATGCTAACGGGTGGGTCTTGTCCATCACATCATTCTCCTAATGATGTGATCCCGTTGATCAAATGACAACTCATGTCTATGGCTAGGAAACATAACCATCTTTGATCAATGAGCTAGTCTAGTAGAGGCATACTAGGGACATACTGTTTTGTCTATGTATCCACACATGTACTAAGTTTCCGGTTAATACAATTCTAGCATGAATAAAAGACATTTATCATGATATAAGGAAATACAAATAACATCTTTATTATTGCCTCTAGGGCATATTTCCTTCAGTCTCCCACTTGAACTAGAGTCAATAATCTAGCTCACATCGCCATGTGATTTAATACCGATAGTTCACATCGTTATGTGAATAACACCCATAGTTCACATCACCATGTGACCAACACCCAAAGGGTTTACTAGATTCAATAATCTAGTTCACATCGCTATGTGATTAATACCCAAGAGTAATGAGGTGTGATCATGTTTTGCTTGTGAGAGAAGTTTAGCCAACGGGTCTGTCATATACAGATCCCTATGTATTTCGCACATTTCTATGTCTACAATGCTCTGCATGGAGCTACTCTAGCTAATTGCTCCCACTTTCAATACGCATCCAGATTGATACTTAGAGTCATCTGGATTTAGTGTCAAAGCTTGCATCGGCGTAACCCTTTACGACGAACTCTTTATCACCTCCATAATCGAGAAATATTTCCTTAGTCATCCAATTACTAAGGATAATTTTGACCGCTGTATAGTGATCTACTCCTGGATCACTATTGTACCTCCCTGTCAAACTCTTGGCAAGGTACACAACGTGTTTTGTACACAGCATGGCATACTTTATAGAACCTATGGCTGAGGCATAGGGAATGACTTTCATTCTCTCTATATTTTTCTGCCGTGGTCTGGCTTTGAGTCTTACTCAACTTCACACCTTACAAGTCAGGCAAGAACTTCTTCTTTGACTGATCCATTTTGAACTACTTCAAAATCTTATCAAGGTATGTACTCATCGAAAGTTTTATCAAGCGTCTTGATCTATCTATATAGATCTTGATGCTCAATATGTAAGCAGCTTCACCAAGGTCTTTCTTTGAAAAACTCTTTTCAAACACTCCTTTATGCTTTCCAGAAATTTCTACATCATTTCCGATCGACAATATGTCATTCACATATACTTATCAGAAAGGTTGTAGTGCTCCCACTCACTTCTTGTAAATACAGGCTTCCCAACAAGTCTGTATAAATCTATATGCTTTGATCAACTTATCAAAGCGTATATTCCAATTCTGAGATGCTTGCACATTTTGTTAGCACCTTTAGGATTGACAAAACCTTCTGGTTGCATCATATACAAGTCTTCTTTAATAAATCCATTAAAGAATGCAGTTTTGTTATCCATTTGCCAGATTTCATAAAAAGCGGCAATTGCTAACATGATTCGGACAGACTTAAGCATCGCTACGGGTGAGAAAGTCTCATCGTAGTCAACTCCTTGAACTTGTCGAAAACCTTTCGCAACAAGTCGAGCTTTGTAAACAGTAACATTACCGTCAGCGTCGGTCTTCCTCTTGAAGATCCATTTATTTTCGATGGCTTGCCGATCATCGGGCAAGTCAACCAAAGTCCACACTTTGTTCTCATACATGGATCCCATCTCAGATTTCATGGCCTCAAGCCATTTTGCGGAATCTGGGCTCATCATCGCTTCCTCATAGTTCGCAGGTTCATCATGGTCTAGTAACATGATTTCCAGAACTGGGTTGCCGTACCACTCTGGTGCGGAACGTACTCTGGTTGATCTACGACGTTCAGCAGAAACTTGATCCGAAGTTTCATGATCATTATCATTAACTTCCTCACTAATTGGTGTAGGAATCACTGGAACAATTTCCTGTGATGTACTACTTTCCAATCCGGAAGAAGGTACAATTACCTCATCAAGTTCTACTTTCCTCCCACTCACTTCTTTCGAGAGAAACTCCTTCTCTAGAAAGGATCCATTTTTAGCAACGAATATCTTGCCTTCGGATCTGTGATAGAAGGTGTACCCAACAGTCTCTTTTGGGTATCCTATGAAGATTTACTTCTCCGGTTTGGGTTCGAGCTTATCATGTTGAAACTTTTTCACATAAGCATCGCAGTCCCAAATTTTAAGAAACAACAACTTTGGTTTCTTGCCAAACCACAGTTCTTAAGGCGTTGTCTCAACGGATTCAGATGAGGCCCTTATTTAACGTGAATGCAGCTGTCTCTAATGCATGACCCAAAACGATAGTGGTAAATCGGTAAGAGACATCATAGATCGCACCATATCTAATAAAGTACGGTTACGACGTTCGGACACACCATTATGCTGTGGTGTTCCGGGTGGCGTGAGCTGTGAAACTATTCCACATTGTTTCAAATGAAGACCAAACTCGTAACTCAAATATTCTCCTCCATGATCAGATCGTAGAAACTTTATTTTCTTGTTACGATGATTCTCTACTTCACTCTGAAATTCTTTGAACTTTTCAAATGTTTCAGACTTGTGCTTTATTAAGTAGATATACCCATATCTGCTCAAATCATCAGTGAAGGTCAGAAAATAACGATACCCGCCGCGAGCTTCAACACTCATTGGTCCGCATACATCAGTATGTATGATTTCCAACAAATATGTTGCTCGCTCCACAGTTCCGGAGAACGGAGTTTTAGTCATCTTGCCCATGAGGCATGGTTCGCAAGTACCAAGTGATTCATAATCAAGTGATTCCAAAAGTCCATCATTATGGAGTTTCTTCATGCGTTTTACACCAATATGACCTAAACGGCAGTGCCACAAATAAGTTGCACTATCATTATCAACCTTGCATCTTTTGGCTTCAATATTATGAATATGTGTATCACACGATCGAGATCCAACAAACTATTTTCATTGGGTGTATGACCATAGAAGGTTTTATTCATGTAAACAGAACAACAATTATTCTCTAACTTACATGAATAACCGTATTGCAATAAACATGATCAAATCACATTCATGCTCAACACAAACACCAAATAACACTTATTTAGGTTCAACACTATTCCCGAAAGTATAGG
This sequence comes from Secale cereale, assembly GCA_902687465.1. Lineage (NCBI taxonomy): Eukaryota > Viridiplantae > Streptophyta > Magnoliopsida > Poales > Poaceae > Secale > Secale cereale. Next base: position 64,928,959 of record LR738711.1, read on the forward strand.
GAGTGTGCGATGATGATCATATCAATCTTGGAACTGCTTCCAATACACATCGTCACTTCATCCTTTAACTAGTTTATGTTCATTATGCAACTCCCACTTCGAGTTACTACTCATTAGCAACTGAACCAATATCAAATACCGAGGGGTTGCTATGAACACTAGTAAAATACACATCAATAATCTGTATATCAAATATACCTTTGTTCACTTTGCCATCCTTCTTATCCGCCAAGTATCTAGGGCAGTTCCACTTCCAGTGACCATTTCCTTTGCAGTATAAGCACTTGTTTCAGGCTTGAGTTTAGCTTTGGGTTTCTTCACGGGAGTGACAACATGCTTGTCATTCTTCTTGAAGTTCCCCTTCTATCCCTTTGCCCTTTACTTGAAACAAGTGGTCTTGTTAACCATCAACACTTGATGCTTTTTCATGATTTCTACCTTTGCCTACTTCAGTATCGCGAAGAGCTGGGAATTCCTTTCGTCATCCCTTGCATATTATAGTTCATCACGAAGTTCTACTAACTTGGTGATAGTGACTAGAGAACTTTGTCAATTACTATCTTATCTGGAAGATTAACTCCCACTTGATTAAAGTAATTGTAGTACCCAGACAATCTGAGCATATGCTCACTGGTTGAGCTATTCTCCTCCATCTTGTAGGCAAAGTACTGTCAGAAGTCTTATACCTCTCGACACGGGCATGAGTATGAAATACTAATTTCAACTCTTGGAACATCTTATATGCTCCGTGGCGTTCAAAACGTTTTTGAAGTCCCGGTTCTAAGCCGTAAAGCATGGTGCACTTAAACTATCAAGTAGTCATCATATCGAGCTTTTGTAAAAACGTTCATAACGTCTACATCTGCTCCTGCAATAGGTTTGTCACCTAGCGGTGCATCAAGGACATAATTCTTCTGTGCAGCAATGAGGATAATCCTCAGATCACGGAACAATTCCGCATCATTGCTACTAACATCTTTCAACTTGGTTTTCTCTAGGAACATATGAAAAATAAACGGGGAGCAACATCGCGAGCTATTGATCTACAACATAGATATGCTAATACTACCAGGACTAAGTTCATGATAAATTAAAGTTCAATTTAATCATATTACTTAAGAACTCCCACTTAGATAGACATCCCTCTGGTCATCTAAATGATCACGTGATCCAAATCAACTAAACCATGTCCGATCATCACGTGAGATGGAGTAGTTTTCAATGGTGAACATCTTATGTTGATCATATCTACTATATGATTCACGCTCGACCTTTCGGTCTCCAGTGTTCCGAGGCCATATCTGTATATGCTAGGCTCGTCAAGTTTAACCCGAGTATTCTGCGTGTGCAAAACTGGCTTACACCCGTTGTATTTGAACGTAGAGCTTATCACACCCGATCATCACGTGGTGTCTCGGCACGACGAACTTTCGCAACGGTGCATACTCAGGGAGATCACTTATACCTTGAAATTTAGTAAGGGATCATCTTATAATGCTACCGTCGATCTAAGCAAAATAAGAAGCATAATAAGATAAACATCACATGCAATCAAAATATGTGACATGATATGGCCATCATCATCTTGTGCTTTTGATCTCCATCTCCAAAGCACCATCATGATCACCTTCGTCACCGGCTTGACACCTTGATCTTCATCGTAGCATCGTTGTCGTCTCGCCAACTATTGCTTCTACGACTATCGCTACCGCTTAGTGATAAAGTAAAGCAATTACATGGCGATTGCATTTCATACAATAAAGCGACAACCATATGGCTCCTGCCAGTTGCCGATAACTTTACAAAACATGATCATCTCATACAAAACCGTATAACTCATCATGTCTTGACCATATCACATCACAACATGCCCTGCAAAAACAAGTTAGACGTCCTCTACTTTGTTTGTTGCAAGTTTTACGTGGCTGCTACGGGCTTAGCAAGAACCGTTCTTACCTACGCATACAAAACCACAACGATGTTTTGTCAAGTAGGTGCTGTTTTAACCTTCACAAGGACCGGGCGTAGCCACACTTGATTCAGCTAAAGTGAGAGAGACAGACACCCGCCAGTCACCTTTAAGCAACGAGTGCTCGTAACGGTGAAACCAGTCTCGCGTAAGCGTACGCGTAATGTCGGTCCGGGCCGCTTCATCTCACAATACCGCCGAAGCAAAGTATGACATGCTGGTAAGCAGTATGACTAGTATCGCCCACAACTCATTGTGTTCTACTCGTGCATATCATCTACGCATAGACCTGGCTCATGATGCCACTGTTGGGGAACGTAGTATTTTAAAATTTTCCTACGATCACGCAAGATCTATCTACCAGATGCATAGCAACGAGAGGGAAGAGTGTGTCTACGTACCCTCGTAGACCGGGAGCGGAAGCATCAAGTGACGCGGTTGATGTTGTCGAACTTCTTCGCGATCCAACCGATCAAGTACCGAACGTACGGCACCTCCGTGTTCAGCACACGTTCAGCTTGATGACGTCCCACGAGCTCTTGATCCAGTTGAGCTTCACGGGAGAGTTTCGTCAGCACGACGGCGTGGTGACGGATATGACGTGTTCACCGGCGCAGGGCTTCGCCTAAGCTCCGCGACGGTATGACCGAGGTGTGATTCTGTGGAGGGGGGCACCGCACACGGCTAAAACAATTCAACTTGTGTGTCTTTGGGTGCCCCCCTGCCCCCGTATATAAAGGAGCAAGGGAGGGAGGCATGCCGGCCCTTCCTGGTGCGGCTAGGGAAGGAGTCCTACTAGGAATAGGATTGCAATCCTATTCCTAGTAGGATTCACCAAAAGGAAGAAGGGGGAAAGGAATAGGAGAGGTGGCGCCCCCCCCCCCCAATCCTAGTCCAACTAGGAATCCTAGGTGGGGGCGCCGGCCAGCCCTATGGGCTGCCTCTCTCTTTCCCTTTAGGCCCACTATGGACCATCCCCTCTCGTAGGGGGTTCCGGTAACCCCCTCCGGCATTCCCGATAAATCCGAAACTTTTCCGGTATACTTCCGGTGTTCGAATATAGCCGTCCAATATATCAATCTTTATGTCTCGGACATTCCGAGACTCCTCGTCATGTCTGTGATCTCATCCGGGACTCCGAACTACCTTCGGTACATCAATACTCATAAACTCATAATACCGATCGTCATCAAACGTTAAGCGTGCGGACCCTACGGGTTCGAGAACTATGTAGACATGACCGAGACTCATCTCCGGTCAATAACCAATAGCGGAACCTGGATGTTCATATTGGCTCCTACATATTCTACGAAGATCTTTTATCGGTCAGAACCGCATAACTACATACGTTGTTCCTTTTGTCAAACGGTATGTTACTTGCCCGAGATTCGATCGTCGGTATCTCTATACCTAGTTCAATCTCGTTACCGGCAAGTCTCTTTACTCGTTTCGTAACACATCATCTCGTGACTAACTCATTAGTCTTTTGCTTGCAAGGCTTATTGTGATGTGTGTTACCGAGAGGGCCCAGAGATACATCTCCGACACTCGGAGTGACAAATCCTAATCTTGATCTATGCCAACACCATGAATACTTTCGGAGACACCTGTAGAGCATCTTTATGATCACCCAGTTACGTTGTGACGTTTGATAGCACACAAGGTGTTCCTACGGTATTCGGGAGTTGCATAATCTCATAGTCATAGGAACATGTATAAGTCATGAAGAAAGCAATAGCAGTTAAACTAAACGATCATAGTGCTATGCTAACGGGTGGGTCTTGTCCATCACATCATTCTCCTAATGATGTGATCCCGTTGATCAAATGACAACTCATGTCTATGGCTAGGAAACATAACAATCTTTGATCAATGAGCTAGTCTAGTAGAGGCATACTAGGGACATACTGTTTTGTCTATGTATCCACACATGTACTAAGTTTCCGGTTAATACAATTCTAGCATGAATAAAAGACATTTATCATGATATAAGGAAATACAAATAACATCTTTATTATTGCCTCTAGGGCATATTTCCTTCAGTTTAGCACAGACATTCGGGTCCATAGCTAGTATCTAGATGGCTTCTTCTCTCTCTTTGGATCTCAATACAAAGTTATCCTCGGTCTTCGAGGAGATCTATTCGATGTAATCTCTTTTTGCGGTGCGTTTGTCGAGATCCGATGAATTGTGAGTTTATGATCAAGGTTATCTATGAAAGATATTTGGTTCTTCTCTGAACTTTTTATGTGTGCTCATAATATCCTTGCAAGTCTCTTCGAATTATTGGTTTGGTTTAGCCTACTAGATCTATCGTTCTTGCAATGGGAGAAGTGCTTGGCTTTGGGTTCAATCTTGCGATGTCCTTTCCCAGTGACAGTAGGGGTAGCAAGGCACGTATTGTATTGTTGCCATCGAGGATAAAAAGATGAGGTTTTCATCATATTGCTTGAGTTTATCCCTCTACATCATGTCATCTTGCTTAAGGCGTTACTCTGTTCGTATGAACTCAATACACTAGATGCATGCTGGATAGCGGTCGATGTGTGGAGTAATAGAAGTAGATGCAGGCAGAAGTCGGTCTACTTGTCTCGGACGTGATGCCTATATACAATGATCATGCCTAGATAGTCTCATAATTATTCGCTCTTCTATCAATTGCTCGACAGTAATTTGTTTACCCGCCGTAGAATATCACTATCATGAGAGAAGCCACTAGAGAAAACTATGGCCCCCGGATCTATTCTCAACATATCAATCTACATCTACTTTACTTTTACCGCTTTTATTTGCTGTTTTATTAAACTAAAAATACCAAAAATATAATTATCATCTCTATCAGATCTCACTCTCGTAAGTGACCGTAAAGGGATTGACAACCCCTTATCGCGTTGGCTGCGAAGTTCTTATTTGTTTGTGCAGGTGCGAGGGACTGGCGCGTGGTCTCCTACTGGATTGATACCTTGGTTCTAAAAAACTGAGGGAAATAATTACGCTACTGTGCTGCATATCCCTTTCCTCTTCGAGGGAATACAACGCAAACTCAAGAGGTAACATTAGGTTAGGGTTTGGCCTGGGGGGTTATGGAGGTGTGGGGCTGGGCCTTGGCCCAGTGGGGTTGGGCCGGCCTGGTGGCTAGCTGGGCCATTTGGCCCAGTTGGCCAGGGGCCTTTTCTTCTTTCTTTTTTTGTTTAGTTTGTTTTTCGTTTCTTTTATTTATGTCTCTTTTCTGTTTTATTTAGTTTAAAGCACTTCGACACTTTGTAAAATTATGTTTTCTTCACTATAATTACCATAGCAATATTTGTCACACACCGAACATTTTTGTTTTAATGTTTTGAAAACTTTGACTGTTTGCTAAATTTAAATTTGAATTTAGAGTGTTTTGATCTAACACGCGAATATCAACAGTAAACGGGATGACGTGGCATCATTAGCGAAGTTCTACTGTAGCCAAATTATTCGGGCGTCACACCATAATGCGCCATCTACAGGTAATACGCAAGTGCACTATGTTTGGTTGCCTGCATTGGCCCAATCGGCACATGGACAAGGTGTTTGGTTGCTTACCTCGTACCCTAGTTGGTGAGCTTACCCACAATGATCACACCTAGCACACCAACACCACAGCACAGCAATGGCGATGAACTGGGCGAAGATGATGAAGTTCTTCAGCTTCAGCCCAAACTGACGATCCACTTTAGCACCTTTCACTTTGACACCTCCAACCTTGCCACTGTCAACATTGCTGCCTCCGTGCTTTTGCACCCAAATGGAGTAAGCTTGTTCTACTTCCTGCCTAGTTGTCGGGGATATACCCCGCGGCGTAACCCGGCTGGAGGTATAACCCGACCGGACTTGGCGGTTTACTTGAGACGGTTTACACTTGGCAATTCACTGGTAACCAGGCGGGCAGATCACGGATGACAAGGCCCAAGGCCCAGAAGTCCGGTTCATGTTATGGTGGGCCGGTTTATGAAGAAAGCACAAGGAATATTCTCCTACAAAGGAAGCAAGACTAGGACTCCTTGTAATAGAGTAATCCTAATCATACTAGGACTAGTCGTGTAACCCGCCCCTTCAACATATATATAAGGAGGGGCCGGGCTCTCGAAAGAGGGACAAGTTCTCACAAGTTAGAGGCGCCATATTCTTTAGGGCTAGACACAACTAAAGGATCGCCGGTTTACCGACGACTCCATGAGGGTCATAATGAGATCTAGCCTCAAACAACATGTAGGACTATTACCGGATGATGTTTCCCGGGGCCCAAAGCTGTCTAAATCCTTGTCTTGCGTTGCGTCTCTCGATTCTGCCCAACCCCTCTCAAGCTACTACATAGATGCGTTGGCCTCATGACTAAGTCCTCACACTAGGACATCTGCCATGACAAAACCACGACAGTTGGCGCCCACCGTGGGGCCTGCGCACGGTGGTGTTGAGTTCTTGGAGGGATCTCTTCCATGGATCGAGAAGTTTGCAATATTCTTCGGAGGAAAAAATAACCGGTTTGGAAAGATCTACATCAGCCGGAAGTTCATCAATTTGGATCTACAATCGCTGAAGAATACAAATCGAGCCACTATTTTTTGCCCAAATTCATTGCTATGGTTTTTTCGTCAAAAGCTGCCTCGGCTCCGGGTTGACCCCGATCAAAAGTTCAACGAGGATTTCACCGGTTAAGATTGACAAAGTGTTCTACTGCGGCGGATATAAATTGAGACTATTTTAGGGTTACGTGATGTTTCACCGAGTCGAGACAGAGGCAGATTTTTTAGGTGTCTTGGACAATTCTTCGGGTCGCAGGTTGGTGGACAAGGAAATTTGGCTACGGGACTGCAAGCCCAGGGGCCATCAATCAAAGCTATTGTTTATTCCAGGAAGCCGCAGTGCTGATCAGATCCACACGTGCACAGTCAAACGCAAAAATCGGAAATCAACTACGAGTGGGATGGTTTGGTCAAGCTAGCTACGACTTGAAGAAGGACCCAGGGGTGGATACGTACACGGACGACTCTGCAACGGCCACCTTGCCCCGAGCCGCCTTGCTGCAAAAAAAGCGGTGGCAGGTGCCGCCGCGGCGAGCCTTTGCAGAGCGCCGACGCTCTCCGGCCTGAGCCGCCTCGTCTCCAAGCCACCGGCGAGCCGCCTGGCTACTTTGTCGCTACCCTTTTTTCCCGATGGGAGGAATAGTCAAATCTGAAAAATCAATTAGTACTTACACTAGTACGTGACCAAGACTAGTACTACTACTTGAGTACTAGTAGATCAGATTACTACCTCCATCCGAGTCAGAAGATTCCAAAAGCGGCAGCCGGATCATCACCACGACCCGGTTTCCGCTGCTATCACGGCTGCTATCACGGCTGCAAGTCTGGCAAAAATCATGACTCGGAGATGGATTGGACAAAACATCCACGGTCATCCGGCAAAAATACCAGGTGTTATTTTTCTTATGTATTTTGTCAAGACATGTTAATTCATTCGATAACAATTACTCTCGCATGTAATATTTTATATGCAGGACGACTATTAAAAAAAAATGGGTGGTGGTAGGCCACGGATGCACGTTCAGCTGTGTTGCGAGGCTTCACGAACATGCATGTCGCGGTCCGGTTTACATCAACGCGCCGGCCGACTCGTCTGTCCGCGCCCACGCGCACTGGTCTCCAACACCGCGGCCGACTCCCTCGCCAATGGACGTCCGCACGCCACCGCTTCCGCGGTCCGGTCTACATTAACACGCCGGTGCCGCACCCGTTCTGATAAACCGCCCGACGGATACGCGTGCAAGTTGCTGCCCCCATTGCTGCGTTTACATCAATACGTGGCCGACTCAGCTGTCCGCGCCTGCGATTAATTCGCCCGCACATGCCGGCTTACAATGCCGCGGCCGACTCATCTATTGTACAGGTGAATCAGGTGATATCTATCTTATTTATTTTTAATACATATTGATTCATCCGAGCAAAAATACCTCGCCCTGCTGTATTTTATACGTAGGAAAATTATTCATTACAAAGTGATATTATACCGCGGAGATGGAGGCACGCCAACATTATTTGGCACAAGTGGCCGTTGTTACTCAACGGACTCCCGCACCGGTTTACAGCGCCGTGGCCATCTCTCGCGATCTTGCTGGTTTAACACGCCGTGGCCATCTTTCGCGACCACACCGGTTTACAACGCGGAGGACAACTTGTTCATCTGCGCTGGCTTATAACACTGCGGCCGACTCATGTGTCTGTGTTGCCTCTGATGATGCGGTCATTTTACTGTCCGCCCTGCGGTCCGACCTGCTCAACATGCCGGGTTGGCTAACGGACACCGATGCGGATCATAAGGTCCAAATATATCAGGTGATATCCATCTAAATTTATTTTCTTGGTATATATTGTTTTTATCAAGAAAACATTTACTTTGATCCGTATATTTTATGCAGGACAGTTATTTATTATAAACTAGTTTATACCACGGGTACGAAGCACGCGCTGGCAACGTCCTGCCCGCCGTTCGTCTGTGCCACATTACACGGTGAATGGACGCGTGCAAGACGCCGCCCTTACAGCCCGATTTACATCAAACTTGTCGGGACCGTGCCTATGATTGACTCGCCCGTCCGCGCTGATGGCTTCTCGCCCCTCGTTGGTTACCCCAAGTGGAAGGTTTGAGATGTAGCGTAGCGGCAAATTTCCCTTGGCAAAGATACCAAGGATCAAATCCCGTGAGACTCCGAGGGTCGACAAGAAGGTGTCAATGGCGCCAGAAACTTTTGCTTGACAGGACCTGCACACAGATACAAATAACTTTGCTCGCAACGAGTATAGAGAGGTTGTCAATCCCTCCGGCCTTGTCGTTTACAAAGGATCAAACGCAAGAGATAATAGTGATAGGTATGACTGCAACTAGGAAATAGAACAGGAAGTAAATAGCGGGTGTGATCAGTGATGGTAATATGGACCGGGGTCCCATGATGTTCACTAGTGATGTCTCTCTCCCAAAAGACGATAAAACAGCTAAGCGAGGTAAACAAATTACAGCTGGGCAATTGACAGGATTATGTGCGTAAACCAATGCTAACTATGTTGTAAAGAAAGGTAGAGGCTCAAAAGCATGGGCGGTACGCCAAGGCAAGTAGACCGAAATCCATCTGCATCTACTACTAATCATCCACCTTGAGATATCTATACAGAACATCTCGCTGGTATTAAGTTGCGAGTCCCACCCAAAGTGTAAACTCAAAGCAACAGACAACTGCATTAAAAGAACTTTGCGTAAAGTAAACAATCCTTGCACCCGCAAGTACAAGCACCATTGTTTTCCCCCTTGTGGCAACAGCACATCCCCTAGACTCATGTTTCTGTCACTCAAGCTAGTCATCGAGGGGCATGAACCCACAATCAAGCATAACGTTCCCTCTTGGAGTTACTACCTACTACTCGGCCAAAGCAATAAATAGCAACGGAGAACATGCAAGAATTACTCAAGAACATAAATATAAAAGAGGTGAATCAAATATATTACTCACACACAATCTGAACATAATCTCATAATCCATCGGATCCCAGCAAACTCAGCAGAGCAACAGCATAAAGATTACATATGTGCCTCGATCATGTAGGGCAGCTCACGAGGTCTAATCGATGAAGAACAAAGAGGGGAGGAGAACATCACATAGCTACTGGTCATGGACCCATGGTCCAAGGGAGACTACTCACAACTCATCCGGGAAGCGTCCATGGTGGTGGGGAAGCTCCCGGTGGTGGTTCTCCCCTCGGGCAGGGTGCCGGGAAGAGTTCTCCTGGTGCTCCCGATCTTGGAAGCGCGGCGGCGGCGGAACAGAGATGAGATCGCGAAAAAGGGTTCCGTCCTCGAGGGTTTCGGGACGCGAGCAATATATATGCAAAAGGGGGTCACCAGAGGCGGAGGTGGGGCCCCAGGCGCCCCCCTGGCGCGGCCAGGGGTGGGGCCGCGCCGGGTGGCCGCCTGGGCCACCCCAGGCTCCCCTCTGGCCCTGCCTTGGTTTTTCTGGAAGCTCCCGATACGCTGATTTTTCCTGTATTTTTCCCGGAATTTTTAGGGCACTTTTAATATGGGGGAAACCTGAAATAGAAAAACAGCAGAAAACAGGAACTGGCACTGTGGTGCACTGAGTTAATAGGTTAGTCCAAATATGATCAAAAGTGTATGGAAGTGCATAAATATCATAGCAATATCACACAAAAGAGGCATGGAGCAAGCAGAAATTATAGATACGTTTTGGACGTATCACGCGCCGGCTTATAATACCGCGGTCTCTTGCGGCCTGGTCTACATCAACACACCGAGCCGCACCTGTCTACACGAGCTGTTTATTGAGTATGAGCAAGTGACAACTTGGGTAGCCCGGTTTTTCTTTCAACTAAATGAAGGCAAATTATCATATACTATCCACCGCCGTCTGCATTGGGTGGCTCAATGGGCAGGCGCACAAGTCGCCGCCACTACAGTTTGGCCAAACTTCAAATCGCCAGTTGGAAGGACCCATTGGCCGAGTTGCTGGCATGGCTCATACGGGATCATTGATAACCCGCCGCAGTCACCTCAATTTTCTATGGATTCATATCGCACTGTCAACAACAATGATGGACACCTTATGCTATGATCAAATATGGAGAGTCTCAAGCCAACTCTTCGAGCAGTCTCAAGACTCGGGGGCTACGATGACATGACTCAAATATCCGGTTTACAATCCGGTTCAAGGGAAAGATGTCTCCCACAAAGCTTTGAAGCTCTCAATATCCGGTTTAACATCCGGTTCAAGAAGAATAATCTCTCGCAAGTTCGAGTTCTCAAGAAAAATTAAGGGGACCAAAGAGAGTTTGTTGCACGGCACAACTCAAACATAGGCACCCGGCGAGCACAGCTCAGAAATATGTCACATGGGGGCTCCTGTGTGCAAAGGAGTTCCTATGGCCTCTTAAACCGGCGACCACATCAAGGCCATCATAAGAGCATAGCTCTCGTTGCTTCGGCAATTCCCACATGATGATGAGGGGCAAAAGAGAGTTCGATGCCTAGCACAACTCAAACATAGGCCCCAACGAGCAATACTCAAATGCTACCTGGGGGCTCCTAATGCAAGACATCAATGAGTTGAGAACCCTTGTAGTAAACATGGCTTGGAAGCTTGGTGTATACACCTAAAACCCCGGATTAACCTGCCTGCATCAAGTAAGTCACTCCGTCCAGATAAACCTGGTACGACTCGTCGAACGTACACACAAGTCAATCTTTACAGACCCTGAACTTGGTAACGTTAAATTGATGATCATCAAGTGATTACACAAGTCAAATCTTCACAGATTTTTGAACTTGGTAGCATTTAACAGTGATGATTTGGTTAAAGATTGAGGACCATCTTATCATGATTTGCAAAATGGTTAATGACAGTAGCCTGGCAGCTCATAAAAGCCTCGAATTTGGAGCCTGGCAGCTCGTAAAAAGCCTCGACTACATGGTCTTATTTGCCCAAAAAAATTATTTTTTATTTTTTATGTTTTATGAAATCTTTATCTTCAAGGTCATTGGTGTTCATCCAAGTCCATTGATTCAGGGAGTGGATGACTATAAGTTGTCACTACACATGCGTTTACAGAGCCTTAGTCTGGGTTACAAACACCAGTACTAACTACAGTTAAACCGGAGTTCATCATAACCCGGTTCGGTTTCATAATGAACCGGCAAATAATCAAGGGAGTCATCAACACTTGCACCTTGGATCATTATCTTTGCCTACCGGATTAAGGTTCATCGTGATACACTTAATCACAGGTATTATACATATTTTATATTTTATACACAGTTCAAGTTATAAACTTAGACCATGTGTTTGGGCATTATGACCCGTCCGGCGATAAACCGCCAGGACACTTTAAACATTGTTTTATGCAGAAGCAGGTGGACTAAACCGTCAAAGGCATTATAAGCAAGAAATAATTATAAAGTTGCCAACTGAAGCAATCTCATACAACTAAGCTATTTACAGATAATGACCGGTGTTTACTAACCCGGCCTGGCTTTTGACTATAAGTCGCCAGTATGAGATAAGATAATGACCGGTGTTTATTAAACCGGCCTGGCTTTTGACTATAAGTCGCCAGTATGAGTTAAGATAATGACCGGTGTTTATTAACCCGGCCTGGCTTTTGATTATAAATCGCCAGTATCATATATGGATAATCCGGTGTTTATCACAACCCGGTACGGTTTATTTATAAACCGGCAAAATATTGCAGGAGTTATCAATACCCAAGATTGGGATTATCACCCTTACTACACTGGCTGGGTAAAACCAACAGTGTGATCAAATATCACTGGAGCCGGTTTCAAACCGGGTTATATTATTCAAATCTTTAAATAGCCAACATGGCTGGATTTTTATTATGGTTATCAATAACCAATATTATGATTGAGGTTTCAAAGTTGCTTCAGCGCAATGGATATTATTTTATCAATGGGTATGATTTATTCTACAACTTAAGGAATAGTCCCGAGTCGCTGCAGGCTTACGACCCGGCACTTGGGGGCTACGTTATTCAACTTGAGATTACATCTAAATATGCAAGTCCCATGTCACTGCCAGCATGCACCATGGCACTTGGGGGCTAATGCAAAGTCATTTTTTACTGGCCTTATTGAAGACCCGACTCGTCATATCATAATGAGCCGGCCCTTGGGGCTACCAATTGCTCCTGTCAATAATTCAAGGTACACAAGTCTTAATCCATTATATTGAATGGTCCACTGCTTAGTTGGTAAAGCACAAAGCTCTTAACCTTGTGGACGTGGGTTCAAGCCCCATGATGGGAGTTACATTATATAATGTTATTTTCAATGAAGTATATGCAAAGTCCCTGCTCATTATTACATAATGACCCGGCCCTTGGGGGGCTACACGTTGCTGTTCAAGTCTACATGATCATATTTTATAAAGTCCCTGCTCATTATTGCATAATGACCCGACCCTTGGGGCTACACTGGTTGAAGTTTTTTGAGCATAAGGCAATTTCAAGTCCCAGGTTGCTGCAAGCATGACAACCCGGCACTTGGGGGCTACATATGTGGAATATTCAGCATTTACTAGTGATTGGGATGAACAATCTGGATTTCTTCAAGGTTGGAACATTTATATTGAAACAAGTCTTAAGTTATCACTATGTTCTCCTCTTAAGACTTGGGGGCTACAAGTAATATGCACTGAGGAACATCTTCAAATTCTTAGTTTCGGGCAAATCAAGAAGATCAATTGTGTGACCCGGCGTAGGCAACAATCATAACCCGGCGTCTATAAACAGTCATGACCCGGATTATCAGTTTTTATAACCCGACAATTTTGGCAATCATAAACCGGTTGGCTGGATATCAGTTGAATATTTTAAAGACCAATATTTTTGTCAAGTCGGAGCATTGAAGGCCGATTCAAATGGATTCTTTATTTACAAAATATCTTCTGCAAGCAAATTGATTATGAAGCTGGTCTATTGACCCGGAGTTTCCAGAAGAAGTACTTGGATTTTTTGCATTGGTAATGTTTGAATATATCTTCTTAGGAGATTTGCTATGAGATCATAGATACATATCAAGGAGAAAATGACAATGATTTAAGGATGATCAGGTGCCGGTTCAGGAAAATATTTTAACCCGGAGCGCAACCTATCAAATTTGTTCTCGTGTTTATGTATGCAAGAAAGATCAATTTTAACATGGATAAATCCAAATTAAACTGGGGGCTAATGTCGGGGATACCCCGCGGCGTAACCCGGCTGGAGGTATAACCCGGCCGGACTTGGCGATTTACTTGAGACGGTTTACACTTGGCAATTCACTGGTAACCCGGCGGGCGGATCACGGATGACAAGGCCCAAGGCCCAGAAGGCCGGTTCATGTTATGGTGGGCCGGTTTATGAAGAAAGCACAAGGAATATTCTCCTACAAAGGAAGCAAGACTAGGACTCCTTGTAATAGAGTAATCCTAATCATACTAGGACTAGTCATGTAACCCGCCCCTTCAACACATATAAGGAGGGGCAGGGCTCCCCAAAGAGGGACAAGTTCTCACAAGTTAGAGGCACCATATTCTTTAGGGCTAGACACAACTAAAGGATCGCCGGTTTACCGAAGACTCCACGAGGGTCATAATGAGATCTAGCCTCAAACAACATGTAGGGCTATTACCGGATGATGTTTCCCGGGGCCCGAAGCTGTCTAAATCCTTGTCTTGCGTTGCGTCTCTCGATTCCGCCCAACCCCTCTCAAGCTACTACATAGATGCGTTGGCCTCACGACTAAGTTCTCACCCTAGGGCATCTGCTGTGAAAAAACCACGACACTATTCTTGAACCCTCTATGGCTGTTGTTGCTATACGATGCCACTTGTGCACTGGCTTCTTCCCATGAACAAGTGTTCTCATCCCTTGAGGCGTCGCTAAGGTATCTCAGCTTGGACACTTGGATCCATCGACCTCTCCACTTCCTCAAGTGGTTGTACACGTTACGGGCGGACACCTCCTGCCCACAGAACTCGAACACCTTCTTCGCAATGGTGTTCAAGTGCATCTCCTTGAAACCCTTGTCAGTCCTAACTCCACTAGAGATGAGCTCACACATCTTGTTCAGCACCAACGTGGACATGAACGGCTGCCACTTCATGTTGTTCTTACCTACCATCCTTCTTTGCCTTTGCTGTTGCTACCTTGAGTGCAGTGGCAGTAGCAGGAGTTTGCTTAGCGAGCACTACTGGCACATAGACAGAATCAGACGCGAACACCTCTGAATCAGGTGCCATCTCGGACATAGGCTGCGAGTCCTCGACAAACGATGCAGAAAACTGGACGTCGGACATGACAAGGGCCTGACTAAGATCTTGCGTCTGTGTGGCCATGTCCTACAATCGTAGCACGCATTGACAGTAAGCATAGCACATAACATACCTGACAATCCATGAATGCAGGAGCATACATGTACATGGTTCATCACTATCATACCAAGCACATGCTTCATCACTATCATACTAAGCACATGGTTCATTGATATCATACTAAGCATACCGGACAATCTATGAGCAGGAACATACATCCACAACAAACAACATGCTACAAATGGACCACCAATAGCTACAAATCACATATCTAAGCACGAATCAACAAGCACAAGGTTCAACTTCAAACTCTACTACTAATCTATCCTACCACATGCTTAAACATATAACCCTACCCCAAATTGCAAATGGAGCATAGCAATCAATCATATGAGCTCACAGATCAGAACACTAATCAACCATGCATCTACATCAAACCCTAGCTGCAGCTCAGATCTAGCTAGAAGGAACAGAGAGAAAGAGTGATTGAACTCACAGAGGCCATGGCTATAGCTCGAAGACGAGGGGAGGGGACGGTCGTAGAAGATCACCGCCGGCAGAAGAAGGACCGCCGACGTCGTGGATCGCCGGCCGATGAAGATGCGCCGCTTACCTGCTCATCGATGCCGATGCACGTTAACGGGAAAGCTTGAAAGGGGTGAGAATGGTGGCGGGAGTTGGGGCGGTGAGGGAGGGGGTTAATAGGGGCGGACTCGGCGGGAGGTGAGCCGAAATCCTCCTGTCGATTTTTCGGCGACACGGGCGAGCTCGCGCCATCTCCCTGGTCGCGCGTGGAGAGAAGCGTGTCGCCCTCCCCTGCGTCGCCCGAGCCAGGCTCGCGAGCTACTGTCGATTCAGTCGTTCCCCCTAGGCGTGGCCTGGAGGTGCTTTAAAGTTCGTGCCATCGAGCCGCACAGTAAACGCAGGCAACCAAACGGGTCATTTTCTTCCCGCGTGGGCCAGGCTGTGCCATATGCAGGCAACCAAACACGGCAAAGAGTGTGTGGGCGGATGTCTAGTATGCCGCAAAGACTGGTTAAAAATAAATATTCCATAAAATAAGTTTAACGCAGTAAAATAAGGTTAACGCAAAGACGGGTTAAATCCCTCGCAGCCTTTCCGCTAAAATTATATATTCCATAAATTTGCAGCGTGTGGGCTGGGAGGGAGGCGAGTGGCACAGAGCGCGAAGGTGGAAAATTAAGTTTTTTTAGGTAAGTGTTTGGCAACGGCGCGCCAGCTAAATTTCGCGCCGGTCGCGTCCACGCGCGCTTCGCCCCAGCCATCCACCAAGCGACACGTAGGATGCGGGCCATCCAAATCGCTGCTTTTCTTCAACCTCCCGCGGATCCCACCCATCTCCGTCTCGCAGCTCCGCGGATCTCGCCCCATCCTTGTCTTCTGCCTCCGTCGTTGCAGCACGCCGCTCCGACGCCTGCATCTCCTGCCTCCATCGCTGCAGCGCATGAGTAGCTCGGCGTCGGCCATGCAAGATCGAATCCCTGCCGGCCATGGATGTAGATCTCACCCCGCCACGCTTTGCAGCCCCGCTCGCCATTGGCTGCAGCAAGGCCGTTGACCGATCTCATTCCCGTCGGTTGCAACTCCCACGCGCCTCGTGCTTCTGCCTCGCTGCCGATGAGCCGGTCGGCGATGGACGACAATGGAGGCTTCTGCAGAACCGTCGCACCCCCTCATGTTGCAACCGTTTTAAAAAAAGCTTCATCCCCCTAGATAAAAAGCTTCAACTGGATGTAGAGAAAGTTACAAGCGGTCAGCGCCATCGCTGGAAAGCTACAACCGTTGACATGAAATGCTACAACCTTCGATGAAAAAAGCTTCAATCGAAACGACATAAAAAGCCTTGACCAAGCGCTGCTAAAAATAAAATAACTACAACTTTTGATAGAAAAGCTTCAACGGTTGTTAGAAAAAGCTCCAACCATTGAGAGAAAAAGCTACAACTAGACAATATGAAAATAAGAAAGCTTCAACCAATGACGGATGGAGGTGGAACAAGATGATAAAACACTGCAGTTTTGCTACATGCTTCAACCGGCAAAGATTTTGCTACAACCGACCTAGCATTTTGCTACAACCGGCGTCACGTTTTGCTACAACACATAGTCGGCGTTGCGTTTTGCTATAACTAGCATCGCTTTTTGCTACAACCGGCATAACGTTTTGCGACATCCATCACGGCTGAGCTCACTAGTAGATAAAGGGTCATCAGACCCGGTTCGTTTGGGCCTTTAGCCCCGGTTCCTGAACCGGGACAAAAGTGCCGGTACTAATGCTCTGACCCTTTAGTCCTGGTTCAATCCAGAACCGGGGCAGATGGGTGTCCACGTGGCCTGTGCGCCGAGCCCAGGCAGGAGGGGCTTTGGTCCCGGTTGGTGGCACCAACCGGGACCAAAAGGCATCCACGCGTCAGCATTTCTGTGGTTGTGGTTTTTGTTTTTTTTTTTTGAAAGGGGAGGGGGGTTGGAGGTTTTGGGGGGTTAATTTAGGTGTTACATATTGTGTTAGGTAGCTAATTAATAGAGAGAAGTGTCCTCTCTTATGTCCGTGCTTGGTCGACGCTACGTACTACACATACGTATAGAGAGGACTAGACACGCTAGCTAGCTAGTAAAGCAAACGAAGGAAACAGAAGATCGTATAATCAACATATATATATATATATGCATACAGAGAGAAGTAATATCGACCACCTCTCCTTCTCCGAGAGATTGGTCGAACAACAAGTTCTCGTATATCTATCCGACACTACCGGGTACATATATACAATAATTATCTCTTACAAATATAATCTCCTATAGGATGGACGCATGGTCCACATAGTATTCTCCGTCTGGCGCGATCACGTGTTCAAGGAAGAATGCCGCCAATTCCTCTTGAATTGCTCGCAGACGATCTGGTGTTAGGAGTTCATCCCGCATCCGAAACATCTAATTTGAAGTAGGGGGTCAATACATGAAATGATGCTATAAAATTGTGAATATTATTAATTGCTTACGCACTTCAAATTGTGCTTCAGAGTAGCCCCGCTCACAGGTCGTGTGGCGGATGGACTCGCAAATGTAGTATCCACAGTAATCATTCCCGGGTTCCTACCACAACCACTTTACAAGAAATAGAGGTCAATCAAACTGATAAGCAAGAATGCCAAATGGTATTGATGAAACTAGCGCTTGAATCAAGATATAGGTGATGCGCGCGGAGAACATGCTACTATATAGTACTTACTTTCGGGTATCTAAATTCTAGCTTCTTTGGCAGTCCCGGAGCTTTTTTGGTGAATTTTCTCCAAACCCTGCCAGACAAAGAAAACAATTACTTGATATCAGAAATGAAGTTGCTGATATGCATGGTGGATAATATTGATCGATTTAACTTACCTGTCGAGCATTTGAGTAATGTCTGCATACTCCTCGGGATCTTTACGTTTAGAGTCCAAGACAGTTACTACTCCCTTCTCAAGCTTAATCCCTAAGAGAATATAGTGGAACCTGCGCACGCATGCATGAACTCATCAATTACATTACTATAACCTTGACTGATATATAAGGGAAACCAAATATGCACAAGACAGTAACACTCACTTGAAGTTGTAAGGAAAGAGTATTATTTCTTTGTTTTCATTTACCACCAACGATCGTAGCAAGTTGGTCTCGGTATCTAAGGGACGCAATTTAACCTCGGTTTCATCTATGAGGTATGTGTTAATGAACCCAATATCACCTACTTGTCTTTTCTTCAATTCGACGATCTTCAATCTGCATAATATAGTGAGGATAATTATAAATACATGCAATGAAGATCGGCTATATAGAGAGACTTAATGACAGAAGTAGTACTACTTACAGACAGTAGCAGGTGACCGTTGTTTTATCGAGGGCCAATTGATTGAAAAACTGATAGAACTCCTCAAATGGAACAGGCAACAGTTCAATTCCAACGAGGTCATGCTCCGGTTTAACTCTCAAATACAAGCTATCCCTCCCCCCAGACTCTCTGGAGATTTTCAAGTACCAATCATGCAATCTTTGCATATTCGTTGATAGAGATCTTTCATTTTTGACGAGAGGCTTTTTGTACTCGTATCTTTCTATCTGCACGTCCAAGAAATCATATTATACATCGTCGGACACGTAATCTCCAAGATTGGTATAACCGGGCACCATCCTCGGATCATTAGCGACCATGTCGCTAGACACCTTGAGCGGGGGGCACGATTGGTCCGCTTGTTCGCCGAGCTGGGCAATTTGTTTCCCAGCTCGTCCTTCTGCTAACCTTTGATCACTTTTAGTACTTCCCGACCGCATCGCTGCTTGAAATGACTTTTGAATCATGCGGTCATATTTGTCCTGCGGCTTACTGTTCGCTGGTTGCTTCAGGGCAGCAAGAGTGCGCTTTGCTTTCACCGCATCTATCTTCTCCTCCGGAGGTGGATGTCTCTGTGCTTTCAACCCTTCAAGCCAGTCCTTCACTTCGCCTTGAGCTATCTTCGTGTTTTCCTCGTCGGACCTCTCATATGGTAACTTCTCTAGAGGCGTGAGAGAAGGACCGAATCTGCATCGCCTCCCGCCTCTGGCTGTACTGCTAGACGTCGCCAGACCAGACGAAGCGGCTGTCTTCTTTCCTTGCTTACGTGCCGGAGCAGGAGCAGCCGGAGCGGCGGCAGGTCTCTTCCGCCCTTGCTGACTAGGCGGAGAAGGAAGAGCAGGCTGGCTGCTCGGGGGCGCCGGCCGCGAAGGAGGCGGAGTGCCGCCACGCGCCGATGGCGAAAGAGGCGGAGTGCCGCCACGCGCCGGAGAAGGAGCCGGAGTGCCCTGATCATCACTCGCCGGAGGAGGAGGCGGTGGAGGAGGCGGAGTGCCCTGACTCGCCGGAGGAGGAGGAGGAGGAGGCGGAGGCGTCCAGTTGAGAATGTTGATGAGGTCCTTCCGCCATAGGCATGGAGTCTTCAGTGAAGAACCCAGCCGAGTCTCCCCTTCACCGGTAGGGTGGTCAAGCTGGAGCTCCTCAAATCACTCAGTAATTTCATCCACCATCACCCTCGCATATCCTTCTGGAATCGGCCGGCAGTGAAAAGTGTCGCTGGGTCCAGTAGGATAAACAGAGCCAGCAGCCGCCTTGACCTTCAGATTCATCCACTGCGCCATAAGGTGGCAATTTTGTGCCTCCGTGATAGCATCCACGGGATACCTGGCAGTAGCCGTCAAGACAGGCTCCGGCTGAAGCAGCTCAGTGGAAGCCACGCTGCTTCTCCGCTGAGATGGCGGGGTAGCTTCGGGGGAAGCTTCGGAAATTATTTTGTCCCGATTTGCTTCCCGTTCCTCTATCGCTTGTATTCTGGCCCGCAGCGCCTGCAGTTCGGTCTGCTCCATTTTCTTCCTCCTCTCATGGCTTTTGTAGTCGCATGCGTCCGGAAACCCTGCACGCCACGGAAGGGAGCCTGGCGTGCCTCGTGTCCGTCCAGGGTGCTCAGGATTCCCGAGGGCCATTGTCAGCTCGTCGTTCTCTCTGCGGGGGAAGAACGTCCCTTCATGCGCTGCTTTGATATACTGCCGCATCTTCCTGAGTGGTGTTTCCAATTGCTTGTCCGTCCAAATGCACCTCCCTGATACAGGGTCCAAGGTTCCGCCAGCCCCGAAGAACCAAGTCCGGCAACGGTCTAGCCATTGCATTGTCTTTGGTTCGATCCCTTTCTCAAGCAGATCATTCTCAGCCTTGGCCCACTTAGGCCGGGCTCTGAGGTAGCCATCTGACCCCGTGCGATGGTGATGCTTCTTCTTCGCAGCATTTATCCAGTTTGTCTCCGACATCTTCTGACTCTTTTCCGATGTCTTATAGGCCACAAATGCGGGCCAGTCATCTTGATCTTCTCATATATGCCCACGAATTCTGGAGTCTTTTTATCTTTGACAAACTTATTCAGTTTTTTCTTCCATGCCCTGAATTGGTCTGCCATCTTCGAAAGAGCAGCAGACTTGATTAAGTCCTCTTTAACTGGTTTCGCCGGATCATCCTCTGGCGGTAGGATGAAATTTGACTTCAGCTCAGTCCAAAGATCTTCTTTCTGCATATCAGTGACATAAGACACCTGAGCGTCATTTGCAGGCGGCTTTAACCATTGATGGATGCTGATCGGGATCTTGTCCCTAACCAGAACCCCGCACAGATTAACAAATGCGTTCTTTGTCCGGATGGGTTCAATCGGCTCGCCGGAGCGCGAGATTTCTGAGATCTCAAACTTTTCATCCGGCCTCAACTTTTTCTTCATGCCTCGTCTCTTTACCGAAGATTTGCTCGATCCGGAGGGCTAGAAAAAGGAACAAAGACGATAGTTAATGAATGCATCAATTAACTAGTCAGCATAGGCTTAACTAACATATATACCTCCTGGCCGGACTCGGTTCGGTCACCGGAGCCAGCATCACGGTCTCCTTCTTGCACCGGCATTGGGTCACCGGAGCCGTCCTCATGGTCTACTTCTTCCATGTGCATTGGGTCACCGGAGCCATCAATATCATAGCCTAGATCTTCCAGCTGCAGCTCTCTTTCCACCTGCTCATCGGTGTCGTTGAGAAACGACAAGACGGCATTTTGTCCGTCTGCGATTATGTCCATGAACATCGCTTCTTGTGCTAGGTCTCGGGTGTTGTCGTCCATAGTTTCTACAAATATTTACAACATGCCAATTATTATTCAAACATGACAGATGGATATATTAATGGCAAACGTAGAACTAGCTTCGACCCTAGACCCCTGGACGACCCTCGACTGCTCGGCGATCCACAACCCTAGACCCCCTCATGTCACATTTTGTCTAGTGTCAAAGGATTCAACAAAACCAATACTTCATCATTAGGCGAAAGTAACAGTCGCATGATGGTACGAAGCTCTCCAAAGTTATTTTGGAACGGAGTCCCGGATAGGATAATTCGTAACAAAAGACGGATTATCCTATCAGGAACTCCATTCCAAAATAACTTTGCATAACTTCGTACTAACATGCCCTGGTTACTTCTGGCAAATGATGAAGTCATGGATTTCTTCAATACTTTGACACTAGCTAGGCAACCTCTCTCGATCCCTCGACCCTCGACTGCTCGGCGATCCACAACCCTAGACCCCCTCATGTCACATTTTGTCTAGTGTCAAAGAATTCAACAAAACCAATACTTCATCATTAGGCGAAAGTAACAGTCGCATGATGGTACGAAGCTCTCCAAAGTGGTTTCGGAACGGAGTCCCAGAAAGGATAATTCGTAACAAAAGACGGATTATCCTATCAGGAACTACGTTCCAAAACAACTTTGCATAACTTTGTACCAACATGCCCCGGTTACTTCTGGCAAATGATGAAGTCATGGATTTCTTAAATACTTTGACACTAGCTAGGCAACCTCTCGACCCCTCGACCCTCGACTGCTCGGCGATCCACAACCCTAGACCCCCTCATGTCACATTTTGTCTAGTGTCAAAGGATTCAACAAAACCAATACTTCATCATTAGGCGAAAGTAACAGTCGCATGATGGTACGAAGCTCTCCAAAGT
>LR738711.1:64952942-65065712 GCA_902687465.1 Secale cereale
GGGGCGGCGCGACGGCGACGGGGCGGGGCGGCGCGACGGCGACGGGGCGACGGCGACGGGGCGGGGCGACGGCGACGGGGCGGGGCGACGGCGCGGGGCGGGGCGGCGCGCGGGCGCGGGGCGGGGCGACGGCGCGACGACGACGGGGCGGCGTCGGGGGCGACGGCGACAGCGCGACGGGGCGACGGCCGGGGCGACGGGGGCGGGGAAGGAGAGGAGGCTCGGGGGCGGGGAAGGAGAGAATGAACGAAATTTCGCAAGTGTTGGTTATATACGAGGGGCATTAGTCCCAGTTCGTGGCACCAACCGGGACTAATACCCCCCTTTAGTCCCGGTTGGTGTCACCAACCGGGACCAAAGGTCCCGTTTCAGCAGCCCAAAGGGCGGGAAGGAGGGGCCTTTGGTCCTGGTTGGTGGCACCAATCGGGACTAAAGGGGGGCATTGGTCCCGGTTGGTGCCACGAACCGGGACTAATACCACCCTTTAGTCCCGGTTGGTGCCACCAACCGGGACCAAAGCCCTGTGCTGGCGCGGTGCGGTGGGATGTTTAGTCCCACATCGCTAGTTGAGAGAGGCCAGCACCTGTTTATAAGCTGCGCTGCCTCTCTCCTCTCGAACTCATCTGAAATGCAGGCTTACGGGCCTAATTCGACAGTGCAATGCCTGTGGGCCTACTGGGCCTGCTGCGGGCCTGAATCCTGGCCCATGGTTGGGTTTCTAGTCGTATTCAGGCCGTGCTGGCCGAGTAGGTGGCATTTTTTTTTCCTTTTTTCTATTTATTTTTTCATTTCTACTTAGAACTAAATACTTATATTTTTTAGTGATTTATTTTTTCTTTTAGGTCACAAAAATTATAAACTTTCATTATTTTCTTTGTTGCTTTATTTATTTTATTTTGTTTCTACTTACAACAAAATACTTATTGTTGCTATTTCTTTTTCAAGTTTTTTTGTTTTGCTTTCTGCATTATTTATTTTCTTTTGTTTTTTGCTTTATTTTTTAATTCTTTCTGGTAAAACCAATTACAAACTTTCTGTTAGTGCAAGTAGTATTCAAATTTGAATAGTTTAAATTTGAAATTATTTGTTTTCTTTGTTGCTTTATTTATTTTATTTTGTTTCTACTTACAATGAAATACTTATTGTTGCTATTTTTATTTTTTTGCAAGTTTTTTTTGTTTTCTGCATTATTTATTTTCTTTTGTTTTTTGCTTTATTTTTTAATTTTTTCTGGTAAAACCAATTACAAACTTTCTGTTAGTGCAAGTAGTATTGAAATTTGAATAGTACAAACGGACAATGGTATCATACTCGTTTGTTACAAAGTTGGCATGGTATCATCATAATAGTTGCCGAAAAAAGTCTTCACTTTTTCTTTGCTTGTGTCATTTGCTTATTGCGCCGTAACCATGGATAATCTTCATCGTTTATCAGGATGCTTGGGCCAGCCTTGACTTTGAAGGGAGGAATTTCATGAAACTTTTCATAATCTTCAGACATGTCTGTCTTGCCCTCCACTCCCAGGATGTTCCTTTTTCCTGAAAGAACTATGTGGCGCTTTGGCTCATCGTATGATGTATTCGCTTCCTTATCTTTTCTTTTTTTTGGTCTGGTAGACATGTCCTTCACATAGATAACATGTGCCACATCATTGGCTAGGACGAACGGTTCGTCAGTGTATCCAAGATTTTTCAGATCCACTGTTGTCATTCCGTACTGTGGGTCTACCTGTACCTCGCCTCCTGACAGATTGACCCATTTGCACTTAAACAAAGGGACCTTAAAATCATGTCCGTAGTCAAGTTCCCATATGTCCACTATGTAACCATAATATGTGTCCTTTCCCCTCTCGGTTGTTGCATCAAAGCGGACACCGCTGTTTTGGTTGGTGCTCTTTTGATCTTGGACAATCGTGTAAAATGTATTCCCATTTATCTCGTATCCTTTGTAAATCAATACAGTCGAAGATGGTCCCCTGGACAACAAGTACAACTCATCACAAACAGTGTTGTCACCTCTGAGACGTGTTTCCAACCAACTGCTGAAAGTCCTGATGTGTTCACATGTAATCCAGTCGTCGCACTGCTCCGGGTGTTTGGAGCGCAGACTGTTCTTGTGTTCATCGACATACGGGGTCACTAATGTAGAGTTCTGTAGAACTGTGTAGTGTGCTTGAGACCAAGAATATCCGTCCCTGCATATTATTGAGTCCCTTCCAAGCGTGCCTTTTCCAGTCAGTCTCCCCTCGTACCGCGATTTAGGGAGACCTATCATATTAAGGCCAGGAATGAAGTCAACACAAAACCCGATGACATCCTCTGTTTGATGGCCCATGGAGATGCTTCCTTCTGGCCTCGCGCGGTTACGGACATATTTCTTTAGGACTCCCATGAATCTCTCAAAGGGGAACATATTGTGTAGAAATACGGGCCCCAGAATGACAATCTCGTCGACTAGATGAACTAGGACGTGTGTCATGATATTGAAGAAGGATGGTGGGAACACAAGCTCGAAACTGACAAGACATTGCGCCACATCACTCCTTAGCCTTGGTACGATTTCTGGATCGATCACCTTCTGAGAGATTGCATTGAGGAATGCACATAGCTTCACAATGGCTAATCGGACGTTTTCCGGTAGAAGCCCCCTCAATGCAACCGGAAGCAGTTGCGTCATAATCACATGGCAGTCATGAGACTTTAGGTTCTGGAACTTTTTCTCTGCCATATTTATTATTCCCTTTATATTCGACGAGAAGCCAGTCGGGACCTTCATACTGAGCAGGCATTCAAAGAAGATTTCTTTCTCTTCTTTCGTAAGAGCATAGCTGGCAGGACCTTCATACTGCTTCGGAGGGATGCCGTCTTTTTCGTGCAAACGTTGCAGGTCCTCCCATGCCTCAGCTGTATCTTTTGTCTTTCCATACACGCCCAAGAAGCCTAGCAGGTTCACGCAAAGGTTCTTCATCACGTGCATCACGTCGATTGAAGAGTGGACCTCTAGGTCTTTCCAGTAGGGTAGGTCCCAAAATATAGATTTCTTCTTCCACATGGGTGCGTGTCCCTCAGCGTCATTCGGAACAGCTAGTGCGCCGGGGCCCTTTCCAAAGATTACGTGTAAATCATTGACCATAGCAAGTACGTGATCACCGGTACGCATGGCGGGCTTCTTCCGGTGATCTGCCTCGCCTTTGAAATGCTTGCCTTTCTTTTGACATTGATGGTTGGTCGGAAGAAATCGACGATGGCCCAGGTACACATTCTTCCTGCACTTGTCCAGGTATATACTTTCAGTGTCATCTAAACAGTGCATGCATGCGTGGTATCCTTTGTTTGTCTGTCCTGAAAGGTTACTGAGAGCGGGCCAATCGTTGATGGTCACGAACAGCAACGCCTTTAGGTCAGATTCCTCCTGTCTGTGTTCATCTCACGCACGTACACCGTTTCCATTCCACAACTGTAAAAGTTCTTCAACTAATGGACTTAGGTACACATCAATGTCGTTGCCGGGTTGCTTAGGGCCTTGGATGAGAACTGGCATCATAATGAACTTCCGCTTCATGCACATCCAAGGAGGAAGGTTATACATACATAGAGTCACGGGCCAGGTGCTGTGATTGCTGCTCTGCTCCCCGAAAGGATTAATGCCATCCACGCTTAAAGCAAAACATACGTTCCTTGGGTCCTTTGCAAACTCCTCCCAGTACTTTCTCTCGATTTTTCTCCACTGCGACCCGTCAGCGGGTGCTCTCAACTTCCCGTCTTTCTTACGGTCCTCACTGTGCCATCGCATCAACTTGGCATGCTCTCTATTTCTAAATAAACGTTTCAACCGTGGTATTATAGGAGCATACCACATCACCTTCGCAGGAACCCTCTTCCTGGCGGGCTCGCCATCAACATCACCAGGGTCATCTCGTCTGATCTTATACCGCAATGCACCGCATACCGGGCGTGCGTTCAGATCCTTGTATGCACCGCGGTAGAGGATGCAGTCATTAGGGCATGCATGTATCTTCTGCACCTCCAATCCTAGAGGGCATACGACCTTCTTTGCTGCGTATGTACTGTCGGGCAATTCGTTATCCTTCGGAAGCTTCTTCTTCAATATTTTCAGTAGCTTCTCAAATCCTTTGTCAGCCACGGCATTCTCTGCCTTCCACTGCAGCAATTCCAGTACGGTACCGAGCTTTGTGTTGCCATCTTCGCAATTGGGGTACAACCCTTTTTTGTGATCCTCTAACATGCGATCGAACTTCAGCTTCTCCTTTTGACTTTCGCATTGTGTCCTTGCATCGACAATGACCCGGCGGAGATCATCATTTGGTTCCTCTTGATCTTCAGCAGCTTCACCCATTGCAGCATCATTGGGCACATCGTCTGGTTCCTCTTGATCTTCACCAGCTCCCCCCATTGCAGCATCACCGTATTCAGGGGGCACATAGTTGTCATCGTACTCTTCTTCTTCGCCGTCTTCCATCATAACCCCTATTTCTCCGTGGCTCGTCCAAACATTATAGTGTGGCATGAAACCCTTGTAAAGCAGGTGGGAGTGAAGGATTTTCCGGTTAGAGTAAGACATCGTATTCACACATTTAGTGCATGGACAACACATAAAACCATTCTGCTTGTTTGCCTCAGCCGCATTTAGAAACTCATGCACGCCCTTAATGTACTCGGAGGTGTGTCTGTAATCGTACATCCATTGTCGGTTCATCTGCGTGCATTATATATAATTAAGTGTGTCAAAAACCATTACAGAACATCATAAATAGATAATTAAGTGACCAAATGGATAAAAGTTCATCATCACATTAAAACCAAAGTACATACATATATAGTTCTCATCTAACAACATATAGCTCTCCATACACATCGAAACTATGTAAAACATTTCAATGCGAAAACAAATGCGATCATAATCGCAACCAAGGTAACAATTGATCCAACGGCATAATGATACCAAGCCTCGGTATGAATGGCATATTTTCTAATCTTTTTAATCTTCAACCGCATTGCATCCATCTTGATCTTGTGATCATCGACGACATCCGCAACATGCAACTCCAATATCATCTTCTCGTCCATAATTTTTTTTATTTTTTCCTTCAAGAATTTGTTTTCTTCTTCAACTAAATTTAACCTCTCGACAATAGGGTCCATCTTGATCTTGTGATCATCGATGACTTCCGCAACATGCAACTCCAATTCCATCTTCTCCTCCTCCATTTTTTCCAATTTTTTCTTTAAGGAAATGTTTTCCTCTTCAACTAAATTTAACCTCTCCACAAGAGGGTCGGTTGGAATTTCCGGTTCAACTACCTCCTAGACATAATAAAACATCTATGCATGTCAGGTTGGTCGGCATAACTATCATAAACACTAAAACAAATATTTATAAATTAAAGATAATATACCACATCCGAATCATTGACAGGACGAGGGCCCACGTGGGCGGATATCAAAACCATCGCACTATATAATAACAAGCAATAATAAACGTAAGAAAATTAGACAAATATCTATCTAAAGCAATAATAAAAGTAAGAAAAGCATGGACATAACAAGAGGCTCACCACGGTGGTGCCGGTGACGAGATCGGCGGGGGCGATCGACGGCGACGAAGACGGGGACGGGACATGACGGACCGCTAAACCTAGACAAATCTCGGAGAAAATAGAGCTTCGAGAGGAGATAAGCTTAACTAGTGTGGCTCGGGCATTCCACCGAACACGTTGTGTGCATAGGAGGTGAGCTAGAGCACCACTAACCCCTCTCCCCCTCGGCCAGAAAAAAAACAAGAGCAGTGAGCTCTGCTCTTGAGTGAGGGGTTATATATAGGCACCTCATTGGTCCCGGTTGGTGCTACGAACCCGGGCTAAAGGGGTGCCTTTGGTCTCGGTTCATATCACCAACCGGGACCAATGGTGGTGGGCCAGGAGCAAGAGCCATTGGTCCCGGTTTGTCGCTCCAACCGGGACCAAAAGGTCCAGACGAACCGGGACCAATGGCCCACGTGGCCCGGCCGGCCCCCTGGGCTCACGAACCGGGTCCAGTGCCCTCATTGGACCCGGTTCTAGATTGAACCGGGGCTAATGGGCTGGACAGGCCTGAACCAATGCCCTGTTTTCTACTAGTGGCTGCGAGGCTCAACGGCGACGACGACATTTTTGCTGCAACCATCGTAGGTTTTTGCTATGTCCGACAACGTCTTTTGTTACATTCATTCATTTTTTAGACGCAAATGTTGCTACCTGCAACGGCGAGCTACAACCAGCGACGATGTCGATGTTTTTTTTGTTGCAACCGTGTCTCCATTTTGCTACGACCGACAACGAAAAATGCTACAACGGGCAATTCTATTTGCTGGAACAGTCAATCGCCGGCGAGATGGAGCTGCATCCATGGCGTGCGCGGGCGGCGAGGGCGGGATCCATCCATGGCGAGCGCGGGGGGCGGCGTAGTTGCATCCATGGCAAGCGCGGGCGGCGGAGCTGCATCTAGGGGGTGTGAGACACATTGAGATGCAAAAGGCAGAGCTGCATCTGGTGAGTGCCCCCGGCGAGCTGCGATGGGCCGACGAGCTACGCCAGCGAGCGGCCCCGGCGACGAGGACGAACGGTGAGGGCGCCAACCGGCGACGGGGACGCCGCGGTGGTTCTTCAAGCTTTAGTCGCTGGGGATGACGAGGTGTCGAACGTAGCTGTGGGCGTTGCAATTTTTTTCCAGGAAGAATAATTAGGAGGAAGACGAATCAAGGATCAGATCTAACAACTCTTAATCGTTTTATCGAGTGGTTGGGGCTGGACCGGCCGAACAGTTCGGCCGAAGCGCGTCCGCGCCTATAAGCGCCTTTTTTTTAGGTGGGAGGTGAAAAATGAAGTAAACCCAGTTTCTTTTACTGCTCACCCACCAACCACTACTCGCCCACGCACCACACGACTCGCAAATCACAACCGACCTCCAGGCACAGGCACGGCAGCCTTCCGCTCTCGCTGCAATCCAACAGCAACGCCGGCGGGCATTGCCCCATCGGCATGGCCGACGCCGCCGCACACGCCCCTGACGAGTTCAACAAGTGGTGGGAGACCTTCAACAATGGCGGCGCCGCGGAAGATGAGCCGATGGTGGACTCCGACTCCGATTTCGAGCAAGCGGAGCAGGGCGCGGAGGAGGAGGATGCGGGCGTGGTGGCGGGCGAGCGCGACCGGAAGGTGGATCCGGACGCCCACGCGCCCGCCGGGAGGGAGGTCAGCAGCGGCGCCGCCCGCGATTACGACGGTAATTAAGCCGGACACTCACTTCCTTAATTGATCTGGCAGCAGCATTAATTTATTTTCATTTTAGAACATCACCTCTTGCTTTCGATTCCCGCCTCAACCATCTCGTAGGGCTTGGAGGTACGGAAATCGCGAGCAGCTTCTAGATTGCTTCGCGGATAGATTGGGGAATTTTTTGTGGGGCTTCGGTAATTCAGTCCCTAATTTAGGGTTTTGGTCGAGAAAACCGTTGAAACCATCGAGTCCACATTTTGAATCCTAATCAAGGGTCATCCAAATGTATTACTAAGAGAAATCAGTTCCAAGGAGCAGAGGTTGTGGTGGTACTGCATCGTAAATTCGAATCTTGCTGCAATTAGTGCACACCATGCAGAATTTAAGAATTCTACTAGTACTATAATTAGTACCAGCAGCAGTGTAGACAGACACTTTTCTTGACTTGCTATGCCATTGATGCTACATCTATGACTATGGATTGATTGGATTTGAGATCTGAGTGGTGTTGCAAATGAAAATTTCAGTTGCAGAGGAGGAGATTTCTGAGGATGGCCATTTTCAGCTTGAAAGTGTGCTGCGGGGAATGAAGAGCGAAGCTGCCGCCGGACGAAATGCACCTCAGGTTTCCGCAGCTGAGACCCAGAACGAAGAAGGTCAAGGTATAAACTGAACACCCCTTGTTGCAATTGGTGCTTACAGAACACAATATCCATGCTTCGTTATCTCTGAGATTGATTGAATTTTCTGCGGTGCATAAACGAAATGTTCAAATGCAGAGGAGTACGTTTCTGAGGATAACTACGTTGGAGATGCGTTCCAAGGAAAGAAGAGGAAAGCAACCATGACTGCCGGCAAACTGCAGACGGTTGGATCTGGGATCCTGAACAAAAATGCTCATGGTATAAAAAAAAATCATAACTACTCCCTCCGTCCCAAAATACTTGTCATCAAAATGGACAAAAAGGAATGTATCTAGAACTCAAATACATCTAGATACATCCTCTTTTATTCATTTTGATGACAAGTATTTCGGGACGGAGGGAGTAGCTCTTAGTACTCGCATATTTCAAAATACATCATCACTATTTCTTATCACTATGACTATGAGATCGATTTGATTTTGAGTCCTGAGTAGTGGTGCAAACCAAAATTGCAGTAGCGGAGGAGATTTCTGAGGATAGCCATTTTCAGCATGAAGATGGGCTGCAGGGAAGGAACAGAGAAGCAGCCGGCAAACTAAATACACCGTGGGCTTCTGGAGATGAGATCCAGAACGAAGAAGATCAAGGTATAAAGAAGCATTGATCCCCCCGTCTTGCAATTGTTACTTATAATACACAATATCCATGTATGCAGTTCGTCGTGAGTAGAATGCATGCTTTATTATCTCTGAGATCGATTGCATTTTGAGTGGTGTGTGAATGGAATGTTCAAATGCAGAGGGGTATGTTTCTGAGGACAGGATTGGAGGCGGGCAGCAAGGATGGAAGAGGAAAACAACAGTGGCACCCAGCAAACAGCAAATGACTGGAATTGAGATCCGGAAGAAAAATGCTTATGGTATAAAAATGCTCTTAGTACTTGCATTCAAAATACTCCATGCCATTTCTCGGTAATATTTTTTATCACTGCAGGTGAGTGTCTGAGGGCTGAGAATCAGATGCTGAGGCTGCAGCTTGTTCGCAAGACGAAAGAGCTTGAGGCTGAACAGATTCGGAGACTCGAGCTAGAATTATATTTTATGAAAAAGGAGAACGAGTTTCTGAAGAAGCAGCTTGAAGAGTTGACAGCTGAGAATGAGTATTATAAGAAGACCGTAAGCTTTACACAGAATGCTCTACTCGTACCAGCATGCCTCTAGATTAATTTCTTTCTTCACAAGCAAATTTGCAACTATGTTTGAATAACTAATGCCACTGTCCTACTATTAAGCAACCTGTAGATGTTCTGTGTATTACAAATTACTTTGAATTCTGCCTTAGCCCTTAATATTCCTAGGGCCGTCACATGTGTAGTTTCAGTCGGATGCTCTAAAATGTATGCGTTCAGCAAGTTCCATAGTGATATTTCTCATCAACATGTCACAAAAAATTGATATAGTTATCGCATCTTTACAATGGAATAATTTTCAGAAGATGCACATGACTTGCCTGCTGGTATTCTTTCTTTTATTGCCAGTAAATCATCCATTTAGCTGTCATATTTGACCATGTCATGTCCTTTGTTTAAAAAAAAATTCCACTTACAAGCACTTGTATGTATTCACTGACTAGATCCTTTGTGTGCACCAGGCAAAGCCACAAAAAACCCGAAGGCTGTGCAGATTCTGCAAGGAATATGTATTCGACCATGACTACCGCAACTGCCCTGAGAGACGCGCTTCCGCTTGTTCTGAAGAAGACGATGGCAACTACTAACATCCTGTGAAGTTATGCTGCACACTAGGATCTAGTTCTGTAGAATGTGCTTGTGCGACAGTGCGTAAGCCTTTTGTTGATTTTAGTGATGCTTTTGCAATTATATTAGCTCTAGTTAGCTAGTTACCGCGTATCTTAGAAACAGGTTAGCTGCAGAAAACATGGAATGTCTGCTGCACTTGATCTGTTCTGTCTCCTCCGATGTTTATGTGAACTTGAAGGTCTAGTCTGATTAGTATTGAATCTTCTGGGAAACAACTTACTAGCAAAGCAAGAGTTATTTGTTGCTCGTTACTCTGTTGCCGGTAAATCCTCCATTTACCTGCCATATGAGTCTGCACACACATTGTAGGACTATGATTTGACCAGACAGTCAAAAGTCTGCGCAAGGAGTTGTTCCTTGGTCGTCCTTCCCTCACTCAAGGCCCGTTTGGTGTCCCTCCGCTCCCGGACCCGGAGCGGACGGAGCTGCAGTTAGAAATCTCGGAGCGGGCGAGTCCCTCCGCTCCCGGAGCGGACGGAGCTGCAGTTAGAAATCTCGGAGCGGGCGAGTCCCTCCGCTCCCGGAGCGGACGGAGCTGCAGTTAGAGCCCGCTCCGCTCCCGGAGCGGACGGAGTTGCAGTTAGAAATCTCGGAGCGGGCGAAACGATGCTCCCCAGATCCGCGGATTTTGAGGAGCCAGCGGATTGTTGAACGGGCCCTCAGTTAATACGAAAGAAGGTACAATTTAGCTTTGGCCTGAAGTTAAGCATTAATCGGGCTCATTCTGCTTGACTTAACTACTCAGGTGGGAGGTTCTCTGGTGATAAAACTGACCAGAGGAAATATTAATGACTTGGAAATGACTCGGAAATAAGCTAACTGATGTTGCTTTAAAAACCAAGCTAATTAAAAAATCAAGTTGGGCGAAGAGCGCATCTGACTCCGCCTACTCGCGCAGGAATAACGTCTGGTTGGCCTCCACATAGGCCGCGTCCTGGATGGACTCCAGGATAGCCTGCTGCTCCGCCATCTCCTCTGACTGGGCGATGGCGAACTCCACCCCCGCCTGCTCCATGGTGAAGCCCGGCACCTGCTGCTCTGGCTCCGCCTCCTACACCTCCATCGGAGCCATCTCCTCCTCTTCCTATTCCCCCGGCTGCTCCTCCTCCTCTGGCTCCCACCCTCCCGTGCGTATGAGGCAGGTTTGAGAGGTTCGACTGTATATGCTCTAAATCCACCTGCTTGTTCCGTGAACTATATGGCTTGGTAGGTGCGCTCATTGGCAAATGAGTCTGAACAGTTGAATACTTCAAAATTGTCATATGTCAAATTAGATATCTTTCCTCCTCCACAAGAAAAACTCTTGTACTCCCGTTGGCGCCGCTGCCGGTCCGCCCCATCTCCGATGGCCTATAGGCCATGGAGGTGCAGATGATCTCGACCCCCGCCGGCGGGAGGGACCCCATTCTCGTTCTTTTAAGAGTCGGCATCTTTGTTGGGCATGTGTGCCGACGATGATGTCTCGTAGTAGGAATAATGTCTCCCACGTTCTATCCCATCCCGATGGTGCGTCTAGCATCGTCGGAGGGCATGTGGAGGTTTGTCTCCGTCGGATCTTGCGGGATCTTGTCGGTTGTAGTCTTCGGTGGATCTATTTGGATCCGCTCTTCTTCATTCGTCTTCGTTTAGATGTTTACAGGTTTGATTCTTCTGATCTAGGACTTTCTTCATCGATGATGGTTGCTATTCTGGTGCGCTGGTCCTATGAGGCCTTAGCACGACGACTTCCCGACTATCTACTATAACAAGGTTTGCCCGGCTCCGGTGAGGGAGGGGCGATGGTGGCGGCGCACTTCGGCTCACTCCAGTGCTTGTAGTCGTCACTAGGTGGTCCACGGACATGGTTGTAATTTTTATTACCTCCGTTGTTCTTTATAATACCATGATAGAAGACAAATAAATTGGAAGTTTCTCGTAAAAAAAGGTGCACTCATTGACAAGGCGGAATTGCCTCGGCTTGACGTGCGACATGAGTTTGAGATGTTTTTGCTAAAGCTGGAAGGCTTTGAGGATGTCGTGCGTGAGGCCTGGAGATGCGACGAGCGGATCACAGATCCTTTTCAGAGGTTAAATGCTATGTTGCGCAACACCGCAACTGCTCTTCAAGCATGGAAAGACCGAGATGGCAGTGGCCAATTGGATTGTGTTCAGTTTTGACAAGGTTATGAAAGATAGACAACTCACGGAGCTCGAGCGTTGGCTCAGGAACACCCTAAAGCTAGCTCTGCTTGGGCTGGCTTCGCTGCAACTTACTATAGACACGCAGCGGTCGAGGTTCAGATGGCTAAAAGAAGGGGATGCTAACACCAAGTTCTTCCAGGCCTTTGCTAATGGGAGCAGGGCGAAGAACTTTATACCGCTGATCAAGCACGGAGATGAGGTGATCACGAACCCGGATGGTATGGAGCAAGTCTTTTTTGCGACTTACCATGACATCATTGGAAGGGCGCATGCAAGGCACTTCACCCTGGACCTAAACTATCTCGGCATGGAACCAGTGAACCTCGAAGATCTTGAGGCTATCTTTACTGAAGAAGAGGTTTGGGTAGTTATGAAGGAGCTCCACCCGGACAGAGCCCCCGGACAGGATGGGTTTATTGGTGCTTTCTACCAAAAAGCTTGGCCGATCATTAAGCATGATATCATGACAGTCTTGCTCAAGATCTACGTGGGAGACGACAGAGGCTTTTCCAAGCTGGATCGTACCATGATTGTTCTATTGCCGAAGAAGCCGGATGCTGAAAGGGTGGGCGACTATCGTCCTATTAGTTTGCCACATAGTATGGCTAAATATTTGCGAAGCTTCTGGCAACCAGAGTGAGCGCGAGCATGAAGGATCTGGTCACCATCAACCAGTCGACTTTCATCAAAGGAAGAAACCTACATGATAATTTTTTCTTGGTTCAGCAAGTGGACCGGAAGATTGCTGCGAGGAGAAGCAAGGGGTCTTTGAGGGATCGAAGAAGGTGAGAGTGTCTAGAGGGGGGGTGATTAGACTACTCGACAAGATAAAAATTCTGTCTTTTATCAAGAACAGATTTTGGCAGATTTTGCACAACACACAAGTCAAGTAGCACACTACACATGCAATTCTAGAGTATGGGCAGCGGAAAGTAAATTGCACAAGTAGTAAAGAGAAGTGGAGAAGATCAAACGCAATTTGGAGACGCAATGATTTTTCCCGTGGTTCCGATAGGTAGTGCTATCGTACATCCACGTTGATGGAG
The DNA here is from genome assembly GCA_902687465.1 of Secale cereale. Classification (NCBI taxonomy): domain Eukaryota; kingdom Viridiplantae; phylum Streptophyta; class Magnoliopsida; order Poales; family Poaceae; genus Secale; species Secale cereale. The sequence continues at coordinate 64,965,906 of LR738711.1, forward strand.
ACTTCAACCCACGGAGGGTAACGGCTGCGCGAGTCCACGGAGGGCTCCACCCACGAAGGGTCCACGAAGAAGCAACCTTGTCTATTCCATCATGGCCTACGCCCACGGAGGGCTAGCCTTACTCGGGGTAGATCTTCACGAAGTAGGCGATCTCCTTGCCTTTACAAACTTCTTGGTTCAACTCCACATCTCGATGACGGAGGCTCCCAAGCGACACCTAACCAATCTTGGAGGCACCACCCTCCAAAAGGTAATAGATGTTGTAGATGATGATGAACTCCTTGCTCTTGTGCTTCAAATGATAATCTCCCCAACACTCAACTCTCCTCACTGATATGGCTGTGGTGGAAGAAAGGATTGAGTGGAAAGCAACTTGGGAAGGTTAGAAATCAAGTTTCATATGGTAGGAATGGAGCAACTTGATCTCAACACAAGGGTAGGTAGTTCTCTTCTCAGAAAGTGTAAGGTAGGAGTGGTAGTACTTTCTGATGGCTCTCTCTACGAATGAAGAGGGGGTGGAGGGGTATATATAGCCTCCACACAAAATCCAACCGTTACACACATAATTGAGCAATCTCGGTGAGACCGAAGTGGAAACTCGGTCAGACCGAAAGTTCAAATATAGTGAACGTTGGGGTTTTCGGTGGGACCGAAAATACCATCTCGGTTTGTCCGATTTGATCAAAGATAGGAACTTGCCAGTTTCGGTGGGACCGAAAATGCAATCTCGGTTAGACCGATTTGAGCCAAGACAGAAGCTGGCCAATTTCGGTGAGACCGAAAATGCAATCTCGGTTATTCCGATTTGAGGACAGAAGGTTACAGAAGCTTGGCAGTCCATATTTCGGTGAGACCGATCTCAAACTCGGAATGACCGATTTTTCTAGGGTTTGGCTTATGGCTGAGGTGGTTCATCTCGGTGTGACTGAGTTTGGAAAATCGGTTTGTCCGAGATTACTTATGAGTGTGTATAGTAGTGAAAGTTGCTGATAGTTGAAGGAGATATATCACTAAGCACTTGAGCAACCAGATCATCAACACAACCTCATCCCCTTTTAATAGTATTGGCTTTTCCTATGGACTCAATGTGATCTTTGATCACTAAACCAAAATGGGGTCTTGAGCTTTTGCCAATGCTTGCCTTAGCATTTTGAGGGGTCCACTTCTTCAGTCATTTCCATAGCCAATGTGATTGAATTTCCTGAAACATACTTGATAAAAGCATTAGTCCAACCACAAAGTATGTTGTCATTAATTACCAAAACCACCCAGGGAGCAAATGTGCTTTCAGTCTTCCTAAAACTTGACATCTCGAGAGCGTTTGACTCCCTCTCCTAGCCTTTTCTTTTTGAGGTTCTGAAAGCAAAAGGATTCGGAAATAAGTGGATCAAGTGGGTCTCGATCTTGCTTCAATCAGCAACGACTAAATGGTGTGCCTAGGAGAAGCATTGCGCATGCCTGTGGTCTTTGTCAAGGTGATCCCGTCTCGCCACTTTTATTCGTGATTGCCATGGATGCTCTGACCACAATCACCGACCTCATCTTCATTAAGCACGCGCTGGATATGTTCGGCGAAGCTTCAGGTCTTAAGGTCAACTACTTCAAATCCACTGCCACTCTCATTCACGGCGATCAAGAGGACAAATAGCGAGTTATTGAGCTTCTGCAATGCAAGCTTGCGGAGTTCCCGTGTCGATATCTAGGCCTGCAGTTGGCAATCAAGCAACTAACAAAGCAAGATTGGCAGCCTCTACTTGACATGGTGAGGAAGTGTTTGCCCACATGGCATAGAGGGCTCGTTCAGAGAGCGGGCAGACTAGTGCTTGTCAAATCCGTGATCTCTGCTCGCCCAATTCACCAGCTTCTGGTGTTGCAGCCCCCCGCATGGGTTCTTGAAGATATCAACAGTTGGATGTGGTATTCTTTCTGGGCTGGGAAAGATAAGGTCAATGGTGGGCAGTGCTTGGTCACTTGTGATAGAATCTGCCGTCCGGTGCAGTACGGAGGCCTTGGGATCATGAATCTGAAAGCTCAGGCGCTGGCCTTGCGAGTTAGGTGGGAATGACTGAGACGCACCGAGCCAGAACGGCCTTGGCAAGGGCTAGAGTTAATTGCACAGAAGTACCACAATTGGGGCACCACATGCAGATTGGTACCACGATTCTTAATTTTTGCGTGTCAGTACCAATATCGTTTCAGATTTTTGCAAATAGGGCTAAAACGCGTATAAATACGTATTGACAGTGTATCTGACCGAGGGGACCCGCCCGTCAGGTGCCTATGTGGCAGTTTTTTTGCAGAGAACCCCCTAACTTTATATGTATTCACATAAAGGCCCATTATTTCGGCGGAAAACAGTTACAGAGAGGGAATTTTTTTATTCGCAAGTTTTCCATGGATTTATTTGAAAGTTTCGGGCGTTTTATTGATCAAATAAATAACAGAAACGAAAAATGCAGCGCGACGAGGACTCGAACCCGCGACCTCCGGCACTGCAGCCGCGGGCGCTAGCCAAGACGCCACGGAGATTCCCGTGATGGATATGAGGCGGGATAAGTTTTATAAGGGCTTTATGAAGTTGGGCCTCAGTTGGTCTTACTGAGGCTGCGCATGGCCCAAAATTTATGTCTCTTCACTCAGGCCCAATACACAGTTTTTTTTGTTACTCGTATATTAATTGTATTTTCTTCAATGCGCAGTTACTTTTTTCTCAAAAATAATAATTTCAATGCGCAGTTACTTGAAAAATAGACAAAATGTATTAAAAATAATAGTGTAATCATAATAAATATTAGAAATGCATCAAAACTGTCCAAATTTTATTTAAAAAATCAACGTGTTTCTTAAAATCAACGTGTTCAAATATATTTTGAAAAAAATTGTCGATTTTCCAAAGAACTTAATTGATTTTGTAATCACGATAAATTTGAGATATGCATTAAAACTGTGCAATTTTATTACGAAAATCAATGTGTGTCTGGATATGCATTAAAAATGCGCAGTTACTTTTTTCTCAAAAATAATAATTTCAATGCGCAGTTACTTGAAAAATAGACACAAAGTATTAAAAATAATTGTGTAATCGTAATAAATATTAGAAATGCATCAAAACTGTTCAAATTTTATTTAAAAAATCAACGTGTTTCTTAAAATCAATATGTTTCTGGAAATTAAAACTGCGCAATTTTATTACGAAAATCAATGTGTTTCTGGAAATGCAAAATTGTTTTTACACAATATATGTGTTTAATAGATGCTGAACATTTTTTGAAATACAAAATTTTCACCATGTATTAAGGAAATATTCACTTTAAATTAAAAAAAGTTTAATGATAACATTCTTGGAACTCATCATGTATTAAGAAAATGTTCAGCATAATGAAACGAATAGACAACCGGGCCACGAACGGGCCCAGTACGTGCGCCAGTTAAATGCGAAAAGAAAAAATATGCTGGCCTAAGAACGAAAAAAAAACCTCCCAGAAATTTTTTTTCCCCCAAAAAAATCAACACTTTTGTGATTAAATACAAAGCAAGGAAGTTTTCTGAACGTTTTTTGAAATATAAAAATTTCACCACGTATTAAGAAAATATTCACTATAAATTAAAAAAGGTCATCAATTTGGAAATAATGCTTGTGATTTTGAAAACAACTTATCGGATTTTGGAAAACAGCTCGCGAATCTAAATAAAGAAAAATATTAAAAGAAACGAAGAGTAAAAGGGCAGCACGTGTGTAACTGAACGAAAAAAAAATTGCTGGCTTTGCTTGGCCCAGCTGCCGGCCCAGCGTGTGTTTTCCGGTATAATAAATACTTCGCCTGTATCTTGTCAGCAGCGTCGCTGTGGCGTTGTGGCTAGCCCGCGCTGCCCTCTGCCTGCAGGTCGCCGGGCGCGGGTTCGAATCCTACCGGCGCGTAATTTTCGGTTCTGTTATTTTATATGTTCAATTCGGTGGAAACTTTCAAACAAGTCCGTGGAAAATTTCCAAATGAAAAAAAAACCTCTCAGTAGAGGTTTTACCGCGAAAAATAATGGGCCTTTATGTGATTACATATAAAGTTAGGGGGTTCTCTGCAAAAAAACTGCCACATAGGCACCTGACGGGCGGGTCCCCTCGGTCAGATACACTGTCAATACGTATTTATACGCGTTTTAGCCCTATTTGCAAAAATCTGAAACGATATTGGTACTGACACGCAAAAATTAAGAATCGTGGTACCAATCTGCATGTGGTGCCCCAATTGTGGTACTTCTGTGCAATTAACTCCAAGGGCTAGGAATGTTGGTCGACCAGGAAGCGTGAGCTGTCTTCGACTGTTTGGTGCACATCGAGGTTGGTCGAGGAAATAAAGTGTTGTTTTGGAAGGATCGATGGATTCATGGCCACTCAGTGCAAGACATCGCGCCTCTTATTCTTGAGCTCGTAGAAACTCGCCGCATCAGCACTAGGACTGTGCAGTGGGCACTGGAAGATGAGCAATGGTTGATGGACGCCCCGTTCGTCTCCTCTCACATGGCGCTCCTTCAACTCATGCACTTGAGACATGCCATTGCCTCGGTCCATAGGGATGATCAGATGCCTGACAGCTTCTTATGGCCATGCACGACATCATTGTCATATTCTGCCAAATCTACCTACAATCGCCTTTGCGAGGGCCTGCCGGTTTGCCCCTACGCCGCAACCATCTGGAGAAGCCTCGCCCCTCTCAAATGCAAGATTTTTGCTTGGCTCGTCAGCTACATATAGCTCGGGCGCCGTGTGATTACACGTGGTTGTGTGGCACCGAGCACGTGGTTTGCCTCTTTGTCCATCGCGCAAGTTAGCCTGCCCTCCTATCGTAGCTACATAGGGTCTAGCCTGCTCGCCTAAAGGTGTGTGGTTCCATTCCTTTTTTTAGTTTTACATCAGACGTAGTGCTTTGCCACGTAGCTATATATACGATGCTACAAATAATCTAAAAAAGTGTTCCAAAAGCAAAAATCTCAAGATGAAGCACATAGCAAGCATCAAACTAGGATTCAAACACCATTTTCTTGACGTTACTCGTGGATGTTTGTTGGATTTGGTACTAGCAAGTTCATGGAGTCATGGCTGCTTGAGATATAGTAATGTTTAGAGTAGCGTCCTTGAGGCCGCGACCGTTGTCAGAGCATCTGTGGAGCAGCCGGATTGCCATTATAGCATCGTCGAAGCATCCGTGCCATCGTCGTTGCAGCACCGCCACGACCGGGAAGCTTGGCGTCGAATCACTCGGCTGTCACAGCATCAAAGTGGTCGTCGCAGCACGCCATCACAGCAATGCCGTGACCGTTTGAAGTATGCCAACGGTAAGGACCGTTTGAAGTATGCCAACGGTAAGGTTAGTCGCAGCATCGTCACGACTGTTTAAGCACCCTCGCAGCCGGGTTGCCATCGTAGTATCGCCGCAGCATCACCCACAGCGACTGTCAAAGCACGCTATCTCAAAATGTTTGCTATACAAGTAAGGCTTGTTTTTCTTTCTGTCAGTTTTTGTTAGAGCAACTCCAACAACTTGTTGGAAACATGAGCAAATTACTACGAGATTTAATCCGAATAAACAGAATATAAGTCATGACGGCAGCAACAGAGATTAAACTAATCATGTGAACTAGCATAGCAGATGAACAGATCACATCTAGGGCACATACTAGAAACATGAATTCTACCACGATCTCGAACAGGAGGGATAGAATCACATACGGTGCAACGGGAGCAGCACCGCCGGCGTTGACGTTGTCGCCCATGTCGTCGAGGATGAGGTTGCTGAGGTCGGGGAAGAAGTCGTCGTTCGCGAAGTCGTCGCTGCCAGCAGTCGCGCGAGTGCGCTCCCCAAAAACCTGATCGCCCCTCTCCCGTACAGGATCACGAGAGGCGGGGTTCCGGAGGCCTGCTGTCCCTTCTCGCGGTGCACGCCGAAAGGAGGGATGGAGAAGACTTGCTTGGCGGCGCAATGATCTGGAACGGTGGTGAGAAACCATACGAAGAGGCGGCGGCTAGGGTAGACGTCTGCAGAACTATATAGTGCGGGCCGGGTAGGTCGTGGGAATAAACCCCACGTCCGAGTCGTCACGATCCAAAAGAATCGGAAACAATTCAGTAATTAACGCGTCCGTTAATTATTAATTAATGACTCATTAATTTTCCCGAGCAGCAAAAATATAGACAACGTGCGTAGCTCTGTCCTCGGCTCGGCTCAATCCCGCAACCCGCGGCGCGTCGTGACGAGGCGTGGCGTGGCGAGGCGAGCGAGGAGGAGGAGCGCGCGTGTAGGTCTCCTCTTCTCATGCTCATACAAGTGGTAGAAGAGCTCACCTTATAAAGAGGTGCAACTCTCCCTCAACTTATGAGGTGGGACTAAACTTTAGCCTCACTCACTCCACTCACATGTGTGCATGAATGGGCCAAGAGAATTTCAGAATTTTCAGTTGGGCTTTGGGCCAAAGGCCTAGGAGCAAAATTCCAACAATCCCCCACAAAGTCTCATTGGCACATCTCATCATTTAGTTCCAAAACATTGTTTATATACCGGTGCTTAGTGGAGACTGTGAAGTTGAACTTCCACTTAGAGATTTATGCTACACTAGATCACAACTTGAATAGTGGACTATGCCTTGAACTACAAGTTTTCTGTGAGACTAGTTTCACACAAGTTCTTGACCGATACTTGGCTGCCGCAAGGCTTCCCCGCGGGTGGAGCGTATACGTCATACTCCAGGGCCTTTTCATGAATTTATTAGAGAACACCCAATTCTCACAGACTGCGACGTTAACAGTCAAATTCATATAGGTGTGTTCCTCAGAAGATGTTCTGCAGGACAACATCTTTGCTTACCCGAATAAGCCACTTGGAACACATTAAGATAAGTATCAACCTGCCATGCAGATCAGAAGAGTATTGCATCATCACGGAGTGGGATAGTTATTATAGGGATACTCTCCTCCCAGCTGACCAACAGCTTGTCTCCCACTTCTACTTCACGGGATCTCCGATCACATAGAGTGGGTTACCACTATGGACAACTCATGCGGTGGGTCTCAAACCCATCTCCATCGATGCATTGTCTATCACATTACGTGATAGACCCTTTGTGAAGGGGTCTGCCAAGTTTTTCGACGTTTGGATATAATCCAACGTAATAACTCCGGAGTTCCTCAATTTTCTGACAGATTTTAGTCTCCTCTTCACATGTCTTGAGGACTTCATATTGTCCTTCGAACTGTTTATCTTGACGATCACAGTTTGATTATCACAGTTCATCAGGATAGGGGGTATTGGTTTTTCAACCATAGGTAAGTCCATCAAGAGTTCACGAAGCCACTCTGCTTCAACAGTGGCAGTGTCCAATGCTGTGAGTTCTGCTTCCATAGTTGACCTCGTTAAGATAGTTTGCTTGCAAGACTTCCAGGAAACAGCTCCACCACCAAGTGTAAAAACATAACCACTTGTGGCCTTTATCTCATCAGCATCAGAAATCCAGTTTGAGTCACTATAACCCTCCAGTACCCTTGGATACCCGGTGTAGTGAATTCCATAGCTCGCGGTGCCTTTCAAATAGCGCATAACTCTCTCAAGCGCATGCCAATGATCATCTCCCGGTTTTGACACAAACCGACTCAGCTTGCTCACAGCAAAAGAGATGTCAGGCCTCGTGGCACTGGCCAAATACATAAGCGAACCAATTATCTGAGAATACCTCAGTTGATCTCTAGCAATCCGTCGATTCTTTCGAAGCAACACACTAGCATCATATGGAGTTGGAGAAGGTGTGCAGTCGCTATACCCAAAACGACTCAAGACCTTTTCCACATAGTGAGACTGAAGCAGTGTGATCCCACCATTCTCATCTCTCAACAGCTTGATGTTTAAGATAACATCAGCTTCTCCTAGATCCTTCATCTCAAAACAGCGAGATAAGAAATCCTTAACCTCCTTGATTAAATCAAGTTTGGTCCCAAAGATCAATATGTCGTCGACATACAGACAAAGAATAACTCCTTCGCCCCCACCATAGCGATAGTACACGCACTTGTCACCATCGTTTACTACAAAGCCGGCATCAGTTAATGTTCTTTCGAACTTCTCATGCCACTCCTTAGGAGCTTGTTTAAGGCCATATAAAGACTTTAATAACTTGCACACCTTTCCTTCCTGACCAGATACTACAAAACCATCTGGCTGATCCATGTAAATTTCCTCCTTCAACTCTCCATTGAGGAAAGCTGTCTTAACGTCCATTTGATGAACGAGAAGACCATGTGAGGCAGCCAGTGATAGTAGCACCCGAATTGTGGTCAGTCTAGCCACGGGTGAGTAAGTATCAAAGAAGTCTTCACCTTCTTTCTGGGTATAACCCTTGGCCACAAGCCGTGCCTTGTACTTTTCAATTGTACCATCAGGTCTAAGCTTCTTCTTGAACACCCACTTACATCCTACAGGTTTGCACCCATAAGGACGGTCAGTGATCTCCCAGGTACCATTAGCTAAGATGGAATCCATCTCGCTACGTACAGCTTCCTTCCAGTAGTCAGCATCAGGAGATGCATAGGCTTCTGAAATAGTCCTGGGTGTGTCATCCACTAGGTACACAATGAAATCATCACCAAAGGACTTTGCAGTCCTCTGTCTCTTACTCCTCACAGGAGTTCCATTGTCACCCTCAACCGGATTCTCAATGTGTTCCATCGCAATGGTGGGTTCAGGAATTTCAGTGAATTCCTCACTAGATGGAGTAGGTATCTCCTGATTTGATGAACTCGACATATCCTTCATAGGAAATATGTCCTCAAAGAAAGTTGCATCATTCGACTCCATAATCGTACCAACATGCATGTCGGACACCTCAGATTTTATTATCAAAAATCTATAGCCGATGCTATGAAAAGCGTAGCCCAGAAGAACACAATCCACGGTTTTTGGTCCAAGCTTGCGCTTCTTGGGAATTGGTATATTGACTTTCGCCAAACAACCCCAAGTACGTAGGTAAGAGAGTTTCAACCTTTTCCTTTCCCATTCCTCAAATGGAGTCATGGTCTTATGCTTTGTGGAAACCCGGTTTAGGACATGACACGCAGTCATTAGCGCCTCCCCCCACCATTCCTTGGATAGACCCGAAGTGTCTAACATGGTGTTAACCATATCAGTTAGAGTTCGGTTCTTTCTTTCGGCTACCCCATTTGACTGGGGTGAGTAGGGAGGCGTCCTCTCATGGATTATACCATGTTCCGCACAAAACAGATCAAATTCATTGGAAAAATACTCTCCACCACGATCGGACCGAAGCCGTTTAATTTTTCGATCAAGTTGGTTCTCTGCCTCAGCTTTATAGTTTTTGAAGAAGGTCAAAGCCTCATCTTTTGATTTCAGAAGATACACATAACAATATCTAGTGGAGTCATCAATTAACGTCATGAAGTATCTCTTTCCACCTTTTGTCAAAACGCCATTCATCTCACAAAGATCAGAATGTATAAGCTCTAGTGGCGCCAAGTCTCTTGCCTCTGCAGTCTTATGGGACTTGCGAGGTTGCTTAGCTTGCACACATACTTGGCACTTAGAGCCTTTGACAGTAGAGATTTTCGGAATTAAATTCATATTGGCTAGCCGCGTCATGCATCCAAAGTTAATATGACAAAGTCGTGAATGCCAAATATCAGACTCATTATTGTGGCAAACATTATTAATAACTTTAGTGTAAATATCTGACAAAGATAGGCGGAACAAGCCTCCGCACTCATAGCCTTTTCCAACAAATTGTCCACACTTAGAAATTACAACTTTATTGGATTCAAAAACCAACTTAAAACCATCTCGACATAAACGGGAACCGCTAACGAGATTTTTATTGATGGACGGCACATGATGAACGTTCTTCAGACGCACGGTCTTCCCCGAAGTAAACTTCAGATCGACCGTACCAACACCTCGAACGATGGCATGTGACCCGTTCCCCATCAGCACGGGAGAAGTCCCAGTGACCTGGTAAGAAGAAAACATGGAGGCGTCAGCACAAACATGTACATTGGCACCGGTGTCAATTAACCAATCAGGGAATTGAAATACTGAAAGGATGGTAGGAAAAATACCGTACCCTGATTCCTTCATATCAGTATCACCGATGACAACATTAGCGGACTTGCCGCTCTTCTCATGTTCACGCTCCTCAAAGCGGTTAGGACACTTCGGAGCCCAGTGATTAGGATCACCGCAGACATGGCAAAGTCCCTTCCCCTTCTTATGAGAATTCTTCTTGAAGTTGGTAGAATGTGATGGCTTGTTCTTTGTATCAAACTTGCCTTTGCCCTGAGTTTTGTTCTTGTTGTTTTTGAACTTGTTGGGCTGAAAGTTCTTCTTCTGTACCATGTGGGCACTAGAACCTCCCTCAGCAACTCGAGCACGTGTGTCCTTTGCTCTCGCCTTCTCTTCAACATCAAGAGTACCAATGAGATCCGCAACGGAAAACTCCTGTCTCTTGTGTTTCAGGGAAGTAGCAAAATTGTTCCACGAAGGTGGAAGCTTGGCAATGATGCCCCCGGCAACAAATTTGTCCGGCAACACACACTTGAAGTACTCAAGTTCTTTTGCGAGCGACTGTATCTCATGAGCCTGCTGTACAACAGCGCGCTCATCAGTCATCTTGTAGTCATAGAATTGCTCCATGACGTACAACTCGCTGCCGGCGTCCGAGGCACCAAACTTGGCCTCGAGCGCAGCCCACATGTCCTTGCCGTTGTCAAACGACATGTACGAATCCACAATTGAGTCATCAAGAACACTCAGAAGAGCACCTTTAAAGAGGGTATCAATCTTCTCAAAAGCTTCCAGCTGTGCCGGATTAAGATCGCCCTCAGGCTTGCCCTTGGTGGCGTCATAGCAGCCCATGGTCTGAAACCAGTAGACTGCTCTCGTGCGCCACCTCTTATATTGCGCCCCCTTAAAGGCAGGCGGCTTCAGATGCGCAGCAAAACCACTCGGAGTAAATTGCCTATAATCAGGTTTTTGGATTGTTGGAAACATGAGCAAATTACTACGAGATTTAATCCGAATAAACAGAATATAAGTCATGACGGCAGCAACAGAGATTAAACTAATCATGTGAACTAGCATAGCAGATGAACAGATCACATCTAGGGCACATACTAGAAACATGAATTCTACCACGATCTCGAACAGGAGGGATAGAATCACATACGGTGCAACGGGAGCAGCACCGCCGGCGTTGACGTTGTCGCCCATGTCGTCGAGGATGAGGTTGCTGAGGTCGGGGAAGAAGTCGTCGTTCGCGAAGTCGTCGCTGCCAGCAGTCGCGCGAGTGCGCTCCCCAAAAACCTGATCGCCCCTCTCCCGTACAGGATCACGAGAGGCGGGGTTCCGGAGGCCTGCTGTCCCTTCTCGCGGTGCACGCCGAAAGGAGGGATGGAGAAGACTTGCTTGGCGGCGCAATGATCTGGAACGGTGGTGAGAAACCATACGAAGAGGCGGCGGCTAGGGTAGACGTCTGCAGAACTATATAGTGCGGGCCGGGTAGGTCGTGGGAATAAACCCCACGTCCGAGTCGTCACGATCCAAAAGAATCGGAAACAATTCAGTAATTAACGCGTCCGTTAATTATTAATTAATGACTCATTAATTTTCCCGAGCAGCAAAAATATAGACAACGTGCGTAGCTCTGTCCTCGGCTCGGCTCAATCCCGCAACCCGCGGCGCGTCGTGACGAGGCGTGGCGTGGCGAGGCGAGCGAGGAGGAGGAGCGCGCGTGTAGGTCTCCTCTTCTCATGCTCATACAAGTGGTAGAAGAGCTCACCTTATAAAGAGGTGCAACTCTCCCTCAACTTATGAGGTGGGACTAAACTTTAGCCTCACTCACTCCACTCACATGTGTGCATGAATGGGCCAAGAGAATTTCAGAATTTTCAGTTGGGCTTTGGGCCAAAGGCCTAGGAGCAAAATTCCAACACAACTCTTGTATCTGTAAAAAAACGCCGTTTACAGGAAGTTGGCACCAAAAAAGCTCTCCAACAGCTCATGTAAACCATCCACAATTTTAGAGTATCCCATCAATTGGTCTCAATCTTTCCGCAGATTTACCTGCCTGAAACTGCAGTGTGCACCCTGGAAACTCGCCGGAACGCCACGGTGCCGCCCACGTATATTCTTGCCATGTATATTCTTCACATAGCTGCTTGATTTGTTCAAAGCCAGTTTTTTTTTAAAGCAATCGGACACGACAGTGGCGTCAGGACTGTCCTGGATGATGAATCTCAGTTTGGCTCCTAATGCCCGAAGTTAGCATAGCTTTAGCTTTGGAGTTGAACTAAATTTCCGAACAAGTATGTACATGTACCGATAACTTGAAAAGGTGGCTTGACAAGAGATTACACTATAAATGACATAGATAGCGCCACAGATATATCGTGTTACAATAATAGCTTGGGCCTTCTTCAAACTAGACTCTACAAAGTCTGCACGATCTATATATCACTGACTTATTGTAACTAAAATGTTTTTAAAAGTTACAAAAAAAAAATACAGTGAGCAGATCAATCAATACCCTGTGAGATTCAAGAACTTTGGGAACTCGGATGGAAGGAAAGACGTGAGAAGGTGGGACTTTTCTTTAACCATGTCAGCATCTTGGCCACAGAGGTCTTCCTCTCCTTTAATATATGGAACAATTGAAGTGACTTTCTGAGTAATCATATCCAACGTAACCACGGAAACCTTGTCAATCTTATCTCCTTCCTCAGAGATCAAATAGTGGACAATACTAGGGTTGTCCATGCTCACAAGAGGGTACATCAGGCCTTCACGTGGGAGACATTCAGAGGTGTTGTAACGCCACAATTCAAAAGCTATCTTCACCCTTTCGTGGAAGCAGTTTATGTCACCACTCTCCGTTATGCTCAAAGTATCAGTGACGATGGTATAACCCGTACGAGGTTCAAGTGGGCCGCAGAGTTTTTCATCATGACGAACAACAGAAGTGTACTTGAGAAGATCACCTCCAACGCCGGTGACACAGAGGCTACGGTTCATCTCAAGGAAACCTCTTTCTCGAGTTTTTCTAGAACGGTTAGCGGTAGGTAACCCTAGATATAAAATGTTAGGTGTTTCTGCAAATATATCATAGAATAGAATACCTCCTGCGTAGTAGGAAATCCAGCAGATATAGTTGTTGAATGTGATGACAGCATCCGTCAACCAATTATCCAGGGCCGGGAATTCATAAGTCTTATGCTGAATAGGTATCTTTTGAACCTCCCACATGCCATCATCGTCAGGAGCCGACACACGTGAGCGGAGTACGCACACTTCAGCTTCCATCCGGTAGGCGCCTTGTACCTTGGTGACCATAGCTAGCTGTGCCACGGCAAACTCTTCTTCACGGCCGCGAATGAGCCCTACATTGTTGGGGGAAAACACTCGCCGCGTAGTGGTTCCCTCCGTGTCTTCCGGGAAACACGGAGGTAAGACCATCGGTATGGTGCAAAGGGGGAGGCGTTTGAGCTCCATGTGCTGCGGCCCAGGATGCGAGCATGCTATGCAGACGAAGTGGTCATGTGTGATACGCCCTTCCATGGAGACGAGCTGGAAGAGGATGAGGTCGCGATGTGCGGCCATGAGCGCGGTGCCGGAGCCGTACTTTCCTGTGGTGCCGCCGGGCCACCGCACGTAGAGGCGGGAGACGGCCGGGGGCTCGGCGTGGAGGATGGCGACGTCGAAAGGCCTAGCGAAGGAGGTGGACGAGGTGGCCCTCAGGGGCTCCATGGATTCGTTCGGGAAGCGTCAGCCATGTTCGTCGTCGTCGTCGTCCCTGCGGTAGACGAAGCGGTCCAGCATCATCCAGCCGGCCGCATCGGATCCAGCTCCAGCAATGGCCATGGATGATGGTTCAGTGGGGGGATCAGTCGAGACGTACGTACCGGTGGTTTAGCTAGGGTTTCACGTGTGCCTCCTCTGCTCCTGCCTTGCCTTGCGTGGACAAGTTTTTACGAGAAGAGACCAAACCGAAATCAGTCTGGAATTTGCACGTACCAAAACAGGCTGCATGCATGTACTACACGTTACGGACAAGGAATATAGTGCAAAGTTTCCATCGGGAATATAGTGCAAAGTTTCCATCCATTGAAATCAAAGTATTTTCTAAATTTATAGCTCCACAACACCATTTTTTAAGACGGTATAAACACATATGTTCATACAAACATACATACAGGCACCCTATGTCATGCACGCATGCAACCTTCAAGTAACTAAGCTCGCACATCACTTTAAGGTTGACGAAATCACCACAGCCTTCATAGCTGACGGGAACATCTCCTCCCACCTAACGCGCATCAACGGAAGGCCTTGAATAAATTCAGAAAACTGCAAGCATCAGTGTCAAGTCAAGGACTAGAACCCTAATGGCTGGGATACCAATGTACTTCTTACCCTCCAACCCTCCAACCACAGGTTGGTTCATCGTGAGTAGAATGCATGCTTTGTTATCTCTAAGATTGATTGCATGATGAGTGATGTGTGAATGGAATATTCAAATGCACAGGGGTATGTCTCTGAGGACAAGATTGGAGGCGGGTAGCAAGGATGGCCAGTGCCGCCGAACCCCAACTCCATTGGTTGTCAAAGATGGTCAATGCCTTAAGCCACATCGATGGGCGCTCTTGCCAGTACGACCATATGTCTAGATCACATCATCAGTAGCATCCTCAGGGCAACGCGCAAAGCTCGCTGCAATCCACGTGAATTGAGCTTCGGCTGTGACTCTTTCCTTCTTCTCTCCATCTGCTACTCGAGCCTCTGGAGGAGACATACCAATAAGGGACTCCATATGCTAGCGCCACCCATCAGAATCAGTGCTCATACAGAGAGGCTTCCCCTCGATAGGAAGACCGATGATCAAGGAGACATCCTGAAGCGTCATGGTCATCTCCCCGGCCCGAAGATGGAAACTGTGCGTCTCCGTCCTCCACCGATCAACAAGCGAGGTGATTGTTGCATCATTGAGGTTCGCGTCGACCGACTGACCAGCTGAATGAACGAGAGGAGTCCTATCTTCCTGATGTATGGTGTGTACTGCTCATCGTAGGGCATGGCACCACCAGAGATCCCGTGAGACCGAATTTTCAGAGGTTGAAGCAACAGCAAACAAGCACGTCGGAGTATTACATATGGGGCATGTCCATTTGAACTAAATACAAATTTCAAAATACAAACTACTATGATTATTACCTGCTCCTTCTCTGACATAATGTAGGCCCGGTGTTGAACGTCATATAAATTATCGAGAAGCCAAATCATCCTACGAATTTCAAACAATAAACATACATGAGCTAACTACCATACATCCTACGCATTATTTCGTATGTGAGCATTATTTCATATGTATTCATCTCAACAATCAGTAGACACTAAAAGGAATTTTGAATACTAATATAAGATATACAATGAAAGCATGTCAAGATCAATTGTGAACGCATTGCAGGGGAGGACCTGCGTGTATGTGCAGGTTCGGAGGAGATGAGCGCTCCAAGCTCCCGCGATGCGGTGGGCGACGCTCTGCCCGCGGACGCTCCGCCGGTGAGCTCGCTGCCGGAGCCCCTCCGTCTGGCCCCCTCGCCCTCGGATGCGTCGCTGGCTGCGCCTTCGCCGCCCCTGCGCGGCCTCTCTCCACCCCAGCCATCTCCTCCCCGCCCCCGCCTCGAGACGGCGCGGTCCGCTGGGCAGATCTCACCGAGGCTGAAGATGTGGACGCTGGCCGTCCGGTGGTCCGCCGGAACCCCCCAGCGCGGCTAGCCACGCCCCGGGTGACGATCGGGCAGCCCCCTCGCCGGGTTAGCTCGGGATCTCTCCCTCGGGCGCGCCGGCTTCCTGCAGTGGCGTCCCCGCCGACGCCTGGCAAAGGTGCACCCTTGCTATCTCGGACCGCTCGCCGCCGCCGCGCTCCGGCGTGGGGCGTTGCTGGGCGGCCGGAACAGGGACGGGCCCGCATCTTGTGGCGCGCTGCGTCCCCCAACGGGCCCCTCAGTATGGCTGGTGCCCCCCGCGTTGCCTGGTCTCGTCGCCGGCGGGATCCCCGATCCTCCTGCGCCTGTCCCCGTTTCGGCCGTTCATCGCCTCCTTCGGCTCTTCCATCCTCAGCGCATCCCCCCGCCTAGCTCCTCGTCCTGCTCCTCCCGCCCCCTCGGCATCCCTGGTCCCGGCGCCGGCCGCGGAGGCGGAGAAGGCGGGAGGCGAAACCCTCGCTGCCCCTCCCTGCCCTGCTGGCTGGGCCGACCTCCGATGGCCCGGCGGTAGGCTGGGCCTGTTGGGGACCTGGTGGGCTCGCCCGGCTCTGGCCGGCCAATCCGGCCCAATGAATCTCCTGGGTCGCGCCGCCGTTTGGCCCAGTCCATCTGCCCCCCCGCTGGCTTCCCTAGGCCGCCATCGCCCCGGTCCGGCATTCGTGCCCTAGCTTTCCCCTAATCCTCCCTCCTCGCCGCCTCCCCTCTCTGCTCTCCTCCCGCTTCCGCCCCGTCCTCGTCTGCCCCCGCCGCTCGGGCCCCCATGACGCGGGATTGGGGAGACGAGGGTCGCCGGCCCAAGCGGCGCGCTGAAGATCGCCGTCCCGCCTCGCACCCCTCCCTGACGCGCTGCGATGCGAGGACGACCTGCGCCGCCAACTCTCGTCGCGGGATAGCCGCCGCTCCCCGGCGCGTCCTGACCGTCGCTCCCCTCCGCGCTCTGGCTACCGCTCCCCGCCGCGCCGGTCTCCTGGACGGGCTGACCGCCGGGACCGCTCTAGGTCCCGCTCGCCTGCTCCTGTGCCGGATCGCCGCGGGCAGCATCGCTCCTCGCCGTCCCCCCCCTCGCCGTCGCGACGGTCGGTCCCCCGCCCGGTCGGGCCGCTCCCATGCCCGCGCGCCCTCGCCTTCCCGGGATCAGCTCCAGCCGCAGCAGCATCCTGCCCCCCTGCGGCTCCTCGCCGTTACCAACCGCCACAGGGTGAACCGGCCTTCCCTCCGAACCCCGCTGGGACCGGGCGGGGTAAGCAGGGGCCCAAGAGGAAGTAGAAGAGGGGGCTTGGGCATGGTACCGGCGCTGTTCCTCCCGCTGGTCCCGCCCGTAGCTCGGCTACCACCGCTCCTGACCCCAACCGCTCCGAGTAACTCCCCGCCGACCTCCAGAAGTGCTTCAACTGCGGCCATTCTCAGATCGCATGCACTCGCCCTCAGTGTTGCTACATTTGCACGGACCCGCGTCACCCGGCCTTCCTGTGCCCTGACCGCCCCGTGTCGGAGGAGCTGTTGATGTACGGACATGGGATCGAGGTCTTGGGCTTCTTCCACATCAAGCTTCCTGACCTCCCCCCGCCCTCGCCCTCGCTCCTAGCCATTGTCACTCTGAGGGAGGGAGTGTCGTCCCCTGAGATGCTTGAAGCTGAGCTCAACCACCTCTACCACTGCAGCTGGGATTGGCAGGTTACTATGCTGGACAACAACTAGTTCTCGGTCGTGTTCCCTGATGCTATGAGCCACGGCATCGGCACCCGCAGCGGCGACATTACCCTAGCTCTCAACAAGATTGTGGTGGACATCTCGGTACCTGTGCGGGACCCTCTGTCGGTCGCCATTCTTGACACTGCTTGGATTCTCATTGACGGCTTCCCCGACATTGCCCGCTCGGAGAGGATCATTCGGAACATGTCCCGCATCCTCGGCAAGGTGGTTAAATCTGAGAATAGTTTTATCTAAACCGGGTGTGTTGGGTCAGTTTTCCTCGTAGTTTTGTTTGGTTCGGGTATAAATGGGTTCAGTTTGACAACAGGTGGGTTTAATTTGGTTTCTTGTACAAAACGGCCGGGTATGGTCAGGTACGGCTACGAACAGGTATGATTCTGCTTTAGTTAAACCTACAGTTCTCACCTGGTTATTAAACTGATTCTTAGATCTCATTTTAACCACAATACGATAGGCCATGGCAACTGCCCAGATCGGCCTGCTCCGGCCACGTCCGTGACTGCCGCGCTCGGATCCGGCCTCCCCAGCGACCGCCGCGCCCGGATCCGGCCTCCTCGGACTCCTCTCTGCGGTCAGCGCATGGGGCTCTTGCGACCGCGCTGGTTACTGTGTAGGCGAGGCGGCGCTCGACGCCCTGGTCTCCGCACTCTGGCTACCTCCGCGACCAACGAGCCCGGACCTGGCTCCCGCGTCCACTGATCTATGGTCTTCTCGGGTCTACTGCTCTTGGATGGGCATCATGCGTCCGTCGGCGATGCCTGCGACCGCCGCCGCTCGCCAGCTTCCCGTGGCCCGCGCGCGAGGACTTGATGCCCCCATTCTCCTTCTAGTATCTCCAAGCAGGAGGACGCCGGGGCACATCTGAGGACCAGCAGGATGCAGAGATGGTACCCGGCACAGGCAGAGGGTCAGCCGCTGCCTGCGGGCTGCGGCACGGACACGGGCCGGGACCGGGAGCAGGGGCGAGGGGCCATGGCGCACACGGATGGCCGGGAGCACGAGGGAGCAGAGCTCCTGCTTGAGGAGAGAGGGCGCGGTGGGGTATCACGGATCCGACCGAGGTGGATGCAGGGGTGGCCGGAATGAGGATCTCGGCCGCCGCCGCCGGGTGCGCTCAACCGTCGCGAGCGCGTTCGGGAGAGGGCATCTTTATTGTCTATTTTTTGCGAGATTTTAATGTCTCATGTTGCACAGATGGTTCGCAAACCATTTCAGGAAATGGTTCTAACCCACAGATGGACACTCAGTTTTAGTTTGGTTGGGGTGAAAAGTCAAATAGGTTTGGTTTTGGTTGGGTTGACGGGAATATCAATATGTTTAGTTCGGTTTGGGCTGCCAAGTTTATCCATGTAGGTTTGGTTGATGTGTGATGTAGTTTTCAAACTTTTCTCGGGACTAAAGGTGGTCGTGGTGGACGAGCTCTCCCTCCGCAAGGAGGAGGAGGTCCGCGTCAAGGTAAGTGCCTGGACTCGACCAAGATCCATGCCAAGGTCCGGGTGTTCTTCAACGACCAGGGGTTCGACCTCATGATCTCGCCAGAGCCTCCCAACCACATTGGCCTCCCTCGCATCCCCGATGACAACTTCTTGGGGGCGGCCCAGATGCCGCGGGCCATCGCAGTGAAAGGGACCCCCGGCGAGGCCACCACTCTGGCGCGGAGGATGACGACGACAACTCCGAGGACAGCCCCCCCCCACGACGGTCCTTCCGCGCCTGCTGCGCGAGGTGGGGCCGGGTCTGGCCACTCCCGCACTGCGGCCCCGGCTCAATTGGCCGACGGCAGTGACACTTCCGACATCAGCCTCTAGGTCTTCCCGGCCTCCTCCCCCCGCTCCTCGGCGGCCCTGCCAAGCTCCTTCGGCGCCGCATCCCCTGATGATGACCCAGTCTCCGCTGCGCTGCTCCTGGCCTTGGTTGAGCTCACGGCTTCCTCGACCAGCACCCAGAAGCCCCTCCCCTTCGCGCTCGTGACTCCTCCTCCGCCTCTGCTGCCGGATCCGGAGGGGCCCGTGGCCGTGGAGGAGTCGCTAGGGACAACAGCCCGGCCATCGGCTCTCCTTGCAGCCGCGCTGGTGGCCCCACCTCCTCCTCCGCTGCCTGCTCCGGGGAGGTCCGCGGCCATCCTCGACTCTGATGCGCCATCTTCACCGCGCGCCTACTCTTCGGCCTTGGCCATGGACACTGCCCCCTTCCGCGTTCCCCGGCCACCCCATTCACCGCGACTGTCGGGGCTGTCGGATCGGAGATGGTGGTGACCACTCCGGTGGCTGGCCCCCCACCCTCCCCTGCCCCGCGGGCCGTGGCGTACTCCAGGCGGGGCCGATCGACCTTGTCTCCAGTGACTTCCTCCCGTCGCAGTGCTCGAATAGAGGCCTCCACGTCGGTCGGCAGTCCTGCGCTGCCTATCCCAGAGCGGGCGGAGCGCCAGGCCGCTTCCAGGAACCTTGAGCCAGGTACTCCGTCCATCCCCGCCACTCCTGCTACTTGTTCATTCTCGGCGCTTGAGGCCGCTCCGCTAGATCACCTCGCTAGGGTGGTTGCGGACTCGGCCATAGTTTTCCGCGGGGAGATCGCTCCCCCTTTGGTTCAGATCGAGGCTATCCGCGCTCGGGAGATCCTAGATGGACGTCTTGCCGAGGCTCGCGCGTGATCCGGGGCAGACTCGGGTACCTCGGCTGGAGCCCCGCCGCGCGCCCAGCCCCCTCTAGTGGCTGGACCGGTGGAGATCCGGGGCCATACCCGCTCCCGCACAGCTGCGCTCCGCGCTCAAAGTGCATCACGTGTTCTGGGGTCAAGCAGCCCCCCGATGGATGCTTGATGTGGACCCTCTTCTAGAACATCCGCGACTTCGGCCAAGACGTCGGTCACCGCCAATTGATCAAGTACATGCGGACCGAGCGAATTGATATAGTTGCCATCCAAGAAACAATGCGCATTGATTTCTCCCTGTCGGAGCTCGAACATCTGAGCTCCGACCTCTTTGCTTGGCACTGGCTCCCTTCTAGTGGGAGTACGGGCCACTCGGGTGGTATCCTCCTAGGAGTGAAGGATACCACCTTTGAGGTTGGCAGCATGGACCGTGGCGAATTCTTCGTCAGCATGGAGATCTTCGAGCGCGCTCTAAACTTCAAGTGGGAGATTATTGCGGTATATGGACCGGCCGACCACCGCCATTCTGAAGCCTTCCTTTTGGAGCTCAGGAGGAAGGTGGCCGCCGCCCGGTTCCCGGTCGTCGTGGGGGGTGACTTCAACCTCATTCGCCATGAGGATGATAAGAGCAATAATCTCATCAACTTCCCCCGGATGCAAATGTTCAAGGACTACATCGCGGACATGGGCCTTCGCGAACTCGATAGGGTTGGGGCTAGGTTCACCTGGACCAACCGTCAGGCTGATTCGACCCGGTCTGTTCTTGACCGGGTATTCGCTGCCCCTGAGTGGGACATTCCCTGTCCCCTAGTTTCGCTCCGCGCGATCACGAGGATTGGGTCCGATCACGTCCCCCTCCTCCTCTCTTCAGAGAATGAGCGCCCTCCCATTCCGCCCCGCTTCCGCTTCGAAACTTTCTGGTTACGTCAACTCGGGTACCTTGGCCCTGGCCAACCGGTGGCGCGAGGCTCGCGATTCCCCACATCGTTCCCTTTCGGCTGTTGACTCCTGGCACTTCTGTGCTAAGCGGTCCCAATAATTCATGAAAGGCTGGGGTGCAAACGTTGGGCGGGACATCTGTGAGCGTAAGAAAGCGCTTTAAGAGGCCATCCAGGCCCTCGACCTACGGGCTGATTCCGCGGGCCTTTCGGCCGAAGAATGGATGCTTAGATACGATTTGGAAGATCAGCTCACGGTCATCTACACGGACGAGGAGGCCTACTGGCGGTTGCGAGGTACCCGGAATTGGGTCCTCAAGGGGGATTCCAATACCGCATACTTCCAAGCCATTGCCAATGGGCGCCGCCGCCGTAACTCCACCCTCCTCCTCTGGGATGGCGAGACCCTCTTGCAGCTGTCAGGCCCAAGATGCGATTCTATCCCGATCACGTGACACTTACGTGATTGGGGCACAACCGCATTTCGGGCGCTTAGCAAGATGGATATCATTACATCGTACCATTACATACATACATGGGGATACAACAATACATACAAGTCACATGAATACAACAACATCAATACAAGTATCCGACTACGGATACAAACAATAAAAGCACAAAGACATCCATCTGCTATCCCAGGCTGCCGACCCGGAACCTAACCCAAGACTGAAGAAGAAAGAAGAAGAACTCCAACACAACGATCAACGCTCTCACGTCAAGACATCGGAAACCTGCACCTGCAACTGTTGTTGTAGTATCTGTGAGCCACGAGGACTCAGCAATCCCATAACCATGGGTAACAAGACTATCACAGCTTAATAGGTAGGAAGAGGTAAAGTGGTGAGGTTGCAGCAGCGGCTAAGCAAAAGTATGGTGGCTAACTTACGAGTACAAGAATAAGATGAGCATCTACGCAAACGGTCGCAACTAGTAGTGATCGCTAAAGATCCTAAACTACATACGAGTCAAACATAACCCCACCGTGTTCTCTTCTCAAAGTGAAAAGAGACAGTCACGGTTACTCACACAGTTGTGTGTTTTACTTCGGATCCTCTGTCAAGTTTTCTACAACCAGACATTAACAAATTCCAATCTGCCACATAACCGCGGGATCGGCTTTCAAAAGATCATAACCCTGCAGGGGTGTCCTGATAACCCTCAACCGTAAGGGATCGAGATAGTCTTCACGGGTAAGAATAACCCAATTTATAGATTTGACACACGGGGAGCCAAAGAGTATTTATAAGCTTTGACAGTTGAGTTGTCAATTCAACCGCACCTGAAATATACTTACTTGCAACAAAAGATAAGTGGTAACGGTGATATGATAGTGATGGTGGTGACAGCAAAAGTAAACAACAAAAGTAACAACTAATAACCAGCAGGATTGAAACACTGTAGGCTAGGGAGATGGATGGTTGGGCGCTGCATGGATGAGATACATCATGAATCTAACTAGGGGCAAGGCACACAGAAAAGTAATGATCATCTAGGCAAATATCAAACATTAGGCATGTATCCCACAGGTAGTTGTACGTGCTTGCAATAAGAACTTGCACAACATCTTTTGTCCTACCATCCCGCTACGAACGGGGCCGAAAGGAACTTATGGAGATTAAGGTACTCCTGTCAAAGAGCACCGGAACAAAGCAATAAACTCAATGGATACATGGAATCCTCAAATTATGGACCATCCCCTTTGGTGTCCCAAGCTGTCACCTTTGGGATCGCCGGTTTCGGACCATAATAGGTGCAAACAACTCATAGATAGGATCAAGAACACAAATATATTCATGCAAACACATAGGGTTCAGATCTGAAAACATGGCACTCGGGCCCAAAGTGACAAGCATTAAGAGCAACAAGTTGAAGCAAAGATGATAAACACCAAAGTAGATGATAGGCAACATGCCCCCAACAATCTGATAAACTATTACATGATCTAACTCATCCAATCCCTACCATCCCGTTTGCCTACAGCAGGGAATTACTCACACATGGAAGGAGAAGTCATGGAGGGAGGATGGAGTGGTGATGATGATGACGATGGCGACGATCTCCCCTCTCCGGAGGCCAAATCAGCCTCCAGATTAGCCCTCCCGAAGAAGAACAGAGGGTGGCGGCGGCTCCGCGACGGAAACTGGAAAAATGACTTCTGTTCTGGGGTTTCCTCGCCACGGGAATAAATAGGAGCCAAGGTAGGGCACCAGAGGGGGGAGGACCCTCCCAGGCGGCCTCCTGGCGCGGCCAGGGGTGGGGCCGCGCCAGCAGGGCGCCTGGGGCCCCCCTGGCTGCCCTCTGGCCCCACTTCTGGCACAATGGCCCTTCAGGTGCGTGGATTTTCTATGATTTTTCTTGGAATTTTCTGAGACACCTAAAAATCCATTTTCCTGCACACAATAAAACCATACAGGCAGCTCTGCTGAAAACAGCGTCAGTCCGGGTTAGTTTAGTTCAAATCATGCAAGAATGAGGGCAAAACAATAGCAAAAGTGTTTGGAAAAGTAGATACGTTTGAGACGTATCAACTCCCCCAAGCTTAGCATATTGCTTGTCCTCAAGCAATTCAGTTCAACGAACTGAACGCGACAAAGAAAACTTTGACAAACTCTTTTGCTTCATTAGATGTATATAAGCATGTACTACGAAAAGAGTCTAGCAAGTATTGAAACAATGCTATGAGGACAATGCACGAAGCAATCCTTCTTTTAAGTGACCAATCACAAATAACTAAAAGTAAATAATATGCTACTGAAAATCAAGACAAGATTACATTGCACATAGCTTGAACATACTAGAGTGGTATCTCGCTAGCCTCCATGAGTGAAGCAAAACATAAATGCAGAAACTCCTCCAGAGTTTTAAAGGAGACTAGAACTAAGAATTTCAGAATAAATAATACCACAAGCATGCAGAAGACAATGTAATACTTTGGGACAATGCACATTACACTCAGAATGACAATTATGCTCTCCTAGTTGGTGATTTAAAGAAAGAAGGTGGAGACTCTCGAACCGTGGAATTTGATGGCGAGGTTGAAAACCCGTGGTTGGAAGCAAAGACTAAACATGTACCAGAGCTCTTGGTTTTGAAAACAGAGGTAAAAATGATTTTGGGAGGTGCATATTTCGTCAACGAATGCTAGTAGACAACCCAATCACTTCTTATGCTAGACATGTTTCAAGGAATGGCTCCCAAGATGGGGACGATCACATCCCCTTAATCTCCTTTGTCTATCACTACCAAAGTTTTCTGATTTCTCATAAACAAAGCGTGAAGGAGGGTTTGTCGGTTGTGATTATCTTTTGTGAGCTGGGCGCACTCACGCCGGTCCCTCCTCGTATTAGGGGCTTGCAGATTAGACATGCAATCCCGGGATAAAACATGTCCAACATAAGAAGATCATGAATTACCTACTACTTCCTCATGAGCTAAAACAGAGGCACAAAACAGGAGTAAATTTGAATAATTTCGAGATGGTACAAGAAAGTCTTCGTTAGGATGGCCGGTAAATACCACATAGGAAGGTATGGTGGACTCATATGGAATAACTGGTTTGAAAGGATTTGGATGCACAAGCAGAATTCCGCTTAGTGCGAGCGAAGGCTAGCAAGAGACTGGGAAGCGACCAACTAGAGAGCAATAACGGTCATAATCATGCAGAGCGACAAAGCAACATTGAATTGGGCATGAAAGTGATATAACTATTCTGAAACTCAAAGATCATCAAGGCAAAGCAGACTTTTTAGTCTTAAACATGTGTAAACATGTGCCAAGTCAATCCAAGAATTCTCCAAAGGGAAATACCACCTTAGTATACCAAACTATGAACAATGCAATGCATGTAAATCATTTCAATAACACATTATATACTCTAGCTATTTGAGATCAGCCACAAGGAAAGCATGAACCACTGGGAAAGCATTGCAAACATAGCACTATGTCGCTACAAGCTGGTCTCTAGATCATAAGTACAGGCATATGTACAAAAGTAGAAACAAGAAGAGTTCATACCGGTTTTCCTTGTTGCTTCCCTTCTGTCGATCTTCGTCATTACTGCCTTGTCACTTGCACGATCGAACGTAGGAAATATAATTAAATGCCATCACGGACTCGAGCTGAACTCTGAAAACAAAGCAAACTAAAGAGAGAAAGGAAATCTTTTTGGGTTTTTTCAAAGGTTAAACAAAAGCAAAAGAAAAAGGGAAATCTTTTTGTTGTTTTTGCAAAGAAAGAAACAAAGAAGAACGGGCAAAAACTTCGAAAAGATCAAAGCGAACAAAAATAAAACGGATAATACAATGGAAAAGTGAGAAGGGCACGTACTCCCCCAAGCTTAGGCTTTTGGCCTAAGTTGGTAGTAGCTACTGCCCTCAGGAGCCTCCTACTCCAGGGTGGTACTGGTGAGTCCAAGGGTCGTATAAGGATTCCGATGCGTACACCGAAGTCCTCGGATCCTCCCATGAAGAAGGGTCCGCACTCCAAGCAGAGGAAGACCCTTCACCAAACTGGGTGACGGTCTCCCCCTGAAAAGGTGGTAACTCACTGTGCTCCTCCTCGTCGGGCACAACCCCCTCCATGGGGTTATGAAACTGATGCTGGACCATGAACTCATCGAACTGGATAACATCAGAGGACCATCCGTTCCAGCGAGAAAAATCAAACAAAAGAGGTGCAGGTAGACGGATCTTGCGTTCCGCGGTAGTTCCGAAACGCAAGATGTAAACAAGGTTACCAAACTCAGAAGTCATGGTAACAAACTTATGCCTTTTCATAGCAGCAAGATCAAAACTTAAATAAGTAAAAGGCTTATCATCAGGGTGTGGGGTGGAGGAGTTTACATACCAGGAGTATTTGTTCAAAATCTCAGCTTGAATGATAGGCTGTAGAGAGAGATCGAAAATTGCCTCCAAGAACAGCAAGAACGCAAGAACAGGTGCAGAACTCGTGTTTTTGGAGAGAAATAGAGAGAGAGGAAGAAGACTCACCTGGAGGCGGGACCTGTGGGCCCCAGGCACCCTATGGGCGCGGCCAGGGGGCCGGCCGCGCCAGCTGGCCGCCTGGGTCACTGGTGGCCCCCCCTGGTCAGCCCCAGGTGCCTCTGGGTCACTCCCGGCATGGAAATTTTAATTTTTATTTTTCTGGAATTTTTCTGAAAACTTCACTGTTGAAATTTTTTCGAAGTTCAAAAAGCTGCAAAACTTTGTGAAAACTTAAAGCAGTGATTAGTATTGTGAAGCTTCAAAAACACAAACACTTGGTACAACAAGGAGAACAAAAGCTAAAACAAATGAAAACATAACAAGCTCAACTTTTTACCTATATAAACATGCTCACTAGTAAGGTTGATCAAGTCTTACCAACAAACCGACGATATAGAGCAAAAAGTCCCACCTCTTACGAAGTGATCATTGCACCTTTACTTTAATGGACATTGTCCCCACCATAATAGTTTTGTATTTGTGGTGCACATGTAGTGGACAGTCCCATTCTCCAATCTTCACGGTCTCGATATTTTCTATAGAGTTGAGGCCATGCCTCTTGTCGGTCTTCTTTGGAAAATACACCATGTGTTCTTTATCATTCACATTGAAGGTAACCTTTCCTTCATTGCAATCAATAATAGCACCTGCGGTGTTAAGAAAAGGTCTACCAAGAATAATGGACATGCTCCCATCCTCGGGCATGTCAAGCACGACAAAATCAGTAAGGATCAAACAATTAGCAACTTCTACGGGAACATCCTCACAAATACCTATCGGGACGGCTGTTGACTTGTCAGCCATCTGAAGAGAGATATCTGTAGGAATTAGTTTCTCTAAACAAAGCCTCTTGTAAAGAGAGAAAGGCATAACACTCACTCCTGCTCCAAGATCACATAAAGCAGTTTTGACATAATTATTCTTTATGGAGCAAGGAATGGTGGGTATACCTGGATCACCAAGCTTCTCAGGAATCTTGCCACTGAAAGAGTAGTTAGCAAGCATAGTAGATATTGCTTCATTAGGAACTTTTCTTTTATCAGTAACAATATCTTTCATATATTTTGAATAGGGAGGTAACTTAATAGCATCAGTCAAAGGGATTTGAAGAAAAAGAGGTTTCATCCACTCACAAAACTTATTGTAATGCTCTTCTTCTTTAGATTTGAGAGACTTACCTGGAAAGGGCATGGGTTTCTGTATCCATGGTTCTCTTTCCTTCCCATGTCTTCTTGCGACGAAGTCTTCTCTAGTGTACTTCTTGCGTTTGTCAGGTGCTTCTTCTTCTCGAACTTCAGGCGGATCATTCTTCTCCTTATCCTTATCTTCAGGTTCGGCACCGTCTTCAGTCTCATCATCGGAGGTAGATATACTGTTGGGATCAACAGCTGGCTCTTCACTTGTAATAGGATCATTGGAATTGTCAGCCTCCTTGTGTTTCTTCTTCTTCTTCTTTGGAGAGCCAACAATTTCTTCTTCCTGCATTTGAGAATCTTGCTCGATTCTCCTCGGATGCCCCTCTGGATAGAGAGGATCTTGAGTGCTAGTTCCTCCTCGGGTCTTAATCCCGAAGGCCTGTAAATCATCTTGTTTGGTATTGTTAGCAAGCAAATCTTTTTGCACATTAGAAATTTGTTCAAGCTGAGTTTGAACCATATGAAAATGCTTCACAAGACATTTAACATCATTAACTGTTCTACCTAGAACATCAAGCAAACTTTTGATAGCAAGGGAATTATCATGCAATTGACTTTGTATCCTCTCATTAAAATGACTTTGCTTCATAATAAAATTATCAAGCTCATCTAAACATTGATCAGGAGGCTTACCATGAGGGATGTCACTTGCGTTGAGATCTAAAAGAGAGTGTACCTCTACCATAGGAGGGTGAGTGGTAGGCTCACACAACTTCTCAATAGGGGGTAGATTCTTCACGTCTTTAGTTTTAATACCCT
Source organism: Secale cereale (assembly GCA_902687465.1). Classification (NCBI taxonomy): domain Eukaryota; kingdom Viridiplantae; phylum Streptophyta; class Magnoliopsida; order Poales; family Poaceae; genus Secale; species Secale cereale. The sequence continues at coordinate 64,993,957 of LR738711.1, forward strand.
TCTCTTTAATAGACTTCTTTGCTTCTTGCATATCTACGGGGCTTAGAACAAGCATGCCCCTCTTCTTTGGTGGTGGAGGTGGTTCAGGGACGGACCAATCTTCATGGTTTTTGGCAATCCTACCCATCAATTCTTCTGCATCGTCCGGTGTTCTTTTCCTGAAAACACAACCAGCACAACTATCCAAATAGGACCTGGATTCATCAGTTAGACCAGCATAAAATATATCGATTAATTCATTCTTAGGGACTCCATGTCTTGGTCTAGCCTGGATCAGACTACAGTACCTCCCCCAAGCTTTAGGGAGGTGCTCATCCTGCAACTGTTTAAAGTTATAAATTCTTTGTAAAGCAGCATGTTGCATATGAGCAGGAAAGTACTTATCAACAAAAGAGTGAGCTAAGTCTCGAGGACTCTTAATGGAACCACATGGTAGTGCATCATACCATGTTTTAGCAGCTTCCTTCAAAGAGAAAGGAAGAAGCTTAGTCACATAAAAGTTTCGTATCTTTTCATTCGTGGTAAACAAGCCACCCAACTCAGTGAGTTTGGTCAGGTGTGCAATAGCATCATCATTTTCTCTGCCATAAAAGGGGTCAGCTTCAACCATAGATTATAAGTGAAAGATCAACAGAGAAATCATAATCAGGATCATTGATGCATATAGGAGATGTAGCAAATTCAGGATCAGGAACAGTCTTGTTCTTCAAGGAGTGTTTTTCAAGCAGCTTCTTAATAGCTTCAGGGTCAGAGTCGGCAAACTCTGTCAGTTTCCTGCATAAATCATCATCAAGCATAATGTAATCATCATCAAGGAGTCTCTCCTTGAGTTTACTCAAATCAGGATAATCATAAGTCCCACCAATAGGGTAGCGAGTAACAGGAATTTCAATTCCAGATTTTTTTGCAGCAGCAGCGATCTGTTTCTCAAGAGCATAACCAAGTGAACCAATATCATCAAGAGTAGTAGAAGCATCATCAAAAGTATCGGACCTAGTAACAGATTTAGTAGAAGCATCATGTGGTGGTGGTGAGGCAAACTTACTCATAACAGAAGGTGAATCAAGTGTAGCACTAGTGTTCAGAACAGTACCTCTTCTTGTAGTGGATAGTAAGATCGGAACCTTGGGGTCTCCTTTCTTACCCATAGCGGATGAAGTGCAGCAGGTAGGATACTTCAAGTAGACTTGTAAATATTGCTATGCTCCCCGGCAACGGCGCCAGAAAACGGTACTTGATAACCCTCAACCGTAAGGGATCAAGATAGTCTTCGCGGGTAAGAATAACCCAATTTATAGATTCGACACACGGGGAGCCAAAGAGTATTTATAAGCTTTGACAGTTGAGTTGTCAATTCAACCGCACCTGAAATATACTTACTTGCAACAAAAGATAAGTGGTAATGGTGATATGATAGTGATGGTGGTGACAGCAAAAGTAACAACTAATAACTAGCAGGATTGAAACACTGTAGGCTAGGGAGATGGATGGTTGGGCGCTGCATGGATGAGATACATCATGAATCTAACTTGGGGCAAGGCACACAGAAAAGTAATGATCATCTAGGCAAATATCAAACATTAGGCATGTATCCCACAGGTAGTTGTACGTGCTTGCAATAAGAACTTGCACAACATCTTTTGTCCTACCATCCCGCTACGAACGGGGCCAAAAGGAACTTATGGAGATTAAGGTACTCCTGTCAAAGAGCACCGGAACAAAGCAATAAACTCAATGGATACATGGAATCCTCAAATTATGGACCATCCCCTTTGGTGTCCCAAGCTGTCACCTTTGGGATCGCTGGTTCCGGACCATAATAGGTGCAAACAACTCATAGATAGGATCAAGAACACAAATATATTCATGCAAACACATAGGGTTCAGATCTGCAAACATGGCACTCGGGCCCAAAGTGACAAGCATTAAGAGCAACAAGTTGAAGCAAAGATGATAAACACCAAAGTAGATGATAGGCAACATGCCCCCAACAATCTGATAAACTATTACATGATCTAACTCATCCAATCCCTACCATCCCCTTTGCCTACAGCAGGGAATTACTCACGCATGGAAGGAGAAGTCATGGAGGGAGGATCGAGTGGTGATGATGATGATGATGGCGACGATCTCCCCTCTCCGGAGGCCAAATCAGCCTCCAGATTAGCCCTCCCGAAGAAGAACAGAGGGTGGCGGCGGCTCCACGACGGAAACTGGAAAAACGACTTCTGTTCCGGGGTTTCCTCGCCACGGGAATAAATAGGAGCCAAGGTAGGGCACCAGAGGGGGGAGGACCCTCCCAAGCGGCCTCCTGGCGCTGCCAGGGGTGGGGCCGCGCCAGCAGGGCGCCTGGGGCCCCCCTGGCTGCCCTCTGGCCCCACTTCTGGCACAATGGCCCTTCGGGTGCGTGGATTTTCTATGATTTTTCTTGGCATTTTCTGAGACACCTAAAAATCCATTTTCCTGCACACAATAAAACCATACAGGAAGCTCTGCTGAAAACAGCGTCAGTCCGGGTTAGTTTAGTTCAAATCATGCAAGAATGAGGGCAAAACAATAGCAAAAGTGTTTGGAAAAGTAGATACGTTTGAGACGTATCAACTCCCCCAAGCTTAGCATATTGCTTGTCCTCAAGCAATTCAGTTCAACGAACTGAACGCGACAAAGAAAACTTTGACAAACTCTTTTGCTTCATTAGATGTATATAAGCATGTACTACGAAAAGAGTCTAGCAAGTATTGAAACAATGCTATGAGGACAATGCACGAAGCAATCCTTCTTTCAAGTGACCAATCACAAATAACTAAAAGTAAATAATATGCTACTGAAAATCAAGACAAGATTACATTGCACATAGCTTGAACATACTAGAGTGGTATCTCGCTAGCCTCCATGAGTGAAGCAAAACATAAATGCAGAAACTCCTCCAGAGTTTTAAAGGAGACTAGAACTAAGAATTTCAGAATAAATAATACCCCAAGCATGCAGAAGACAATGTAATACTTTGGGACAGTGCACATTACACTCAGAATGACAATTATGCTCTCCTAGTTGGTGCTTTAAAGAAAGAAGGTGGAGACTCTCGAACCGTGGAATTTGATGGCGAGGTTGAAAACCCGTGGTTGGAAGCAAAGACTAAACATGTACCAGAGCTCTTGGTTTTGAAAACAGAGGTAAAAATGATTTTGGGAGGTGCATATTTCGTCAACGAATGCTAGTAGACAACCCAATCACTTCTTATGCTAGACATGTTTCAAGGAACGGCTCCCAAGATGGGGACGATCACATCCCCTTAATCTCCTTTGTCTATCACTACCAAAGTTTTCTGATTTCTCATAAACAAAGCGTGAAGGAGGGTTTGTCGGTTGTGATTATCTTTTGTGAGCTGGGCGCACTCACGCCGGTCCCTCCTCGTATTAGGGGCTTGCAGATTAGACATGCAATCCCGGGATAAAATATGTCCAACATAAGAAGATCATGAATTACCTACTACTTCCTCATGAGCTAAAACAGAGGCACAAAACAGGAGTAAATTTGAATAATTTCGAGATGGTACAAGAAAGTCTTCGTTAGGATGGCCGGTAAATACCACATAGGAAGGTATGGTGGACTCATATGGAATAACTGGTTTGAAAGGATTTGGATGCACAAGCAGAATTCCGCTTAGTGCGAGCGAAGGCTAGCAAGAGACTGGGAAGCGACCAACTAGAGAGCAATAACGGTCATAATCATGCAGAGCGACAAAGCAACATTGAATTGGGCATGAAAGTGATATAACTATTCTGAAACTCAAAGATCATCAAGGCAAAGCAGACTTTTTAGTCTTAAACATGTGTAAACATGTGCCAAGTCAATCCAAGAATTCTCCAAAGGGAAATACCACCTTAGTATACCAAACTATGAACAATGCAATGCATGTAAATCATTTCAATAACACATTATATACTCTAGCTATTTGAGATCAGCCACAAGGAAAGCATGAACCACTGGGAAAGCATTGCAAACATAGCACTATGTCGCTACAAGCTGGTCTCTAGATCATAAGTACAGGCATATGTACAAAAGTAGAAACAAGAAGAGTTCATACCGGTTTTCCTTGTTGCTTCCCTTCCGTCGATCTTCGTCATTACTGCCTTGTCACTTGCACGATCGAACGTAGGAAATATAATTAAATGCCATCACGGACTCGAGCTGAACTATGAAAACAAAGCAAACTAAAGAGAGAAAGGAAATCTTTTTGGGTTTTTTCAAAGGTTAAACAAAAGCAAAAGAAAAAGGGAAATCTTTTTGTTGTTTTTGCAAAGAAAGAAACAAAGAAGAACGGGCAAAAACTTCGAAAAGATCAAAGCGAACAAAAATAAAACGGATAATACAATGGAAAAGTGAGAAGGGCACGTACTCCCCTAAGCTTAGGCTTTTGGCCTAAGTTGGTAGTAGCTACTGCCCTCAGGAGCCTCCTACTCCGGGGTGGTACTGGTGAGTCCAAGGGTCGTATAAGGATTCCGACGCGTACACCGAAGTCCTCGGATCCTCCCATGAAGAAGGGTCCGCACTCCAAGCAGAGGAAGACCCTTCACCAAACTGGGTGACGGTCTCCCCCTGAAAAGGTGGTAACTCACCGTGCTCCTCCTCGTCGGGCACAACCCCCTCCATGGGGTTATGAAACTGATGCTGGACCATGAACTCATCGAACTGGATAACATCAGAGGACCATCCGTTCCAGCGAGAAAAATCAAACAAAAGAGGTGCAGGTAGACGGATCTTGCGTTCCGCGGTAGTTCCGAAACGCAAGATGTAAACAAGGTTACCAAACTCAGAAGTCATGGTAACAAACTTATGCCTTTTCATAGCAGCAAGATCAAAACTTAAATAAGTAAAAGGCTTATCATCAGGGTGTGGGGTGGAGGAGTTTACATACCAGGGAGTATTTGTTCAAAATCTCAGCTTGAATGATAGGCTGTAGAGAGAGATCGAAAATTGCCTCCAAGAACAGCAAGAACGCAAGAACAGGCGCAGAACTCGTGTTTTTGGAGAGAAATAGAGAGAGAGAGGAAGAAGACTCACCTGGAGGCGGGACCTGTGGGCCCCAGGCACCCTATGGGCGCGGCCAGGGGACCGGCCGCGCCAGCTGGCCGCCTGGGTCACTGGTGGCCCCCCTGGTCAGCCCCAGGTGCCTCTGGGTCACTCCCGGCATGGAAATTTTAATTTTTATTTTTCTGGAATTTTTCTGAAAACTTCACTGTTGAAAATTTTTCGAAGTTCAAAAAGCTGCAAAACTTTGTGAAAACTTAAAGCAGTGATTAGTATTGTGAAGCTTCAAAAACACAAACACTTGGTACAACAAGGAGAACCAAAGCTAAAACAAATGAAAACATAACAAGCTCAACTTTTTACCTATATAAACATGCTCACTAGTAAGGTTGATCAAGTCTTACCAACAAACCGACGATATAGAGCAAAAAGTCCCACCTCTTACGAAGTGATCATTGCACCTTTACTTTAATGGACATTGTCCCCACCATAATAGTTTTGTATTTGTGGTGCACATGTAGTGGACAGTCCCATTCTCCAATCTTCACGGTCTCGATATTTTCTATAGAGTTGAGGCCACGCCTCTTGTCAGTCTTCTTTGGAAAATACACCATGTGTTCTTTATCATTCACATTGAAGGTAACCTTTCCTTTATTGCAATCAATAATAGCACCTGCGGTGTTAAGAAAAGGTCTACCAAGAATAATGGACATGCTCCCATCCTCGGGCATGTCAAGCACGACAAAATTAGTAAGGATCAAACAATTAGCAACTTCTACGGGAACATCCTCACAAATACCTATCGGGACGGCTGTTGACTTGTCAGCCATCTGAAGAGAGATATCTGTAGGAATTAGTTTCTCTAAACAAAGCCTCTTGTAAAGAGAGAAAGGCATAACACTCACTCCTGCTCCAAGATCACATAAAGCAGTTTTGACATAATTATTCTTTATGGAGCAAGGAATGGTGGGTATACCTGGATCACCAAGCTTCTCAGGAATCTTGCCACTGAAAGAGTAGTTAGCAAGCATAGTAGATATTGCTTCATTAGGAACTTTTCTTTTATCAGTAACAATATCTTTCATATATTTTGAATAGGGAGGTAACTTAATAGCATCAGTCAAAGGGATTTGAAGAAAAAGAGGTTTCATCCACTCATAAAACTTATTGTAATGCTCTTCTTCTTTAGATTTGAGAGACTTACCTGGAAAGGGCATGGGTTTCTGTATCCATGGTTCTCTTTCCTTCACATGTCTTCTTGCGACGAAGTCTTCTCTAGTGTACTTCTTGCGTTTGTCAGGTGCTTCTTCTTCTCGAACTTCAGGCGGATCATTCTTCTCCTTATCCTTATCTTCAGGTTCGGCACCGTCTTCAGTCTCATCATCGGAGGTAGATATAATGTTGGGATCAACAGCTGGCTCTTCACTTGTAATAGGATCATTGGAATTGTCAGCCTCCTTGTGTTTCTTCTTCTTCTTCTTTGGAGAGCCAACAATTTCTTCTTCATGCATTTGAGAATCTTGCTCGATTCTCCTCGGATGCCCCTCTGGATAGAGAGGATCTTGAGTGCTAGTTCCTCCTCGGGTCTTAATCCCGAAGGCCTGTAAATCATCTTGTTTGGTATTGTTAGCAAGCAAATCTTTTTGCACATTAGAAATTTGTTCAAGCTGAGTTTGAACCATATGAAAATGCTTCACAAGACATTTAACATCATTAACTGTTCTACCTAGAACATCAAGCAAACTTTTGATAGCAAGGGAATTATCATGCAATTGACTTTGTATCCTCTCATTAAAATGACTTTGCTTCATAATAAAATTATCAAGCTCATCTAAACATTGATCAGGAGGCTTACCATGAGGGATGTCACTTGCGTTGAGATCTAAAAGAGAGTGTACCTCTACCATAGGAGGGTGAGTGGTAGGCTCACACAACTTCTCAATAGGGGGTAGATTCTTCACATCTTTAGTTTTAATACCCTTCTCTTTAATAGACTTCTATGCTTCTTGCATATCTACGGGGCTTATAACAAGCATGCCCCTCTTCTTTGGTGGTGGAGGTGGTTCAGGGACGGACCAATCTTCATGGTTTTTGGCAATCCTACTCATCAATTCTTCTGCATCGTCCGATGTTCTTTTCCTGAAAACACAACCAGCACAACTATCCAAATAGGACCTGGATTCATCAGTTAGACCAGCATAAAATATATCGATTAATTCATTCTTAGGGACTCCATGTCCTGGTCTAGCCTGGATCAGACTACAGTACCTCCCCCAAGCTTTAGGGAGGTGCTCATCCTGCAACTGTTTAAAGTTATAAATTCTTTGTAAAGCAGCATGTTGCATATGAGCAGGAAAGTACTTATCAACAAAAGAGTTTGCTAAGTCTTGAGGACTCTTAATGGAACCACATGGTAGTGCATCATACCATGCTTTAGCACCTTCCTTCAAAGAGAAAGGAAGAAGCTTAGTCACATAAAAGTTTCGTATCTTTTCATTCATGGTAAACAAGCCACCCAACTCAGTGAGTTTGGTCAGGTGTGCAATAGCATCATCATTTTCTCTGCCATAATAGGGGTCAGCTTCAACCATAGATTATAAGTGAAAGATCAACAGAGAAATCATAATCAGGATCATTGATGCATATAGGAGATGTAGCAAATTCAGGATCAGGAACAGTCTTGTTCTTCAAGGAGTGTTTTTCAAGCAGCTTCTTAATAGCTTCAGGGTCAGAGTCGGCAAACTCTGTTAGTTTCCTGCATAAATCATCATCAAGCATAATGTAATCATCATCAAGGAGTCTCTCCTTGAGTTTACTCAAATCAGGATAATCATAAGTCCCACCAATAGGGTAGCGAGTAACAGGAATTTCAATTCCAGATTTTTTTGCAGCAACAGCGATCTGTTTCTCAAGAGCATAACCAAGTGAACCAATATCATCAAGAGTAGTAGAAGCATCATCAAAAGTATCGGACATAGTAACAGATTCAGTAGAAGCATCATGTGGTGGTGGTGAGGCAAACTTACTCATAACAGAAGGTGAATCAAGTGTAGCACTAGTGTTCAGAACAGTACCTCTTCTTGTAGTGGATAGTAAGATCAGAACCTTGGGGTCTCCTTTCTTACCCATAGCGGATGAAGTGCAGCAGGTAGGATACTTCAAGTAGACTTGTAAATATTGCTATGCTCCCCGGCAACGGCGCCAGAAAACGGTACTTGATAACCCTCAACCGTAAGGGATCAAGATAGTCTTCGCGGGTAAGAATAACCCAATTTATAGATTCGACACACGGGGAGCCAAAGAGTATTTATAAGCTTTGACAGTTGAGTTGTCAATTCAACCGCACCTGAAATATACTTACTTGCAACAAAAGACAAGTGGTAATGGTGATATGATAGTGATGGTGGTGACAGCAAAAGTAACAACTAATAACTAGCAGGATTGAAACACTGTAGGCTAGGGAGATGGATGGTTGGGCGCTGCATGGATGAGATACATCATGAATCTAACTTGGGGCAAGGCACACAGAAAAGTAATGATCATCTAGGCAAATATCAAACATTAGGCATGTATCCCACAGGTAGTTGTACGTGCTTGCAATAAGAACTTGCACAACATCTTTTGTCCTACCATCCCGCTACGAACGGGGCCAAAAGGAACTTATGGAGATTAAGGTACTCCTGTCAAAGAGCACCGGAACAAAGCAATAAACTCAATGGATACATGGAATCCTCAAATTATGGACCATCCCCTTTGGTGTCCCAAGCTGTCACCTTTGGGATCGCCGGTTCCGGACCATAATAGGTGCAAACAACTCATAGATAGGATCAAGAACACAAATATATTCATGCAAACACATAGGGTTCAGATCTGCAAACATGGCACTCGGGCCCAAAGTGACAAGCATTAAGAGCAACAAGTTGAAGCAAAGATGATAAACACCAAAGTAGATGATAGGCAACATGCCCCCAACAATCTGATAAACTATTACATGATCTAACTCATCCAATCCCTACCATCCCCTTTGCCTACAGCAGGGAATTACTCACGCATGGAAGGAGAAGTCATGGAGGGAGGATGGAGTGGTGATGATGATGATGATGGCGACGATCTCCCCTCTCCGGAGGCCAAATCAGCCTCCAGATTAGCCCTCCCGAAGAAGAACAGAGGGTGGCGGCGGCTCCATGACGGAAACTGAAAAAACGACTTCTGTTCTGGGGTTTCCTCGCCATGGGAATAAATAGGAGCCAAGGTAGGGCACCAGAGTTGGGGAGGACCCTCCCAGGCAGCCTCCTGGCGCGGCCAGGGGTGGGGCCGCGCCAGCAGGGCGCCTGGGGCCCCCCTGGCTGCCCTTTGGCCCCACTTCTGGCACAATGGCCCTTCGGGTGCGTGGATTTTCTGTGATTTTTCTTGGAATTTTCTGAGACACCTAAAAATCCATTTTCCTGCACACAATAAAACCATACAGGCAGCTCTGCTGAAAACAGCGTCAGTCCGGGTTAGTTTAGTTCAAATCATGCAAGAATGAGGGCAAAACAATAGCAAAAGTGTTTGGAAAGGTAGATACGTTTGAGACGTATCAGGTCCCAACTTAGCCCATCACAAGCTCTCACGATTAGTTGAAGTGATAAATATAATATCATCACCCCTTATCTTAGGGAAATCCGATCAGGCTCGGCATCCCGGTGCACAAGACATTTCGACAATGGTAAAACAAGTCCAGCAAGACCTCCCGGTGTGTCATCACCTTGATAGTAGCTGCGCGTATCTCGTCTCAGGCCACGACCGGATGGGTGATGCTACAGGATATACCAGATACCTCGGGTTTCCCAAAGGCGGCCCTGCAGGACCCCCGTTTGGGACCAACACCATCAGCACTGGCCCCCCCTCCTATGTAGAAAGAATCCTCGGGTAGCGCTAACTCCCTATGCAATTTAATTAATTAATTAAGTTGTTATTATGAGCAAATTAAAACCAATGTTGGGCCTTGCTGGAGGAGTTTTATTCAAAGACGAACTGTCAAGGGGTCCCCATATACCCATCGTGTAAGGAACGCAAAATCAAGGAACATAATGCCGGTTTATCGGCGCCTAAGGTGGCACGAGTGGAACAAAACACCGAGCAAAAGGCCAAGCCTTCCACCCATGCCCAGTATATAGGTGTGTTACTAATAATAATAGATATTGTGATATTCCAACAACAAGTTCCCACCTGGAACGATCTTCATCTTCACCTGCAACTAACAACGCTATAAGAGGGGCTGAGCAAGCGGGTAACATAGCCAAACAAAGGTTTTGCTAGGAAGGTTTCAAAGGTTAGAGGTTTCATGGCAACAAGGAGAGGCTGACAATAATGATGGGTAGCGCGACATATAACGATAGCGCCGAGACAACTAAGCAAAGGCAATGATAGTATAGGTATCCAAGGGTATGGTCATCTTGCCTGAGATCCCGCAAGGAAGAAGAACGGATCCATGAAGAAGACGGAGAAGAAGCCTTGAAGAAGAACCACGGGTTGACGAACGAATCCTCACGAACGCAACGGAACAAGCTCTAACGAGAAGAAGCAAGCAACACGGTAAACACACAACACAAGAACATGACAATATGCTCAACCAAGTATGATGCATGACAGTTCTACATATGAAGCACGACAAGGCTATACAGGAAGCACAACATGACAAGGTAGGAAGCACAGAAAAACAACACAAGTCTATGTGATGCAATACATGGCAAGGTATGATGCATGACAAGTCTTTACAGGAAGCAATACATGGCAAGGTAGGAAGCACAGAAAACAACACAAGTTTATATGATGCAATACATGGCAAGGTATTATGCATGACAAATCTATACAGGAAGCACAACATGGCAAGGTAGGAAGCACAACATGACAAGGTAGGAAGCACAACATGGCAACGGTACAAGATGCACCCAAACATCAACCTAACAAGATGATACTATGATTCTACATGCAAAATCACACAAGTTTCATATAAGGAACACTCCAAACGGAGCAACGGGCTAAAAGATACACATGAAACAAGATATAACAACAAGCTGAAATTAACAGCCACATAGCAACTTTGGAGCAAGGTATATATATGCTACAGCACTCAAACATGATAACAAGAAGCATGGACATGAAGTATACATAACCTACAGCAAACAAGTCCATTGGAGCATCTCCATAGGAGGCATGGATCAATAGAAACAAGCTACAACATTTTGATCATGACACTAAAAACCTGACAGCAATATTTTATAGCAACTTGGGAGCAAGATTTAAATAAGCTACAGCAAGTCAAATGAGCAAGTAAGGGCATGAATGGATAGACCACAACATATACAGCAAGGAATGATCAATGGCCACCCCAAAACTAACATGGAATTGCCTAGGACATCAAGCAAACATAGCATCAGGATATTATAGATTCCAGACTTAGTGAAATTTCACTATGTGTTAAAACAGCAATAAAAACATGGCATGTTTGCAAGCATGCTTAAGTCAACAGAAGGCATATCATGGAAAGTTAAATGCACCACCTCAAAGACCACATCATGGAGATTCCAAAACATCTAGGCATGTGACAAGGGGATAAACACATCAATAGCAACGAGCTCCTCAACTAGGCATCTCGTAACAAGTTACAAAACCTAACAGCCACATGCACTTTTGCAACATAGATAAACATGGCAATATGAACTCAAACAAGCATGCTATAGCAACCAGCATGTAGAGCATCTCATGATGAACATTTTGACATATCATTTGCATCATTTGGATATACATGCACCAAGTTATCATATCTCAAACATAGCAACAAAATAACAAGTAGCAGCAGTTTATAACAAGTAGCACCCTTGCAACAGATATTAGAGCAACAAGATGAACTCAAATGAGCATGGCATAATGGAACAAAGTGTAGAGCACATCACCACGATCATTTTGACATATCATTCACTCAATTTGGATAAGCACACAAAAAGTTATTAGCTCCACAAGAATGCATCAGACAACAGTTTAACAGGGACTTAGCCATTTTTAAACACGAAAAATGAGCGCAGTTTAGTTAAGAGATGCCCGGGGCGGGGAATAGGTGGCGTACCACTGGGCTCGGCCCAGGTTGCAGGGAAGGTCGGCTGGGCCTGGAGCTGGAGGAGATGGGCCGGAGGGGGCAGGCTCATGAGGATGGGGCCGCGGCTTGGGCCTCATGGAGGGAGGCGGCCCAGGACGCTGGCGGGCGGTGTCGTCGTCCCTGACCGAGGGAAGACTGGGTGGCGGCGGCCTCCCTGACCGGCGGCGGCTAGTCGCGGGGAGGTGCCGGGGAGGTGCGCCGGGGCCGGATCCGGGCGGATCTGGGCCTAGGGGATCCATTCCCGGCGGCGGCGAGGACCACCGGCGACGGCTCGGAGGGGCGGCGGCGAAGGATCGATGCAGGGAGGAGCGACGCTGGCCTGCGGGGAGCGAGCGACCGGGCGGGCGTCTTCGGGCGCGCGACGGCGGTCGGGTCTGGCGGGCTGGAGCTGGGCCCGCAGGGCCTGGCGCGGGGGAGAGAGGAGCCAGGGCGGCGGGGATCCAGCCAGGGCGCGGGAGCCGCCGCTGGCTGTGGGAGCCGGCTCGAGGGACTCCGGGCCGTCCGATCTGGCCGCGGACGGTCCAGATCTCGGCTCGGGAGCCGCCGGATGGCTCAGGGGAGCCGGCTGCGCGGTAGGCTCGGCGGTGGCGGCGCCAAGTGGCGAGGTGGGAGGCTGGTTGCACGGAATTTGAGGAGGAGGGGGCTAGGAGGTTAGGGAAGGCCTAGGGGATGCCCAAAATGGACATGGGGGTTGTTTATATAGGGAAAAACCTAGGGTTTGGGGCTTTTAGCTCCGTTTCGAGCCATTGGATCGCGATCCAACGACAACGGAGCGAAGGGGAAGTAGGCTGGGCCTAGTGGGTTGTGTAGAAGACCTTGGGCTTAGGGAAGAGAAGAGAGGGAGAGGCCCGCGGGGTTTTCGGAGACCGAAAACATCCGACGAAATAACCGGCGACTAGTGCCGCTATATATATCTGTTGGGCTATCAAACGAACTCCAAATGCGATGAAGTTTGGCAGCCGGCCTGTCTACACTATAATAAGACCACGCGCCAAGTTTCAACCCATTCCGAGAACTTTTCTCGGCCACTCACAAAATAAATATTCGGAGGCACCGCGGGCGTGTGCAAGTGTGTCTGGGCTCAGAACGGACAACGGAGAGGACGGAGGGAGTCGAGCGGATGCAAGTTTTGAAAACATGATGATGCAACACACATGATGACATGGAAAGATGCAACACGCAAGCAAATGACATGGCACTGACAATGAATATCTAGCTGACACCTGGCGCACCGGTCTCAGGGTGTCACAACACTCCCCTACTAACAAGAGATCTCATCCCGAAATCTTAGGAACGAGACGGGAGAGGAAAAGGAAGAACGAAGTTCTTCGAGTAAAAAAGAGTGAAAACCAAAGAATGTTCAGAGGTTGAGCCACTTGAAAGAAAGGATACAACGGACATGAACAAAGTTGAGAAGCTCCATTACAAAAGAGGAGCAAGGAACACAAGAGAACCAAGGGTTGAAAGGCACGAAAACAAGAGCTGAAGGAACAAGAATGAATTCGAAACCACTCCGGTTAAAAGAGATAGAAAAGGAATCTCCACGAAGGAATTCGGTTAGCACTCCGACTAAAACTGAAAGAAATGGCACACCGGTTGAACATGAATGGAATGGAACAAGAACTTGAGAAGATGAAACGATACTCGACGAGAGTAACAACACAGAGCCTCCGGAAAAATTGAAATAATGGAATTAAAAGAACGGAGAAGAAGATGACAACTTTCACGACGAGTGAATTGAAAGAACATCTTAAGGATAAGGTTTGAACGGATTTGTTGAGAAAAATCACAACAAAATAATAAGCTTGTTGTGGACTTAAGAAAATCATCCCGAAACTTGAGGTGAATTATGCCGCAACGAAATAGATTGAATAGATGAGATGAAGGAAGAATGCAAAACTCCACTTCAAAAGAATATGGAGAATTAATTGCACTCGAGAGGCAAAAGAATAAGAATGCTTGAGCTGCTCTAGAAGAATTTGATGAATGCTTGGAGAATGAATTACTCATGATGAACCACCATGAAGAACTCCGGTAAAATGAAAGCATGATGAAATAGAAATGACGAACGAAAAGAATAAGATTAAAGCCTTGCGATGATTAGAAGGGGGCTCCAACGAGATAGCCGAGAATAACTTGAACTCCGGGAAAGAAAAGATTAAAGCACTTGGAACTAGAATTTATTCATCAAGAACAAACTCCGAAGGAAAAGATTAAATGAACTTGAAGAAAGAATAAGAATTATGTTATGCTTATCTTCCATCAATTAAATTGATGAACAATGGATTCACATATCGCTTATTCACGTTGAAAAGATTAAAGAGGGATATAGCGCAAAACTTGCGAAAATCTTCATGAACCACCGGTAGGATTGGAATAAAAAATGAAAGGATTGATATGATGACACCGGAAAGAATTCTTGAGAGAACCACCGTAAGAATTAAATCCGAGTGAATAAAATGAATGAACCACCGGGAAGAAATAATCGAATGATGAAAATAACAAACCACCGAGAAGAATTACAATCGAGTGAAGAACGAGAATGACCACCGTAAGGAATGAAATTGAACGATGCAAGAGGACAAACCACCGTGAAGAATTGAGATTGAGTGAACGCAAGAGAATGAATCTCCGAGAAGAATAAAGCACTTGGGGACAATTAGAATGATGAGAACGAAGAGATTGTGAACTGATTAAAGAATACTTGAACAAGCACCGGAAGAATGTGAGACGAACGAAGAGGCATCAATGAAGAATATTTGGAGGACGAAGTTGAAAACTGAGAACGAAGAAATCTTCTGAAATGGTGGCCTTCGGAGGAACACAAAGAAAAGAATTCAAGAAATACTGCGGAAGAAGAAAGGTTGGACCAACGATGGAAAGAATTAAAAGCGATCTTCGGAAGGCATATGGCTGATGAAATTCATACTTACGTCACACTTGAAAAGAATTTCGGAGCACTCCGGGAAATAAAAGAGTCAGGTAAGATCCTGGGAAAAGACCTTTGGGTTATGAGCCCACCGAAGAGAAAACTCCGTTGAAAGGATTTAAAAGGAGATGATGCACCGGATCAATTGAAAACTCGAATGAGGTGACAACCTCGAATTAATTGAAGGCAACACGAATCTCATGAGATATCTTCGCAACTCCGGGATAATAAAATGGCGAGAGACGAACGAGCAAGGGAAAAAACACTTGAGCCGAGGAAAAGGAATATGATGAACACCGAATACTGGGATTGAAATCCACCGGAAAGAAAAGAGATGAAGAATGTCGAATCGAGAGGAGAATTCAACGGAGAATAAAGGAGATGAATGATGACGAACTAGACGAGAATCACCAGTTGAAACAATTGATGAAAAAAAGCAACGACTTCACACGAGTAAGATGGATACTCAATTAAGGACTCCGGCTCCGAGAAGCAAAAGGGTGGGAGGGTGGGAAAAGAAAAGACCACAACGGACGAGGAAAACACCGTCGGTTGAAAAGAACCAAGGGTTGAACTTGCAAAGAAGAAGAGGGTTGGATCCACTTGACGAGAGATGCACCATATGAAATAACTAACAACGCAACGAACGAAAAACTAACAACGTGATCCTAAAAAAATTGAAGGGGAAGAGGAGTAATTCAAAACACCTACGTCAAGATTCCTCACCAGAGCGACGAAGGGGCTGAGGAGTAAAAAGAATTCCTACTCTTCGATATAACTAGACTCCGAAAAAGTTTTCTGCTAGACTCAACAACGGCAAAGCTACGATCAATCAAGGGGGCTCCTATGGTCGGTCGAGGCTCTGATACCAACTTGTCAGGCCCAAGATGCGATTCTATCCCGATCACGTGACACTTACGTGATTGAGGCACAACCGCATTTCGGGAGCTTAGCAAGATGGATATCATTACATCGTACCATTACATACATACATGGGGATACAACAATACATACAAGTCACAGGAATACAACAACATCAATACAAGTATCCGACTACGGATACAAACAATAAAAGCACAAAGACATCCATCTGCTATCCCAGGCTGCCGACCCGGAACCTAACCCAAGACTGAAGAAGAAAGAAGAAGAACTCCAACACAACGATCAACGCTCTCACGTCAAGACATCGGAAACCTGCACCTGCAACTGTTGTTGTAGTATCTGTGAGCCACGAGGACTCAACAATCCCATAACCATGGGTAACAAGACTATCACAGCTTAATAGGTAGGAAGAGGTAAAGTGGTGAGGTTGCAGCAGCGGCTAAGCAAAAGTATGGTGGCTAACTTACGAGTACAAGAATAAGATGAGCATCTACGCAAACGGTCGCAACTAGTAGTGATCGCTAAAGATCCTGAACTACATACGAGTCAAACATAACCCCACCGTGTTCTCTTCTCAAAGTGAAAAGAGACAGTCACGGTTACTCACACAGTTGTGTGTTTTACTTCGGATCCTCTGTCAAGTTTTCTACAACCGGACATTAACAAATTCCAATCTGCCACGTAACCACGGGCACGGCTTTCGAAAGATCATAACCCTGCAGGGGTGTCCCAACTTAGCCCATCACAAGCTCTCACGATTAGCTGAAGTGATAAATATAATATCATCACCCCTTATCTTAGGGAAATCCGATCAGGCTCGGCATCCCGGTGCACAAGACATTTCGACAATGGTAAAACAAGTCCAGCAAGACCTCTCGGTGTGTCGACACCCTGATAGTAGCCGCGCGTATCTCGTCTCAGGCCACGACCGGATGGGTGATGCTACAGGTTATACCAGATACCTCGGGTTTCCCCAAGGCGGCCCTGCAGGACCCCCGTTTGGGACCAACACCTTCAGCACTGGCCCCCCTGCTATGTAGAAAGAATCCTCGGGTAGCGCTAACTCCCTATGCAATTTAATTAATTAATTAAGTTGTTATTATGAGCAAATTAAAACCAATGTTTGGCCTTGCAGGAGGAGTTTTATTCAAAGACGAACTGTCAAGGGGTCCCCATATACCCATCGTGTAAGGAACGCAAAATCAAGGAACATAATGCCGGTTTATCGGCGCCTAAGGTGGCACGAGTGGAACAAAACACCGAGCAAAAGGCCAAGCCTTCCACCCATGCCCAGTATATAGGTGTGTTAATAATAATAATAGATATTGTGATATTCCAACAACAAGTTCCCACCTGGAACGATCTTCATCTTCACCTGCAACTAACAACGCTATAAGAGGGGCTGAGCAAGCGGGTAACATAGCCAAACAAAGGTTTTGCTAGGAAGGTTTCAAAGGTTAGAGGTTTCATGGCAACAAGGAGAGGCTGACAATAATGATGGGTAGCACGACATATAACGATAGCATCGAGACAACTAAGCAAAGGCAATGATAGTAAAGGTATACAAGGGTATGGTCATCTTGCCTGAGATCCCGCAAGGAAGAAGAGCGGATCCATGAAGAAGACGGAGAAGAAGCCTTGAAGAAGAACCACGGGTAGACGAACGAATCCTCACGAACGCAACGGAACAAGCACTAACGAGAAGAAGCAAGCAACACGGTAAACACACAACACAAGAACATGACAATATGCTCAACCAAGTATGATGCATGACAGTTCTACATATGAAGCACCACAAGGCTATACAGGAAGCACAACATGACAAGGTAGGAAGCACTGAAAAACAACACAAGTCTATGTGATGCAATACATGGCAAGGTATGATGCATGACAAGTCTTTACAGGAAGCAATACATGGCAAGGTAGGAAGCACAGAAAACAACACAAGTTTATATGATGCAATACATGGCAAGGTATGATGCATGACAAATCTATACAGGAAGCACAACATGGCAAGGTAGGAAGCACAACATGACAAGGTAGGAAGCACAACATGGCAACGGTGCAAGATGCACCTAAACATCAACCAAACTCACTCCAAGCATGTTAACAAGATGATACTATGATTCTACATGCAAAATCACACAAGTTTCATATAAGGAACACTCCAAACGGAGCAACGGGCTAAAAGATACACATGAAACAAGATATAACAACAAGCTGAAATTAACAGCCACATAGCAACTTTGGAGCAAGGTATATATATGCTACAGCACTCAAACATGATAACAAGAAGCATGGACATGAAGTATACATAACCTACAGCAAACAAGTCCATTGGAGCATCTCCATAGGAGGCATGGATCAATAGCAACAAGCTACAACATTTTGATCATGACACTAAAAACGTGACAGTAATATTTTATAGCAACTTGGGAGCAAGATTTAAATAAGCTATAGCAAGTCAAATGAGCAAGTAAGGGCATGAATGGATAGACAACAACATATACAACAAGGAATGATGAATGGCCACCCCAAAACTAACATGGATTTGCCTAGGACATCAAGCAAACATAGCATCAGGATATTACAGATTCCAGACTTAGTGAAATTTCACTATGTGTTAAAACAGCAATAACAACATGGCATGTTTGCAAGCATGCTTAAGTCAACACAAGGCATATCATGGAAAGTTAAATGCACCACCTCAAAGACCACATCATGGAGATTCCAAAACATCTAGGCATGTGACAAGGGGATAAACACATCAATAGCAACGAGCTCCTCAACTAGGCATCTCGTAACAAGTTAGAAAACCTAACAGCCACATGCACTTTTGCAACATAGATAAACATGGCAATATGAACTCAAACAAGCATGCTATAGCAACCAACATGTAGAGCATCTCATGATGAACATTTTGACATATCATTTGCATCATTTGGATAAACATGCACCAAGTTATCATATCTCAAACATAGCAACAAAATAACAAGTAGCAGCAGATTATAACAAGTAGCACCCTTGCAACAGATATTAGAGCAACTAGATGAACTCAAATGAGCATGGCACAATGGAACAAAGTGTAGAGCACATCACCACGATCATTTTGACATATCATTCACTCAATTTGGATAAGCACACAAAAAGTTATTAGCTCCACAAGAATGCATCAGACAACAGTTTAACAGGGACTTAGCCATTTTTTAAACACGAAAAATGAGCGCGGTTTAGTTAAGAGATGCCCGGGGCGGGGAATAGGTGGCGTACCATTGGGCTCGGCCCAGGTTGCAGGGAAGGTCGGCTGGGCCTGGAGCTGGAGGAGATGGGCCGGAGGGGGCAGGCTCATGAGGACGGGGCCGCGGCTCGGGCCTCATGGAGGGAGGCGGCCCAGGACGCTGGCGGGCGGTGTCGCCGTCCCTGACCGAGGGAAGACTGGGTGGCGGCGGCCTCCCTGACCGGCGGCGGCTAGTCGCGGGGAGGTGCCGGGGAGGTGCGTCGGGGCCGGATCCGGGCGGATCTGGGCCTAGGGGATCCATTCCCGGCGGTGGCGAGGACCACCGGCGATGGCTCGAAGGGGCGGCGGTGAAGGATCAATGCAGGGAGGAGCGATGCTCGCCTGCGGGGAGCGAGCGACCGGGCGGGCGTCTTCGGGCGCGCGGCGGCAGCCGGGCCTGGCGGGCTGGAGCTGGGCCCGCAGGGCCTGGCGCGGGGGAGAGAGGAGCCAGGGCGGCGGGGATCCAGCCAGGGCGCGGGAGCCGCGACTGGCTGTGGGAGCCGGCTCGAGGGATTCCGGGCCGTCCGATCTGGCCGCGGACGGTCCAGATCTCGGCTCGGGAGCCGCCGGATGGCTCAGGGGAGCCGGCTGCGCGCTAGGCTCGGCGGTGGCGGCGCCATGTGGCGAGGTGGGAGGCTGGCTGCGCGGAATTTGAGGAGGAGGGGGGCTAGGAGGTTAGGGAAGGCCTAGGGGATGCCCAAAATCGACATGGGGGTTGTTTATATAGGGAAAAACCTAGGGTTTGGGGCTTTTAGCTCCGTTTCGAGCCATTGGATCGCGATCCAACGGCAACGGAGCGAAGGGGAAGTAGGCTGGGCCTAGTGGGCTGTGTAGAAGACCTTGGGCTTAGGGAAGAGAAGAGAGGGAGAGGCCCGCGGGGTTTTCGGAGACCGAAAACATCCGACGAAATAACCGGCGACTAGTGCCGCTATATATATCTGTTGGGCTATCAAACGAACTCCGAATGCGATGAAATTTGGCAGCCGGCCTGTCTACACTATAATAAGACCACGCACCAAGTTTCAACCCATTCCGAGAACATTTCTCGGCCACTCACAAAATAAATATTCGGAGGCACCGCGGGCGCGTGCAAGTGTGCCTGGGCTCAGAACGGACAACGGAGAGGATGGACGGACTCGGGCGGATGCAAGTTTTGAAAACATGATGATGCAACACACATGATGACATGGCAAGATGCAACACGCAAGAAAATGACATGGCACTGACAATGAATATCTAGCTGATACCTGGCGCACCGGTCTCGGGGTGTCACAACACTCCCCTACTAACAAGAGATCTCGTCCCGAGATCTTAGGAACGAGACGGGAGAGGAAAAGGAAGAGCGAAGTTCTTCGAGGACAAAAGAGTGAAAACCAAAGAATGTTCAGAGGTTGAGCCACTTGAAAGAAAGGATACAACGGAGATGAACAAAGTTGAGAAGCTCCGTTACAAAAGAGGAGCAAGGAACACAAGAGAACCAAGGGTTGAAAGGCACGAAAACAAGAGCTGAAGGAACAAGAATGAATTCGAATCCACTCCGGTTAAAAGAGATAGTAAAGGAATCTCCACGAAGGAATTCGGGTAGCACTCCGACTAAAACTGAAAGAAATGGCACACCGGTTGAACATGAATGGAATGGAACAAGAACTTGAGAAGATGAAACAATACTCGACGAGAGTAACAACACAGAGCCTCCGGAAAAATTGAAATAATGGAATTAAAAGAACGGAGAAGAAGATGACAACTTTCACGACGAGTGAATTGAAAGAGCATCTTAAGGATAAGGTTTGAACGGATTTGTTGAGAAAAATCACAACAAAAGAATAAGCTTGTTGTGGACTTAAGAAAATCATCCCGAAACTTGAGGTGAATTATGCCGCAACGAAATAGATTGAATAGATGAGATGAAGGAAGAATGCAAAACTCCACTTCAAAAGAATATGGAGAATTAATTGCACTCTAGAGGCAAAAGAATAAGAATGCTTGAGCTGCTCTAGAAGAATTTGATGAATGCTTGGAGAATGAATTACTCATGATGAACCACCATGAAGAACTCCGGTAAAATGAAAGCATGATGAAATAGAAATGACGAACGAAAAGAATAAGATTAAAGCCTTGCAATGATTAGAAGGGGGCTCCAACGAGATAGCCGAGAAAAACTTGAACTCCGGGAAAGAAAAGATTAAAGCACTTGGAACTAGAATTTATTCATCAAGAACAAACTCCGAAGGAAAAGATTAAATGAACTTGAAGAAAGAATAAGAATTATGTTATGCTTATCTTCCATCAATTAAATTGATGAACAATGGATTCACATATCGCTTATTCACATTGAAAAGATTAAAGAGGGATATAGCGCAAAACTTGCGAAAATCTTCATGAACCACCGGTAGGATTGGAATAAAAAATGAAAGGATTGATATGATGACACCGGAAAGAATTCTTGAGAGAACCACCGTAAGAATTAAATCCGAGTGAATAAAATGAATGAACCACCGGGAAGAAATAATCGAATGATGAAAATAACAAACCACCGAGAAGAATTACAATCGAGTGAAGAACGAGAATGACCACCGTAAGGAATGAAATTGAACGATGCAAGAGGACAAACCACCGTGAAGAATTGAGATTGAGTGAACGCAAGAGAATGAATCTCCGTGAAGAATAAAGCACTTGGGGACAATTAGAATGACGAGAACGAAGAGATTGTGAACTGATTAAAGAATACTTGAACAAGCACCGGAAGAATGTGAGACGAACGAAGAGGCATCAATGAAGAATATTTGGAGGACGAAGTTGAAAACTGAGAACGAAGAAATCTTCTGAAATGATGGCCTTCGGAGGAACACAAAGAAAAGAATTCAAGAAATACTGCGGAAGAAGAAAGGTTGGACCAACGATGGAAAGAATTAAAAGCGATCTTCAGAAGGCATATGGCTGATGAAATTCATACTTACGTCACACTTGAAAAGAATTTCGGAACACTCCGGGAAATAAAAGAGTCAGGTAAGATCCTGGGAAAAGACCTGTGGGTTATGAGCCCACCGAAGAGAAAACTCCGTTGAAAGGATTTAAAAGGAGATGATGCACCGGATCAATTGAAAACTCGAATGAGGTGACAACCTCGAATTAATTGAAGGCAACACGAATCTCGTGAGATATCTTCGCAACTCCGGGATAATAAAATGGCGAGAGACGAACGAGCAAGGGAAAAAACACTTGAGCCGAGGAAAAGGAATATGATGAACACCGAATACTGGGATTGAAATCCACCGGAAAGAAATGAGATGAAGAATGTCGAATCGAGAGGAGAATTCAACGGAGAATAAAGGAGATGAATGATGACGAACTAGACGAGAATCACCAGTTGAAGCAATTGATGAAAAAAAGCAACGACTTCACACGAGTAAGATGGATACTCAATTAAGGACTCCGGCTCCGAGAAGCAAAAGGGTGGGAGGGTGGGAAAAGAAAAGACCACAACAGACGAGGAAAAGACCGTCGGTTGAAAAGAACCGAGGGTTGAACTTGCAAAGAAGAAGAGGGTTGGATCCACTTGACGAGAGATGCACCAGATGAAAGAACTAACAACGCAACGAATGAAAAACTAATCACGTGATCCTAAAAAAAATTGAAGGGGAAGAGGAGTAATTCAAAACACCTACGTCAAGATTCCTCACCAGAGCGACGAAGGGGCTGAGGAGTAAAAAGAATTCCTACTCTCCGATATAACTAGACTCCGAAAAAGTTTTCTGCTAGACTCAACAACGGCCAAGTTACGATCAATCAAGGGGGCTCCTATGGTCGGTCGAGGCTCTGATACCAACTTGTCAGGCCCAAGATGCCATTATATCCCGATCACGTGACACTTACGTGATTGGGGCACAACCGCATTTCGGGTGCTTAGCAAGATGGATATCATTACATCGTACCATTACATACATACATGGGGATACAACAATACATACAAGTCACATGAATACAACAACATCAATACAAGTATCCGACTATGGATACAAACAATAAAAGCACAAAGACATCCATCTGCTATCCCAGGCTGCCGACCCGGAACCTAACCCAAGACTGAAGAAGAAAGAAGAAGAACTCCAACACAACGATCAACGCTCTCACGTCAAGACATCGGAAACCTACACCTGCAACTGTTGTTGTAGTATCTGTGAGCCACGAGGACTCAGCAATCCCATAACCATGGGTAACAAGACTATCACAGCTAAATAGGTAGGAAGAGGTAAAGTGGTGAGGTTGCAGCAGCGGCTAAGCAAAAGTATGGTGGCTAACTTACGAGTACAAGAATAAGATGAGCATCTACGCAAACGGTCGCAACTAGTAGTGATCACTAAAGATCCTGAACTACATACGAGCCAAACATAACCCCACCGTGTTCTCTTCTCAAAGTGAAAAGAGACAGTCACGGTTACTCACACAGTTGTGTGTTTTACTTCGGATCCTCTGTCAAGTTTTCTACAACCGGACATTAACAAATTCCAATCTGCCACATAACCACGGGCACGGCTTTCGAAAGATCATAACCCTGCAGGGGTGTCCCAACTTAGCCCATCACAAGCTCTCACGATTAGCTGAAGTGATAAATATAATATCATCACCCCTTATCTTAGGGAAATCCGATCAGGCTCGGCATCCCGGTGCACAAGACATTTCGACAATGGTAAAACAAGTCCAGCAAGACCTCCCGGTGTGTCGACACCCTGATAGTAGCCGCGTGTATCTCGTCTCAGGTCACGACCGGATGGGTGATGCTACAGGTTATACCAGATACCTCGGGTTTCCCCAAGGCGGCCCTGCAGGACCCCCGTTTGGGACCAACACCATCAGCACTGGCCCCCTGCTATGTGATACGTCCCAAACGTATCTATAATTTCTGCTTGCTCCATGCATGTTTTGGGTGATATTGCTATGCTTTTGATACACTTTCATACACTTTTGATCATATTTGGACTAACCTATTAACTCAGTGCACCCCAGTGCCAGTTTCTGTTTTCTGCTGTTTTTGTATTTCAGGTTTTCCCATTACTTAAATTGCCAAAAAAAATCCGGGAAAAATATATAAAAACTCAGCGCTCCAGAAGCTTCCACGCGCCAGAAGTGGGGCCAGAGGGGAGCCTGGGGTGGCCCAGGCAGCCACCCGGCGCGGCCCCACCCCTGGCCGCGCCAGGGGGGCGCCTGGGGCCCCACCTCCGCCTCTGGTGACCCCCTTTGGCATATATTTATCTCCCATCGCGGAAACCCTGATTCCAGACCCCTTTCTCCAGAAGCAATTCCGATCTCCGCCGCCATCGCCAACAAGTTTCGGGGGACCAGAATTCCTATGCCGGCATCCTGCCGGGACGGGGAAGTGCCCCCGGATTCATCTCCATCGACGTTGCTTCCTCCCTCCATGATGCGGGAGTAGTTCCTCCTCGGGGCTGAGGTTTCTACCAGTAGCTATGTGGTCAATTCTCTTTCCCATGATGTGATCTTCGTTGTGATCATAGGCTATGTTAATCTAGGGTGATCCCATGATACTTCCCCTTCCTTTATGTATTGGATTGATGTACTCACTTTTCTTTATCTAGTATAATCCCCGAGACCAAGGTGACAGCGGTCTATTGGACATGGATTAGAAGAATATTTTCATGAGTGATTTCCTCTTTTGTGTGTTGATTGAAGATTGAGAGTCTTTTGGTGCTTGTCTTTGACTATCCTTGATATATGTTGTGGTGATTGTGGTACTCTCTTTGGATGGCCGCGGTGACATTGGGAAATCCATAGATTGAGAACTACGAACTTAGAGGTGTGCTTTTGTAGCCCTACATAATTCCCGTCCTCTCTTGACCATAAAGGAATGACCTCCGAGTGCATGTTTTATGGGAAATATCATGTGATTCGATTATGTTAATGTTGTTGGGAGTTGCCACTAGTGAAAGTATGAAGCCTAGGCCTTGTTTCCACCATTGCAATACCATTTGTGCTCACGTTTACCACTTGTTTGCTTGCTGCACTTTTTATTACAGATTTATATTACTTTGCTTTGCCACTCCTATCATCCATATTTTACCATCTCTTCGCCGAACTAGTGCACCTATACATCTGACAAGTGTATTAGGTGTGTTGGGTACACAAGAGACTTCTTGTATCTTGATTGCAGGGTTGCTTGAAAGGGGTACGTTCAACCTCCACTTCCCTGAGTTCGATAAACCTTGGGTTACTCACTTAAGGGAAATTTGCTGCTGTCCTATAAACCTCTGCTCTTGGAGGCCCAACACTATCTACAGGAATAGAAGCGTGTAGTAGACATCAAGCTATTTCTGGCGCCGTTGCCGGGGAAGTGAGGTAAGTGAAGGTACCTTCTCTAGATCTTGCAATTAAATCTTTTTGTTTCTTGTTTTTATTTCACTAGTTTTGCTTAATGGAAAACAACAAAAATATGAGAGAGCTTTATAAGCTCTACCTTGAACTTGGACATGATGTGTTTGAAGAGAAAATTAAAAAACCTTTGGAACTTTATTATTTGCATAACAATCATGATGGTGGTGATGTTATTAGTATGTTTTTTTAATATCAATATTGCTAATGACATGGAAAGCTCTAAGCTTGGGGATGACACGTTTGATGAACATGATATTTTTAGTCCCCCAACTTTTGAAGAGAAAATTTACTTTGATGATACTTTGCTTCCTATATATGATGATTACAATGATAAATGTGAGCTTTTTAGTCCACCTACTATTGAGGATAAAATTTATTATGATTATGATATGCCTCCTAAATATGATGATTACCATGATGTTTATGATAGTCCTACTCCCACTATTACCAATGAGAAAGATTATGCTTATGTGGAGAGTAAGAGTACCTTTTTGCATGTGGATCATGGTAACAATGCTTTATGTGATGCTTATATTGTTGAGTTTATTTGTGATCCCACTGAAAATTATTATGAGAAGGGAACATATGGTTATAGACATTTCAATAATATCAAGTTCCCTCTCTTTATGTTGAAGGTTTTGAAGCTGCACTTGTTTTGTCTTCCTATGCTTATTGCTTTGTGCTTCAATGAATTATTCTATTGCAATATTCCTATGCATAGGAAGCATGTTAGGCTTAAATGTGTTTGGTATTTGCTTCTTGATGCTCTCTTTTGTTCTTCAACTCTTATTCCTACGAGAACATCATTAAAGTCTTAAGCCTATCTTTATGGCTATAAAGAAAGAGCTCTAGGGAGACAACCCTTGTTATCTTTGCTTTCAGTTTGTTCTTTTAGTTTTTAGTGGTCTTGATGTTTGTTACTACTGTAGCAACATCATTGTATCTTTATTTTTCAGCTTTGTGCCAAGTTTAGCCTCCGATTGCAAGAAAGTTCAAAAGTTGTGACGTGCTGTCCAGAAAACAGATTCTGTCCTTGGACAGAAAAATTCGTATAAAATCACTAGATCATCTTTTTGATCTGAATTTTTTTAACAACGTGCTCTATACAATTGGCTTTCGGGCGTCTGTTCTGAGTTTTTTGATTTGAGTTGCAGAAGTGCCCCTAAAAAATTATTTACTACCTGCTGGTCTGTTTTTCACAGATTCTGTCTTGTTTTGCCTTTTCTTTGTTTTGCAAACCTTGAGCTTGCTTTTTCTTTGCAAAAACCTTTTGGCAATCTTGAGAAACAGTAGCTCTTCAAGATTATCCTTATTTCCAGTAGGGAAAATTATTTTATTGTGGGTACTAACCTCGCTAATCAGATTATGATGAGTTATGTATGAAGGGAGTTTTCAAGTGTGCGAGGGAAGATGATAAAAGAAGATTCAGGAGGGTCAAACGCTCAAGCTTGGGGATGCCCCCGTGCACCCCCAAGAAATATTCAAGAAGACTCAAGCGTCTAAGCTTGGGGATGCCCCCACGCATCCCCTTCTCCATCAACAATTATCAGTTCGTCTTTCGTTCCACTATATTTTAATCACTTCATGCGTTATGTGCTATGCTTGGAGCGTCTTGCTCTTTCTTTTTTAGTTCATTTAGTTTTACTTGCTATTCTTAAACAAGTTGGATCCTAGCCTTCATTGTTTGGGAGAGAAACACGCTCCACTCCACTGTAGAACACAACATAGGCTTGCATGCGTATCTTCTTGTGTGTGTTCTTTATCTTTTCATAGCTGCTGTTATGCTTAGCTCTTAGTTTTCATGCTTATATTTTTAAGAGCTTTTGTTTAGGTTGTTGCTTCTGGAACTCTCTTGAGTTATCATGCTTATCTTGTTAAGAGAGTTGGCTTCTGTGGCACTGGTTGATATGTCTATGATAAAAATGCTATGTGCATAATGGTGCTTAGTAGTTCATGTTTTCTTATGGTTAGTCTCAAATAGCTGGGGGTTCTTAATGTGTTATTGAAGTACCAGCATGATTTGTTTGCCTATGATGTGGTATGGTTTAGTGATATATTTCTCCAAGAATTTATTTTGATTGACTTGGCATATGCTCACGCATATTTAAGACTGTAAAGAAAGTCTATCAAGCCTTGATGATCTTTAATTTCTGAGTAGTGATATAACTTCCATGCCCGATTCAATGTTGCTTTGTCGCTCTGCATGATTATGGCCGTCATTGCTCTCTTAGTTGGTCGCTCCCAGTCTTTTGCTAGCCTTCACCTGTACTAAGCGGACTGACTGCTTGTGCATCCAAAATCCTTGAAACCAGTTATGCCATATGAGTCCACCATACCTTCCTATATATGGTATTCACTTGCCATTCCTAACGAAGACTTTCTTGTACCATCTCAAAATTATTCAAAAGCATTTCTCTTTTGTGCCTCTATTTTAGCTCATAAGGAAGTAGTAGTTAATTCATGATCTTTTTAAGTTGGACAAGTTTTAACCCGGGATTGCATGTCTAATCTGCAAACCCCTAAATACGAAGAGGAACTGGCATGAGTGCGCCCGGCTCATAAAAAAATAACACAACAAACAAACCCTCATTCACGCTTTGTTCATGAGAAATCAGAAAACTTTTGGCAGTGATAAACAAAGGAGATTAAGGGGATGTGATCGTCCCCGTGCAGGAGCCGTTCCTCGAAACTTGTCCAGTTCGAGAAGTGATTGGGTTGTCTACTAACATTCGTTGACGAAATATGCACCTCCCAAAAATCATTTTTACCTCTATTTTCAAAACCAAGAGCTCTGGTACATGTTTAGTCTTTGCTTCCAACCACGGGTTTTCAACCTTTCCATCAAAATCCACGGTTCGAGAGTCTCCCCCTTCTTTCTTCAAAGCACCAACTATTGAGAGCATGATTGTCATTCTGAGTGTAATGTGCATTGTCCTAAAGTACCATTGTCTTCTGCATGATTGTGATAGCGCTTATTCTGAAATCATTGTATCTAGTCGTCAATTAAACTTCGGAGGTGCTCCTGCATTTATGTTTTGCTTCACTAAAGGGGGCAAGCGAGGCATCACTTTGTCATGTTTGCACACCATGCTCACTACAAATCTATTGGGTGTTTCAGTCTCATATTGTAAACTTTCAGTTCTTTGTGATATTCTCATGAGGCAACTTAATTACTAAAGATTCATTATCTCAATAAGCATTTGTCATGTGATTGTGAAAGACTCCTTGGTAGCATGTCACCACAGAAATTATGCTTGTTATCATTTACCTACTCGAGGACGAGCAGGAATTAAGCTTGGGGATGTTGATACGTCCCAAACGTATCTATAATTTTTGCTTGCTCCATGCATGTTTTGGGTGATATTGCTATGCTTTTGATACACTTTCATACAGTTTTGATCATATTTGGACTAACCTATTAACTCAGTGCACCCCAGTGCCAGTTTCTGTTTTCTGCTGTTTTTGTATTTCAGGTTTTCCCATTACTTAAATTGCTAGAAAAATTCCGGGAAAAATATATAAAAAATCTGCGCTCCAGAAGCTTCCACGCGCCAGAAGTGGGGCCAGAGGGGAGCCTGGGGTGGCCCAGGCGGGCACCCGGCGCGGCCCCACCCCTGGCCGCGCCAGGGGGGCGCCTGGGGCCCCACCTCCACCTCTGGTGACCCCCTTTGGCATATATTTATCTCCCGTCGCGGAAACCCTGATTCCAGACCCCTTTTCTCCAGAAGCAATTCCGATCTCCGCCGCCATCGCCACCAAGTTTCGGGGGACCAGAATTCCTGTGCCGGCATCCTGCCGGTACGGGGAAGTGCCCCCGGATTCATCTCCATCGACGTTGCTTCCTCCCTCCATGATGCGGGAGTAGTTCCTCCTCGGGGCTGAGGTTTCTACCAGTAGCTATGTGGTCAATTATCTCTCCCATGATGTGATCTTCGTTGTGATCATAGGCTATGTTAATCTAGGGTGATCCCATGATACTTCCTCTTCCTCTATGTATTGGATTGATGTACTCACTTGTCTTTATCTAGTATAATCCCCGAGACCAAGGTGACAGCGGTCTATTGGACATGGATTAGAAGAATATTTTCATGAGTGAATTCCTCTTTTGTGTGTTGATTGAAGATTAAGAGTCTCTTGGTGCTTGTCTTTGACTATCCTTGAGATATGTTGTGGTGATTGTGGTACTCTCTTTGGATGGCCGCGGTGACATTGGGAAATCCATAGATTGAGAACTACGAACTTAGAGGTGTGCTTTTGTAGCCCTACATAATTCTCGTCCTCTCTTGACCACAAAGGAATGACCTCCGAGTGCATGTTTTATGGGAAATATCATGTGATTCGACTATGTTAATGTTGTTGGGAGTTGCCACTAGTGAAAGTATGAAGCCTAGGCCTTGTTTCCACCATTGCAATACCATTTGTGCTCACGTTTACCACTTGTTTGCTTGCTGCACTTTTTATTACAGATTTATATTACTTTGCTTTGCCACTCCTATCATCCATATTTTACCATCTCTTCGCCGAACTAGTGCACCTATACATCTGACAAGTGTATTAGGTGTGTTGGGGACACAAGAGAATTCTTGTATCTTGATTGCAGGGTTGATTGAAAGGGGTACGTTCAACCTCCGCTTCCCTGAGTTCGATAAACCTTGGGTTACTCACTTAAGGGAAATTTGCTGCTGTCCTACAAACCTCTGCTCTTGGAGGCCCAACACTGTCTACAGGAATAGAAGCGTGTAGTAGACATCACTATGTAGAAAGAATCCTCGGGTAGCGCTAACTCCCTATGCAATTTAATTAATTAATTAAGTTGTTATTATGAGCAAATTAAAACCAATGTTGGGCCTTGCTGGAGGAGTTTTATTCAAAGACGAACTGTCAAGGGGTCCCCATATACCCATCGTGTAAGGAACGCAAAATCAAGGAACATAATGTCGGATTATCGGCGCCTAAGGTGGCACGAGTGGAACAAAACACCGAGCAAAAGGCCAAGCCTTCCACCCATGCCCAGTATATAGGTGTGTTAATAATAATAATAGATATTGTGATATTCCAACAACAAGTTCCCACCTGGAACGATCTTCATCTTCACCTGCAACTAACAACGCTATAAGAGGGGCTGAGCAAGCGGGTAACATAGCCAAACAAAGGTTTTGCTAGGAAGGTTTCAAAGGTTAGAGGTTTCATGGCAACAAGGAGAGGCTGACAATAATGATGGGTAGCGCGACATATAACGATAGCATCGAGACAACTAAGCAAAGGCAATGACAGTAAAGGTATCCAAGGGTATGGTCATCTTGCCTGAGATCCCGCAAGGAAGAAGAACGGATCCATGAAGAAGATGGAGAAGAAGCCTTGAAGAAGAACCATGGGTAGACGAACGAATCCTCACGAACGCAACGGAACAAGCACTAACGAGAAGAAGCAAGCAACACGGTAAACACACAACACAAGAACATGACAATATGCTCAACCAAGTATGATGCATGACAGTTCTACATATGAAGCACGACAAGGCTATACAGGAAGCACAACATGACAAGGTAGGAAGCACAGAAAAACAACACAAGTTTATGTGATGCAATACATGGCAAGGTATGATGCATGTCAAGTCTTTACAGGAAGCAATACATGGCAAGGTAGGAAGCACAGAAAACAACACAAGTTTATATGATGCAATACATGGCAAGGTATGATGCATGACAAATCTATACAGGAAGCACAACATGGCAAGGTAGGAAGCACAACATGACAAGGTAGGAAGCACAACATGGCAACGGTGCAAGATGCACCCAAACATCAACCAAACTCACTCCAAGCATGTTAACAAGATGATACTATGATTCTACATGCAAAATCACACAAGTTTCATATAAGGAACACTCCAAACGGAGCAACGGGCTAAAAGATACACATGAAACAAGATATAACAACAAGCTGAAATTAACAGCCACATAGCAACTTTGGAGCAAGGTATATATATGCTACAGCACTCAAACATGATAACAAGAAGCATGGACATGAAGTATACATAACCTACAGCAAACAAGTCCATTGGAGCATCTCCATAGGAGGCATGGATCAATAGCAACAAGCTACAACATTTTGATCATGACACTAAAAACCTGACAGCAATATTTTATAGCAACTTGGGAGCAAGATTTAAATAAGCTACAGCAAGTCAAATGAGCAAGTAAGGGCATGAATGGATAGACAACAACATATACAGCAAGGAATGATCAATGGCCACCCCAAAACTAACATGGATTTGCCTAGGACATCAAGCAAAGATAGCATCAGGATATTACAGATTCCAGACTTAGTGAAATTTCACTATGTGTTAAAACAGAAATAACAACATGGCATGTTTGCAAGCATGCTTAAGTCAACACAAGTCATATCATGGAAAGTTAAATGCACCACCTCAAAGACCACATCATGGAGATTCCAAAACATCTAGGCATGTGACAAGGGGATAAACACATCAATAGCAACGAGCTCCTCAACTAGGCATCTCGTAACAAGTTAGAAAACCTAACAGCCACATGCACTTTTGCAACATAGATAAACATGGCAATATGAACTCAAACAAGCATGCTATAGCAACCAACATGTAGAGCATCTCATGATGAACATTTTGACATATCATTTGCATCATTTGGATAAACATGCACCAAGTTATCATATCTCAAACATAGCAACAAAATAACAAGTAGCAGCAGATTATAACAAGTAGCACCCTTGCAACAGATATTAGAGCAACTAGATGAACTCAAATGAGCATGGCACAATGGAACAAAGTGTAGAGCACATCACCACGATCATTTTGACATATCATTCACTCAATTTGGATAAGCACACAAAAAGTTATTAGCTCCACAAGAATGCATCAGACAAGAGTTTAACAGGGACTTAGCCATTTTTTAAACACGAAAAATGAGCGCAGTTTAGTTAAGAGATGCCCGGGGCGGGGAATAGGTGGCGTACCATTGGGCTCGGCCTAGGTTGCAGGGAAGGTCGGCTGGGCCTGGAGCTGGAGGAGATGGGCCGGAGGGGGCAGGCTCATGAGGACGGGGCCGCGGCTTGGGACTCTTGGAGGGAGGCGGCCCAGGACGCTGGCGGGCGGTGTCGTCGTCCCTGACCGAGGGAAGATTGGGTGGCGGCGGCCTCACTGACCGGCGGCGGCCAGTCGCGGGGAGGTGCCGGGGAGGTGCACCGGGGCCGGATCCGGGCGGATCTGGGCCTAGGGGATCCATTCCCGGCGGCGGCGAGGACTACCGGCGACGGCTCAGAGGGGTGGCGGCGAAGGATCGATGCAGGGAGGAGCGACGCTGGCCTGCGGGGAGCGAGCGACCGGGCGGGCGTCCTCGGGCGCGCGGCGGCGGCCGGGCCTGGCGGGCTGGAGCTGGGCCCGCAGGGCCTGGCGCGGGGGAGAGAGGAGCCAGGGCGGCGGGGATCCAGCCAGGGCGCGGGAGCCGCGGCTGGCTGTGGGAGCCGGCTCGAGGGACTCCGGGCCGTCCGATCTGGCCGCGGACGGTCCAGATCTCGGCTCGGGAGCCGCCGGATGGCTCAGGGGAGCCGGCTGCGCGCTAGGCTCGGTGGTGGCGGCGCCAAGTGGCGAGGTGGGAGGCTGGCTGCGGAATTTGAGGAGGAGGGGGGCTAGGAGGTTAGGGAAGGCCTAGGGGATGCCCAAAATGGACATGGGGGTTGTTTATATAGGGAAAAACCTAGGGTTTGGGGCTTTTAGCTCCGTTTCGAGCCATTGGATCGCGATCCAACGGCAACGGAGCGAAGGGGAAGTAGGCTGGGCCTAGTGGGCTGTGTAGAAGACCTTGGGCTTAGGGAAGAGAAGAGAGGGAGAGGCCCGCGGGGTTTTCGGAGACCGAAAACATCCGACGAAATAACTGGCGACTAGTGCCGCTATATATATCTGTTGGGCTATCAAACGAACTCCAAATGCGATGAAATTTGGCAGCCGGCCTGTCTACACTATAATACGACCACGCGCCAAGTTTCAACCCATTCCGAGAACATTTCTCGGCCACTCACAAATAAATATTCGGAGGCACCGCGGGCGCGTGCAAGTGTGTCTGGGCTCAGAACGGACAACGGAGAGGACGGACGGACTCGGGCAGATGCAAGTTTTGAAATCATGATGATGCAACACACATGATGACATGACAAGATGCAACACGCAAGCAAATGACATGGCACTGACAATGAATATCTAGCTGACACCTAGCGCACCGGTCTCGGGGTGTCACAGCAGCGGCCGGAAGACATCCGGACACATGTAGACGGCTTCTAGAGAGACCCATTCTCTGCCTCCCCTCGGGGAGGGATGTCTCTGGCTCAGGACATCTGGCCGACCCACTGTTGTGTCTCTTCGGCTGACAATGTAGCCCTTACGGCCCCGTTCTCTGAGGCTGAGGTTTGGGCGGCTGTCAAGAGTATGAACCCTTGCTCGGCCCCCGGTCCGGATGGCCTCCCTGTCAAGTTCTTCCAGACCTTTTGGGAGGTAATAAAACCGGAGGTGATGGCTCTGTTTGAGGAATTCTTCGTCAGGACCATCGACCTCACTAGGCTTAACTTCGGTATCATCACCCTCATCCCCAAAGTCACTGGGGCCACAGACATCCGCCAGTTTAGGCTGATCACCGTCATTAATGTCATCTTCCGCATCCTCACGAAGGGGTACGCCATTAGGGCGGCCCCTATCGCTGATAGGATCACCCACCCCGATCAGTCGGCTTTTATCCAGGGCCGGTATATCCTGGACGGAGTCCTGGTTTTCCAAGAGACACTCCATGAGGTCCACTCCAAACACCTCAAGGTGGTATTCCTGAAACTGGATTTCCACAAGGTATATGACACGGTTAGTTGGCCCTTCCTGCGAGAATGCTTGCTGGAGAAGGGCTTCGACGACAGGTGGGTCACCCGGGTGATGCAAATGGTCTCCTCGGGTCGGACTGCGGTGAACATTAACCGCGAGATTGGTCCTTTCTTCCCCAGACCCTGCGGGGTGCGCCAGGGCGACCCCTTCTCTCCATTCCTCTTCAACATGGTGGTCGATGCTTTGGCTTCGATCTTAGATAAAGCCAAGGCAGCGGGCCACATTAAAGGGATAGTCCCTCATCTGGTTGGAGGGAATGGGATCTCCCTCCTTCAGTATGCGGATGACACCATCATCATGGTGGCAGGCTCGGTGACCGACATTATGAACTTGAAGTTCCTCTTGCTGTGCTTCCAGCAGATTTCTGGCCTCAGGATCAACTTCGATAAAAGTGCGGCTATGGTCTTGGGTTACTCCCAAGAAGAGCGACAGAGCATCGCGGATAGACTTAATTGCCAGGTTGGGTGCTTCCCCACGTCTTATCTAGGGATCCCCATTAGTGATACGAGGCTTACGGTGGCGGAGCTTCGCCCCGCGGTTGGGAAGCTTCAACACCGCATCAAGCCTTGGCAAGGCCGGTGGCTCTCGAAGGCCGCTCGGACGGTGCTTATCAACTCGTCCCTGGCCAGCCTACTCCTGTTCATCATGAGCTTCTACAGCCTTCCGGAGACTCTTCATCACGAGATTGCCACCGTTCAGGGACGGTTCTTCTGGGCCGGCGAGGGAGATAAGCAGAAATACCACATGATTCGCTGGTCGGAGATCTGTAAACCACGCGACCAGGGTGGGCTCGGGATCATGTCGTCCAAACGCATGAACATTGCCCTTCTTACGCGCTGGTTGTGGAGGATTTCCAACGGCAATGGGGGCCTGTGGCTTCGCATTATTCAGCGGAAATACCTCCATGGTTAACCTCTCGCCTTCTGCCAGAGATCCGGAGGGTCCCAGTTCTGGCAATCCGTCATTCAGCTCCTTCCGATCCTTCGCATCGGGCACCTCAACGTTGTTTTGGTTCGATAGATGGGCTGGCGACCGTCCCCTTGAGGACCGGTTCCCTGACCTCTTCTCCATCACGGTTGACCCGCGTATCTCGGTTGCGACGGCCCTTATTGACTTAGGGCGTCTCGCATTTCGGAGAGCTTTTGGCTAGGCTGAGAATGTGATCCGGAGCATCCCAAGGTCATCCCCATGGACCCTCCTTCACCTCGTCAAGTGCCTCAAGGACCAATGACACGTGCTCGTGCTAGAGCTCTCGAGACCGAGGTGACGTCGCTCCTAGCCCTACTTCCATATGAATCTTGCGAGACATGGTTGCTACCTCAGACGGATGTGCTTTGTGTGCTCAGGTGTGAAGAAGACTACATTGGAGAAGGGCGTGAAGATGGACAAGTCCCCAAGTTCACGGACGAGATGTTGCATAGAGAAGGGCAGAAGAATTCTCCAGGCCCCGGACATCTGGCCCCCTGGCCCGGACATCCGGCCCCTGGACATTCATCTACAGAAGGCCACCAGCAGTCGAAGCTACAGGGCCCGGACATCCGGCCAGGCCCCGGACATCCGGCCAGGCATGGCCCGGACATCCGGCCTCGGGCCCGGAAATCCGGCGCCACTCTCCAGAAGACACCCGAGACTCAACCCCTCCAGCCCGGACATCCGGCCCCTCGCCCCGGACATCCGGTGTCCCGTGAAGCCCCGGACATCCGGCTCGTCGCCCGGACGTCCGGCCCCTGAATGCCTGCGCGCATCCCTTGGGTCGTGGCCCGTGTACCCCTTCGCTCCGTACACTATATAAACTCCTTTCTCCCCACCGTTTAGGGTTAGCTTTTGGATAGCTCATCACAGACCTTTGTGTGGATTCTCTCCTACGAGACCGCGCACCTCTTCGGAGAAGATCCACCTCGGATTCAAGACCTCCACATCGGGGAAGATCCCAAGGGATATCCAAGACCTCCTCTGGGAGAAGACTACCTTTGTACCACCGTGATTTGACTATGGATCGTGTATCTTGATGTGTATCGTGGATCTAGCACTTGTGTGATCATATTTGTGTTGATTTGAGTGTTTCCCCCTCTTGTTTTCCTCCGTTCCCTCTTGTGTTCTCCGTGTTCGTCGTGGGATAATCTCCAATCGTGAAAGATCTGCTAATTAGGGTTCCACCCTACATCATATTATGGTATCATGAGCATAGGTTGATCACGATTTTGGAGCCCCACACCCTGTCTTCTAGCTTGTTTTTGTTGTGTTCTTCCCAATTTCGAAAATTCCCCACAAAAAGAGCCCCAAACTTTTTTTGTGATCTGTTGATTTGGCAAGATTTTGTTGACTTTGTTCCATGGATTTGCTGTGCCACGAGTGGATCTAGCTTTTCCTCCACTTTTCCCCAATTTTCATCCGCAAAATCCGACGAATTTTGGCCCCAAAGTCACCGTGTACAAGGAGTTCTTCGTGGCCTCTGAAGGAAATATGCCCTAGAGGCAATAATAAAGATGTTATTTGTATTTCCTTATATCATGATAAATGTCTTTTATTCATGCTAGAATTGTATTAACCGGAAACTTAGTACATGTGTGGATACATAGACAAAACAGTATGTCCCTAGTATGCCTCTACTAGACTAGCTCATTGATCAAAGATGGTTATGTTTCCTAGCCATAGACATGAGTTGTCATTTGATCAACGGGATCACATCATTAGGAGAATGATGTGATGGACAAGACCCATCCGTTAGCATAGCACTATGATCGTTTAGTTTTACTGCTATTGCTTTCTTCATGACTTATACATGTTCCTATGACTATGAGATTATGCAACTCCCGAATACCGTAGGAACACCTTGTGTGCTATCAAACGTCACAACGTAACTGGGTGATCATAAAGATGCTCTACAGGTGTCTCCGAAAGTATTCGTGGTGTTGGCATAGATCAAGATTAGGATTTGTCACTCCGAGTGTCGGAGAGGTATCTCTGGGCCCTCTCGGTACCACACATCATAATAAGCCTTGCAAGCAAAAGACTAATGAGTTAGTCATGAGATGATGTGTTACGGAACGAGTAAAGAGACTTGCCAGTAACGAGATTGAACTAGGTATGGAGATACCGACGATCGAATCTCGGGCAAGTAACATACCGATGACAAAAGGAACAACGTATGTTGTTATGCGGTTTGACCGATAAAAGATCTTCGTAGAATATGTAGGAGCCAATATGAACATCCAGGTTCCGCTATTGGTTATTGACCGGAGATGAGTCTCGGTCATGTCTACATAGTTCTCGAACCCGTAGGGTCCGCACGCTTAACGTTTGATGACGATCGGTATTATGAGTTTATGAGTTTTGATGTACCGAAGGTAGTTCGGAGTCCCGGATGAGATCACGGACATGACGAGGAGTCTCGGAATGTCCGAGACATAAAGATTGATATATTGGACGACTATATTCGGACACCGGAAGTGTTCCGGAAAAGTTTCGGATTTAACGGGATTGCCGGAGGGGGTTACCGGAACCCCCTACGAGGGGGGATGGTCCATAGTGGGCCTTAAGGGAAAGAGAGAGGCAGCCCATAGGGGCTGGACGGCGCCCCACCTAGGGTTCCTAGTTGGACTAGGATTGGGGGGCGCCACCTCTCCCTCTTTTCCTTTCCCTCTCTTCCTTCTTTGGTAGTTCCTACTAGGAATAGGATTGCAATCCTATTCCTAGTAGGATTGCACCCCTAGCCGCACCAAACAAGGGCCGGCCGGCCTCCCCCCTTGCTCCTTTATATACGGGGGCAGGGGGGCACCCAAAGACACACAAGTTGAATTGTTCCAGCCGTGTGCGGTGCCCCCCTCCACAGAAACACACCTCGGTCATACCGTCGCGGTGCTTAGGCGAAGCCCTGCGCCGGTGAATACATCATATCCGTCACCACGCCGTCGTGCTGACGAAACTCTCCCGTGAAGCTCAACTGGATCAAGAGCTCGTGGGAAGTCATCAAGCTGAACGTGTGCTGAACGCGGAGGTGCCGTACGTTCGGTGCTTGATCGGTTGAATCGCGAAGAAGTTCGACTACATCAACCGCATCACTTGACGCTTCCGCTTCCGGTCTACGAGGGTACGTAGACACACTCTTCCCTCTCGTTGCTATGCATCTGGTAGATAGATCTTGCGTGATCATAGGAAAATTTTAAAATACTACGTTCCCCAACAGTGGCATCATGAGCCAGGTCTATGCGTAGATGATATGCACGAGTAGAACACAATGAGTTGTGGGCGATACTAGTCATACTGCTTACCAGCATGTCATACTTTGCTTCGGCGGTATTGTGAGATGAAGCGGCCCGGACCGACATTACGCGTACGCTTACGCGAGACTGGTTTCACCGTTACGAGCACTCGTTGCTTAAAGGTGACTGGCGGGTGTCTGTCTCTCTCACTTTAGCTGAATAAAGTGTGGCTACGCCCGGTCCTTGTGAAGGTTAAAACAGCACATACTTGACGAAACATCGTTGTGGTTTTGTATGCGTAGGTAAGAACGGTTCTTGCTAAGCCCGTAGCAGCCACGTAAAACTTGCAACAACAAAGTAGAGGACGTCTAACTTGTTTTTGCAGGGCATGTTGTGATGTGATATGGTCAAGACATGATGAGTTATACGGTTTTGTATGAGATGATCATGTTTTGTAATGTTATCGGCAACTGGCAGGAGCCATATGGTTGTCGCTTTATTGTATGAAATGCAATCGCCATGTAATTGCTTTACTTTATCACTAAGCGGTAGCGATAGTCGTAGAAGCAATAGTTGGCGAGACGACAACGATGCTACGATGGAGATCAAGGTGTCACGCCGGTGACGAAGGTGATCATGGAGGTGCTTTGGAGATGGAGATCAAAAGCACAAGATGATGATGGCCATATCATGTCACATATTTTGATTGCATGTGATGTTTATCTTATTATGCTTCTTATTTTGGTTAGAACGACGGTAGCATTATAAGATGATCCCTTACTAAATTTCAAGGTATAAGTGTTCTCCCTGAGTATGCACCGTTGCGAAAGTTCGTCGTGCTGAGACACCACGTGATGATCGGGTGTGATAAACTCTACGTTCAAATACAACGGGTGTAAGCCAGTTTTGCACACGCAGAATACTCGGGTTAAACTTGACGAGCCTAGCATATGCAGATATGGCCTCGGAACACTGGAGACCGAAAGGTCGAGCGTGAATCATATAGTAGATATGATCAACATAAGATGTTCACCATTGAAACTACTCCATCTCACGTGATGATCGGACATGGTTTAGTTGATTTGGATCACGTGACCATTTAGATGACCGGAGGGATGTCTATCTAAGTGGGAGTTCTTTAAATTAATATGATTAAATTGAACTTTAATTTATCATGAACTTAGTCCTGATAGTTTTTGCATATCTATGTTGTTGTAGATCAATGGCCCGTGCTACCGTTCCTTTGAATTTTAATGCATTCCTAGAGAAAGCTAAGTTGAAAGATGATGGTAGCAATTACACGGACTGGGTCCATAACCTGAGGATTATCCTCATTGCTGCACAGAAGAATTATGTCCTTGAAGCACCGCTAGGTGACAAGCCCCCTCCCGCTAATGTGGAAGCTTTGAACGTCTGGCAATCGCGGTCTGATGACTACACGATAGTTCAGTGTGCCATGCTTTACGGCTTAGAACCGGGACTTCAACGACGTTTTGAACGTCATGGACCATATGAGATGTTCCAGGAGTTGAAGTTAATATTTCAAGCAAATGCCCGAATTGAGAAATATGAGATTTCCAATAAGTTCTACAGCTGCAAGATGGAGGAGAATTGTTCTATTAGTGAACACTTGCTCAGAATGTCTGGGTACTACAATCATATGACTCAACTTGGTTGCAAAGTTGACGAGGATAGTGTTATTGATAGAGTTCTTCAATCACTGCCACCAAGCTATAAAGGCTTTGTGATGAACTATAATATGCAAGGGATGCAAAAGACAATTCCCGAGCTCTTCGCCATGCTCAAGGCTGCGGAGGTAGAAATCAAGAAGGAGCATCAAGTGTTGATGGTTAACAAGACCACTAGTTTCAAGAAAAAGGGCAAGGGAAAGAAGGGGAACTTCAAGAAGAATAGCAAGACAGTTGCTACTTCCACGAAGAAACCCAAATCTGGAGCCAAGCCTGAAACTGAGTGCTTCTACTGCAAGGGGACTGGACACTGGAAGCGGAACTGCCCCAAGTATTTGGCGGATAAGAAGGATGGCAAGGTGAACAAAGGTATATGTGATATACATGTTATTGATGTGTACCTTACTAATGCTCGTAGTAGTACCTGGGTATTTGATACCGGTTCGGTTGCTAATATTTGTAACTCGAAACAGGGACTACGGATTAAACGAAGATTGGCTAAGGACCAGGTGACGATGCGCGTGGGAAATGGTTCCAAAGTCGATGTGATCGCCGTCGGCACGCTACCTCTACATCTACCTTTGGGATTAGTATTAGACCTAAATAATTGTTATTTGGTGCCAGCGTTGAGCATGAACATTATATCTGGATCTTGTTTGTTGCGAGACGGTTATTCATTCAAATCAGAGAATAATGGTTGTTCTATTTTTATGAATAATATCTTTTATGGTCATGCACCCTTGAAAAGTGGTCTATTTTTATTGGATCTCGATTGTAGTGATACACATATTCATAATATTGAAACCAAAAGATGCAAGGTTAATAATGATAGTGCAACTTATTTGTGGCACTGCCGTTTAGGTCATATTGGTGTAAAACGCATGAAGAAACTCCATAGTGATGGACTTTTGGAATCACTTGATTATGAATCACTTGGTGCTTGCGAACCATGCCTCATGGGCAAGATGACTAAAACTCTGTTCTCTGGAACTATGGAGCGAGCAACAGATTTGTTGGAAATCATACATACTGATGTATGTGGGCCAATGAGTGTTGAAGCTCGCGGCGGGTATCGTTATTTTCTGACCTTCACTGATGATTTGAGCAGATATGGGTATATCTACTTAATGAAGCACAAGTCTGAAACATTTGAAAAGTTCAAAGAATTTCAGAGTGAAGTAGAGAATCATCGTAACAAGAAAATAAAGTTTCTACGATCTGATCGTGGAGGAGAATATTTGAGTTACGAGTTTGGTCTTCATTTGAAACAATGTGGAATAGTTTCACAACTCACGCCACCCGGAACACCACAGCGTAATGGTGTGTCTGAACGTCGTAACCGTACTTTATTAGATATGGTACGATCTATGATGTCTCTTACCGATTTACCACTATCATTTTGGGGTTATGCTTTAGAGACAGCTGCATTCACGTTAAATAGGGCACCATCTAAATCCGTTGATACGACACCTTATGAACTATGGTTTGGCAAGAAACCAAAGTTGTCGTTTCTTAAAGTTTGGGGTTGCGATGCTTATGTGAAAAAGCTTCAACCGGATAAGCTCGAACCCAAGTCGGAGATATGTGTCTTCATAGGATACCCAAAAGAGACTGTTGGGTACACCTTCTATCACAGATCCGAAGGCAAGATATTCGTTGCTAAGAATGGATCCTTTCTAGAGAAGGAGTTTCTCTCGAAAGAAGTGAGTGGGAGGAAAGTAGAACTTGATGAGGTAATTGTACCTTCTCCCGGATTGGAAAGTAGTACATCACAGAAAATTGTTCCAGTGATTCCTACACCAATCAGTGAGGAAGTTAATGATGATGATCATGAAACTTCGGATCAAGTTTCTGCTGAACGTCGTATATCAACCAGAGTACGTTCCGCACCAGAGTGGTACGGCAACCCAATTCTGGAAATCATGTTACTAGACCATGATGAACCTACGAACTATGAGGAAGCGATGATGAGCCCAGATTCCACAAAATGGCTTGAAGCCATGAAATCTGAGATGGGATCCATGTATGAGAACAAAGTGTGGACTTTGGTTGACTTGCCCGATGATCGGCAGGCCATCGAAAATAAATGGATCTTCAAGAGGAAGACCGACGCAGACGGTAATGTTACTGTTTACAAAGCTCGACTTGTTGCGAAAGGTTTTCGACAAGTTCAAGGAGTTGACTACGATGAGACTTTCTCACCTGTAGCGATGCTTAAGTCTGTCCGAATCATGTTAGCAATTGCCGCATTTTATGATTATGAAATCTGGCAAATGGATGTCAAAACTGCATTCCTAAATGGATATCTCAAAGAAGAGTTGTATATGATGCAACCAGAAGGTTTTGTCGATCCAAAAGGTGCTAACAAAGTATGCAAACTCCAGCGATCCATCTATGGACTGGTGCAAGCATCTCGGAGTTGGAATATACGCTTTGATGAGCTGATCAAAGCATATGGTTTTATACAGACTTTTGGAGAAGCCTGTATTTACAAGAAAGTGAGTGGGAGCTCTGTAGCATTTCTAATATTATATGTGGATGACATATTGTTGATTGGAAATGATATAGAATTTCTGGATAGCATAAAAGGATACTTGAATAAGAGTTTTTCAATGAAAGACCTCGGTGAAGCTGCTTATATATTAGGCATCAAGATCTATAGAGATAGATCAAGACGCTTAATTGGACTTTCACAAAGCACATACCTTGATAAGATTTTGAAGAAGTTCAAAATGGATCAGTCAAAGAAAGGGTTCTTGCCT
Source organism: Secale cereale (assembly GCA_902687465.1). NCBI lineage: Eukaryota > Viridiplantae > Streptophyta > Magnoliopsida > Poales > Poaceae > Secale > Secale cereale. Next base: position 65,037,149 of record LR738711.1, read on the forward strand.
GTATTACAAGGTATGAAATTGAGTAAGACTCAATGCCCGACCACTGCAGAAGATAGAGAGAAAATGAAAGTCATTCCCTATGCCTCAGCCATAGGATCTATCATGTATGCAATGCTGTGTACCAGACCTGATGTGTGCCTTGCTATAAGTCTAGCAGGGAGGTACCAAAGTAATCCAGGAGTGGATCACTGGACAGCGGTCAAGAACATCCTAAAGTATCTGAAAAGGACAAAGGATATGTTTCTCGTGTATGGAGGTGATAAAGAGCTCGTCGTAAACGGTTACGTCGATTCTAGCTTTGACACTGGTCCGGATGACTCTAAGTCACAAACCGAATATGTATTTTTATTGAACGGTGGAGCTGTCAGTTGGTGCAGTTCCAAGCAGAGCGTCGTGGCGGGATCTACGTGTGAAGCGGAATACATAGCTGCTTCGGAAGCAGCAAATGAAGGAGTCTGGATGAAGGAGTTCATATCCGATCTAGGTGTAATACCTAGTGCATCGGGTCCAATGAATATCTTTTGTGACAACACTGGAGCAATAGCCTTGGCGAAGGAATCCAGGTTTCATAAGAGAACAAAACACATCAAAAGACGCTTCAATTCCATCCGCGATCTAGTCAAGGAGGGAGACATAGAGATTTGCAAAATACATACGGATCTGAATGTTGCAGACCCGTTGACTAAGCCTCTTCCACGGGCAAAACATGATCAGCACCAGGACTCCATGGGTGTGAGGATCATCACTTTGTAATCTAGATTATTGACTCTAGTTCAAGTGGGAGACTGAAGGAAATATGCCCTAGAGGCAAAAATAAAGATGTTATTTGTATTTCCTTATATCATGATAAATGTCTTTTATTCATGCTAGAATTGTATTAACCGGAAACTTAGTACATGTGTCGATACATAGACAAAACAATATGTCCCTAGTATGCCTCTACTAGACTAGCTCATTGATCAAAGATGGTTATGTTTCCTAGCCATAGACATGAGTTGTCATTTGATCAACGGGATCACATCATTAGGAGAATGATGTGATGGACAAGACCCATCCGTTAGCATAGCACTATGATCGTTTAGTTTTACTGCTATTGCTTTCTTCATGACTTATACATGTTCCTATGACTATGAGATTATGCAACTCCCGAATACCGTAGGAACACCTTGTGTGCTATCAAACGTCACAACGTAACTGGGTGATCATAAAGATGCTCTACAGGTGTCTCCGAAAGTATTTGTGGTGTTGGCATAGATCAAGATTAGGATTTGTCACTCCGAGTGTCGAAGAGGTATCTCTGGGCCCTCTCGGTAACACACATCATAATAAGCCTTGCAAGCAAAAGACTAATGAGTTAGTCACGAGATGATGTGTTACGGAACGAGTAAAGAGACTTGCCAGTAACGAGATTGAACTAGGTATGGAGATACCGACGATCGAATCTCGGGCAAGTAACATACCGATGACAAAAGGAACAACGTATGTTGTTATGCGGTTTGACCGATAAAAGATATTCGTAGAATATGTAGGAGCCAATATGAACATCCAGGTTCCGCTATTGGTTATTGACCGGAGATGAGTCTCGGTCATGTCTACATAGTTCTCGAACCCGTAGGGTCCGCACGCTTAACGTTTGATGACGATCGGTATTATGAGTTTATGAGTTTTGATGTACCGAAGGTAGTTCGGAGTCCCGGATGAGATCACGGACATGACGAGGAGTCTCGGAATGTCCGAGACATAAAGATTGATATATTGGACGACTATATTCGGACACCGGAAGTGTTCCGGAAAAGTTTCGGATTTAACGGGATTGCCGGAGGGGGTTACCGGAACCCCCTACGAGGGGGGATGGTCCATAGTGGGCCTTAAGGGAAAGAGAGAGGCAGCCCATAGGGGCTGGCCGGCGCCCCACCTAGGGTTCCTAGTTGGACTAGGATTGGGGGGGCGCCACCTCTCCCTCTTTTCCTTTCCCTCTCTTCCTTCTTTGGTAGTTCCTACTAGGAATAGGATTGCAATCCTATTCCTAGTAGGATTGCACCCCTAGCCGCACCAAACAAGGGCCGGCCGGCCTCCCCCCTTGCTTCTTTATATACGGGGGCAGGGGGGCACCCAAAGACACACAAGTTGAATTGTTCCAGCCGTGTGCGGTGCCCCCCTCCATAGAAACACACCTCGGTCATACCGTCGCGGTGCTTAGGCGAAGCCCTGCGCCGGTGAATACATCATATCCGTCACCACGCCGTCATGCTGACGAAACTCTCCCGTGAAGCTCAACTGGATCAAGAGCTCGTGGGTCGTCATCAAGCTGAACGTGTGCTGAACGCGGAGGTGCCGTACGTTCGGTGCTTGATCGGTTGAATCGCGAAGAAGTTCGACTACATCAACCGCGTCACTTGACGCTTCCGCTTCCGGTCTACGAGGGTACGTAGACACACTCTTCCCTCTCGTTGCTATGCATCTGGTAGATAGATCTTGCGTGATCGTAGGAAAATTTTAAAATACTACGTTCCCCAACAGCCTCGGGCACCCCGGACATCCGGCCCGTGCCCCGGACATCCGGCCTCCCGCAGCCACAATTCCCCCACTCCACCCCACCTTGAATTTCCACCGCCATTTTCGTTCGGTATCCCACCCAACCTTCCGCATACCACCACCACTTCTGCAACCACCATCGCTTACCGCTCTGAGTTTGAAAAGTTTATCTCCCTTTGCCTTGGATACTTGAGTTGTGGTTTCACCGTTTCCTTGGATGTTTAGGCTACCTTGGAACGGCAAGACTTCGACAACACCATCGCTCAACTTCGGCAAGGATGGTAACATCGACGACACTTTGTTCATTCTACCTTGCAATTGCATTGTCACCCTATGAACCATCTTTGCGTAGCTTTCCCATTGAGACTAGCCATTTGAGTATTGCCGGGCCACGACACTTGTGCACATTAGTGATAGTCATAGATACTTCATACCATATCATCATATCTCCGTGTGACACAAGAGTGTCCCGCATACACAATAGCTACCTTGATCCAAGAAGCATGCATAAGTGCCCAAAGAAAGAGCTCACAAGCTTTTAAGCAAAAGAGCCAACCAAAGCAAAAGGACAATAGCATCATACGCCTTGCATCAAAAGAGATCATACATCATAGCAACATCATCTTGTGCTCAAGCATCGGCACATCATACACTCGTAGCATACTTGTGATAGATAGTCGTTACATTTTGCCTCTTATAGGTCGTGCACAAGTGCGTATCCGCCTATTAAGCAATCGGTTAGCGTCTCTCTAGTGTTGTGCAACACGAGCATTTTCCGTGGTTTACCACATTTTCGCTCATCCTTGGTTGCACAACCACATTTATCTATCCGTGCGTGTGTTCCGTGTGCTACTTTGCTAGTGATCTACTTGTTGCATGAGCAAATTGTGAACCATTTTCAACATTCTTGAGTCACTTTGACGATTGCATTGAATTTATGCCACCATCCTAACCAAGCTCCTCTCAAAGCTTTACTTGTGTAGGTGTGAGAATCGACATGAAGTGGTACCAATAGTGCTATTTCCGGGTTACATTATTGAGTGATCATTGATCCATTTTCAACTTCGGTTAAGGTACATTTGGTATTGTCTTCTCCTTTCTCCCACTCACATACTTGCTTGTGATGATGGATAGGCCAAGTACATCTACCAACCCGATCTTCGACGATGCTCAAGAAGCGAACAACTACGTCACCAAACTACATCTCTTCGGTGTCCAACGAGCTCTACATCAAGAGAGTGAAGCTATGCGCGAGTACATTGGTCAAGTCGCCGAGGACGCGCGCCAATTTGAAGCAAGAACAAAAGAACAATTCGACATCATCAACACCAACATGTCTACTCAATTCAACGAGCTCCGGACATTGATAGTCAACCGACGTTCTTCTTCAACATCCTCTCAAAGACGAAGCCGCTCAAGTCGACATTCCGACTACACGCAAGACTCAAGTACACCTACGGCTAACACTCTTCGTCAAGCCGCACGTCAACTTCGACATGACAACCGGCAGCCTCTTCATGACAAGAGTTCACAAGAGCTATTCGACGAGCAAGAGAGCCGACGTCGTCAAAACCAAGCTACAATTGAGCAAGCACAAGAACGGCATCGACTATGCCAACAACAACAAGAGCGAGCACGTCAACACCAAGAAGAACTAGATGCCGAGGCTAACCGCCAAGCACAACAACGTCGTGAAGCTCAAGCTATGGAGGCGCAACGAGCGTTACAAGATGCACATCGCAATGTGGCAGCCCGCACTCGACACACTCGTCAAGAAGAGGAATTCCTTCGGGATGAGGTGCAAGAGGGACGCCACCAAGCAAGAATGCAACGAGAAGCTCCTCCTCAAGCGTGGAAAGAGCAACAACCCCAACAAGAACAACAAGCTAGGCAAGAGCAACAAGATATGGCAAACCGCCAAAATCAAGACCGCCCTCCCAATAGGCAAGGAAACAATGATGAGCATCGCTATGGCAAGCTCAAATTTACCATGACAAAGTTTTCCGGAAGCATTGATCCCGAAGACTATCTCTCATGGGCATTGAAGGTTGACAAGATCTTTCGCCTTCACATGAAGAAAAGAAGATCGCTATGGCATCCCTTGAGTTCCAAGACTATGTTCTCATTTGGTGGGAGCAAATCACAGAGAGAAGAGAAGCAAAAGGCGAACCTCCTATCACCACTTGGGCTCAAATGAAGGAAGTCATGAGAGCACGCTTTGTGCCTACCCACTACAACCGTGACTTATTCAAGAAGCTACAACTCCTCAAGCAAGGTACCAAGTCCGTTGAAGAGTACTACAAGGAGATGGAGATTGCCATGATAAGAGCAAACATCACGGAAGATGAAGAGCAAACAATGGTGAGATTCTTGAATGGACTCAACTATCCTATCAAGAAGATTGCGGATTTCCAACCATACAACAAGCTCCTCGAGCTAGTACATCAAGCAACCAAAGCGGAGCGACAAGTTCAAGAGGACTACAAGTACTCCAAGTTCAACTCCAAGAACTTCGGCTCCTACAACCAAGCTTCAACGACTTCGGCTACTCCTCCTACCTCTACCAAGCCATCTACAAACTTCGGTGACAAGTCAAGCTACAAGAATGCGACTACATCGAGTCGTCCACCTTATACCAACAACTTCAAGCCAAGAGCTTCCTCAACTACAACTCCAACCGAAGACAAGAACAAGACGAGCTCCATCAAATGCTTCAAGTGCCAAGGACGAGGCCACAAGTCATTTGAGTGCAAGACCGTTCGCACCATGATCATCAACTATGACGGATCTTATGACTCCATGAGCGATGATGAGATGGAAGCACTTGAGCATGTCGCTATGCATCGCCAAGTGAATGAAGAAGAAGACTGTCAAGTGTTTTGCGACAATGACTCAAGCCCCAATCTGGTTGTCTCCAAAGTCTTGACACTCCAACACCAACAAGATGACGACCAACGATGTCACATTTTCCATACAAAGGCCGGCATCAATGGACGCTTCGTCAAAGTTATCATCGATGGAGGAAGTTGTCACAACTTGGCAAGCGAAGAGCTATGCGACAAGCTTCATTTGGTCAAGACGAAGCATCCTCGCCCCTACAAGGTCTAGTGGCTCAACGACGCCGGAATTCTTCGAGTCGAGCACACCGTGCAAGTCTCTTTCAAGATTGGCGCCTACGAGGACACTCTTGAATGTGATGTGATACCCATGTTCGTGTGCTTCCTTATTCTTGGACGTCCATGGCAATATGATCGTGGAGTCAGACACAACGGACGGACAAATCACTATAGCTTCAAGATGAAGGGCAAGGAATTCGTGCTCCGACCAATGACTCCAAGTCAAGTAGCCGCCGACAAGCTTTTACCTACCAACCATCGTGGAGAGATTGGTGAGAGAGTGAGCCACCAAAAAGAGAGTGAGAGCCACAAGCCAAATATGAGCGACTCCACGATGAGCAACAAGAAGCAACTAGTGTTATTTGCCACCAAAAGTGAGATGAGAGAAGTGTGTGAGAACCCATCGAGTGTCTTTAACCTTGTGCTATTATGCAAAGGGGAAGCCAAACCTACTAACACTTCAGCACCTCTACCTTTAGTGTTGTCTAATTTGTTGCAGGAATTCTCGGACGTCTTTCCCGATGAACTACCTCCGGGTCTACCTCCACTTCGCGGAATCGAACACCGCATCGACCTCATACCCGGCGCACCACTTCCAAACAAGGCTCCTTACCGCGTCAACCCCGAGGAAACAAAGGAGATACAACGGCAAGTGCAGAAACTCATCGACAAAGGTCATGTACGTGAAAGCTTAAGCCCTTGTGCCGTTCCGGTTATTCTCGTGCCTAAGAAAGATGGAAGTTTTCGCATGTGCTCCGATTGTCGACCTATAAATGCTATCACCGTTAGATACCGTTATCCCATACCACGCTTAGACGATATGCTTGATGAATTATGTGGTGCCACCATCTTTTCAAAAATTGATCTTAAAAGTGGTTACTACCAGATTCGCATTCAATAGGGTGATGAGTGGAAAACGGCTTTCAAAACCAAGTTTGGGTTATATGAGTGGCTTGTTATGCCAATGGGCTTATCGGAAGCACCCAGTTCATTTATGTGCCTTATGCATTTTTGTCTTCGACCATACATAGGTGTCTTTGTAGTGGTCTACTTTGATGATATCCTCGTTTTTAGCAAGACGCTAGAGGACCATGTGACACACATCCGTTTGGTTTTACAAACCCTTCGGAAAGAGCGCTTATATGCTAATATGGAGAAATGCACTTTTGGCGTTGACATGGTTGTCTTCCTAGGATTTGTCGTTTCTTCACAAGGTGTTCACGTTGATGAAACTAAAATTGAAGCAATTAAAACTTGGCCTCAACCAACGAATCTCATGCAAGTGCGTAGTTTCCTTGGTTTAGCCGGGTTCTATCGACGTTTTGTGAAGGACTTTAGCACCATTGCTATGCCTCTACACGCTTTGAGCAAGAAGAACGCACCCTTCATTTGGGGTCCTTCGCAAGACACCGCGTTCAATGAGCTTAAGAGCTTGCTTACACACGCACCACTTCTAGCCCTACCAAACTTTGATAAACCTTTTGAGATTCATTGTGATGCTAGTGGTACCGGCATAGGTGGCGTGCTAATGCAAGAAAAACGCCGAATTGCGTACTTTAGCGAGAAGCTATCGGGAGCGCAACTTAACTATCCCATCTATGATAAAGAGCTTTATGCCTTGGTGAGAGTTTTACGTGTTTGGGAACATTATCTTAGACCTCATGAATTCATTCTTCATACGGACCATGAGACTCTCAAGTATCTCAAAGGTCAAACTAAGTTGAACAAGCGTCATGCTAAATGGAGTGAGTTCATTGAGTCTTTTCCCTATGTCATCAAGTACATCAAAGGCAAAGAAAATGTTGTGGCGGACGCGCTTTCCCGCAAATGCATGCTTGTAACACAACTTGAGTTGAATGTGATTGGCTTTGAGCACATAAAAGATTTGTATGAGCATGATCCTTTCTTTGCAAATGCTTATGCTAAGTGCTTGACTCACACTTCTTGGGAACATTACTACATCAAGGATGGATATCTTATGAGAGCTAACAAACTTTGCATTCCCGAGTCTTCGCTTCATTTGCTCCTTTTGCAGGAATCTCATGGAGGAGGACTCATGGGACACTTTGGACGAGACAAGACGTTTGCTACCTTCTCTAAGAACTATTTCTGGCCCAAGATGCTCCGTGACGTCTCACGCCTCACCAACCGATGTTCTACATGCCGCAAAGCTAAGTCCAAAGCTCAATCTCATGGTCTTTACATGCCTCTTCCGATTCCATACCATCCATGGGAAGACATAAGCATGGATTTTGTACTTGGATTGCCTAGGACTCAAAATGGCAAAGATTCCGTGCTAGTTGTCGTGGATAGATTCTCTAAAATGGCTCATTTCATTCCTTGTAACAAGATAGACGATGCTTCACATGTTGCAAATCTCTTTTGTAGGGAGGTCATTCATCTACATGGCGTGCCCAAAACGATCGTGTCGGACCGGGACGTCAAGTTCTTGAGCTACTTTTGGAAAACCATCTGTGCTAAGCTCGGAATCAAGCTCCTATTTTCTTCGGCGTACCATCCACAAACGGACGGCCAAACGGAGGTGACGAACCGCACGCTTTCGACGCTTCTTCGCGTGTTGATCAAGAAGAACATCAAGGAATGGGAGCAATGCTTGCCCATCGCCGAGTACGCCTACAACCGCGCAAGACATTCGACCACCGGCAAGTCCCCCTTCGAGGTCGTCTACGATTTCAACCCGTTGTCCCCATTGGACATCCTACCTCTACCTCTCCAAGTGCGCACGAACATGGACGCAAGTGCATGAGCAAGCTATCTCAAGAAGGTGCACGAAGATACAAGAGCAATGATCGAGCGACAAGTACATCGTCTCGCCACCAAGCTCAACGTCAACAAGGCACCAATGGTGTTCCAACCGAGAGATCTTGTTTGGCTACATCTTCGCAAGGACCGTTTCCCACAAGAGCGCAAGTCCAAACTACTACCTCACGCCGACGGACCTTTCAAGGTGCTAGCACGCTACAACAACAACGCCTACAAGATCGACATTCCACGCGACAAGTACTCCGTGAGCGATACTTTCAACATCCAGGATCTATCTCCTTTCCATGGTGATGAAGATTTCGATCCGAGGTCAGATCTTTCCCAAGGGAGGGGAGATGATGCGGAGCATCCCGAGGTCATCCCCATGGACCCTCCTTCACCTCGTCAAGTGCCTCAAGGACCAATGACACGTGCTCGTGCTAGAGCTCTCGAGACCGAGGTGACATCGCTCCTAGCCCTACTTCCATATGAATCTTGCGAGACATGGTTGCTACCTCAGACGGATGTGCTTTGTGTGCTCAGGTGTGAAGAAGACTACATTGGAGAAGGGCGTGAAGATGGACAAGTCCCCAAGTTCACGGACGAGATGTTGCATCGAGAACGGCAGAAGAAGTCTCCAGGCCCCGGACATCCGGCCCCCTGGCCCGGACATCCGGCCCCTGGACATTCATCTACAGAAGGCCACCAGCAGTCGAAGCTACAGGGCCCGGACATCCGGCCAGGCCCCGGACATCCGGCCAGGCATGGCCCGGACATCCGGCCTCGGGCCCGGAAATCCGGCGCCACTCTCCAGAAGACACCCGAGACTCAACCCCTCCAGCCTGGACATCCGGCCCCTCGCCCCGGACATCCGGCGTCCCGTGAAGCCCCGGACATCCGGCCCGTCGCCCGGACGTCCGGCCCCTGAATGCCTGCGCGCATCCCTTGGGCCGTGGCCCGTGTACCCCTTCGCTCTGTACACTATATAAACTCCTTTCTCCCCACCGTTTAGGGTTAGCTTCTGGATAGCTCATCACAGACCTTTGTGTGGATTCTCTCTTACGAGACCGCGCGCCTCTTCGGAGAAGATCCACCTCGGATTCAAGACCTCCACATCGGGGAAGATCCCAAGGGATATCCAAGACCTCCTCCGGGAGAAGACTACCTTTGTACCACCGTGATTTGACTATGGATCGTGTATCTTGATGTGTATCGTGGATCTAGAACTTGTGTGATCATATTTGTGTTGATTTGAGTGTTTCCCCCTCTTGTTTTCCTCCGTTCCCTCTTGTGTTCTCCGTGTTCGTCGTGGGATAATCTCCAATCGTGAAAGATCTGCTGATTAGGGTTCCACCCTACATCAGAATGCCGACTGGCATGAGCTGCTGGAATGCATCGCACTACACGAGCCGAATCTCGAGGTTGGCGAAGACCGGGCCAAATGGCGCCTAGAGCCTTCGGGCCAGTTCTCCACTAAATCCCTGTACCAGGCCATCGCACCCTCGCTGGGTCATGCGGCTCTCACTTCCATCTGGGAGATTCGGCTCCCCTTGAAGATTAGGATTTTCATGTGGCAGTGGATCCTCGGCCGCCTACCCTCCGGTGTTGAGGTCCTGAAGCGTAACGGCCCTGGCGATGGACGTTGCCCGCTTTGCGGGCCTGAGGAAGATTCGAACCATATCTTCTTCACCTGCGTGTCCGCGTAGTTCCTTTGGAGTTGTTTCCGCGAATTAGTGGGCAGAAGCTGGGATCACAACAACTTCCCCGCCCTATTCGCGGAACTCCAGACATTACCTCCCCCTGCCCGCCACTTTAGGTGGCTGGTCATCGGAGTGCTAACCTGGACGCTGTGGACTGTTAGGAATAAACTTGTGATTCAGCGGATCCCTCTTCGTCGTGCGACTGGCGCTTTGTTCAAATGGTCTGGTTTCTTGCAGCTATGGCGGACGCTTAGCCGCCCCCGGGAGAGAGACGCCATCACCACCTTCATCGCCCAGCTTCGCTCAATGGCTCTCCGGTTGGCGCCTCCGCTCCCTCCTCCACCACCAGAGCCGGATTAGATCCTCTTCTCCTCGTCGTCGCTGCCACCGTTGTGTGCGTTGTGTGTGTGGTGCTGGGCGTGTTGTGATGTGCCCACAGCTGAACTTGGGTTCCGTTCCTCGTGTTGTGGTGTTGTTGTGTTCGTTTGTCGGACCTGTTTGTGTTGGCGGTGCCTGTGTGTGTTTGTCCGCTTGGTTTGTGCTACTTTGTGCTCGGTGGTGCTTTATTTATAAAGCGGGGCGAAAGCCTTTTTCGGTAAAGCATGTCAACAATCACCACAAAAATCTTATGTATTCACAATAGTATAGTGTTCCACAATGGAAGCATTATTTACGATACTCACTCAATAATCTAGGGTTCCGCAAGGAAAGCATTGACAATACTCAAAAATCAACGACACAAACATCTCAACATGTATATGGTTTCATCTCAACAATCTAAGGTTTCACTATGGAAGATATATTGTCAATACAAATCAATAATACTAGGGTTCCATAATGATTACAAATCATCTATAAATCCTAATCCCACAAACCTATCTCAAATTTTACATGCAAATTTCTAATCCAAGCAAACAAGGGTTCCACAAATATGAAAATGGGTAAGATTTTCCAAATAGAAAGAAGGGGATTGGAAGAAATTACCTTTTAGGAGGAATTGGTCAAGAAATCCACAAAAGAAATCGTCAGTTTTTTGAGAGGAGAGAGCTGCCGCCGCGCTCTCTGTTCGTTCTGGAAACAAATGGAGTAGGGCCAGCTCGCGGCGGTTATCAAGTCATAGTGCAGCGCATATGCGCTAGGCTCTGCACATTGCGGTGTGGCGCCTGACGGCTAGACACTACACAACCAGGTGTGGGGCTGGGCCTGGACCAGGGCTGCCACACTAGGCGCCGCTTAATAGGGTATATCGCCTGGCCGATGGGCGATGCACAAAGGGGTCAGCTAAGTGAATTTTTTTCAAACACGGTTCAGTTTGTGAAGTACTTTCATCCACAGGTCAATTTTACCCCCTCATGCTGACAACACTCATCAAACATAATTTTATCCCTGAACAACAACAGTGCTTAAAATATCTTTAGAAAAGATATTTGCGCATGAAGATGGTATGCTGATAAACAAAAGCTTTGGAAAAGAAATGCACTGAATTTAATAAAATGATCGACTCAACGCAAAATCCCTCCTACCCAACGCAAACCCACTCCAAGTCCAAGGCTTCCGCTCTCTGCATTCGCATGTCAACCGACGACGTGCCCATGGCCGACGCCGACGCCGGCGAGGTCCTCGACGCCATCGCCACGAGCACCCAGGCCTCCGGCGCGCAGCACCACCCCACCGCCGAGAGCGCCCTGGCCTCCGACGCGCAGCACCACCCCACCGCCGAGAGCGCCCTGACCTCCAACACGCAGCACCACCCCAATGCCGAGAGCGCCCTGGCCTCCAACGCGCAGCACCACCCCGCCGCCGAGAGCGCTCTGGCCTTCGACGGGCAGCACCACCCCGCCGCCGAGAGCGCCCTGGCATCCGACGCGCACCACCAGCCCACCGCCGAGAGCGCCCTGGCCTTGGACGCGCAGCAGCACCAGACCACCGCGCCAGAAGCGGCGCCGCCCGAGCCCGACAACCACTTCCTGCACCTGCGCGGGGATGACGCGGCCGCCGCGGGGAGTTTCCTGGCCGCCGCGGTGAAAAGGGCCGAGGACGCCATCGCCGACGAGTACGACTCGAGGGCGAGGTTCCTGTTGGCCAGGTGCGAGGAGGCGGCCGCGGCGGTGCGGGCGGCTGAGCAGGACATGAGCTGCCTCCTCGACGAGCTCGCCGGTAATACTCCATAGACTGGTCGTGCTGTGAGCTCGATAATGATCTGATTATTTAGGCAAATGTTAATTGTTGGGTTGTTACCTGCCAGAGCTGAGGATCATATCTGAGGAGATCATACCAGAGTTGAACTGTGAGGATCTGGAGGAGCAGAATCAGAGGCTCAGGGATGAACTGGACGCGACCACCAAAGAAATCGAGTGGAAGACGGAGAAGATTGCGAAATTGCAGGAGCTGGAGAAGGTATGCTCATGCCATTTCTTACCTGAACTACAGAATGCTGGCTTACATTATTCAGAGTGCTCAACTTCTTAACTCAGCTCTAAATACTATGCCTTTTTACAAATTATAACACCTAAGTAGCAAAAGTTACGGATGCTAACGAACACTAATATTTAACACATGAGTTGCAAGTTTATACCCAGAATTAGCATCCGGTGTCAGTTTACATTCAGTTTTCACAATGTTGAATTTTCACCTCTTTCAGAGTGTCGCTTTGCAAACAAACACTAATATTCAGCAGTTATAAAAATAAACGGGTTACAGATAGTAATGTCGAATGCTCAAGTCTGGCTGAAAAGGGCGTGAAATGCATTTTTTTTTTTTACAAATTAACCCTGAATTGCAAGTTTATAGCCAAAAAATTACAGCGGCATGTCGAATTTTTTCATTCAACTGATAGTTATCAAAATGAAGCTTACAACCAACACAACACGGTGTACATATGCAGCTGGGAGCAAAAACGCTATAAATTCAAATCATCTACTACCTCTGTCCTTAAAATATAAGACGTTTTTGTAGTTCAAATTGAACTGCAACTACAAACACCGATATCGACGATTCAAGAAACAGTTTCTGACAGTAAGTGGAATTTACAAATCCGGCTGGGCTTGAAATGCATTTTTTTCAGCTAAATCTTGGAACTGCATGCCGAATTAATATTGTATTGACCATGGACCGCAATTCCAGCATATGCTCAGAGAAATAGTAACAGAGAGCACCTGCCCTGCTTACAGGCCACCATAGTTCATCTGCACCTGCACTTGACATTGTCTTGTGGTGTTTTTGTTGTTTTAGGGTACTTTGGAGGTCAACACACTGGACATGGCAGGTGGAGAGAGCAAGCTGGCTGACCATGATCTGGTGCTGCATGAGCTGGAGAAGGTAGGGTCATGCATTTCTTATCTGAACTCTGTAACATGTTTACTTTCAGTTTTCAGAGTGATGACTTTTCACCTCAACTTTATAAAATGAACACAGATGTCCACAGTTATAAAAAAAAAGTTACAGATGGTAATGCCGAACACGCACTGAAAAAAAGCGAATATATGTCATATGCTCAGAGAGTACTTGCCCTGCTTTACAAGCCAAAACATGTAGGTGGGAGTTAAAACAATGTGAAATTCAGATCATCTATCTGTACTCCCAGTTTTAATGCTAGAATTAGCTTCAGTGTAAGTCCCTCATTCAGTCCAGATGCTACTCAGGCAGTATTCCCCCTAAATTAGTATTAGGAAGCGTCAGCTTAAGATGATTTCATTGGAAACTATAGACAAATATGGGCTCTTTTATCTAGATTATTGCCACATTCATAAATAACAGACCGAGCTCTCCACGCAATATGACCCGGTTCATGTCCTTTTTATGGTCTTAGCAGAACTCCCCTGCACATACACAGGGTGCTTTGGAGATCAGCACATCAGAGCTGGGAGGTGGAGAGTGCAAGATGGCTGATCATGCTCTCATGCTGCATGAAAACCACAAGGTTTCTTCTTCTCTTTGATAGGACAACTGATAAGCTCATCTGCATCAAGCAGCTGACCATGCTATTCAATCAAAATAACATATGCATACGCGCCTTGTAGCAAGAGATGGAGGCTATTCATGCCAAGCAAATTCAACTTGAGAGGCAACTGGAGCAAAGGGATAAAGCCCTAGTGCTCACCGCACGGCAGCTGAACATGAAAGTACAAGCAGGGGAGAATCTTGCAGAGGAAGACCATCCACGTCTTTATGCGGCAATGACGAATGTGAGAAATATTCTGGATGAGGAAGGGAAAAGGATGAAAGTTCCATTGCTCGACCTCTTGAAAAGAGAGCAGGCTAACAGCAAAGAGCTCCAAGAGAATCGCCAAGAGTTGATTCAGGTAAAAGTAAAAACCCATAGTTTTTTTAAATTTCTAGTTGCTCTGTTTTCCTCATTGGGAGGAGTTACCCTGTTTGCTCATTGAAATGATGATGATAATGTGCAAATGTGCAGGGTTTTGTGAACATGCCGATTAGTGGGGGCGCCGTTGTTGGAATCAAAAGGATGGGCAAACTTGATGAAAATCCTTTCCGCGCCGCATGCAATTTGAAATACAGGGACAATGATCCAGAGGGCAAAGCTGCAAGGTTGGTCTCGTATTGGCAGGAGGAAATACAGAAGCCAGCATGGCATCCGTTTATGACTATTCAGGTCGATGAAGAAGATAAGGTGTCTATCCAATTTCCCCACAGCATTCATGCCCTTACATTCTCTGTATTTTGTGTGAATAATCACTATAGGGTGTTTTTGGACAATTGCAGGAGGTTATAGATGACAATGATCCAAGACTAAGCAAGCTGCGGTCTGATTATGGCAACAACGTCTGCAATGCGGTGAAGGATGCACTGAGAGAGCTCAACGAGTATAGTCCTGACGAGCGGCGCATCATGAATGAGGTCTGGAACTTCCGGGAAGGGCGGAAAGCGACGATGACAGAGGTGATCACCTGCATTTTAGAGCAGCTGGCAGTGGAAGACCCAGGATTGCGAGGACAGGAATTCAAGGTTCCCACAAAAAAATATTCAAATTCAATATAACCGGCTAGGTACAGCTGTTTAGTTGTATAACCGGATGACAACAGTTCAATCAACCAACTAAAACAATTAAGACTATCATCCAAGTTACTGACATGTTGCAATTACTTGGCTAATGATTTGCGCTTCTTTTCACACATCATTGTGTTTCTTCGTTGCTGGCAACTCGATTTTCACATTTCCTCTGCTTCATTTTTACTGAACTCCTTTGCTTTTCTCTGCAAATGGAGAACGATCACAATGATGTGTGAAACAACAGAACACACTCTCCCTAATATAACAGCAACTGTACCTTCAAGGACTTTGTCATATCAGCAATCTCATTCTTGTCATTGGTGCCTTTGGCAGATTCAGATAGACCAACAGTGTTCTCCTGAAACAAATAACAAGAGAAAAAAGATTGAATAACTCTACAATAGAAAGAGAAGCCCGCTAATAAATAAATGCATGAAAAAATAATCAGACCTTCGGTGGTACAAATGCAGCTTCTCTCTTTCTTTTCTTTACTTCTGATTTCTCTGACTGCTTATCTAGCTTGTCTTGCCATTTCTTTGCTGACTTCTTCTTGTCACTCATGACTTCTGGTCGGATGACACGTGTACATTCCACCATAAGGCATGGTGGAAAGTGCTTTCCACTATGAGCGTTGGCGGAAAGGGACACATGTCACTTTGTTGTGCTTCTGAAAGGGGTGTATTCCTGTCAATTGCAATGGGCAGAAGGTTAAATGTGAAGGGAAAAAAAGATGCAACTATTTGAAGCTAGTAGTAAGTTATTTCAGGATATGTACGAGGTCAACATAAGCCGGGAATGGTTATTTGTTAGGACATTAAAACTGTGTCACTACTGTGAGGTACAAATAGCAGCAGCGAGTGGTTTGCTTTAAGGAGGAAAGCAGTAAGCAAGTGATGGAGCAACTGCATAGAAACGTTGTCGATCAATATCAGTATCGAAGTTGAAGAACGTTCTCTACATTGACCTGGATTGACTGCACCACACTAACGGAAATACATGATGGAAAGCACACAGGTCTCCAATGTGAACTGCAGATCGCTAATACCAAATAGAAAATCAAAATCTAACCACTATTCAAGCTTCATACCGTGTCTCTGCTGCCATCTCACTGGGTTTGTCTCAGCCTTTACACCATGTGCAGACATCCACGTCTTCGCCGTGAAGCTCCCGGCGCTGCTCTTGAAGCCCCGACACCCAAAGCAAAGAGATGTCATGCATATTCTTGGTCAACCACAGCTGTTGCAAAGTACCCAACCCCTCGACACGCCTCAGGTTTGGAGAATCATGTAGCCATAACTCTCTCACTTGAGGAAGGTTCGATACACTTTCCAGGCCCTCACAACCTACAATCAGAAGTTTCTCAGAGAGGAACTGGAGGTCCTCCACCACCTTCAAGCAACTTGCTCCTCTTAAATGGAGCTCTTTCAAGCTGGTGGCCTGTCGTCCAAGCTGTCGTGGGAGAGCCCTCAGCTTGGGGCAGCCCTCAAGTTCCATCTTCTTCAAACGGGGCAGCAGATGCAACCTTGGAGACGGGGCTTCCCCTTTTCGCATCTCGGCATCTACATCCTTACCCCCTTCTGTGGCTGCTGCTCCTGCTGCATCTTCAACAAAGGACCAATCCTCCCAGTTGTGTAAATCCCTGATGACAAGCACTTCGAGCTTGGGGAAAGCAACTGCCACCGTGGAGCTCGGATTAGCCCTAGCCTCAGGTTGGCTAGCTGCCCAATTGGTGGAAGATACACACAGGTTTTGCAATTTACGAGTTTCAAGTGTTTCAGTGAAGACAAATGGGTAGTGCCAAGCCAGGTTGGATACCTCCGACCAAAGAATTCATTAATAAGTAGATCTTCCAGGTTTTGTGGAGGGGCTAAATGCTCAAGGATCTTCTCAGTGTTGCTAACATCTTCTTCTGAATATGGTACATCTGTATGATCGGTACACGATAGATTCAGAACTTGGAGATACTTTTTGTCTGCTAGAACTGAACCTGTGGTATGAAGAGCTGCTCTTTCCAATTTGATCAGGTCAAGCCGCCTTATATGTGACAGATGTTCCAACTCTTCCAGCTTCCAACCATCCTGAGTTTTAGCATTACCACTTACACCACCGACAGGAAATCCTCCTAGATCATTGAGATATTTCAGTCTACCTATCCCTTCTGGAACCTGATTGATTGGTGTACCAGCCAGACCAAGGCGCCTTAAATTGCACAATCTAGTGATTGCTAACGGAAGGCCGTGCAGATCTTTACACCTTTGCAAGTTCAATATCTGAAGGTTTATGAGAGAGCTGATGGACTCTGGAAGACAAGGTACGCAGGTACCATCAAGATCAAGTAGGCGTAGATGTATCAGTTTTCCAATATAATCTGGGATGCTCTGCACAAGCGAATCACTTAGTTCCAAAATTCGGAGGTACGGAAATCTCATGAAAAATGTATCCTCAACTCTCCGCGGCTGCTGATCAGTTTGGAAGGTCCTCACCCTAGCTTCCCCATTAGTCATGCCAGGTAACACTAATATATCCTTCTTAGTCACAACAGTAAGGCGTCGCATTTTTGACATATTGGTAGGCTGTAAAGATTCAGGGTCTCCAATAAAGCATTCTTCTCTTGATAAATAACAAGCAAGCTGCCTTAAGAGGTCATGCATTTTGCATCTCATGTGGTCAAAGTATCTACCATCTGGTTGGAGGAGATTCCGATGGATTAGCTCATAGTAGTACTCTTCTGCTGTTTCTTCTAGTAGTTGACCATGTTGTTCCTGTATAAATCCTTCAGCAACCCATAACATGACAAGATCATCACGGCTCATGGTTGAATCTTCAGGATACAATGCATAGTAAAGGAAACACTGCTTCAGATGATGGGGTAGGTCATCATAACTCAAATACAAAGCACCTCTGAGCTCAGTAGGAAGATTGCCCACAGACCAAGCACTTCTATTGATAAATTTCCTCCACGCATTCTCAGTTTTATCTTTAGTTGCTAGAACACGAGCAGTAACCTTGATTGCAAGAGGAAGTCCACCACACTTACGAATAATATACAGTCCTACATTCCGAAGGTCCTCCACATCTCTTTCATCATTAATGTTCATACTCTTCGAAAGCAGCTCCCATCCTACCTCTGCTGACATTGAATCAACTTGATGTGGATCCTCCACCCCAATTGCATGTGCAACTGCATCATGTTGAGTGGTTACAAGAATAACACCGGATGCAGCAGCATGTAAAGGAGTTCTAAGTACATTGGTCCGCACCTCAGGCTCCCAAACATCATCTAGCACAAGGAAGAAACTTTTCTCTCGAACGGCTGCTGCAAGCTTGCTGCTGAGCTCTCCCAAAGTTTCGCCTTGCTCATGATGTACCCCAAAATTTCGAAGAAGTTCTTTCAAAAGAGTGATATCTGAGTAATCCCGAGAAACACAAATCCATGCTTGGTTGCTAAAGACTCCTTTTAATTTTTCGGCATTATATATTTTTTGAGCTACAGTTGTCTTCCCAACCCCTCCTGTTCCAACAATACCAAGCTTGTATGCTTTCTCTTCCTTATGTGTAAGAATCCGTTCAACCAATCTTTTGCAAGCATGTAAAATGTGCTTTCCCACAAGATTAGGCTCCACAAGGTGGCTAGTTCTCATATGCTTCAGAGTCCGAACTTCTGCTTTAGATTGCATATTCTGATGCTTTAAAAATCTTTCACCCAACTTTGAAATCTTCTCAAGATCGGCATTGAAGTCTCGGATTTGAACAGCAATCTTGTGACGCTTCTGAAGAACAGGAATGCAAGTGGAAAACGAAATACCACTACATTTGGCTGGCTTTCTTGATGATGAAGGACGTTCCGTTAGTAGCTTGCCTCCTTCAGATCTTGCCAGGTCAATAATATCATCAGCATAATACATAGCATCTCTTAGCTCCCCAAGCCAATTGTTAACTGCTGTCTCTTCTGTCCTCCTTGCCTCAGCATCATTAAGGAAGCATCGTATTTGGATCATTATTCGCTGCAGTTCTCTGAGGTCTTCTTTTACCCCTAGAATCAGAACAGCCTCTTCTGTAATAACTTCTTGCAATTTTTTGGCACATGATCCAACAAGAGAACCCAGTATGGCTGCCATCAGACAAACTTGATGAGGTTGATCCACCAAAAATATAGTGATTCCTTGGGAAGTGTAGCAAACTTGCAGGCTGATAATGAATGCACAACATGTTGTTAGGATGGTTAAAAACATAGACAATGTTCAACAAATTCATATCCTTGTAACAGACATTCAGAGTAACGTCATCTGCTTTCCATTTAGTTTTTAAAAATAAGATATATAGTCTATTGCAGGTAACTTAATACTACCAATAATGACTTTAGTGGGGTCTAAGGATTTCGGCCTTCAGCCCAGCATGATTTCGGTAGATGATTTACCTGAGCTGTACGTGTTGGAGACTGGAATAGCTAAAAAGGTAAGTGGATGATGAGCTACACTGCTTGTTTTGCTACTTTGACTTAGTAGAAACTGTGTCTTTTGCCATTCGTTTACAAAATCAGTAGTTAGGCGCTACTATTCATGGCAACATATTCATGTGTGGTAATATCATGGAAACAGAGATTCAAGATCTGGAATACAGCACAGATCTTACCTTTCAAAGCCAATCCTTGAGCAAGAAATAAAACTCAAGAGCCAAAGCAATCATATCGCAGAAGCAGATTGCTCCAGTGACCAGCCAATCCGCACATTCAGATCTCAGTCAACCCGTCACTGTTTAATAAGATATCAAAAGGGGCAAACCCAAGGGAGAGGAGAACAAAACGGTGCCGGAGGATCGGCAGAGGAGCTCGAGTAGGTGGCCGGCGGCGCGAGAAGACGGCGGAGGCGGCCAAATATAGGTGGCGAGGGCGGCAGCGAACTTGGGCGCCGGAGGTAGAGAAAAGGGGATCGGTGCTCAGGTTGTGAGGAGGTCTTCAACCACGCAGACTACTATCTCAGCACTAACCTTTAACTAATGATTGAAAGAATAGTTAAGGAGAGGTTGAGGAGGTCCATTGATGAGGTTGACGATAATAATATATTAATTTTTTAATTATATATTAAAAGAGTTGATTTTCCCTTTTACCCCAGTTTCACGTTTACTAAGATATTACCCGATTTGATGAAAATTCTCAATTGTCGCTTAAGCAAATTTGTGCCAAATATTACCTCATTTAGCGTTTTTCTCAATTCTGATGTTGACTGCACCTGCCTTGTCAATGGTTTAATGTTTTCCGATGACTTTTGTTCGGTTCTTTTATGACACCCCATCCGAAATGAAAAATTGAAAGAACAGAGCAGAAGATCCGGTTTGCCGCCATAAAAAGTGAAACGAAAACCGGAGAAAAATAAGTAAAACCGCAAGCATGGTAGGTGTAGTCAACATGAAAATTGGCAATAACACTAAATGTGGCACGAATTGGCTTAAATGGGATATAAACTGAGAATTCTCGCTCAATGGGATAATATATGTCAGATTGGCACAAACGTGAAACTTGGGTGTAAAAAGTGATATTAACTCCGTAATAATAATAATAGTAATAATCTATATCTCTTCTCTACTTATTAAAAAAATAGGTATTCTTAGTCCGTTTTACTATTTTATAGAAAACCCCTCAATGTTTGCAACGTTAAACCAACAGTACATACCAATTGTTTTTTTTAATACTCATATCTTCTAAATTGTAACTCCAAAATTAACATGTTATATACGGACTTTGATTAGAAAAATATGTAGAATATGAATATGATATTATTTTACATGTTAACACTTAAAAAAAATACTATCTAGGCTGCAATGTTAATCAACAATGCATTATCCGTCTTTTTTATACCGGTACTGATTCTGATTGGGGATGAACACCTCAGCAAAATCAGGATTGGATATGAAATTGAAGATAAATCTGCTAGAGACACCCAATAAATAAGGACATGGATGATAAGAAATAAAAGAAAGACCCAATAAAGATGGGTTGTCCGCTATAAAACAAATACAAGAAAAAATGCAGAGGAGATCCGATAAAGATGAAATGTTGCGCTATTCTCCTATATATAAGAAGAAGAAAAAGAGAACATGCATGAAAAAAAGTAAAAAGGAGGCATGCATGACAAAAAATAAAATAAAAGATAAGATATAAATAGTGATAAAACAGGGACCAATACATATGACATGTATGGCAAGAAATAGTGATGAAATAGGGGCGCAAGTACCTGCGTTCACATGAGACCATACAAAAATGTTCCTTTCCAGACAAAAAGAAAATATCCTTTTATGATTAAAAAATCATTTATCTTTTTAACAACTCTTAATATATTTAAGAAATATGCATGTGAGAAAAGTGTTCAAGAGTTACCCTAAGTTGGTGATTCTTAAACTGCAAACTGCCATCGATGTACACATGTTTTTGTAGTGTGCTAATGTGTCATCGTTTGTTTTTTGTCATTTTTTCTTAAACCAACACCTAATGAAATTCGAGAACTCAGGGAACTATTGATACTTAGAAATAGAAGTTCAAAACACTATTATTAAGTTGATCAAACTACAGAAGTTCATATCGTGTCATATGGGGCTGCTTCAAACTATTGATACTTACGAATTTCTTAATAAGGCAACTAAGTTAGCATAGCTTTAGCTTCGGAATAGAACTAAATTTCCAAACAAATATGTTCTCCAAGGAGATAGGCCTCAACAAGCTCTAGGCTGCAATTGTATGATAACTTCAAAAAGTGGCATGACAAGAGATTACACTATAAATGAAATATATAGTGCTAGAGATATCGTGTCATATGGGGCTGCTTCAAACTAAACTTTACAAAGGCTACATCATCACTGACTTGTATCTAAAATGTTTAAACAGTTAAAAATAAATCCAGTGCACAGATCAATACCTTGTGAGATTCAGAAACTTGGGGAACTCCGATGTAAGGAAGGACTTGAGAAGGTGTGATTTTTCTCTGACCATGTCGGCATCTTCGCCGTCGAGGTCTTCCTCTCCTTTAATATATGGAACAACTGAAATCATTTTGTTGGTAACCATATCCATCGTAACAACCGAAACCTTGTTAATCTTCTCTCTTTCCTCGGACAGCAAAAAGTGTATAATACTAGGGTCGTCCATGCTGACAAGAGGGTACTCGGGGACAGCATCGCGCGGGAGACTTTCAGAGGTGTTGTGACGCCAGAAGTCATAAGCTGTCACAAACGTTTCCCGGTCCCACTCCATGTCAACACTCTCCATTGCCTTCAAGACATCAGTGATAATTTTATAACCCTGGCGAGATTCAAGTGGGCCACAGAGCCGACCATCGGTGCGAACAACAGAAGTATACTTGAGAACATCACCCCCACCGGTGACACATATGCTGCGGTTCACCTCAAGGAACCCTTTTTCTCGGTATCCAGGACGGTGATGGGTGGGTAACCCTAGATAAGAGATGGTAGGCGTTTCTGCGAATACATCATAGAATAGAATACCTCCGGTGTAGTAGGAAATCCAGCAAAATACGGTTGTTGAATGTGGTGACAGCGCCAGTCGACCAATCGACGAGTCTCCAGTAGTGATGCTCCTTGTGCTGGATGGGTATCTTATGAAGCTCCCATGTGCCATCATCATCCGTACACTTCGGCTTCCATCATGTCGTCTGAGCCTGGTATCTTAGTGACACTAGCCAGCTGTGCCACGACGACAAACTCATCTTCATGGCCAGGGGATGATCGACGAACGAGCCCTAGAGTGTTGGGCAAAAAGTGTCGACGTGTAGTGATTCCCTCCGGCGGGTCTTCCTTGAAAAACGGAGGCAAGACCATTGGTATGGTGCAAAGGGGGAGGCGTTTGAACTCGATGTGCGGCACAGGATCTGAGGATGCCAAGCAAATGAAGTTGTCAAACATGAGGTGGAAGGTCAACGTAGACGAGCCGGAAGAGAAGGAGGTCGCGATGTGCGGCAGCCAGCTCGGCGCCACTTGTGTTGGTGCGGCCGGGCCAGCGCAGGTAGAGGCGGGAGACTGCGGGGGCTCGGCGTGGAGGATGGCGACGTCGAAGGGCTGGCCGTGGGAGGTGGAGGACGTGGCCCTCAGGGGGGCCGTGGATTCGTCCGGGAAGCGCTAGCCGTCCTCGCCCCTGTGGTAGAGGAAGCGGTCCAGCATCATCCATCCAGCTGCCTGGTTGGATCCAGCCATGGCCACGGATCGATCGAGACGTAGGGGTGGTTTAGCTGGGGTTCTCGTACGTGTGCCTTGGCCTGATGCGTGGAGGAAGTCTATCTATTTTATGAGGAGAAGAAGAGACCGAACCCAAATCAGCATGGAATTAATGGGCACTTACGAAAACACACGTTAAGAAGTACGAGTAGTTTCTCGAAAAAAAAAGAACTACGAGTAGTAGGAATATACTGTCGATCGGAATGGGTCATCATTATTTCTGGGGGCATGCTACGCGTCCGTCGGCTGATTTTTCTAAAAGATCAGCCGGGTCGCGAGCCGTTAGATCAGCCAAATCGAGTGTCGAGCACGCTTCACTTACTGAAACACATGTCTTGTTGCGGAATTATTTCTGTAACATAAGTCTTGTTGCAGAAACTTTTTGCATCAGCTATTTTGTTGAAAAAAATTGCAACCGACTTTTTTTGCAACTGAAATCTTGTTGCAGGAAATTTCCGCAACAGAGGTTATGTTGCAAAACATGGACCCGTCGTAGACCATTGCAACGCTGTATATGTTTCAGAAACAAAACCACGCTTGCAAAAATGTGTTTAATGAAGGACGGTATGCTGGTTCAGTTGGACACGTGTCATGCATGGAAGGTGATGGACGCGCCCGCTGCGATCCGTCGGATGACGGTAAGCGTTTGCCTTATTTCTGAGACGAACGGGACGAAAACAGCTAGCTTGCTGACTCGCTCGTCGTTCCCAGAGCGAAGGTGCGCGCATTCCATGCATTGCGTCGCGTGAGATATACTCCCTCCGTTCCTAAAAATAAGTCTTTGGAGGGATTTCACTATGGACCACATACGGAGCAAAATGAGTGAATCTATATTCTAAAATGCATCTATATAAATCCGTATGTGGTTCATAGTGAAATCCTTATAAAGACTTATATTTTGGAACGGAGGGAGTACTATATAATCCGCCATTCCTCATTCCTTTAAAATGCTCGCGTCGAATGCAATCCTTAAACGCCTACGTCTAAGGACACGGGGGCTCCCATCTCATCTCAACAAAAGAAAAAAGTCAAGGAGACGGCCGCGGGTCTACACGCGCCAAGTAATTTTCAATTCCATCCGGCGACCGTACGTAGTACGTGCACGTAGCCTCTTTTTGTTATGAGTTAACTGCACTTTTGGTACATACACTTGCACTCGATGTACAAATTCATACATAAACTTGAAAAATAACATAAATTGGTCCAACAACTTGTGTTTTAGGCACATTTACCTACATTTCCGTCATTTGCCGTTAGTCCTCCGCTAAACTGTGCATGCAAGCTGGCCCACACTGCATACATGTGTGTAGATCCTGCCAGCCAATGGCGTAGAAAAAACAGAGATACATGACATTGACAGATTAGCCACTGCACCAGCGGCCACCTTTTGTTAAATAGCACCTGATGCATTTTATATACTCTATCTGGTAATGGATTTGAATCCAAAATATGTATTGCGCGGGATTTTCTGCTTGTGTGCCTCTCTCATCACCCTTTTTTTCGGTCCAGTGAGTACCAATAAACTCAGAATTTTCTATATTTTTTGTTCAAATGTTTTGACTAAATTTCAATATGAATTATGAAAGTGTAAACGTATATTCCGTTTAACCCCATATATGACGAATTGTGTTGCATGTTCTAGCATCCAGTTTGCCTTGTTTTAATAGAAGGTGCCGGTTCAAGGTGACACTAAGGCACCTCGTACTTTTTTCTATTAAAACGTTGAACATAACGCTAAAAAGGTCCAGTTTTATCCAAGATGGTTCGCCCACCTTTTCACTTGGAAGAAAGTTGTTATGTGAAAAACATATGCATATGAGCTCTATTTTGCATTATTTGACATTCTAAATTAAAAAAATATCAAAAACATTCGGTGCTCACCTTTTTCTAAAGCATTGAATATAACACTAAATAGGTTCCGTTTTTTCAAGTTTGTCGCCTTATTACTTGTAATAAAGTTGTCATGTGGAAAACATATGCATATGAGCTATATTTGAAAGTATTTGACCTTTTAAATTAACAAGAGAACGATATCAAAAACATTTCGTGCTCACCATTTGTTTTTAAAGGGTCGAATATAACGCTAAAAAGGTCCAGTTTTTCCAAGATAGTTCACCGGCCTTATAACTTGGAAAAAAGTTGTTATGTGAAAAACTTATGCATATATACGAGCTCTATTTGAAAATATCTGACCTTCTAAATTCAACAAAAGAACGATATCAAAAACATTCGGTGCTCACCGGTTTTTTTAAAAACATTGAATATAACACTAAAATGACATAGTTTTGCAAGATGGTTCGCGCACCTCATCACTTGGAAAAAAACCTGTTATGTGAAAAATATATGCATACAAGCTCTATTTGACAATATGTGACATTTTATATTCAAAAAACTAATTTTATTTGACCAATATAAAAAACATTTCTTGCTCACCTAATTTTTCGGTACTCACTGGACCGGGGATAAAAGGGGTGATGGGAGACACACGCAAGCAGAAAATCCCTTGCAATTAATGCATATTTTGAATTCAAATCCATTACCAGATAGAATATATAAAGGACATCATGTCCGTACTAACAAAGAGTGCCCGCATGTGCAGGCTAATCCTTCGATGTGTGTGACGAGAAGTTGCTAGTTCGAATCCTGCTAGACTCAGTTAGTTTTTACATGTATCAATGTTTTTTCTAGGTGGGATCCACACACATGTATGCAGTGTGGGCCAGCTTACACGCACAGTTTTTTTAAAGTTTGAAGTTAGCTTGCATGCACAGTTTAATGGAGAACTAACGGCCAATGATAGAAATGTAGGTAAATGTATCCGAAACACAAGTTGTTGGACCGATTTGTGTTATTTTTCAAGTTTATGTATCAATTTGTACATCAAATGCAAGTTTATGTACCAAAAGTGTAATTAACTCTTTTGTTGTTGTTATTGTTGTTGTTCGATAAGGGTTCCGTGCACGTAGCCATGCTAGCTAGCTACTTCATGCACGCACCCCTACCTACTACACATCCATCTACCTTCCCTGGATTTAACTACTTCTTTATTCTTAGGATTAGGACTTTGAGATGGAGGTCTGTTCAGTAAGCTGTTTTCCACTTGTGCATGTCGGCTGCAACCCTGGTCGCCGTCAGAGGCCAATCTTCCAACGCCGTTCTCCGACGGCTCTTCTTCGCCGGCGACCTCAGTCGTCGATGCTGAGGGGAGGTTGCCGGGTCCACGCATGTGAATCATTTTTGCTCATCCGTTGTCTAGGTTTTTAGGTTGTTCATTGTCTTTGCTTCGGCGGCAACGATGACGGCGCTGAATAAATATTCTTCAGATTATTTTCTAACGAGGCCAACGGTCCTATGGTTGGGGATGGATTTGGAAACCAGTCTGTTCAAGCAAAGATGTCGTGGCGACGGCGGCATCCTCGTGGATCAGAGCGGACAAGCGCAACGAGTTTATCTCCCCATGTCAGGATCAGGGCGGCACCACTGCCAAAGACAAGGAGAGCACCTGAGCCACCCATCGCTACCCTTCTGCCGCCAACACGACGAAGAGGGAGAGCCACCACCACCGACGTGGTGCTCGCCGGAGAGCCAACCACGCGGGCCACCATCCGGAGCTGCCGCTCCGGTATCCACATCAAAGCCACCACCATCCGCCCACATCACCAAGCACCAACCTCGGAAGAAGGAAAGAAAGGGGTCTCCTTTCATTCCTAGCCCGACATCGGTCATGGGATCTAGGCCGATGCCCGCACAATATGGGCGTCCACAACTGCGTCCTCACCCAGTCCCGGTGGATCAGGGGGACACAACCCCATGACTGCTGACAGCCGCCGTCAGGCCTGCTCGTGCGATGCCTCAACAGTGGTCACCGTCGTCGATCTGCCCGACAGGATAACGGAGACCCGACCACCATCACGGACCACCGCATCCACGAGGAGAGAGAACTCATTGCCCGCACACCACCTGGACCAAGCCAACCAAAACCTACCGGGAGCGAGAGCTCCCACCTGCCCCGGGCTCCACACTGATCCGGCCGAGCACGAGCCCCGAATCCCCACCATCTCCGCACCGCGAGCAAACCGTGCTGCTGGCCCGAACCTAGGAGAAGGGAATGAGTACCACCACCCCGCACCCCGCTGCCGCCAAGCCGTAGCGGCAACCTTACGTGTAGAGATGAACGGTGGCGTGAAGCGGACGAAACATTTAGCTGAGCAAATGCGTTTTGGCCATGAGGCATATTGCATGGGAGCGCAAAGGGATGCCAAACTCTCGTGCCTTAGACCCCCTCCTATATACCATTGAAGGTCGTGTGCACAACCTCTCGTCGTACCCGTTCCACATATCGTTCTCCTAACTCCTCGAGATGTTCGTCCAAGACTATGAAATATTAGGTCCATTGCCGGTTTGGTGAGTTCTTTCAAATGAAAACGAATAGAATGCTCAAGAAAAATGAAAATGAAAAGTGGCCAAGACGAGCCCGCTCTCTCCCTCGTCGGATGTGGGCAGGATGGCTGAGAACGGCTAGAGAGAGGGGCATTACTTTATTTGTTACCAAAGATAGAAGCTAGTCTGGAAAAGATAGTTCTTCTTCAAATTAACACGTGAATGTGTAAATATTGATAAGCTAAGTGGATTAGAGAAAAAAGGGAAAGAAGGGCAACAGATGCAATTAAGCTAACATCATGAACAAGTATGGGGAATTTCTTATATAAAAAAACCGACCATTGAACAAGTCCGGTCGTTGCACATGCATGCATGCACCAATTAATTAGCGCTGAAGCAGCGGGCTTGTTATGGCTGCAGTAATTAGGTAACGGATGTTGGAAATCCTCAAATTAGCCGCTTAATGAGGCAATTATACCTTGACGAAGCGGAGCCAGCGGAATCGCGCACTCGTGGCTTTCCTTCCGATTCCTTTTTGTCTACATGCAGTTAATTAATGGTAAATGTTTGGCAGCGGTGCGTCGGTCGAATTTTCGGCCGGCTCGCACGTCACGCTGGCCAACGCAGCCCACGGGATCCGCCTTCTTCCTTATGCGCTTCATTTCCTAGCTCCAACCTTCACGCGCGTGGATCCCCTCCCCCTCCTTTCGGGCTGCGACTGGGTCAGCACGCCTCCACCGTCAGCGGCCAAGCTCCCCTCGCCGCCCGCCATGGCTGCCTGCCGCCATGGCCAGATCCATCCCCTACCTCCAGCCTTCACGCGGGCGCATCCCTCCCCCC
>LR738711.1:65081302-65156499 GCA_902687465.1 Secale cereale
GGGGGGGGGGCGCCCACAGGGCGCCTGGAGCCCCTGTGGCCCCCCCAGGCTGCCCTTCGGAGGCAGTGTCGTTCCCGGATCGCTGATTTTTTATATATTTTTTCTGGATTTTTCTGGGCAGTTCTCGAAACGTGAAAACCTGAAATACAAAAATAGCCGAAAACAGAAACTGGCACTGGGGTGCACTGGATTAGTAAGTTAGTCCAAATATGATCAAAAGTGTATGGAAGTGTATGAATATCATAGCAATATCACCCAAAAGTGGCATGGAGCAAGCAGAAATTATAGATACGTTTTGGACGTATCAGCTGTTGCCACAAGGGGGAAAACAACGGTGCTTGTGCCCGCGGGTGCAAGGATTGTGTCGGTGTACTAAAGTAGGGGTACCTTAGTATCCCGACTTGTGCACGGGCAGTAGCAGCGTCCCGTGGTCAGGCTCACCACGCGCCCGCCAAGGCCCACTCTAGATCCTTTGGAGCCATTCAAGAACAAAGTATTCAAGTAAAGAAACAAGACCCCGGCAAGAGGAGCTTGCCGGGAAGGCCGCACCAGGCTCAAGGTTATCATTCCAGCACAAGACTCTGGCAAGAGGAGCTTGCCAGGAAGACCAAAGAACAGCACCTCAGAAGATATATCGTGGCGCATCATGCGCCCCGGCAGGACCCGGAGAGCGACCAGCTTCGGGCCCGGCAAGATAGCGACCCCGACAAGGTGCTTGCCGGGGGAAGCTTACGCTGTGTGCCTGCGCTCCAGCTCATCTGGCCACGCATCGCCCTGGGGCCCTTCCAGGAGCACGTGGCAGATGGCTGTGCAGCCTGGGGTACACGGTGGCAAGCCACGGTGACGAGGCTACCGTCGTGGCGAACGGAGACGCCCGGACGGACGCTTTTTGCACTGTTTGGGGGCGACGGCGACGGGCATTCAATGCCCTTGTCCCCCACCGTCAGGGTTAGGTATAGACCACTGTGCATACACTGTTCATGCACTGTTACAACTACCACCAATTTTACACTTTTACCCTCATCTACGTTGACACCTGTCGGTGAACCCTTTGAGCTATAAAAGGAGGCCCATGCACAACGTAGAGGGGGTTCGATTCCAGAAACTTGATCACTCCCACGCTCGGTGTAGCTAGTACTGTAGATCTTCAAGCTCCCGAGCTCAAGAACTCAATACAACCAAGGCAGGAGTAGGGTTTTACGCATCCGTGCGGCCCGAACCTGGGTAAACTACACACGTGTGCTCCTCGATCTGCTCTTTGTGCTCCCTCCGCTCCCTCACCGTACCGAAAAGGGGCTCCGGTCCCATAGGTGTTCGTGGGCGGTCAGTTTCCCCGACATCTTTGGCGCGCCAGGTAGGTGGCGTCGAGGTTGTGCGAACCTGATCCGGCGCTCACGCGGGCGCAGTCTTCAGCAACTTCATCAACTTCGCAAACTTCATCGACATGCCACCGAAGAAGAAAGCTTCAGAGGTAGGAGGCCCGTCCGCGTCGATCCCACCACCACCAGAACCTACGGTCGGTGGGGTAGACGCTGGCGGAAGGGTGGACGCCGGCGAGAACACTCACGGCACCGCCAAGTCCAAGGACAAAACGGACGATCGGGCGAACTCCAAGGCTTCGGCGTCCGTGCACGCACCGCGCCCCTCTCAGGAGGTGCCGGGCCAGCAGCGACGTGGTACCCACGGTACCATCCGCCTGCTGGGACAAGGCCAAGCTGGCGGGTCGCGGGACGCTCAAGGCCAGCGTGCTGGCACAAGCAAGGCGCGGTCGCCGGGACGAGAGCCTGCTCCTTCTAACGTTGTTAGAAGTCCGAGCATATCTCGCTCCTCGCACCGCTCCCCTCCACTCCAGCTGAAGCTCTAGCCAGAGCTCAGCTGCTCCTCGACTTCCCTCCAGCGGCGGACAAAGCCGAAGACTGGAAGGCTACGATCCAGAGCCTCATCGCCTTTGCCAACAACGATACGCCGCAGCAGCCGGCAACATCGCGGCCGCGGCAAGTCAGCCAAGCGAAGGCCGATGGAGACAAGACCGCCGGGGGTGCTACTACCGTGCACTCCGCGCTGCGGAAGCAGAAATCGCCGACTCGCCGGATCAACATCGACGATGGCTCCACGGCGTCGTCGGATCCGCGGGCTCGCCGCGATCAGCGCCAAGTCCTCGACGACAGACGACAAGAGGACGCTCGAACTCGCATCGAGCATCGAAGAGAAGCGCGACGACAGTCCGACCAGCGCGCTGGGACCGCTGTCGACATGCACGCGCCCGGTGAACCAGGCGACTTGCCGTACGCGGCAGGTTGCCCTGCGTACACCCGAGAGCTGCGGCAAGTCCAGTGGCCCAGCATGAAGAATTTCAAGCCCGACGTACCCGAGAAGTACGACGGCAAGACACACCCCTCGGAGTTCCTCAGCATCTACACCATTGCGGTGCAGGCTGCCGGGGGACGCGACGAGAAGATCTTAGCGAACTACTTCCCGCTCGTGCTTAAGCCGAACGTCAGATCTTGGCTTATGCACTTGCCGGAGAACTCCATCTCTTCTTGGGCAGATCTGTGCCACCAGTTTGTCGGCGCCTTCACGGGCGGCCACAAACCCCACAGCCAGGAAAGCGATCTACACATTCTTGCCCAGAAGGAGGGAGAGTCCCTGCGAAAGTACATCCAGAGGTTGAGCCACGTTCAGCACAACATCCCGGATGTCCACCCTGCCGCGGTTATCAGCGCGTTCCACCAGAACGTGCGTAACCGCCGGATGAGGGAAGAGATGGCAATGACCAAGATCCGGGACGTCAGCGAGCTTTACGCTCTGGCTGACAAGTGTGCGCGCGCTGAAGAGGGGAGGAGACTCCCCGGAGAGGATGCTGGAGCAGGAGGAACAGACAGCGAGGATGCCGCCCCGGCAAGGAAAAACCGGCGGCGGAACAACAAGAAGAAGAAGAACAAGGAAGTACTGGCTGTGGAGAAGTCCGGCAAGGAGGCTGGCGACAAGAAAGCTCAGGCTGGTGGCTCCGGCAAGGAGCCTGCCACTGTAGCCGCCGCCGACAAGCAGGACGGCTCCGACAAGCAGTACTGCAAGATCCACCGCACCAAGGGCCATGATCTCCAGAACTGCAAGAGGGTCGAATACCTCATAGAGCAGCAGAAGGCTGAATACGAGCGACGCGACAAGGAGAAGGCCCAAGGAGGCGGAGGTGAGTCCGGCAAGAAGCGGCCATTCAATGGCCGGGGAGGACGCCGCGGCAAGGCCAAGCAGCGGCAAGGAGATAGACCTCCCTGGGGCCGCAACAAGGATGAAGACGAAGACGATGACGAGGACATGGATGACGGAGACAACAGCGAACAGGAGTTCCAGAAGGCCACAGAAGTTTTGTGCGTCGATGGAGGTGCCTCTCTGCACACTTCCCACCGCCAACTCAAGAAATGGGTGCGGGAAGTGAATGCAGCTGAGCCACCCGTCGAGTCGCGCAAGCTGCTGAAGTGGTCCAGCACGCCCATCATCTTCGACCTTGAGGACCACCCTGACCGCACAACTGCGGTCGGGTGCTTGCCGATGTTGGTTTCGCCAACCATCCGCAACCTCAAGGTCACCAAGATGTTGGTTGATGGCGGGGCCGGCCTAAACTTGATCTCCTCTGCTGTAATCCGGAAGCTGCAGATCCCCGACAACGAGCTCGAAGAAACCGGGACGTTCCAAGGAATCAACCCGGGAAGGAGCAAGCCGAAGGGGAAGATCACACTGCCCGTGACCTTTGGCGGAGAGCTTAACTTCAGGACTGAGAGGGTCACCTTCGACGTTGCCGATATCCCATTACCATACAATGGGATACTTGGCCGTCCTGCGCTCGCCAAGTTCATGGCAGCCTCTCACTACGCTTACAACATGCTCAAGATGCCAGGGCCAATAAGCGTCATCTCTGTCCCCGGCGACAAGAAGGATGCGCTTATCTGCGCCGACAAGATTTACCGGGATGCAGCAGCCGCGGCAGACAGCAAGACACTTGCCGCTGAAGCTCCCGGGGGGAAGACCAAGACCAAGTCCGGCAAGAGCTCTGGGGCCCACTCCGGCAAACGCACCTCTTCGGAGTGCTGCGCTGCCGTCGAGGACGCACCATCGAGCTCCACCGGCAAGTGCAAGAAAGGAATGGCAGCTCCACCCGCAACCAAGAAGGTGTCCGCCAAGGAGGACGGCACTGGTGGTACCTTCACCATCAGTGCTACGCTCGACCCCAAATAGGAAAGCGCGCTCGTTGCCTTCCTGCGGGCGAATGTCGACGTGTTTGCATGGCAACCGTCTGATATCCCCGGCGTTCCCAGGAAGGTAATTGAGCACAAGCTTGCTGTTTGCCCTCACGCGCGGCCCGTCAAGCAGAAGGTCAGGAAGCAAGCGGTGGAGCGCCAAGAGTTTATTGCCGAGGAGATCAAGAAGTTGGAAGCGGCAAGCCTGGTTAGGGGAGTGCTTCACCCCACGTGGCTGGCCAATCCAGTTGTTGTGCGCAAGGCCAATGGGAAGTGGAGACTTTGTATAGACTTCACTATTGTGAATAAAGCTTGTCCCAAGGATCCATTTCCCTTGCCGCGCATTGACCAGATTGTTGACTCCACGGCCGGATGTGAGTTGCTTTCATTTCTTGATGCATACTCCGGGCACCACCAGATATTCATGGCTGAGGAGGATGAAGAGAAGACTGCATTCATTACTCCATATGGCACTTACTGTTTCATACGTATGCCCTTTGGATTGAAGAATGCGGGCTCAACGTTTGCGAGGGTAGTCCACACTGCTTTTGAGCCACAGATACATAGGAATGTAGAAGCCTACATGGATGATATAGTGGTCAAGAGCAAGGACAAGGATACCCTGATCCAAGACCTGGATGAGACTTTTGCAAATCTGCGCAAGATACAACTCAAGCTGAACCCCGAGAAGTGCGTCTTCGGAGTCCCCTCCGGCAAGCTTCTCGGGTTCTTTGTGTCCCAGAGGGGGATTGAAGCCAATCCCGACAAGATCAAGGCCATCGAGCAGATCGAAGCCCCGAAGCGCGTCAAGGATGTACGGAGACTTGCTGGTTGTGTGGCTGCCCTCAGCAGGTTCATTTCAAAGTCTGCAGAACGCGCCCTGCCTTTCTTCAAAAATTTGAAAAAGGCAGGTCCAATGAAATGGACTCCGGAAGCGGAGGCAGCGCTGCGGGACTTGAAAGGATACCTGTCCTCTACTCCTATACTTGTCGCACCTAAGCCGCAAGAGAAGTTGCTGCTATACTTAGCAGCAACCAATCAAGTGGTTAGTGCTGCGTTGGTAGCGGAGAGGGAGGCAGAGGAGGAGCCCACAGCCCCGGCAAGCACATCCAGCGACAAGCAGGGGGCTTCCCCGGCAAGCTCTGGCCCCGACAAGGACAAGTCTGCGCAAGAACAAGGAGAAGTGCGAAAGAAGATGGTGCAGCGCCTAGTTTATTTTGTAAGTTCCCTCCTGCAGGGGGCTCGGTCAAGATACTCTGGGGTGCAGAAGCTGCTTTTCGGCCTCCTCATGGCCTCGAGAAAGCTGTGCCACTACTTCCAAGCACATGAGATAACAGTGGTCACTCGCTTTCCACTGAAGAGGATATTGCAAAACCCAGAAGCAACAGGCAGGATCGTCGAGTGGGCACTAGAGCTGTCAAGCTTTGGTCTTAAGTTTGAAAGCACATCAACTATACAGAGCAGAGCTTTGGCAGAGTTCATAGCAGAGTGGACACCAACACCAGATGAAGAAGTTCCAGAGACAAACATCCCCGTCCAAGAAGCAAGCAAAGAATGGATAATGTACTTCGATGGTGCCTTCTCGCTGCAAGGCGCCGGTGCTGGTGTGCTGCTTGTCGCACCCACCGGAGAGCACCTCAAGTACGTTGTCCAAATGCACTTTCCCAAGGAGCAAGGGACGAACAACACTGCAGAGTATGAAGGTTTGCTTGCCGGCCTCAGAATTGCAGCCGAACTTGGGATCAAGAAGCTGATCGTGCGGGGAGATTCACAGTTGGTGGTCCGACAAGTAACCAAGAGCTACCAGAGTCCTTTGATGGAAGCTTATGTCGATGAAGTGAGGAAGCTTGAAGAACACTTTGAAGGCCTGCAGATGGAGCATGTCCCAAGAGCTCAGAATGATATCACAGATGGCCTCTCAAAGTGTGCTGCAATGAAGTTACCTGTGGAACCAGGGGTCTTCGTGCTCAAGCTAACTCAACCATCCGTTACACCATCAGTTGGACAAAGCAAGAAGAGGAAGTTGGTCTCCGGCGACTACTTGCCGGCGGACCTTCCTGAAGCCGCCGCCAAGGTCCCCAAGATCAACGACAAAGTTGCTGAGGAGCAGTCTGCTCCTGCGAACTCTAGGGTTCGTACAGTTGAAGCAGACGTTCCCGGCAAGTCTTGCCCCGGCGAGCTTGCCGGGGAACGTTCACCTCCGACAAACCAACAGGTTCTTGCCGTAGAAGCTGACGTTCCCGCAGCGGCACTGATGCCTTTAGTCCTTGTTGTTGAGCCTCAGGCTCCAGCATGGGCACAACAAATCGTCCGTTTTCTGCAAACTGGGGAACTTCCCGAAGAACCAGAAGAGATAGAGAAGATAACCAGGCAGTCAAGTATGTACCAGTTCGTCGGCAATGAACTGTACAGAAGAAGACTCAATGGTGTCAGATTGAAGTGCATTTCCCGGGAAGATGGACATAAGCTGTTGGCAGAGATACATGGAGGCATATGTGGCCACCACATTGGCGCAAGAGCACTTGCCGGGAAGGCGTTCCGGCAAGGTTTCTTTTGGCCAGAAGCCCTCCAAGATGCAACTGCACAAGTAACCAAGTCTGAAGCGTGCCAGTTCCATGCCAAGCAAATACACCAGCCAGCTCAAGCTCTCCAGACGATCCCTTTGTCCTGGCCCTTTTCGGTCTGGGGGCTCGACATCCTCGGCCCCTTTCCCCGCGCTGTCGGGGGCTTTGAGTACTTGTACGTTGCTATCGACAAGTTCACAAAGTGGCCGGAAGTGGAACCAGTGAGAAAGGTGACAGCACAATCAGCAGTGAAGTTCTTCAGATCGATTGTTTGCCGTTTCGGAGTCCCTAACAGGATCATCACCGACAACGGCACACAGTTCACAAGTCGCACCTTCATGCAGTACGTCCAAGACCTTGGCGCCAAGGTCTGCTTCGCTTTTGTTGCTCATCCGAGGAGCAACGGTCAAGCGGAGAGGGCTAATGCTGAAGTGCTGCGCGGACTCAAGACAAGAACCTTCGACAGGCTGCACAAGTGCGGAAGAAACTGGATCGAGGAATTGTCGGCGGCTCTTTGGTCAATCAGAACGACACCAAATCGAGCCACCGGACAGACACCCTTTGCTCTTGTCTATGGAGCAGAGACAGTTCTCCCCACGGAACTCGTATACGGGTCTCCTCGAGTGCTCGCTTATGATGAGCTTGAGCAAGAGCAGCTGCGGCAAGATGATGCACTGCTCCTCGAGGAGGACCGTCTCCAGGCTGCTGTACGAGCTACTCGATATCAGCAAGCTTTGCGTCGCTATCATAGCCGCAAAGTCAAGGCCAGGAGTCTCGAGGAAGGCGACCTTGTTCTTCGTCGCGTTCGGTCTGCCAAGAACTCCAACAAGTTGACGCCGAAGTGGGAAGGCCCTTATCGGGTGAGACAAGTCACAAGGCCCGGCGCTGTCCGCCTTGAGACCGAAGAAGGCTTACCGGTGAGCTACTCCTGGAACATAGAGCATCTTCGCAAGTTTCACCCATGAGGCGCGGTTGCCGTGATCCGCTCCGGCAACCACCTTTTGTACAAGTCTTGCCGCTGCTGCATGTAAACCTTTGTACAAAGCCGGGCGCAGACCCCGTGCATCAGTAAAACTTTTGTGCTTCACACGGCTTGTCGTTTCATGCATTCTTGTTTTCATTGCATGCATTATCTGACACTTTGTGCAGCACAAGATCCCGGTAAGCAATAACAAGCCGCAAGGCTCCATATCTATGTTTCCTCCTTTCTTCCTTTTTCTCTCAAGCAGAAGAAGTGTTCCTCGCACACAAGTTTGCCGGGGGGGAAGGAGATAGTGGTATGGACCAAGTGCTGTTCAAGAAAGGAAAGCCTTGCCGAGAAGCAAACAAAACACAAAAGCTAAGTTGCCAAAGTTTGAGCATTCAAAATTTTAAATTCTTAGTTATCTTCCTTGAATGACCACACTTTGTATGGAAAACCTGTGCGTGGAGGAACCTACCCGTGGCTAACCGCACCCTTACCTTGTTTCGAGCACGCTCAACGGCTTAAGTGAGCTGCGACAAGTGTTGCGCCCTTACTTTGTTTTCGAGTTCGCTCAACAATCTAAGTGTGCTGCGACTAGCTGCGGCAAGGTTTCTTGCCGGCAAGGGCATTGCCAGCAGGCTGCTAAGAGTCCCGCACTCAGCGCTCGCGGCAAGGGCCCCTTTGCCGGCAAGTTCCCTGGAAGCGTAGGGTGAGAAGCATACAAAGTGAAGGAACCAAGCAAGGGAGATAACACTGCATTGACTATCCAAAATAAAGTTATATTACAAGATAACTTGCCGCTGTTCTAACCAACTACTACCCATGACTTAATCGACAGCGGCAAGGGAAGCAGAAAGAAGGGAGCCTAGTCTACACGGTCTCCGTCAACCCTCTTGATCTTGCCCGCCTTGGCCACGATGTGGGCAACTTGTGCCTTCAACGCTTCCAGGTCAGCTTCGGGCGGCAAGGTCCGGAGGACGTTCTCGAGATTAATCCCGGGGTTGCGGTAGACGATCTTCATCAACACCCGCTCCATGGTACCCATGCAAAGCCGGCATGCCTCGTTAGCCAGTTGCGTGGGGACCCTCTCCCGTAGCTGCGCAAGGGCCGGCGCCACTCCTCTGAAGAACAAGCTCAGCTTGGCGCTGTGGGGAAGGCTCTCGTCGGGGGAGTACGCGAGGTGCTCCGTCCTCAACGCCACCATCTCCTTGTCGATGTTGGCGGCGGAGGCGACGAGCTCCTCAGTCCACTGCTCCACTGTCCGCTGGAAGTTGTTTTGCGAGACGGTGGCACTGTCCAGCAGGGCCCTCTCAGCACGGATATCATCCTTCAGCTTCGTTTCGCGGTCCCGGGCGGCGTCAAGTGAGTCGGTGAGGGTGGAAACCTTCAGCTCCAAGTCTGCAATGGAGTCCTTGGCGTCGTTGAGCTCCTTGCCCTTCTCGGAGAGACGGACTTGCAGCTCCGAGTTGGTGTGGGCGTCCTTCTCCCGCGCCAAGTTGAGCGCGGCAACCCTCTCCTCGCTCGTCTTCAAGCTCAACTCCAGCTGCGCCACCTGTCATGGAATTAGCACGGCAGATGTCCGGTTTAGCGGACTTGATGATGGAACCATCACACGGGTTAGCTTGAAGGGGTTCATAGCACACAAAGGACACAGAGAGTTTATACTAGTTCGGCCCCTTCGATGAAGGTAAAAGCCTACGTCTAGTTGGTTTGGTATTGCTTGGGCGTCGGATTACAGGGAGCGGATTCGCTTGCCTGTAGCCTCGACGGATTGATTCTTGCTTGTCCCTGAACCGTCGCCGGGTCGTCCCTTTATATAGAGGTGACGCCTGGTCCGGTTTACAGAGTCCCGAGGCCGGCTCATACTTGTGTCCGCCTCGGTCTCTGTCCTTTCTTCCTTATCTCTCAAGTTATATCACTTGGCGGTTTACAAACCGCACTTCTATACATGGGCCCTAAGATCTCATGGGCCGTAGCCTTTACTAAATATTACAACCAAGTATAATATAACCAAGCCGGTTTATACTAGCCGGTTTATACCTGCTAGTCATATCCCTGACATTAGGCCCCAGAATGATTTGAACTTGTTCATATCAGTCTTCCTTGTCTTGTATAATTTTCTTCTGTCTTCATATTTTTGTAAACCGGCTCTGACGTCATCTTCGAGAATCACTAGATCTGACCGTGACATCATCTCCGCATTTAACGCTGCGAGCTGTACTGTAGCTTTGTTTAATGGTTATCCGAAAATCGAGGCGTTAAGAAGGATCTTTATCCGATCCTTGCCCCCTCGAATCCCGCACCTGTCGCTTCACATTTGTCTTTCGCTTATAAATACCGCCGTCCCCCTTCGTTCTTTCTTCTTCTCGCCTCTTCTTCCTCCGTCTGCCGCCCGAGCTTCAAGACTCCATTGACGCCCGAGCTTGATGCGCCGCCGTTGCCTCGCCGATTCAAGACCTTCCTGGCCGCTGCATCAACCTGATTCGACCAGAAAACTCCACCGCCGTTCTCCATTGTTCAGGTATGTCTTTCCTTCCTCATTCTAGATCTGCATCCTTTAGGGTTCGTCCCTGTCTCTCCGCCATTAGGGCTTTCCACGAGAGCTTCATCTTGTTCCTCTTAAACACTCACTTCGTAGAAAGTTTTTGACCTTTATACCTAGTTAACAGATCTTCCATTAGTATTTGCTTTAGATCCCGCCATTTACACTTATCCTATAGATTCATCTGCTCCGCATAAAATCCTTGCGTTTCTTCCCGTATTTTCTTGCACTTTATTTTTCTTTTCCTTGCGCTCCCAGATCTGTTCCACTTTAGTCGTTTACAAGGAAACTGTTTCTTCTCCTCTGCAGATCTATTAGATATACTCCGGTTTAAACTGTTATGCCCTGTTCCTGAAAAACCTTTAAAATTGAACGCGACGGTTTAGCTGTTCCTCTGTTACTGTTGTGAACCGGTAATGACATAGCTCCCTGTTATTGCCGGTTTAACCATACCATTAGTCCTCGGTTCAAACCGTTGCGTAACTTTCATAGATATTCTCCGGTTTGCACTGCTGTACCCGCATAATCTGTTTTTTTGCACTTTATCTTTTTCAGTACTTGTCCTTCCATTGCTATGGCCAAGCAGTTTGTCTCTTGTGATTGGGTCCCTTCCATCATCACGGAAGAAGACTTGGTCAAAATTTCTGAAATTGGTACTTTAGGTCCTCAGTCTGTTTTGAAGTGGCGGGCTCCTGGGAATGAATGCCCTCCTACTCCCAGGCCCGGGGAGGTTATTGTGTTCTTCGATCACATATCCCGAGGCTTCTCTCCCCCCGGTTCAAAGTTTTTCCGGGACGTTCTTGCTGCCTTCCAACTCCACCCTCAGGATATTGGACCCAACTCTATTTCAAATATCTATGACTTCCAAGTGTTTTCGGAGGTGTATCTACAAGAAGAACCGTCGGTCGATCTGTTCCGGGACTTCTTTCACCTGAACCGGCGCACAGAGTTCACCAGCGGACCGCATCAGGAGCTCGGCGGTGTCAGTATCCAGAAAAGGAGAGACGCTGTCTTCCCTCACGCCGCTTTACACACGCATCCAAAGGAGTGGAACAAGTCATGGTTTTATTGCGTTGATACTTCTCCTGAAGGGGAGAACCCTTTGCCGGGTTATCGTGAGCATCGTATTCCGGAGGATCACCCTCTACCACAACGACTCAGCGCTGTCGAGCGGACCCGGTTTGCGTCACAGCTCTCCAGGCTAAAAGCTTTCATGGCCAATGGCTTGACTGGAACTGACTTTACGCGCTGCTGGTTGTCTTGGAGCATCCTTCCCTTGAGCCAGCGATCTCAGCTGATGTGCCAGTATTCTGGTAAACCGGACGACCCTCAATGGTTTACCAAGGAAAAACTCTCTGAATCGGAGGTTATAGAATCAGCCAAGAAGATGCTCAACGTTTCCTTGGCAGACTGCAGCAAGGTCGGGTTAGCTCCATATTATAAGAAGAACAAGCTGCCTGCAGTAAGTTTTGCTTTGCCCTGTATTTGTAATCCATTCCTTTAAACCGTCTTTCAATTGTCTTTCTTTCTTTTGAATAGTCTGATGATCCCTTCTGGAAGAAAAAACCCCAGGAGAAAACTGGCAAACAAGCACGCCGGAAAACTTTTGCTAATAAGAAAAGAAAAGCCGTTGTTGACGCTAGCTCTCCCGCTGAAGATGATGACCCGGATTCCGAGGTATGAATTAATCCGGTTTGAATTTTGCTTTCTTGTATTCATATCTGTATCTAACGATGACTTTCCACAGGAGTTGGCTGAAGGTGATAATCCGGCCGAAGTTGAGGTAACTATCCTTTCTTCTGATTAGAACCTCTCCCACAAAAAAGTCGTCGGACCGTCCGGAAATACCAATTTTCTCATCCCTATGCTCAGTTGGATCCTAATTTTATTTTGAAGAAGCAACAGCATGAAGCTCTTCGCCGGACCACTCGCCATAGTGGCCTGGCAGTGGAATCATCCGGGATTTCTTTAACTCCGGCTCGGAAACGCCGTGCTGAGGTGATACTTTCTCCGACTCTCCTTCATCCCAAGGCCGGGCTTATCCGGAAACCTCTTAAACCGTCTGACCCTGATTATCAGGAAACTCCACTGTCTTCTTCTGGTGAATCGACTGCCACACAGCTTCCTCCATGGAAAACTGTCCCAGGGTAACTTTTTAACTTTTCCGGTTTATGATTCCTTTTGCTTTATAATGTTAACTCATTTTGCATACTTTTTTTCAGCAAACCAAAACCTAGCAAGAAATCCAAGGCAAACAAGCCTCCTGCTGAGACCACTGCAGATGATCCGGCCGATGATCCGGCAACGACCGTTCCTCCAGAAAGCGAGCCCATAGCTCCTCTTGAAGATCCTGCGCCTACGGATCACCTCTCCGTACCCGAAAATCCTACTGCTGAAGATGGACACAACTCGCCAAGCCCTGCTCGTGTCAACTCTCCACAAATTAATCCGGCATCTCCCAATCCGGCTCACACTGCGACTCCAATTGCCCCTTCTTCTCCAGAAGTTGTAGTGACTGGGGCTGCATTCGTTGCTCCGGCTGAGCCCGCCGTTTTAGCCAAGCATACAGCTAAAACGGAGAAATTATATAAAGAGAAGGGCAAATGGAGTACTGAAGTATCCAATCTTGCAGACATGAGCGCCCAAGAAATTTATTCTGGGTACCTAAACCGGCTCCACAGCAGCCGAGATTATGAAGCAAGCTTGGTTAACTTGATGAAAGAGAAATATGAGGTAATCCTTTTCCTCTGACTTTGTACTTTTTAATATGCTTCTATCCCATAACAGCCCCCAAGTTCCGGTTTAGCTGCGTGCTGAAGGTGAACCGGAACTTTGTAGCTTGAACAATTGATCTTTACATTAGCCCCCAAGTATCAAGTAGATAACTTGTTTATGTATTTGATACTTGTAATAATTTCTGATGATACTTCAACCATCCATTAGCCCCCAAGTGTCAAGTAGACAACTTGTTTGTGTGCTTGAGACTTGTAACTTTGAATTGCTGTTACTTATTGCTTCAACATCCATTAGCCCCCAAATGTCAAGTAGACAACTTGTTTGTGTGCTTGAGACTTGTCTGATTTTTGTTTCTTGTCATTTGATTGTGCTTGCAGGCTGAGTTAAACCGGAACGCTGATGAAATGAATGAACTTCGGAGCCGTCTTGCTGAGACAGAATCTGCCGCTTCAAAGGCTAAGACAGATCTTCAGGTAAGTTTAAAGACTGCTGAAGATCTGAAGAAATATTTTGAAGAAGAGCGGACCACTTTTGAGGTTCAAAAGAAAGATCTGGAGAAAAGGATTCAAGATGCTGAAGGGGCACTTAATCCGGTTACAGAAGAGTTAACCGGTTTAAAGCAGCAGATTGAGATGATGACCACTGCAATCTTTGGTAAGTATAATCTGAACTCCTGCTTTATCCCTGTAATCTTCTAACTGTGCCGGTTTAACCGTTATATCTATATGCAGGGCGCCGTGTCTCCCATCTTGGGGATGACCTACGGACGAAGCTTAAAGCGTGTTACACCTTGGTCGAGCAGCTGTATTCCGGCGCTCAGAGGATCATCAGTGCAACTTCTTTCGGTAAACCGGCCCCTACGACTATCCAGGACACTTTGAAGAAATTATCTGTCTTGCCGGTTCGTCTTGAAGAAGTCAAAAAATCTGCTGCTCGAGGTGGTGCTCTTCTGGCCCTTACTAGGGCTAAGGCTTGGGTCCCGGATCTTGATCCGGAAGAAGCTTTAACCGGATTTCCTGATACAAAAGATGACGGCTCAACTTTTACCGCAAAGGATCTCCACGCCTTGACGAAGGAGATGCGTCCCCTCGCCAGCAAGCTTGCAGCTGAATCCGATTTGTCCAGGTATCATCCGGGATACGACATGCAAAACGAGCGGGTGGAGCGGCCGGTTTATGACACCGTCAACTTAATCCCGCCGGTTCGTCCTCATACCTTCGCTCCTGATATTGAACCTTCTGAACTTATCAACGACGAGATGTATTTCCGGGATTTGACGAAGATTGACTGGGGTGTGCCGGACTTCCAACCGTTTCAAGAAGATGAAGATATTCCGGATCAAGGTGATGGCCAGCCATCTCAGCAAGGAGGAGCATAATTCAAAATTTATTGTTGTAATCGCAGTCTCTGTTTTGCCAAACAATCTTTTTAATCCGTCAGGCTTGCTATGCCTTGTAATAGGATAGCTGAAATTTGACCTGCTTTAATCCGGATATTCTGTCTTATATGAAATATTTGCCAATCTAAATGTTGTCCGATGTTTGCTTATCTTGCATATCCTCTGCTCCTACAGAA
The DNA here is from genome assembly GCA_902687465.1 of Secale cereale. Classification (NCBI taxonomy): domain Eukaryota; kingdom Viridiplantae; phylum Streptophyta; class Magnoliopsida; order Poales; family Poaceae; genus Secale; species Secale cereale. Next base: position 65,095,919 of record LR738711.1, read on the forward strand.
ATAATACTGAAAATATTTCCTAGCGGTTTACCGCTGGACGGATTACATTGTTCTCCCAAAATGCCAAATAAGTACATATTCATACCAGAAATAAAGTTATACCTGAGATTATATATGCTCAATACTCTTAATCCGGTAGGACTTTAAAGACTTTTGATGAAGACCTTCATGGATCCAATTAGACACCCGGGTTTTGATGATAAACTCCGGTTCATCTTGTTCTGAAAAACTGTTTAGAAATTTGTGGCTTGTTGCCTGATAGATGATCCGGGTTATAATGAACACCGGTTTACTCATGCTGGTATTCATGATCCAGGCTTTTCACTTTATAGATATGTGGTCAGCTTCTGTAGCTGTTCCACTCCGGTTTAAAGGGTTTAAAACACAAACACAAAAAGATGCAAATTTTGCAAATAAGACCATGTAGTCGAGGCTTTTTAAGAGCTGCCAGGCTCAAAGCAAGGTTCAGCCAATCAATGGGACGTGGATTATCCATCTTTCCCAGGGGGCCTAGCCAATCACTGAACGTGGGCATACTATCTTTTCAGAGGGCCGATAGAACCGCAAATAAAAACTGAGCCAATCAATGGGACGTGGGCAAACCATCTTTCCCAGAGGGCCTAGCCAATCACTGAACGTGGGCATACCATCTTTTCAGAGGGCCGATAAAATCGTACATAAAAATTGAGCCAATCACTGGGACGTGGGAAAACCATCTTTCCCAGAGGGCCTAGCCAATCACTGAACGTGGGCGAACCATTCTTTTCAGAGGGCCGATGTACATAAAAATTGAGCCAATCAATGGGACATGGATTATCCATCTTTCCCAGGGGGCCTCCATGGTTCCTCCTGAACTGGTGGGTAAATCGTGAAGCGTCCTCTCTTCGAACCGGATATGATCTCATGTTCTTTAGAAAGTTTTATTGCTTCTTTGTATACTCTGCAAAAAATCAACTTCTAAACCGGCCAATATAGTGAAATATAATATCTGATAAAAAACTTGTATGGTTGTCCTCACAAGATATTTGTATATATGAAAAAGGGCTGAGCCCCCGGTTTACCGAGGGTGCCGGTTTATTCATTAATCATAATATATACATAGGATACATTGGAGCTCATAGCTCAAGTATAGTATGGCCATAAATGGGCGATGTTCCATGGCCTCTTCGTCTCCTCTTCTGATGTCCGTGAGTCCTTGTGTTCTCGAACGTCCACCAAGTAATATGAACCGTTGCGTAGATTCTTACTGACCACAAAGGGCCCTTCCCAAGGTGGGGATAGCTTGTGCATATCTGTTTGATCTTGGATGAGCCGGAGTACCAAGTCGCCTTCCTGGAACGTCCTTGTTCTGATCCGGCGGCTATGATATCTGCGTAAGTCTTGTTGATAAATTGCAGACCGTGCCGCAGCTATATCACGCTCTTCATCCAGTCGGTCTAAACTGTCTTGCCTTGCTCTCTCGTTGGCTGTTTCAACATAAGCCGTCACCCTTGGTGAATCATGACGTATATCGCTCGGAAGGACTGCTTCAGCACCGTAGACCATGAAAAAAGGTGTGTAACCTGTAGACCGGTTTGGTGTAGTGTTGATACTCCAAAGAACAAATGGCAACTCCTCAACCCAACATCCTGGGGTTCTCTGCAAAGGTGTCATAAGCCGGGGTTTGATACCTCGCAAAATCTCCTGATTTGCCCTTTCAGCCTGACCATTGGATTGGGGGTGAGCCACAGAAGACACGTCTAAGCGAATATGTTCTCGTTGACAGAATTCCTTCATCTCACCCTTAGATAAATTAGTGCCATTGTCTGTGATAATGCTGTGTGGAAAGCCAAACCGGAAAATTACTTTTTTGATGAATTTGACTGCCGTTGCTGCATCACACTTGCTTATAGGCTCTGCTTCAACCCACTTTGTAAACTTATCTACTGCTACTAGTAGATGAGTCTTCTGATCTTGGGATCGCTTGAAAGGTCCAACCATATCGAGCCCCCAAGTCGCAAACGGCCAAGTTATTGGTATCATCCGGAGCTCCTGCGCCGGAACCAGAGCACGCCTCGAAAATTTCTGACAGGCATCACACTTCCGGACCAGATCTGCCGCATCTGCATGAGCAGTTAACCAATAGAAACCATGCCGGATTGCTTTAGCCACCAACGATTTTGAACTGGCGTGATGACCACAATCCCCTTCATGGATCTCGCGAAGGATCTCACAACCTTCCTCAGCTGATACACACCGCTGAAATACTCCAGAAATACTGCGATGATGAAGCTCTCCGTTTGCAATCGTCATGGACTTAGAACGCCGGATTATCTGTCGTGCTTCTTCTTCAACATCCGGTAACTCTCCTCGGCTCAGGTATGCCAAATAAGGCAGCGTCCAATCTGGAATAACATAAAGTGCTGCAACTAACTGTGCCCCCGGATCTGGAACAGCTAGGTCTTCCTCTGATGGTATTTGAACCGAAGGACTGTGCAATTCATCCAAAAAAGTGTTTGGTGGCACCGGTTTACGTTGAGAACCCAGCCGGCTTAGAGCGTCAGCCGCTTCGTTCCTCCGCCGGTCTATATGATCCACCTGATATCCTTTGAAGTATCCTGCAACTGCTTCAACTTCTCGTCTATAAGCTGCCATTAGGGGATCTCTTGAATCCCACTTGCCAGAAACTTGCTGCGCCACCAGATCTGAGTCGCCAAAGCACTTAACCCGGCTCAAGTTCATCTCCTTTGCCAGCCGCAAACCGTGAAGTAGTGCTTCATATTCTGCTGCATTATTAGTACAAGGAAACAATAAGCGGAGGACGTAACAAAATTTATCACCTCTGGGGGAAGTTAAGACAACTCCAGCCCCCGAGCCCTCCAACTGTTTTGAACCGTCAAAGTGAATCGTCCAGTAAGTAAGATCCGGCTTCTCCTCAGGAGTTTGCAACTCTGTCCAATCATTGATGAAATCTACCAATGCCTGAGACTTTATAGCGGTGCGTGGTACATATTTCAACTCATGTGGGCTGAGCTCAATGGCCCACTTCGCTACTCTGCCTGTAGCTTCCCTGTTCTGGATTATATCCCCCAACGGTGTTGAACTAACTACAGTTATTGGATGACCTTGGAAATAGTGCTTCAACTTCCGGTTTGCCATAAATACACCATATACCAACTTCTGCCAATGAGGGTATCTCTGCTTGGATTCAATGAGTACTTCACTCACGTAATAAACCGGGCGCTGAACCGGGTATTCCTTCCCTGCTTCCTTGCGCTCAACCACGATTGCAACGCTAACTGCCCGTGCATTGGCGGCAACGTATAATAGCAACGGCTCCTTGTCAATAGGAGCAGCTAAAACCGGTGGCTTTGCCAATTGCCATTTCAGATCCTCAAACGCTGCGTTTGCCTCATCACTCCATATAAACCGGTCTGTTTTCCTCAGCATCTGGTAAAGTGGGATCGCCTTCTCTCCCAAACGGCTGATGAACCGGCTTAATGCTGTGATCCGGCCAGCTATACGCTGAACATCGTTGATGCAAACCGGTTTCGTTAAAGATGTGATGGCCTTGATCTTCTCTGGATTAGCTTCTATTCCTCTGTTGGAGACAAAGAATCCCAGTAGTTTACCTGCCGGAACACCAAAAGCACACTTCTCCGGATTAAGCATCATCTTATAAGCTCGAAGATTATCAAAAGTTTCCTTAAGATCCTCTATCATTGTTTCTTCCTTCCTTGACTTGACCACAATGTCATCCACGTAGGCATGAACATTCCTCCCTATCTGCCCTTTTAGACAATTCTGAACGCAACGCTGATAAGTTGCTTGTGCACATTTAAGTCCAAAAGGCATAGATACATAGCAAAAGGCACCAAAAGGAGTTATGAAAGCTGTCTTCTCTTGGTCTTCAACTGCCGTCTTGATCTGGTGATACCCTGAATATGCATCCAAAAAACTTAGCCGCTCACATCCTGATGTGGGATCGATAATCTGATCAATGCGAGGGAGAGCAAAAGGATCAGTTGGGCAAGCTTTGTTGAGGTCTGTGTAGTCCACACACATTCTCCACTTCCCGTTCTTCTTTAACACCAGCACCGGATTAGCCAACCACTCCGGATGAAAAACTTCCACTATGAATCCTGCGGCCAAAAGCCTGGCCACTTCTTCTCCTATAGCCTTGCGCCTCTCCTCATTGAAGCGGCGTAGATACTGCTTGACCGGTTTAAACTTCGGATCAATATTAAGACTGTGCTCAGCGAGTTCCCTCGGTATACCCGGCATGTCAGAAGGTTTCCATGCAAAGATATCCCGGTTCTCACGGATGAACTCGATGAGCGCGCTTTCCTATTTGGGATCAAGGTTAGCGCTGATAGTGAACTGCTTAGACGAATCTCCAGGCACAAAATCAACTTGCTTGGTCTCCTCTGCTGATTTAAACTTCAACGCCGGATCATGCTCTGTAGTTGGCTTCTTCAGCGGAGTCATATCTGCCGGATCAACATTATCTTTATAATATTTCAACTCTTCCGTGGCACATACTGCTTCTGCATAGGCTGCATCTCCTTCTTCACATTCCACTGCTATCTTGCGACTTCCATGAACCGTGACCGTGCCCTTATGACCCGGCATTTTAAGCTGCAGATAAACGTAACATGGCCTAGCCATAAACTTAGCATAAACCGTTCTTCCAAACAAAGTGTGATAAGGGCTTTTGATTTTGACGACCTCGAAAGTTATCATCTCCGACCTGGAATCATGCTCATCTCCAAAGGTAACTTCCAAGTCAATCATTCCCACCGGATAAGCCGACTTACCTGGCACTACTCCATGAAACTGTGTTTGATTGCCTTAACTTCTTATCCGACAGACCCATACGACGGAAAGTCTCATAGTACAAGATATTGATACTGCTACCACCGTCCATGAGAATCTTAGTGAATTTGTAGCCTCCCACCTGAGGTGCCACCACCAAGGCTAAATGGCCCGGATTATCCACCCGCATCGGGTGGTCTTCTCTGCTCCACATGATGGGTTGCTCTGACCAGCGCAGAAATTGCGGTGTTGCCGGTTCAACTGCGTTAACAGCCCGCTTCAAAACCTTCTGATCTCTTTTACACAGACTTGTGGTGAAGACATGATATTGCCCACTGCTCAACTCCTTTGGATTACTTTGATATCCAGATTGCGGCTGCTGTTGCTGACGCTGCTGATTCCCCTGACTATTATAATTCCCTTGGCCCTACTGTTGATTACTCTGGTTATTGTAACCACCTTGATGATGCGACTGATTGCCCTGGTTATTATAATTTCCTTGATTATTTTGATTACCGGCCCGGTTTTGATAACTATTGTTATTGCCCCTATATCCTGATCCGGAGCTGTTCCCCTGATGACCCAGACCATAAAATCCAGGACCTGAACCGCCATTTGGAGGCCTGTTATGAGGATTGAAACGGCCCGCCATTGCCTTCATAAGGGGTATGCACTCCCTTATGGTATGCTTTGCCGGTCGACCTTTCATGCCATGTTTCGGACAAGGCTGATCTAACTCTTGATCCCAACTAAGAGTTCCTCCGCCGGTTTGTGAAGGCGGATTTCCCAGGCTGTGCTGAAAATCCCCTTGAACTTGAGTGTTGGCCACGAAGTCAGAGCCACCCTCTGCCTTCCGTTTGCCCAAAAAACTCGTAGCAGCCGGATTAACCGGCGCTGGTTTACCAGACTTGCTAACCTTCCCTGTCTTGTCTCCTTCCGCTTCTGGATACTTGGTATTATCAGAGTCTCCATATTTTACCAAGGCACTCATGAGAGTTCCCATATCATTACAATCCCTTTTAAGCCGTCCGAGCTTTAACTTTAAAGGTTCAAACCGGCAATTGTTTTCCAAGGTTACTATCGCCGTACTAGGATTGATACCATTCGAAGAGTGTAAGATCTCCGCTACTCTCCGCACCCAAGCTACTGTAGACTCTTGCTCTCCTTGCACACAAGCTGCTAGATCCACCACTGACATCGGCTGTTTGCATGTATCTTTGAAGTTTTTGATAAACTGGTTGCGTAGTTCCCCTCATGATCCGATAGAGTTTGGGGGTAAACCCTTCAGCCAGGTCCGAGCCGTACCTTCAAGCATCATAGTAAAATACTTAGCACAAGCTGATTCATCCACGTCCAGCATCTCCATGGCCATCTCATAACTTTCCACCCAAGCTTCCGGAGCTAAATCTGCGTGTAATTAGGTACCTTGCGGGGCCCTTTAAAATCCTTAGGCAGCTTGAAACCCCGTAAAGCGGGGACAAGACATTGCACCCCGAAAGAACTCGTCGTAATTCCTGTTTCTGCTGTAGCGGTGTGAACCGGCGTCGTTTGACGAACCTCCTCCCGGGCTCCTGATCTAACCCGGTTTACATCTGGAGCTGGTGCCGCCGCACCCGCCGGATTATCTTGCCTGCGCTGATGCCTCCTGCGTTCGCTGCTAGACACTTCTGGTTCTTCCCAATGCCTAGTATAACTCCGGCTGGGACGTGGTGTTGAATGTAGCCTTTCCCTGCTATGAGAATATGCTTGCTGCTGTATCAACGCCGTGTTGAGTAGTTCCTTGACCCGGCGAGCCTCCACTGCTACACGGGACGTCCCCTCATTGTGTAAAGCGGCCAACCGTGCTGCAGCTGCAACGATGTTATCCAACGGGTTTGAATAGTGACCTGATGGGTGAGGTGCAGATGTGATCCGCCGGTCTTGCTCCGCAACAGGCTGTTGAACCGGTTCATCCCTAACCGGGGGTGCCCTTCGGTTTAAAGCGGGATTATTGCTGGTCCCTGTCCCTGGTGTTCTAAACAGATCCATTGCCTCGTAAACCGGCGGTATACGAGATTGATACTTCCGACTTCTTACTCCCTGCGTAGAGGCCTGTTCCATCCTTAGGTGAAAAGCTTGATCATCCAACTCTGTTTGCCTCCTGACTATCATTGCCTTCTCGGCTTCCAGATCCTCCTTTAACTGATCAATCCGGCCCTTTAACTGAAGGAGCTCTGCATCATTCTGCGCCTTGTTTGCCGGAGCTACTGTTTCCACTGCCTTAGCTGTGAACTCATCGATCAAGGTGGATAGAACGTCAGTAGGTGAGAGGGTCGTGCCGCTCCCCCCTACACCAGCCTCTGTTGTCGTCCCGTTCACCGGGGGCTGCGAACCGGCCATAAAGACCGCCACCCGGTTTGGCGGGTCGAAGGGGTCCGGAATACTGTTTCCATCGGACTCGCCCTCAGACCGGCCGTCCTGCAACTGATACAGAGATTCAGTTTCTCCGGATGAAGATTCGTCGTCGGAGTAGACAGCGGTTGCACCATCGGATTCCGATCCGTCTGCGGCTCGAACTCCGTGGATTGCTCCAACGAACACGCGCTTCCCGGCGGGCTGAATCCGGGCCGATCTCGCACGCTGAGCCGGCTCGATGATGTTGGGGAAGATGTCCGGCTCAGGTCCCGGTTCGCCGATTTTGCCGATGAAGACTTGGATGCCGCCGAAAGGAACCCGGTACCAGTATTCGATCGAATCGGCCTCCGGTCCCCAACCTGCGTCGTCGATGTAGATCCGGCCGCGGCGACTCTTGGTCATCTGGCCGACCGCGTAACCCTTGAGCCCTTCAAAGCTGCCCTTCAAGAACTCGAAACCATCGTGCGGAGGCCCCACGGTGGGCGCCAACTGTCGTGGAATTAGCACGGCAGATGTCTGGTTTAGCGGACTTGATGATGGAACCATCGCACGGGTTAGCTTGAAGGGGTTCATAGCACACAAAGGACACAGAGAGTTTATACTAGTTCAGCCCCTTCGATGAAGGTAAAAGCCTACGTCTAGTTGGTTTGGTATTGCTTGGGCGTCGGATTACAGGGAGCGGATTCGCTTGCCTGTAGCCTCGACGGATTGATTCTTGCTTGTCCCTGAACCGTCGCCGGTTCGTCCCTTTATATAGAGGTGACGCCTGGTCCGGTTTACAGAGTCCCGAGGCCGGCTCATACTTCTGTCCGCCTCGGTCTCTGTCCTTTCTTCCTTATCTCTCAAGTTACATCACTTGGCGGTTTACAAACCGCACTTCTATACATGGGCCCTAAGATCTCATGGGCCGTAGCCTTTACTAAATATTACAACCAAGTATAATATAACCAAGCCGGTTTATACTAGCCGGTTTATACCTGCTAGTCATATCCCTGACACCACCCTTGCCTCCAGGTCCCTCTTGGCGGTCTCTGCGGCAGCAGTGGCGTCCCTCGCCTCCTGCAGAGCCCCGCCAATGGACTGTTCGCGCGCGGTAAGGTCGTCCTCGTGGCTATCGAGGTCGACCTTCCGCTGGTTCAGCACTCCCTCCCACCGAGCCAGATCCTCGGCGGCCCGTCGCTGCTGCTCCTCGACCTCGTCCTTCTCGAGGATGAACGCTTGGTGCCCCTCGGCAAGCTCTTCGCGCTCCTCCGCCAAGTTCCAGAGGGCCGCTTGATTGGCGGCACGGAGCTCCGCGGCGCGCTTCTCCAGATCAGCACCGGCCTTGGCAGCCAGAGCCTCTCGGGACTCCAGCTTGGCTTGCCTGGCCCGGTACAAGCCCAGGAGTCGACGTAGGAGTTGCTCCTCTTCGGGCTCGTTGCTGCTGCCGGGCGCGTCGACAACCCTCAGCCCGGCGGAGGCGAGAACTTCTCCGTCGAAGCTCTCCCCCTCCGCGGGTGCCCTTGATGAGGACGCCCACGGGACTTGGATAAAGACCCCGTTGGCGGCCTCCAGATAGACACCCGACCCAGCCGCGGGGGCGGAGGGGTCGGCGGCCGACGCAGCGTCCGGCGCTCCTGCGGCCTCAGGGCCAGCAGTACGGTCGCCGGTCCCTTCCCCAGCTGCCGCGTCAGCGGTCGGGGTAGTCTCCTCGGCGGCTGGCTCATCAACGCCGGCCGCTCCTTCGGCGGTGGTGGCGTCGCCAGCATCGCCGCGCACGTCCTCCTCGGCGATGGCCTCTGTCTCCATCGGCTCCGGGGCGGGCGGATCTAACAGAAGAAAAAGAAAAGAAAGAATCGTCAAGCAAATATCCAAAAAGAGGAATTCGAAAGAAGGAAAGAACAAGGGTTACCTGCGCGGGCCTCTTCGGTAACGGGGTCCCTCGCCGGGGAGTTCTCCCTTGGCGGTGTGGTAGTGGCCCCCGCCGGCGGAGGGCCGCTGGCGCCTTCCCTTGGCGGGGTGCCCACCCTTGTCGGGGTGCTCGCCCTTGGCGGGGTGCTCGCCCTTGGCGGAGTACCCATCCTTGGCAGAGTGATGTCCCTCGCCGAGGAGCTCCTCCTTGGCGGGGAGGGTGGAACAAGCGGCTCGTCGGGGGCGGTCTCTTGGTGCTCCTGCTGCTGCGGCTCCACTTCTGCACAAGACAACAAGACATTAGTAAGGATAATAACCTCAAGCGCGCCCGTCAAGCAGAAAAGGAAACACAAGACTTACGCTGGGGGTTGCGCTGGGGGCTGCTCTCCGGAGCAGCAGGCTGGTGCGGCAAGCTTGTCGCTGGCGCATCCCCCGCCGCTGCGACAGGCTCGTCGTCCTCAAGGTCAACCACAGGGATCTTGGCCCTCTTCGCCATCCTCTGTGTCAAGGTCCTGGAAGCCAAACAAAATCAGAGTTAGGCAAAGAGAAATCAAGACAAGAACAACAAGAATAAAAAAAATGAAAGTTGCAAGTGCTTACTCTTCCTCCTCCTCGTCAGAGCTAAGGGCGGAGAAGTCAAATTCCGCCTCGCGTGTCCCAGCGCGAGGAGCTGGAGGAGTAGGCTCCCTCGGGCGCTTGGCGGGCTCCGGAGCCGTGGGTTGCGAAGACCCCGCGCCGGTCGTCGCCGAGGACCGAGGGGCAGAAGGAACACCAGAGCCGCTTCGGGAAGATCCCCCTCCGCTTGCCGCTGGGACACGGGGCGCCTCCTTGAGGACCTTGCTCGTCGTGGTGGCACGCGTCGCACGACGCTTCGGCTGCTGTCGGGGCGCCGGTTGCCTCGCCGTCTCGGTGGTCTTGCGGAGGCGCTTCTTCTGCGGTGGCGGAGGACTCGGTGGTGGCGGAGAGTTTTCCGAGGATGAGGAGGCGTCGTCGAGGTTCAGTGACCCGCCCGAGTCTTCGTCGGAATCGCCCGATTCGGCGTCCTCCTCGGCGGGCTCACTGGACTCAGTGCCTTGCCCGGCAGCCTCGCTCGTCCCGGCAGGCTCCCCGGCAGGCTTCCCAGCAGGCCTCAGCAGTTTGAGGATCTCCTCCTCCTCGGCCCGGCTCACTGCGTCCGCTGCTTCTGCTTCATCCACGGTGTACCCAAACTCACCCGCAGCCGCAGCTGTGGCGGCCTCCTCCATTCTGGTGGCTATATATGCCACATCCCGCTCGGTGGTCATGCGGGCGAGCCCTTTCTTCTCTTCGGGGTTGCACGGCCGTTCAACCAGATTGTCGAAGAAGGTCTGCACGGTCTCTTCTGAAGGTGTCAGCCAAGTGGGAACAACCCCGTGGGAGTCGCACTCAGGCATTGCCGCGCGAATGGCACTAAGGGCAGAGTTGTTGCATAATGGAACTACTCCGTCCGACGGGGTGAACCACTCCGGGTGCTTGGGGTCGTGCTTGAACATCGAGCGGATCATCCCCTTGAGTTGCAAAACGGTGAAGTTATAATTCAGCCCGGGGCGCAGCCTCATGCAGTCTGCCGCATTGCCAAACTCCCAAGCAGGCCTCTTCCTATCCTGCAGAGGGGCGATGCGACGGCGGAGGAAATCAGCCCCGACCTCACCTACAGTAAGGTTGGCGGCCCGGAGGCGAAGGATCCTAGTAAGGGCAATCTGCAGCTTGTCGTCCTCCGGAGCCAAGTCACTCCAATCCTTGCCGCGTACTATTGCCGCTCGGCGCGGGGAGGTAAACTGCTGGGGTTCCTCTTCCATAACCCAGCACCAATCAGCTCTCCACTCCTCCCACTTGCCGCGGAGCTCTCCAATCAAGTACGCCTCTTTCTTGTTGAGCCTGAAGATCCAGGAGATGCCGCCGGAGAGTGGGGATCCAGACTCTACTCTAGGCGTGAAGAAGTGGCGGAAGAGAGCTACGTTGGGGTGGACCCCGACAAAGTTTTCGCACAGGTGTGCGAAAACGGCCATAGTAAGGACATCATTCGGGGTGAAATCTAGGAGGTGGAATCCGTATGTGTTCATCACATCGCAGAAAAACTCGGAGTACGGAGGACAAAGACCACAGTGGAAGAAGAGAGCAAAGTAGTAGTAACCTCCCGGGTACATGTCGATGGCTTCGGTGGGGAGGACTCTGGTGCGCGGGTGAGCCTTCGTCTCCCTCGCCCAGAACAGGTAATACTTGTCCCGCAGCTCCCTCGCGCTGAGCCTCGGCGGGAAGACCACCATCCTCTTCCGCATGGCTGCCAGCTTCGCCGCCTTGTCGGACTTATCGCTCTTCGCTTTGCTACTCTTCGGGGCCATGGCGGGGACGGCGAGAAGGGTCGACGGTGCCGGAGAGGCAGGCAGCGGCGGAAGCAGGGTGGAGCTCGGCTCTCTATCGACCTTTGGGGAGGTGGAGGGCGGCGGGGGTTTTTGGAGATTGAAGACACAATGAAAGCAATGGGGGGAAACTGCCCCTGCTTCCTCTGCTTTTAAGGGGGAAGTGGGGGACGTTCCGCATTTTCCCATTAAAGAAACAGGCCACGATCTCTCCCACGACGCCGCAATCGACGCGTGCCGTTAGGGAGGGACGCGGCGAATCTGGAGTGGGAAACGGCGTGCCGTGGGCCACGTGTGCCTGTGCACTGTTTTGGGCCTGGCCCAACAGCGCTCGGCACCGTGTGTGGCCCAGGCCCGGGGGCTCCTGTCGGTGTACTAAAGTAGGGGTACCTTAGTATCCCGACTTGTGCACGGGCAGTAGCAGCGTCCCGTGGTCAGGCTCACCACGCGCCCGCCAAGGCCCACTCTAGATCCTTTGGAGCCATTCAAGAACAAAGTATTCAAGTAAAGAAACAAGACCCTGGCAAGAGGAGCTTGCCGGGAAGGCCGCACCAGGCTCAAGGTTATCATTCCAGCACAAGACTCTGGCAAGAGGAGCTTGCCAGGAAGACCAAAGAACAGCACCTCAGAAGATATATCGTGGCGCATCATGCGCCCCGGCAGGACCCGGAGAGCGACCAGCTTCCGGGCCCGGCAAGATAGCGACCCCGGAAAGGTGCTTGCCGGGGGAAGCTTACGCTGTGTGCCTGCGCTCCAGCTCATCTGGCCACGCATCGCCCTGGGGCCCTTCCAGGAGCACGTGGCAGATGGCTGTGCAGCCTGGGGTACACGGTGGCAAGCCACGGTGACGAGGCTACCGTCGTGGCGAACGGAGACGCCCGGACGGACGCTTTTTGCACTGTTTGGGGGCGACGGTGACGGGCATTCAATGCCCTTGTCCCCCACCGTCAGGGTTAGGTATAGACCACTGTGCATACACTGTTCATGCACTGTTACAACTAGCACCAATTTTACACTTTTACCCTCATCTACGTTGACACCTGTCGGTGACCCCTTTGAGCTATAAAAGGAGGCCCATGCACAACGTAGAGGGGGTTCGATTCCAGAAACTTGATCACTCCCACGCTCGGTGTAGCTAGTACTGTAGATCTTCAAGCTCCCGAGCTCAAGAACTCAATACAACCAAGGCAGGAGTAGGGTTTTACGCATCCGTGCGGCCCGAACCTGGGTAAACTGCCCGCGTGTGCTCCTCGATCTGCTCTTTGTGCTCCCTCCGCTCCCTCACCGTACCGAAAAGGGGCTCCGGTCCCATAGGTGTTCGTGGGCGGTCAGTTTCCCCGACAGATTGTTTACTTTACGCAAAGTTCTTTTAATGCAGTTGTCTGTTGCATTGAGTTTACACTATGGGTGGGACTCGCAACTTAATACCAGCGAGATGTTCTGGATAGATATCTCAAGGTGGATGATTAGTAGTAGATATTGATGGATTTCGGTCTACTTACTTTGGCGTACCGCCCATGCTTTGAACCTCAACCTTTCTTGCAATGTAGTCAGCATTGGTTTGCGTTCGTGGTCCTGTCAATTGCCCAGCTGTAATTTGTTTACCTCACATAGCTGTTTTATCGTCTTTTGGGAGAGAGACATCACTAGTGAACATCATGAGACTCCGGTCCATATTACCATCATTGATCACACCCGCTATTTACTTTTCGTTATTATTTACTATTGCAAAACATTATCTATCACTACTATCATTGCTTTTAATCCTTTGTGAACTACAAGGCCGGAGGGATTGACAACCTCTCTGTACTCGTTGGGAGCAAAGTTATTTGTATCTGTGTGCAGGTCCACGTTGATTGCTACTATCTGGCGCCGTAGCAGTTGACAACTACTTGTTGAACCTAGGAGTCTCTTGGGATTCGATCCTTGGCATCTTTGCTAAGGGAAAAACTTACACAACACTGCATCTTACACCTTCCACTTGGGGTAACCAACGAGGGGTTCGAGGCCCATCAGCACCCTGCCGGAGGGGAGAACCACCACCGGAGCTTCTCCACCACCATGGACGCTTCCCGGATGAGTTGTGAGTAGTCTCCCTTGGACCATGGGTCCATGACCAGTAGCTATGTGATGTTCTCCTCCCCTCTTTGTTCTTCATGGATTAGACCTCGTGAGCTGCCCTACATGATCAAGGCACATATGTAATCTTTATGATGTTGCTCTGTTGAGTTTGCTGGGATCCGATGGATTATGAGATTATGTTCAGATTGTGTGTGAGTAATATATTTGATTCACCTCTTTTATATTTATGTTCCTGAGTAATTCTTGCATGTTCTCCGTTGCTGTTTATTGCTTTGGCTGAGTAGTAGGTAGTAACTCCAAGAGGGAACGTTATGCTTGATTGTGGGTTCATGCCCCTCGATGACTAGTTTGAGTGATAGAAACATGATTCTAGGGGACGTGCTGTTGCCACAAGGGGGAAAACAACGGTGCTTGTACTTGCGGGTGCAAGGATTGTTTACTTTACGCAAAGTTCTTTTAATGCAGTTGTCTGTTGCTTTGAGTTTACACTTTGGGTGGGACTCGCAACTTAATACCAGCGATATGTTCTGGATAGATATCTCAAGGTGGATGATTAGTAGTAGATGCAGATGGATTTCGGTCTACTTGCCTTGGTGTACCGCCCATGCTTTTGAGCCTCTACCTTTCTTTACAGCATAGTTAGCATTGGTTTGCGCACATAATCCTGTCAATTGCCCAGCTGTAATTTGTTTACCTCGCTTAGCTGTTTTATCGTCTTTTGGGAGAGAGACATCACTAGTGAACATCATGGGACCCCGGTCCATATTACCATCACTGATCACATCTTATATTTACTTCCTGTTCTTATTTCCTAGTTGCAGTCATACCTATCACTATTATCTCTTGCGTTTGATCCTTTGTAAACGACAAGGCCGGAGGGATTGACAACCTCTCTGTACTCGTTGGGAGCAAAGTTATTTGTATCTGTGTGCAGGTTCTGTCAAGCAAAAGTTTCTGGCGCCATTGACACCTTCTTGTCGACCCTCAGAGTCTCACGGGATTCGATCCTTGGTATCTTTGCCAAGGGAAATTTGCCGCTACGCTACATCTCAAACCTTCCACTTGGGGTAACCAACGAGGGGCGAGAAGCCATCAAGCAAGTTTCTGGCGCCCTTGCCGGGGACTCCACTCTTCAAGATAGGGGAGTTGCACGCTATCTTTTATCTTTGCTTTTTAGTCTTGTTAGTTTACCTTTCAGTTTTTGCTTTAGTGTCCTTCATCAAAAACCACAAAAATAGTTATCTTGCTTTTAGTTGGCATTATGTCTGGTCCTTTTGCCTTTGGTGAGGCAGAAGTGCTCACCTTTAAACAAAGAGGTGGTGAGAGTCTAAAAGATGCTTGTTATAGAATTAATGATTCTAAAAAAAGAGCCACCAAGAAGCAATCTACTACTATCCTGCTTAGAAATTTTTATGTTGGAATTACTTCTTGGAATAGGTTTATTCTAAATTCTGCTATCAATGGAAATTTCCTAGAAGCCCTAGTTTGGGAATCTCTTAGTATTATGGAAAATCTTGTTGGAAATCCCCCTGTTGTTAGCATTCAAGAGGACATTACCCTAGCTCACATTATGAAAAAACTTGAAAAGATAGAGCGAGAGATGCCAAACATTAATAAGATAAATGAGTTGGATCGTAAGATCCAAGGGAATTTGAATAGGCTTGATAGCTCCATGCATAAAATTCTCAAAACTTTGGAGACCATCAAATCCCATGACTTGGATTCTTCTAGGATAGACAAGATTGAGGAAATCTTTGACACTTTAGGAACTACTTTCTCCTCAATCAAAGCCAAAAAGGTAGAAACTCCGGCAAAGAAAGAACCTAAGTTCGGTTACATTCCAAAGGCTCCTCATTCCAAAAGTAATCCATCTATTGCCAAAGGGGTTGAAACTGTGAAGACTTTGGAAGAAACACCTCTCTTTGATAAATTTATAAATGAATCTTCCATTGATTTTCTACCTTTTGGTCTTCTCCCTAGAAGTATCTCTATTAGGCCTTTATTTGAAAGTCCTCTTAAGACTAGTTGTACTATTGAAGAGCTTTTTGATGATCTTGATGATGGTTCAATTGATACAACTTGATCTTTTTGCATCATGCCTAGCTTAAAGGCATAAAAGAAAGCGCTTTTGGGAGGCAGCCCACAACGAATAAATTTTATTTTTCTTTTGTTGTGTCTTGATGTTTGTTACTACAGTAGCATCATCATTGTATCTTTTCTTTTCAGCTTTGTGCCAAGTTTAGCCTCCGATTGCAAGAAAGTTCAAAAGTTGTGACGTGCAGTCCAGAAAACAGATTCTGTCCTTGGAGAGAAAAATTCGTATAAAATCAACAGATCATCTTTTTGATCTGAATTGTTTTGACAGCGTGCTCTATATAATTGGCTTTCGAGCGTCTGTTCTGAGTTTTTTGATTTGAGTTGCAGAAGTGCCCCGAAAAAATTATTTACTACCTGCTGGTCTATTTTTCACAGATTCTGTCCTGTTTTGCCTTTTCTTCGTTTTGCAAACCTTGAGCTTGCTTTTTCTTTGCAAAAACCTTTTGGCAATCTTGAGAAACAGTAGCTCTTCAAGATTATCTTTATTTCTAGTAGGGAAAAATTATTTTATTATGGGTACTAACCTCGCTAATCAGATTATGATGAGTTATGTATGAAGGGAGTTTTCAAGTGTGCGAGGGAAGATGATAAAAAGATTCAGGAGGGTCAAACGCTCAAGCTTGGGGATGCCCCCGTGCACCCCCAAGAAATATTCAAGAAGACTCAAGCGTCTAAGCTTGGGGATGCCCCCGTGCATCCCCTTCTCCATCAACAATTATCAGTTCGTCTTTCGTTCCACTATATTTTAATCACTTCATGCGTTATGTGCTATGCTTGGAGCGTCTTGCTTTTAGTTTCCTTTTTAGTTTTCTTTACCTTTGCTTGCTATTCATAACGAGTTAGAACCCAGCTTTCTTTGTGTGGGAGAGAAACACGCTCCACTTCAACCTAGAACACAACATAGGATTTTCATGCTTATCTTTGCTGTGTGTGTTCTTTGTCTTTCCATAGCTACTGTCATGTTTAGCTATTAGTTTTCATGATTTTCTTTTTTAAGAGCTTTTGTTTAGTTGGTTGCTGAACTCTCTTGAGTTTTCATGTTTATCTTGTTAAGAGAGTTTGTCTGTTGCACTGAGTTGTGTGTCTTAACTTAAAGCAGGTAATTGAGGTTGCTATTTAATTTTAGTAGTAACTTGCAATAGTTTTGAGGTATTGCCATGAGTAATGTCTGAACTTTTGGTGTCAAGAGCTTTAGCCTATTAGTGATAGATGTCGTATTTTGGGCAATCCGTGTTTATTTTCGAAAACCTACAAAATAGTTGAGAACTTTAGCTACTAAATGGATCACTAATCTTTGGAGGGATCGAATATTAGAGTACACTCACGTACCATGGGTCGAGGATGCGCAAGGGTAACCAAACCCCCATACACACCTCCTCGGGGTACTTGTCTCTTTGTGAACCTCCTAATTAGATTGAGAGTTACCGATAATAAGTGCATGAGTTCTTCGGACTAATGTGAGTATTCGAAAGTTGACACTTCCACCTAGCCATATTTTTCTAGCCTCTTCGGTACCGTGCATTGCCCTTTCTCACCTCGAGAGTTGGCGCATACTTCGCCGGTGCATCCAAATCCTTGGCACGATACGCTCTGTCATCATAAACCTCATTATATCCTTCCTCAAAACAGACACCATACCTACCTATTAAGGCATTTCCATAGCCTTTCCGAGATACATTGCCATGCAACATCCATCTTCTCATGACTTGATCTTCATGTCATACATGCTTTTTGCTTGATCGATGAGCCGCATGCTAGTTGGGCCTTGCCCTAATCATTGCTACATGACGCACTAGTATCATTGCATATCCCGCTACACTGGCAGAGGCATACATTTGCATACATCATGATAGTTTCATTTTCTTTATGTTGAGTACTTTTGTAAAGTGTGAAAGATCTTCTATACTTCTTGTAATACATAGAGTGTTGCCCCTAAAGTGAGGAAAAGATCCCAAAGAGGACAAATCAAAAGATCCCAAAGAGGACAAAATCAAAAGATCCCAAAGAGGACAAATGAGAGATAAATAGAAAGAGCCATTGAGGCCACAAAAAAAAATAGAAAAAAAGAGAAAAAGAAATAAAAAGAGAGAAGGGGGCACACTACTATTTCTTTTGAGAGATCCACACTCGTACTCCATCTTATACCTTGTACTCCATAGAGATTATCATTCATGCATATAGCTATGTGGGGACCTTTACACTATAGAACTTGGCTTGTATATTCCAATGATGAGCCTCCTCAAAAGAGCTCTAGGTCTTCTTGAGCAAGCAAGTTGGATGCACCCCCACTAGTTCCATTGGAGAGCTTACCTTAGCTCATATGTGCATCCGTTGCATGGCAATCCCTACTCCTCACATCATATCTATCATTTGGCTTTCTCTCGCCGATGATTGTCCTCATTAATGTGAGCCTTTCACACCTTTTTTGTCTTCCCCCTTCATCATTTTTCTCTCTTTGCCATCCTAAGTGTCGACTTTCTTGCTTACGCTCATCCATTGCATGAGTGCTCAAAATATCGAAAGGGAGTGGATCATTTTGACTTGTACCTGGCTGACGGTCTGGGGATGAGTCAAGATAAGATTCCAAAGAAGACCAAGTGTGAAACTTTAGTAGATTAAGTTCTCAACAATACAAAAACTATGTTTTACTCTCTCATATATCCCTATCCCCTTTCTTGCACGCAAACACCATTTGGAGACATTCGAGTCACGGACAGCGAGAGCTCTTGCACCTTTATGTTCTTATGTTACTTGTTACAATGCTAATATAGACTCTTGCTTGTTATGACTTGAATTGAATTACATGCCTTGATTGCTTTACTTAAAAGTTCTTATATGGTTGGTAGCATGTCACCACAGAAATTATGCTTGTTATCATTTACCTACTCGAGGACGAGCAGGAATTAAGCTTGGGGATGTTGATACGTCCAAAACGTATCTATAATTTCTGCTTGCTCCATGCCTCTTTTGTGTGATATTGCTATGATATTTATGCACTTCCATACACTTTTGATCATATTTGGACTAACCTATTAACACAGTGCACCACAGTGCCAGTTCCTGTTTTCTGCTATTTTTATATTTTAGGTTTCCCCCATATTAAAAGTGCCCTAAAAATTCTGGGAAAAATACAGGAAAAATCAGCGTATCGGGAGTTTCCAAAAAAACCAAAGCAGGGCCAGAGGGGAGCCTGGGGTGGCCCAGGCGGCCACCCGGCGCGGCCCCACCCCTAGCCGCGCCAGGGGGGCGCCTAGGGCCCCACCTCCGCCTCTGGTGACCCCCTTATGCATATATATTGCTCGCGTCCCGAAACCCTCGAGGACGGAACCCTTTTTCGTGATCTCATCTCTGTTCCGCCGCCGCCACGCTTCCAAGATCGGGAGCACCAGGAGAACTCTTCCCGGCACCCTGCCGGAGGCGAGAACCACCACCGGGAGCTTCTCCACCACCATGGACGCTTTCCGGATGAGTTGTAAGTAGTCTCCCTTGGACCATGGGTCCATGACCAATAGCTATGTGATGTTCTCCTCCCCTCTTTGTTCTTCATGGATTAGACCTCGTGAGCTGCCCTACATGATCGAGGCACATATGTAATCTTTATGCTGTTGCTCTGCTGAGTTTGCTGGGATCCGATGGATTATGAGATTATGTTCAGATTGTGTGTGAGTAATATATTTGATTCACCTCTTTTATATTTATGTTCTTGAGTAATTCTTGCATGTTCTCCGTTGCTGTTTATTGCGATGGCCGAGTAGTAGGTAGTAACTCCAAGAGGGAACGTTATGCTTGATTGTGGGTTCATGCCCCTCGATGACTAGTTTGAGTGACAGAAACAAGAGTCTAGGGGATGTGCTGTTGCCACAAGGGGGAAAACAACGGTGCTTGTACTTGCGGGTGCAAGGATTGTTTACTTTACGCAAAGTTCTTTTAATGCAGTTGTCTGTTGCTTTGAGTTTACACTTTGGGTGGCACTCGCAACTTAATACCAGCGAGATGTTCTGGATAGATATCTCAAGGTGGATGATTAGTAGTAGATGCAGATGGATTTCGGTCTACTTGCCTTGGCATACCGCCCATGCTTTTGAGCCTCTACCTTTCTTTACAGCATAGTTAGCATTGGTTTGCGCACATAATCCTGTCAATAGCCTAGCTGTAATTTGTTTACCTCGCTTAGCAGTTTTATCGTCTTTTGGGAGAGAGACATCACTAGTGAACATCATGGGACCCCGGTCCATATTACCATCACTGATCACACCTTATATTTACTTCCTGTTCTTATTTCCTAGTTGCAGTCATACCTATCACTATTATCTCTTGCGTTTGATCCTTTGTAAACAACAAGGCCGGAGGGATTGACAACCTCTCTGTACTCGTTGGGAGCAAAGTTATTTGTATCTGTGTGCAGGTCCTGTCAAGCAAAAGTTTCTGGCGCCATTGACACTTTCTTGTCGACCCTCGGAGTCTCACGGGATTCGATCCTTGGTATCTTTGCCAAGGGAAATTTGCCGCTACGCTACATCTCAAACCTTCCACTTGGGGTAACCAACGAGGGGCGAGAATGTTGGAAATATGCCCTAGAGGCAATAATAAAAGAGTTATTATTATATTTCCTTGTTCATGATAATCGTTTATTATCCATGCTATAACTGTATTGATTGGAAACTCAAATACACGTGTGGATGAATAGACAGACTTTGTGTCCCTAGTGAGCCTCTACAGGACTAGCTCGTTGATCAAAGATGACCGCGGTTTCCAGGTCATAGACATGAGTTGTCATTTGATAACGGGATCACATCATTAGGAGAATGATGTGATGGACAAGACCCAAACGTTAACATAGCTTTTGATCGTGTTAGTTATCGCTATAGTTTTCTGCATGTCAAGTATAAGTTCCTATGACCATGAGATCATGTAACTCACTGACACCGTAGGAGTGCTTTGTGTGTGCCAAACGTCACAACGTAACTGGGTGACTATAAAGGTACTCTACAGGTATCTCTGAGGGTGTCTGTTGAGTTGACATGGATCGAGACTGGGATTTGTCACTCCGTGTGACGGAGAGGTATCTCCGGGCCCACTCGGTAATACGTCATCTCAATGAGCTCAAAGTGACTAAGTGGTTGGTCACGGGATTATGTATTACGGTAACGAGTAAAGAGACTTGCCGGTAACGAGATTGAACTAGGTATAGAGATACCGACGATCGAATCTCGGGCAAGTAACATACCGACGAGACAAAGGGAACTGTATACGGGATTGCTTGAATCCTTGACATCGTGGTTCATCCGATGAGATCATCGAGAAACATGTGGGAACCAATATGGGTATCCAGATCCCGCTATTGGTTATTGACCTGGGAGTGTCTCGGTCATGTCTACATGGTTTCCGAACCCGCAGGGTCTACACACTTAAGGTTCGGTGACGCTAGGGTTGTTAGTGAGAACAGTGCATGGTTACCGAAGGTTGTTCGGAGTCCCGGATGAGATCCCAGACGTGACGAGGGTCTCCGGAATGGTCCGGGGACGAAGATTGATATATAGGATGAAAGGTTTCGGAGTCCGGAAGTGTTCCGGGGAGCATCGGGAAATCGGTGGATTACCGAAAAGGGTTTCGGGGGTCCCGGAAGTGGTTCTGGGCCTAATGGGCCACAAGGGGGGACACCACAGCCCTCATAGGGCTGTGCGCCCCCCCGGGCCCTCTCCTCATGCGCAAGGGGAGGTGGACCCTCCTAGGGCTGCCGCACCCCCCCTGGCTTGGGGGGCAAGGCACCTAAGGGGGGAAACCCTAGGGCCTGGCCCTTGGCCGCCGGCCCCCCTAGGGGAAACCCTAGGGCGCCCCCCTCTCCTCCTTCCCCCTATATATAGAGAGGTAGAGGGAGGGCAGCCAACACACGTTTGTGCCTCGGTGCTGCCCTCCCTCTCCCATAACATCTTCATCTCCCGCGGTGCTTAGGCGAAGCCCTGCTGGAATCCTTCTCCACCATCACCACCACGCCGTCGTGCTGCCGGTCTCTCCATCAACCTCTCCTCCACCCCTTGCTGGATCAAGAAGGAGGAGACGTCCCCGAGCCGTACGTGTGAAGAACGCGGAGGCACCGTTGCTTCGGTGCTAGGATCTTCGGCGATCTGAATCGCGGCGAGTACGACTCCATCAACCGCGTTCTTAACGCTTCCGCTTAGCGATCTACAAGGGTACGTAGATCCAACTCTCCTCTCGTAGTAGCATCTCCTAGATTGATCTTGGTGAACGTAGGAAAAATTTTTGTTTCCCATGCAACGTTCCCCAACAGTGGCATCATGAGCTAGGTTCTTGCGTAGATGCTTTCTCGAGTAGAACACAAAAGGGTTTGTGGGCGTTGATGTTTAAATTGCTGCCCTCCTTAGTCTTTCTTGATTCAGCGGTATTATGGGATGAAGCGGCCCGGACCAACTTTACATGTCCACGTACATGAGACCGGTTCCATCGACAGACATGTGACTTTTGTTGCATAAGATGGCTGGCGGGTGTCTGTCTCTCCTATCTTAGTTGAATCGGAATAGAACAAGGCGGTCCTTGTAGAAGGTTAAATAGCAACTTGAATATCACCGTTGTGGCTTTGCGTAGGTAAGAAGCGTTCTTGCTAGATACCCATAACAGCCACGTAAAACATGCAACAACAAATTAGAGGACGTCTAACTTGTTTTTGCAGGGTATGTATGTGATATGATATGGCCAATAACATGATGAGATATATTTGATGTATGAGATGATCATGTTGTAATAGTTAATATCGACTTGCATGTCGATGCATACGGCAACCGGCAGGAGCCATAGGGTTGTCTTTAATTTTGTATGACCTGCGTGTCAATCATTAAGCGCTATGTAATGCTTTACTTTATCGCTAAACGGTAGCAATAGTAGTAAGAGCATGGTGGGCGCGCGACAACCCCGATGGCGACACGATGATGGAGATCATGATGATGGAGATCATGGTGTTACGCCGGTGACGATGGAGATCATGCCGGTGCTTTGGAGATGGAGATCAAAAGCACGAGTTGATGGCCATATCATGTCACTTATGATTTGCATGTGATGTTAATCCTTTTATGCATCTTATTTTGCTTAGGACGACGGTAGCATTATAAGATGATCCCTCACTAAAATTTCAAGATAAAATTGTGTTCCCCCCGAGTGTGCGCCGTTGCGAAGGTTCGTCGTTTCGAAGCACCACGTGATGATCGGGTGTGATAGACTCTACGTTCGCATACAACGGGTGCAAGCCAGTTTTGCACATGCAGAACACTCGGGTTAGACTTGACGAGCCTAGCATGTACAGACATGGCCTCGGAACACGGAAGACCGAAAGGTCGAGCATGAGTCATATAGTAGATATGATCAACATGAAGATGTTCACCATTAACACCACCTCATCTCACGTGATGATCGGACTTGGGTTGGTGGATTTGGATCATGTCACGCTCAGATGACCAGAGGGATGTCAATTTGAGTGGGAGTTATAAGTAATTGTTGGAAATATGCCCTAGAGGCAATAATAAAAGAGTTATTATTATATTTCCTTGTTCATGATAATCGTTTATTATCCATGCTATAATTGTATTGATTGGAAACTCAGATACACGTGTGGATGAATAGACAGACTTTGTGTCCCTAGTGAGCCTCTACAGGACTAGCTCGTTGATCAAAGATGACCGCAGTTTCCAGGTCATAGACATGAGTTGTCATTTGATAACGGGATCACATCATTAGGAGAATGATGTGATGGACGAGACCCAAACGTTAACATAGCTTTTGATCGTGTCAGTTATCGCTATAGTTTTCTGCATGTCAAGTATAAGTTCCTATGACCATGAGATCATGTAACTCACTGACACCGTAGGAGTGCTTTGTGTGTACCAAACGTCACAACGTAACTGGGTGACTATAAAGGTACTCTACAGGTATCTCCAAGGGTGTCTGTTGAGTTGACATGGATCAAGACTGGGATTTGTCACTCCGTGTGACGGAGAGGTATCTCCGGGCCCACTCGGTAATACGTCATCTCAATGAGCTCAAAGTGACTAAGTAGTTGGTCACGGGATTATGTATTACGGTAACGAGAAAAGAGACTTGCCGGTAACGAGATTGAACTAGGTATAGAGATACCGACGATCGAATCTCGGGCAAGTAACATACCGACGAGACAAAGGGAACTGTATACGGGATTGCCTGAATCCTTGACATCGTGGTTCATCCGATGAGATCATCGAGAAACATGTGGGAACCAATATGGGTATCCAGATCCCGCTATTGATTATTGACCTGGGAGTGTCTCGGTCATGTCTACATGGTTTCCGAACCCGCAGGGTCTACACACTTAAGGTTCGGTGACGCTAGGGTTGTTAGTGAGAACAGTGCATGGTTACCGAAGGTTGTTCGGAGTCCCGGATGAGATCCCGGACGTGACGAGGGTCTCCGGAATGGTCCGGGGACGAAGATTGATATATAGGATGAAAGGTTTCGGAGTCCGGAAGTGTTCCGGGGAGCATCGGGAAATCGGCGGATTACCGAAAAGGGTTTCGGGGGTCCCGGAAGTGGTTCTGGGCCTAATGGGCCACAAGGGGGGACACCACAGCCCTCATAGGGCTGTGCGCCCCCCCTGGGCCCTCTCCTCATGCGGCTAAGGGGGGCTGGGCCCCCTAGGGCAGCCGCACCCCTTGGAGTAGGGGGCAAGGCACCTAGGGGGGAAACCCTAGGGCCAGGCGCAGCCCTTGGCCGCCGCCCCCCCTCTGCCCTGGCCGCCGGCCCCCCTAGGGGAAACCCTAGGGCGCCCCCCTCTCCTCCTTCCCCCTATATATAGAGAGGTAGAGGGAGGGCAGCCAACACACGTTTGTGCCTCGGTGCTGCCCTCCCTCTCCCATAACATCTTCTTCTCCCGCGGTGCTTAGGCGAAGCCCTGCTGGAATCCTTCTCCACCATCACCACCACGCCGTCGTGCTGCCGGTCTCTCCATCAACCTCTCCTCCACCCCTTGCTGGATCAAGAAGGAGGAGACGTCCCCGAGCCGTACGTGTGAAGAACGCGGAGGCACCGTTGCTTCGGTGCTAGGATCTTCGGCGATCTGAATCGCGGCGAGTACGACTCCATCAACCGCGTTCTTAATGCTTCCGCTTAGCGATCTACAAGGGTATGTGGATCCTACTCTCCCCTCGTAGTTGCATCTACTAGATTGATCTTGGTGAACGTAGAGAAAAATTTTGTTTTCCATGCAACGTTCCCCAACAGTGGTATCAGAGCCAGGTTCTTGCGTAGATGCTTTCTCGAGTAGAACACAAAAGGGTTTGTGGGCGTTGATGTTTAAATTGCTGCCCTCCTTAGTCTTTCTTGATTCAGCGGTATTATGGGATGAAGCGGCCCGGACCAACTTTACATGTCCACGTACATGAGACCGGTTCCATCGACAGACATGTGACTTTTGTTGCATAAGATGGCTGGCGGGTGTCTGTCTCTCCTATCTTAGTTGAATCGGAATAGAACAAGGCGGTCCTTGTAGAAGGTTAAATAGCAACTTGAATATCACCGTTGTGGCTTTGCGTAGGTAAGAAGCGTTCTTGCTAGATACCCATAGCAGCCACGTAAAACATGCAACAACAAATTAGAGGACGTCTAACTTGTTTTTGCAGGGTATGTATGTGATGTGATATGGCCAATGACATGATGAGATATATTTGATGTATGAGATGATCATGTTGTAATAGTTAATATCGACTTGCATGTCGATGCATACGGCAACCGGCAGGAGCCATAGGGTTGTCTTTAATTTTTGTATGACCTGCGTGTCAATCATTAAGCGCTTTGTAATGCTTTACTTTATCGCTAAACGGTAGCAATAGTAGTAAGAGCATGGTGGGCGCCGACAACCCCGATGGCGACACGATGATGGAGATCATGATGATGGGGATCATGGTGTGGCGCCGGTGACGATGGAGATCATGCCGGTGCTTTGGAGATGGAGATCAAAAGCACGAGTTGATGGCCATATCATGTCACTTATGATTTGCATGTGATGTTAATCCTTTTATGCATCTTATTTTGCTTAGGACGACGGTAGCATTATAAGATGATCCTTCACTAAAATTTCAAGATAAAATTGTGTTCCCCCCGAGTGTGCGTCATTGCGAAGGTTCGTCGTTTCGAAGCACCACGTGATGATCGGGTGTGATAGACTCTACGTTCGCATACAACGGGTGCAAGCCAGTTTTGCACATGCAGAACACTCGGGTTAGACTTGACGAGCCTAGCATGTACAGACATGGCCTCGGAACACGGAGGACCGAAAAGTCGAGCATGAGTCATATAGTAGATATGATCAACATGTTGATGTTCACCATTGACACCACCTCATCTCACGTGATGATCGGACTTGGGTTGGTGAATTTGGATCATGTCACACTCGAATGACCAGAGGGATGTCAATTTGAGTGGGAGTTATAAATAATTTGATTAGGTAGTAACTCACTTATCATGAACAATAGTCTAAAATGTCTTTGCAAATTTTTGTTGTAGATGGCTCGCGCAGTAGCTCCCCTGAATTTTAATGCGTTCCTAGAGAAAGCTAAACTGAAAGATGATGGGAGCAACTTTGTGGACTGGCTCCGCAATCTGAGGATCATCCTCACAGCTGCCCAAAAGGTTTATGTCCTAAATGCACCGCTAGGTGACCCCCCCGCTCCTACAGCCCCTGCAGACGTTTTGAACGTCTGGCAGACGCGTTCGGATGACTATTCGATAGTGCAATGTGCCATGTTGTACGGCTTGGAAGGAGGACTCCAAAGGCGTTTTGAACGTCATGGTGCATATGAGATGTACCAGGAGTTGAAGTTCATCTTTGAAAAGAATGCTAAGATCGAGAGGTATGAGACCACCGATAAATTCTTTGCTTGTAAGATGGAGGAGAATTCGTCTGTCAGTGAGCACTTACTGAAGATGTCTGGGTACTATACCCGCATAGCTGATCTGGGACTTGTGTTCCCGGATGAGGCTATCATTGACAGAATTCTCCAGTCACTCCCTCCAAGCTACAAGAGCTTCGTGCAGCAGTATAACATGCAAGGGATGAACAAAACCATCGCCGAGCTGTTCTCGATGCTGAAAGTCGCTGAGGCAGACATCCAGAAGGAGTATCAAGTGTTGATGGTCAATAAAACCACCAGTTTCAAGAAGAATGGCAAGGGCAAGAAGGGTAACTCTAAGAAGGGTGGCAAAGCAGTTGCTAATCCAGTGAAGAAACCCAAGTCTGGGCCCAAGCCAGAGACTGAGTGTTTCTATTGCAAGGGGAACGGCCACTGGAAGCGGAACTGCCCCAAGTATCTGGCGGACAAGAAGGGGGCCAACAACAACAAAGGTATATGTGATATACATGTTATTGATGTGTACCTTACCAACTCTCGTTGTAGTGCCTGGGTATTTGATACCGGTTCGGTTGCTCACATTTGCAACTCTAAACAGGAACTGCGGAATAAACGGAGGCTGGCGAAGGACGAAGTGACGATACGCGTGGGAAATGGTTCCAAGGTTGATGTGATCGCCGTCGGCACGCTCGCTCTTCGATTACCATCGGGATTAGTTATGAACCTGAATAATTGTTATTTAGTGCCTGCGTTAAGCATGAACATTATATCTGGATCTTGTTTATTGCGAGACGGTTACTCATTTAAATCAGAGAATAATGGTTGTTCTATTTATATGAGTAATATCTTTTATGGTCATGCACCCGAAGTTAGGGGTTTATTCTTATTGAATCTCGATAGTGATGATACACATGTTCATAACATTGATGCCAAAAGATGTAGAGTTGATAATGATAATACCACTTTCTTGTGGCACTGCCGTCTGGGTCATATCGGCGTGAAACGCATGAGGAAGCTCCATGCTGATGGACTTTTGGAGTCTCTTGATTTTGAATCACTTGACACGTGCGAGCCGTGCCTCATGGGCAAGATGACTAGGACCCCGTTTTCAGGGACAATGGAACGGGCAAGTGACTTATTGGAAATCATACATACTGATGTGTGCGGTCCGATGAGTGTAACGGCGCGCGGTGGATATCGTTATTTTCTCACCTTCACTGACGACTTAAGTAGATATGGGTATATTTACTTGATGAAGCATAAGTCTGAAACTTTTGAAAAGTTCAAGCAATTTCAGAGTGAAGTTGAAAATCATCGTAACAAGAAGATCAAGTTCCTACGATCTGATCGAGGGGGAGAATATCTGAGTTATGAGTTTGGTGATCACTTAAGAAAATGTGGAATTGTTTCACAGTTGACACCACCTGGAACACCACAGCATAATGGTGTGTCCGAACGTCGTAATCGAACCCTATTAGATATGGTACGTTCTATGATGTCTCTTGCCGATTTGCCACTATCGTTTTGGGGATATGCGTTAGAGACAGCTGCATTCACTTTAAATAGGGCTCCATCTAAGTCCGTTGAGACAACACCGTATGAACTGTGGTTTGGTAAGAAACCTAAGTTGTCTTTTCTCAAGGTTTGGGGTTGCGATGCTTATGTCAAAAGGCTTCAGCCAGAAAAGCTCGAACCTAAAGCGGACAAATGTGTCTTCATAGGATACCCAAAAGAAACAGTTGGGTACACCTTCTATCTCAGATCCGAGGGCAAAGTGTTTGTCGCTAAGAACGGGTCCTTTCTCGAGAAAGAGTTTCTCTCGAAAGAATTGGGTGGGAGGAAGGTAGAACTTGATGAGGTTATTGAACCTCTGCTTCAACCAGAGAGTAGCGCAGCGCAGAAAGATGTTTTTGTGGAGCCTGCAGAGGTTGAAGAAGAAGCCAATGATGATGATCAAGGAGCTTCTGATCAAGTTACTACCGAACCTCGTAGGTCGACAAGGGTACGCGCTGCACCTGAGTGGTATGGTAACCCTGTCTTGGAGGTCATGTTGTTAGACAACGGTGAACCTACGAGCTATGGAGAAGCGATGGTGGGCCCGGATTCCGACAAATGGTTAGAGGCCATGAAATCCGAGATGGGATCCATGTATGAAAACAAAGTATGGACTTTGGAAGTATTACCTGAAGGGCGGAAGGCCATTCAGAATAAATGGATTTTTAAGAGGAAGACGGACGCTGACGGTAATGTCACCGTGTATAAAGCTCGACTTGTGGCAAAGGGTTTTTCACAAGTTCAAGGGATTGACTACGATGAGACTTTCTCACCCGTAGCGATGCTTAAATCCGTCCGAATCATGTTAGCAATAGCTGCATATTTCGATTATGAAATTTGGCAGATGGATGTCAAAACAGCATTCCTTAATGGTTTTCTTAAGGAAGAGTTGTATATGATGCAACCGGAAGGTTTTGTCGATCCAGAGAATGCTGACAAAGTATGCAGGCTCCAGCGTTCCATTTATGGGCTGGTGCAAGCATCTCGGAGTTGGAATCTTCGCTTTGATGAGGTGATCAAAGCGTTTGGGTTTGTACAAGTTTACGGAGAAGCTTGTATCTACAAGAAAGTGAGTGGGAGCTCTATAGCGTTTCTAATATTATATGTGGATGACATATTGCTGATTGGAAACAATATAGAATTTTTGGATAGCGTGAAGGGGTATTTGAACAAGAGTTTTTCGATGAAGGATCTCGGTGAAGCTGCTTTCATATTGGGCATCAAGATCTATAGAGATAGATCAAGACGCTTGATAGGACTTTCACAAAGTACATACCTTGATAAAGTTTTGAAGAAGTTCAAAATGGATCAATCCAAGAAGGGGTTCTTGCCGGTATTGCAAGGTACAAAGTTGAGTAAGACTCAATGCCCAGTGACTGCGGAAGATAGAGAAAAGATGAGTGTCGTCCCCTATGCTTCAACCATAGGCTCTATCATGTATGCAATGCTGTGCACAAGACCAGATGTCAGCCTTGCCATAAGTATGGCCGGAAGGTTTCAAAGTAATCCTGGTATGGATCACTGGACAGCGGTCAAGAATATCCTAAAGTACCTGAAAAGGACTAAGGAGATGTTTCTCGTTTATGGAGGTGATCAAGAGCTCGTCGTAAAGGGTTACGTCGATGCAAGCTTTGACACTGATCCGGATGACTCTAAGTCTCAAACCGGATACGTATATATTCTCAACGGGGGAGCGGTAAGCTGGTGCAGTTCCAAGCAGAGCGTGGTAGCTGATTCTACATGTGAAGCGGAGTATATAGCTGCCTCGGAGGCGGCTAAAGAAGGTGTCTGGATGAAGGAGTTCATGACAGATCTTGGAGTTGTGCCTAGTGCACTGAACCCAATGACTCTGTTCTGTGACAACACTGGTGCCATTGCTCTAGCCAAGGAACCAAGGTTTCACAAAAGGACCAGACACATAAAGCGACGCTTCAATTCCATCCGCGATTCGGTCAAGGAGGAGGACATAAGTATTTGCAAAGTACACACGGATTTGAATGTTGCAGATCCGTTGACTAAGCCTCTTCCACGGGCTAAGCATGATCAACACCAAGACTCTATGGGTGTTAGATTCATTACCTTGTAATGCTAGATTATTGACTCTAGTGCAAGTGGGAGACTGTTGGAAATATGCCCTAGAGGCAATAATAAAAGAGTTATTATTATATTTCCTTGTTCATGATAATCGTTTATTATCCATGCTATAACTGTATTGATTGGAAACTCAAATACATGTGTGGATGAATAGACAGACTTTGTGTCCCTAGTGAGCCTCTACAAGACTAGCTCGTTGATCAAAGATGACCGCGGTTTCCAGGTCATAGACATGAGTTGTCATTTGATAACAGGATCACATCATTAGGAGAATGATGTGATGGACGAGACCCAAACGTTAAACATAGCTTTTGATCGTGTCAGTTATCGCTATAGTTTTCTGCATGTCAAGTATAAGTTCCTATGACCATGAGATCATGTAACTCACTGACACCGTAGGAGTGCTTTGTGTGTGCCAAACGTCACAACGTAACTGGGTGACTATAAAGGTACTCTACAGGTATCTCCGAGGGTGTCTGTTGAGTTGACATGGATCGAGACTGGGATTTGTCACTCCGTGTGACGGAGAGGTATCTCCGGGCCCACTCGGTAATACGTCATCTCAATGAGCTCAAAGTGACTAAGTAGTTGGTCACGGGATTATGTATTACGGTAACGAGTAAAGAGACTTGCCGGTAACGAGATTGAACTAGGTATAGAGATACCGACGATCGAATCTCGGGCAAGTAACATACCGACGAGACAAAGGGAACTGAATACGGGATTGCCTGAATCCTTGACATCGTGGTTCATCCGATGAGATCATCGAGAAACATGTGGGAACCAATATGGGTATCCAGATCCCGCTATTGGTTATTGACCTGGGAGTGTCTCGGTCATGTCTACATGGTTTCCGAACCCGCAGGGTCTACACACTTAAGGTTCGGTGACGCTAGGGTTGTTAGTGAGAACAGTGCATGGTTACCGAAGGTTGTTCGGAGTCCCGGATGAGATCCCGGACGTGACGAGGGTCTCCGGAATGGTCCGGGGACGAAGATTGATATATAGGATGAAAGGTTTCGGAGTCCGGAAGTGTTCCGGGGAGCATCGGGAAATCGGCGGATTACCGAAAAGGGTTTCGGGGGTCCCGGAAGTGGTTCTGGGCCTAATGGGCCACAAGGGGGGACACCACAGCCCTCATAGGGCTGTGCGCCCCCCCCTGGGCCCTCTCCTCATGCGGCTAAGGGGGGCTGGGCCCCCTAGGGCAGCCGCACCCCTTGGAGTAGGGGGCAAGGCACCTAGGGGGGGAAACCCTAGGGCCAGGCGCAGCCCTTGGCCGCCGCCCCCCCTCTGCCCTGGCCGCCGGCCCCCCTAGGGGAAACCCTAGGGCGCCCCCCTCTCCTCCTTCCCCCTATATATAGAGAGGTAGAGGGAGGGCAGCCATCACACGTTTGTGCCTCGGTGCTGCCCTCCCTCTCCCATAACATCTTCTTCTCCCGCGGTGCTTAGGCGAAGCCCTGCTGGAATCCTTCTCCACCATCACCACCACGCCGTCGTGCTGCCGGTCTCTCCATCAACCTCTCCTCCACCCCTTGCTGGATCAAGAAGGAGGAGACGTCCCCGAGCCGTACGTGTGAAGAACGCGGAGGCACCGTTGCTTCGGTGCTAGGATCTTCGGCGATCTGAATCGCGGCGAGTACGACTCCATCAACCGCGTTCTTAACGCTTCCGCTTAGCGATCTACAAGGGTATGTGGATCCTACTCTCCCCTCGTAGTTGCATCTACTAGATTGATCTTGGTGAACGTAGAGAAAAATTTTGTTTTCCATGCAACGTTCCCCAACAGAGAAGCCATCAGCTTGTCGCTAAAGGTTATCGACAAGTTCAAGGGATTGACTACGACGAGACTTTCTCTCCCGTAGCGATGCTGAAGTCCGTCCGAATCATGTTAGCAATTGCCGCATTCTATGATTATGAGATATGGCAAATGGACGTCAAAACGGCATTCCTTAATGGCTTCCTCAAGGAAGAACTGTATATGATACAACCAGAAGGTTTTGTCGATCCTGAGAATGCTAACAAGGTATGCAAGCTCCAGCGCTCAATATATGGGCTGGTGCAAGCATCTTGGAGTTGGAACATTCGCTTTAATGATGTGATCAAAGCGTTTGGGTTTATACAGACTTGGGGAGAAGCCTGTATTTACAAGAAAGTGAGTGGGAGCTATGTAGCATTTCTCATAATATATGTGGATGATATATTGCTGATGGGAAATGATGTTGAATTCTTGGAAAGCATAAAGGCCTACTTGAATAAGAGTTTTTCAATAAAGGACCTTGGAAAAGCTGCTTACATATTAGGCATCAAAATCTATAGAGATAGATCGAGACGCCTCATTGGTCTTTCACAAAGCACATACCTTGATAAGATATTGACAGGTCCGTCGACGAGGGTGGCCAAAGTGGGCGACCGCACAGGGCCCCAAGAAAAATGTGGCCCCCAAAATTGTTTATTTTGCGCTAATTACATTGCATGTCATCCACGATCTCTAATCGGCCAATGATTTCTTTCCATCTCTATGCAGCCCTGCATGCACGGGATTTCTTACCGTGATAATCTCCCCTGCATGCACGGGATTTCTTACTACCTTGATTATTTCCCCTGCATGCACGAGATTCCTTTCCCTCTTTCATGCGATATTTCCCAGACAACTCCCTACTGCATACACCATTATTTAGTTCCGGATATTTTGGCACGTTAATTGCATGCCTGAGGATTAGGGATAGAAGAAAATCAGCATGAAGATCGCTCCATTCGTGGTGCCATATTTTTTAACGTAGACTTTTATTTAGTAGAAACAACCCTTCGAAGGGAATCAACGAGCTGGAAATAAAGAAATGATTAATATTTCAGAATTCCCTAAAATTTAATACACAACAAATAATATGAAACAAAGGTCAATGGGAGCATGATTTTTTAAAATTTGAAGTCCCTATTTTATATTTGATGATCATATAACGCAAATGTGTAACGAGGAGTACTCCGCACGACACGGTTCACACGATGCGATCGGTTACTCAGCAGAGTGATAAATTTTTGGGTGATATATGTGACGACAAGCGCGCATT
Source organism: Secale cereale (assembly GCA_902687465.1). Lineage (NCBI taxonomy): Eukaryota > Viridiplantae > Streptophyta > Magnoliopsida > Poales > Poaceae > Secale > Secale cereale. The sequence continues at coordinate 65,129,156 of LR738711.1, forward strand.
ACATGAATTGATAGGCAAACTGTAGCATAATTTATTTCCCGCACCGGGGCCCCAAATTTCTGTAGACGGCCCTGGATATTGAAGAAGTTCAATATGGATCAGTTCAAGAAAGGGGTCTTGCCTGCATTGCAAGGTATGAGATTGAGCACGGCTCAATCCCCGACCACGGCAGAAGATAGAGAAAAGATGAGTGTCATCTCCTATGCCTCGGCCATAGGCTATATTATGTGTGCCATGCTATGTACCAGACCTGATGTGAACCTTGCCATTAGTTTGGTAGGGAGGTACCAAAGTGATCCCGGTATGGAACACTGGACAACGGTCAAGAACATCCTGAAGTACCTGAAAAGGACTAAGGATACGTTTCTCGTTTATGGAGGTGACGAAGAACTCATCGTAAAGGGTTACGTCGATGCTAGCTTCGACACAGATCTGGATGACTCCAAGTCACAAACTGGATACGTGTATATTTTGAATGGTGTGGTAGTCAGCCTGTGCAGTTGCAAGCAAAGCGTCGTGGCGCATTCAACATGTGTAGCGGAGTACATAGCTGCTTGCGAAGCAGCGCAGGAAGGAGTCTGGATGAAGGAGTTCATCACCGACCTAGGAGTCATTCCAAGCGCGTCGGGCCCGATGACTCTTTTCTGTGACAACACTGGAGCTATTGCCATTGCCAAGGAGCCCAGGTTTCACAAGAAGACCAAGCACATCAAGCGCCGTTTCAACTCCATCCGGAATTATGTTCAAGATGGAGACATAGATATTTGTAAAGTGCATACGGATTTGAATGTCGCAGAACCGTTGACTAAACCTCTTCCACGAGCAAAACATGATCAACACCCGAACTCTATGGGTGTTCGATTCATCACAATGTAACTAGATTATTGACTCTAGTGCAAGTGGGAGACTGTTGGAAATATGCCATAGAGGCAATAATAAAATGGTTATTATTATATTTCCTTGTTCATGATAATTGTCTGTTATTCATGCTTGAATTGTATTATCCGGAAACAGTGATACATGTATGAATAGATAGACCACAACGTGTCCCTGATAAACCTCTAGTTACTAGCTCGTTGATCAACAAATGGTTACGGTTTCCTGACCATGGACATTGGATGTCATTGATAACGGGATCAGATCATTAGGAGAATGATGTGATGGACAAGACCCAATCCTAAGCCTAGCACAAGATCTTGTAGTTCGAAATGCTAAAGCTTTTCCAATGTCAAGTATCTTTTCCTTAGACCATGAGGTTGTGCAACTCCCGGATACCGTAGGAATACTTTGGGTGTGCCAAACGTCACAACGTAACTGGGTGGCTATAAAGGTACGCAACGGGTATCTCCGAAAGTATCTGTTGAGTTGGCACGAACCGAGACTGGGATTTGTCACTCCGTATGACAGAGAGGTATCTCTGGGCCCACTCGGTAAGACATCATCATAATGAGCTCAATGTGACTAAGGTGTTAGTCACGGGATGATGGATTGCGGAACGAGTAAAGAGACTTGCCATGACGAGATTGAACAAGGTATCGGTATACCGACGATCGAATCTCGGGCAAGTACTATACCGATAGACAAAGGGAATTGTATACGGGATTGATTGAATCCTTGACATCGTGGTTCATCCGATGAGATCATCGAGGAACATGTAGGAACCAACATGGGTATCCAGATCCGCTGTTGGTTATTGACCGAAGAGTCGTCTCGGTCATGTCTACGTGTCTCCCGAACCCATAGGGTCTACACACTTAAGGTTCGGTGACGCTAGGGTTGTAGAGATATATGCACACGATAACCCGAATGTTTTTCGGAGTCCCGGATGAGATCCCGGACGTCACGAGGAGTTCCGGAATGGTCCGGAGGTAAAGAATTATATATAGGAAGTCCAGTTTCGGCCATCGGGAGAGTTTCGGGGGTCACCGGTAGTGTACCGGGACCACCGGAAGGGTCCCGGGGATCCACCAGGTGGGGCCACCCATCCCGGAGGGCCCCATGGGCCGTAGGGGGAGGGGAACCAGCCCATAGTGGGCTGGCGCACCCCCTTGGGCCTCCCCCCTGCACCTAGGGTTGGGAACCCTAGGGGTGGGGGGCGCCCCGCTTGCCTTGGGGGGCAAGCCTCCCCCTTGGCCGCCACCCCCCTAGGAGATTGCATCTCCTAGGGCCGGCGCCCCCCTGGCGCCTATATATAGTGGGGGGAGAGAGGGCAGCCGCACCCTTGTCCCTGGCGCCTCCCTCTCCCCCGTTACACCTCTCCCTCCTCCCGCAGTTGCTTGGTGAAGCCGTGCTGAATTTCCGTTGCATCCACCACCACGCCGTCGTGCTGCTGGATCTCCATCAACCTCTCCTCCCCCCTTGCTGGATCAAGAAGGAGGAGACGTCGCTGCAACGTACGTGTGTTGAACGCGGAGGTGCCGTCCGTTCGGCGCTGGGATCATCGATGACTTCGATCACGACGAGTACGACTCCATCATCCACGTTCTCTTGAACGCTTCCGCTCGCGATCTACAAGGGTATGTAGATGCACTCCTTTATCCCTCGTTGCTAGATGACTCCTTAGATTGATCTTGGTGAAGCATAGAATTTTTTTGACTTCTGCTACGTTCCCCAACAGACGCCGAGTGCGTCGCGCCGCTCGGGGCCTGCCTTCGCCGAGGAAGCATCCGCTGGTTGGAGCCATAGGGAAATTGTTAGATATGCAAAAGAGAAGTATCAAATCATTAAGTTACGAATGATTGTTAGATCACGATGGGTTGTTCCTCTTCTTCCTGCGATGCTTCGGCAACAAGAATCGATCTGCTGTCGGTGATTGAAGAAAAAACCATTTGCATCATGGCTCGACAGACGCCATGCACCACGGTGGGCGCCAACTATCGTGGGGACGATTCCGACAATAATAAGGTATAGGGTAAAGGAGCATGATCTATCGAGATGCATATGGGTGACACGGTGGTTTTAACGAGTTCTTGCCTCTCGCAGTAGAGATAACAGCCCTACGTCTCGTGCTCAAGAGAGGCTTTGTTTTATCTGAGTATGTATCCGGAGATTACAATGTGTGTATGAGAGAGGAACGGATCCTCATGCCCGAGCTAAGTTCTGAGACTAATGGAGAGAGAGAGAGAGGGGGGGAGACATGAGAGCCTGCCTAGTCTAGTGGTGGGGGTGGCTTACATAGAGTGCGCCACCCCCTCACCTCCTATGTTACAAAGTGGGGCATTGATGTCATAATGTCAGATGATGCTTCGACTGCCTTGTTGACTGTTGGTCTTCGCATATCCGAGTGAGTCAGTCGACCGAGTGGTCGACTGTCATCCGAGTGGACGGTATGTTGCTTGTCCGAGTGGATAGTACGTCTGTATGAAACTTATCTGGACCCACATGTTGTGTAGACCCCATGCTTTATGATATTTTGACCCTTTGTGGGCCTACCTGTTTGTATCCCCAACATTTGTTGCGTATCACACACATGTTGTTATATTGAACTGTTTCTGTTCTCTTGCCTAATCACAAACAGCTCATCCGAGTGAACCGTATGCTGTATATCGCACACACCTTGATCGGACCGACCGTTTCTTTTGTGTTGCCTAATCACAAACTGTTCATCCAAGTGAATCGTATGTTGTACATCGCACACACCTTCATCTGGCTGCCCGTTTCTTTTGTTCCTCCTCATCGCAAACAATTAATTGAGCTGAACCGTATGACCTACATCGCTCACGCAACTAAAATCTGAACCGTGTTTCACGCATCCGTCTTCGTAGACGTTTTACACATTTTTAACGGTTTTCATACACCACCGTTTGCGATGATTGCATCGCACACGGTTTCTCGAAGGGTCTCTGATCGTAGTGTCGCGTTAGCAGCATCCTGCAGTAGTGATCTTTCGTATACTCACAAACAGTACATGGACAATACATAAAACCATTCTGGTTGTTTGCCTCAGCCACCTCGAGAAAAATATGCAGGCCGTCAATGTAGTCATCGGTGCGTCGGTCACCGTACATCCATTGCGGTTTATCTGTGTGCATTATATAATTAAGTGTATCAAAAAACCATTACAGAACATCATGAATAGAGAAGTGACCAAATTAATACAAGTTCATCATCACATTAAAACCAAAGTATAGTAGTGATCAAATGTTATTACTGAAAAAATAAATATATAAAGTTCATACATAATTCTCATAGAACAACATATAGCTCTCTAGAGCATCTAATTAAAACATACATTGAAACTATGAAAAACATTTAAATGCAAAAACAAATGCGATCATAATCGCAACTAAGGTAACAACTGATTCAATGGCATAATGATACCAGGCCTCATTATTAATAGCATATTTTTCCAATCCTTCTAATCTTCAAGCGCATTGCATCCATCTTGATCTTGTGATCATCGACGACATCCGCAACATGCAACTCCAATTCCAAATTCTCGTCCTAAGTTATTTTCATTTTTTTCTATAAGTAAATGTTTTCTTTTTCAACTAAATTTAACCTCTCGACAAGAGGGTCGGTTGGAATTTCCGGTTCACATACCTCCTAGATAAAAATATCTGTGTCACGTTGGTCAGCATAATTGTCATAAACACTAAATGAAACAAATAGTAATAAAACATAATATACCACTTCTGAACCATAGACAGGACGAGGGCCGACGTGGGCGGATACCAAAACCATGGCACTATATTATAACAAACAATAATAAAAGTAAGAAAATTATAAAAGTAATTTTTTTTCCTTTTAAAAATAAGATAAGAACAAGAGGCTCACCATGGCGGTGCCGGGACGTGATCGAAGAGGGCGATCGACGACGGTGAGGACGGGGATGGGACGGGATGGACCGCCAAACCTAGACAAATCTTGAGGAAAATGGAGTTTGGACATCGAGCTTAGAGAGGAGAAAGCTTAAGTGTGGCTTGGTCATTTCATCGAACATCTCATGTGCATGCATAGAAGGGAGACAAAGCGCATGCACACACCTCCCACACCGCCAAAAAACAGAGGAGTGAGGCGAGGGTATATATAGGCATCTCTTTAGTCCCGATTGGTGGCTAGAACCGTTACAGAAGACTGACCTTTAGTCCCGGTTCCAGCCACCAACCGGGACTAAAGGTTCTGCGCCAGGAGTGAGGCCCATTGGTCCCGATTCGTGTCTGGAACCGGGACAAAAGGGTCAGACGAACTGGGACCAATGGCCCCCGAGGCCCGGCCGGCGCCCTGGCCTCACAAACTGAGACTAATGGACCCATTGGTCTCGGTTCGTAGGAGAACCGGGATTAATGCCCTTTTCTGGCCTGGACCAAAGCCCTGTTTTCTACTAGTGCACAAAGACATAACAAAGAGAGAAACAAGCAATCAAGCAAACAAAAGATATCAATTGAACCAACTAAACCAATGTTCCTACGAGCCACATGACTAAAAGATATTATGATATGAGCATAGGAGTGTTCTAAAGAACATAGAGAAGCTCCCCATGATTGGTGCATTATTTAGTTTTGTATATGGATTCAACGTGCACAAAATAGGATCATCAATCCCCCAAAATCAGTAGAAACTCACAATAAGGGCAAGTGAGCATATAGGAAACTAAGCCTAGCACTTGCAACAAACAAATGGTTGAGCAACATATAAAAGAGGCAACTTAGAAATAGTCTCAACCAAAATGATTTGTGTGAGTAATGCCAAACCACTTGAGAAGACTAATATAAGGATGAGCATTAAGCATCAACATAGTCTTGAATAAATAAGATACACGGTGCAAGACATATCCTTCCCAGACACATCAAGGAAAGGGGTTCACAAGCACGCTCAATATGAAAAATGAATAACCAACACTTGTGACAACCCATGGTGAAGAAAGAAAATGATAGTTTTGTCAAGATAAGGGATACCATTCGAAATGGCAAAAGCCTCATCAAGACAAGCAAGAGAAAAAATATCTTCACCACACAAGAGTGCATCAAGATGTAACGAGATAAGACCCGCACATAAGGCACATACTTTCACAGAGCCACCAAAGAAATAATATAAGAAGGAAAAGGTGGAGAAAGAAAGGATATCATCTAGAGATGTAATTTCTCTTAAGTGTATAAGGTTCTAGGTGGATGAAAATCAAGATGATATCAATCCACAAAGAAGGATGTGCACACGGAATAGTTACAACATGAAGGAACAAGATATCCACAAGGAAGTCATAAATATACCAATAAGATATTTTCTTGAAAGCATAGCACATGGCTAGATATGGTCTTATTGTATATAAATAAAATCCTTCCTACCACACATCCACTCCGCAGGGGTGCTTTAAGCAAACCTCAAGCAAATCAGATGTAGCAAGAAAACCAGAACTGGCATAACTTCTGCATATGAGCTCCGAATTGAGCAAACTCAAGTTTGTTGGATAGATGACGACGAGTAGCATCAAAACAACGACATATATAGAGGAGTGAAACCTCCAATAGAGAAGAACCGGCATAACCTCCAACATCGAAAACATCATAGAAGATGCATGTGAACTTCGTTTTCGATGAACTCGAGCTTGTCATGAAGATGACCATAAGCTCTAAAACTCACAAAGAGAAACACCAAACAAGAACCAACAAATATGATGCAAGATGCAATGATTTGAGCACTCTACGAACGATACGATCAAGCTACTCACTTGAGAGCCCTCCTTGATAGTATGGCAAACGATCATATAACCCGGTCTCCAAACTACCACTATGACACCGGTAAAATAGAAAACCTATGAAAGGCAAACCTTTGCCTTGCGCATAATCCACTTGAGTTAGATGATGAAGATCTTGTCCTCCTCAAGATGGACCACCTTTCTATTGGGGAACGTAGTATTTTAAAATTTTCCGACGATCACGCAAGATCTATCTACCAGATGCATAGCAACGAGAGGAAAGAGTGTGTCTACGTACCCTCGTAGACCGGAAGCGGAAGCGTCAAGTGACGCGGTTGATGTAGTCAAACTTCTTCGCGATTCAACCGATCAAGCACCGAACGTACGTCACCTCCGCGTTCAGCACACGTTCAGCTTGATGACGTCCCACGAGCTATTAATCCAGTTGAGCTTCACGGGAGAGTTTCGTCAGCACGACGGCGTAGTGACGGATATGATGTATCTACCGGCGCAGGGCTTCGCCTAAGCACCGCGATGGTATGACCGAGGTGTGTTTCTGTGGAGGGGGGCACCGCACACGGCTGGAACAATTCAACTTGTGTGTCTTTGGGTGCCCCCCTGCCCCCGTATATAAAGGAGCAAGGGGGGGAGGCCGTCCGGCCCTCTATGGTGTGGCTAGGGCTGCAATCCTACTAGGAATAGGATTGCAATCCTATTCCTAGTAGGAACTACCAAAGAAGGAAGAAGGGGGAAGGAAAGAGAGGGAGAGGGAGAGGGAAAGAGGGGCCGCGCCCCCCTCCCCTTGTCCTATTCGGACTCCTCCTAGGGAGGGGGCGCGCCACCTCCTGGATGCTGCCCTCTCTCTCCCCTATGGCCCACCAGGGCCCACCATCCCCCCCGGGGGGGGGGGGTTACGGTAACCCCCCCGGCACTCCGGTAAATTCCGAAACTTTCCAGAACACTTCCGGTGTCCGAATATAGTCGTCCGATATATCAATCTTTATGTCTCGGACATTCTGAGACTCCTCGTCATGTCCGTGATCTCATCCGGGACTCTGAACTACCTTCGGTACATCAAAACTCATAAACTCATAATACCGATCGTCATCAAACGTTAAGCGTGCGGATCCTACGGGTTCGAGAACTATGTAGACATGACCGAGACTCATCTCCGGTCAATAACCAATAGCGGAACCTGGATGCTCATATTGGCTCCTACATATTCTACGAAGATCTTTATCGGTCAAACCGCACAACAACATATGTTGTTCCTTTTGTCATCGGTATGTTACTTGCCCGAGATTCGATCGTCGGTATCTCTATACCTAGTTCAATCTCATTACCGGCAAGTCTCTTTACTCGTTCCGTAACACATCATCTCGTGACTAACTCATTAGTCTTTTGCTTGCAAGGCTTATTATGATGTGTGTTACCGAGATGGCCCAGAGATACCTCTCCGACACTTGGAGTGACAAATCCTAATCTTGATCTATGCCAACACCACGAATACTTTCGGAGACACCTGTAGAGCATCTTTATGATCACCCAATTACGTTGTGACGTTTGATAGCACACAAGGTGTTCCTACGGTATTCGGGAGTTGCATAATCTCATAGTCATAGGAACATGTATAAGTCATGAAGAAATCAATAGCAGTAAAACTAAACGATCATAGTGCTATGCTAACGGATGGGTCTAGTCCATCACATCATTCTCCTAATGATGTGATCCCGTTGATCAAATGACAACTCATGTCTATGGCTAGGAAACATAACCATCTTTGATCAATGAGCTAGTCTAGTAGAGGCATACTAGGGACACTCTGTTTTGTCTATGTATTCACACATGTACTAAGTTTCCGGTTAATACAATTCTAGCATGAATAATAAACATTTATCATGATATAAGGAAATATAAATAACATCTTTATTATTGCCTCTAGGGCATATTTCCTTCAGTCTCCCACTTGCACTAGAGTCAATAATCTAGCTCACATCGCCATGTGATTTAATACCGATAGTTCACATCGTTATGTGAATAACACCCATAGTTCACATCGCCATGTGACCAACACCCAAAGGGTTTACTAGAGTCAATAATCTAGTTCAAATCGCTATGTGATTAACACCCAAAGAGTACTAAGGTGTGATCATGTTTTGCTTGTGAGAGAAGTTTAGTCAACGGGTCTGTCACATTCAGATCCGTATGTATTTCGCAAATTTCTATGTTTACAATGCTCTGCATGGAGCTACTCTAGCTAATTGCTCCCACTTTCAATACACATCCAGATTGATACTTAGAGTCATCTGGATTTAGTGTCAAAGCTTGCATCGGTGTAACCCTTTACGACGAACTCTTTATCACCTCCATAATCGAGAAACATTTCCTTAGTCATCCAGTTACTAAGGATAATTTTGACCGCTGTACAATGATCTACTCCTGGATCACTATTGTACCTCCTTGTCAAACTCATGGCAAGGTACACAACATGTTTGGTACACAGCATGGCGTACTTTATAGAACCTATGGCTGAGGTATAGGGAATGACTTTCATTCTCTCTATATTTTTCTGCCGTGGTCTGGCTTTGAGTCTTACTCAACTTCACACCTTACAAGTCAGGCAAGAACTCCTTCTTTGACTGATCCATTTTGAACTACTTCAAAATCTTATCAAGGTATGTACTCATCGAAAGTCTTATCAAGCGTCTTGATCTATCTCTATAGATCTTGATGCTCAATTTGTAAGCAGCTTCACCAAGGTATTTCTTTGAAAAACTCCTTTCAAACACTCCTTTATGCTTTCCAGAAAATTCTACATCATTTCTGATCGACAATATGTCATTCACATATACTTATCAGAAAGGTTGTAGCGCTCCCACTCACTTTCTTGTAAATACAGGCTTCACCGCAAGTCTTTATAAATCTATATGCTTTGATCAACTTATCAAAGCGTATATTCCAACTCCGAGATGCTTGCACCAGTTCATAGATGGATCGCTAGAGCTTGCACAATTTGCTAGCACCTTTAGGATTGACAAAACCTTCTGGTTGCATCATATACAACTCTTCTTTAATAAATCCATTAAAAAACACAGTTTTGTTATCCATTTGCCAGATTTCATAAAATGTGGCAATTGCTAACATGATTCGGACAGACTTAAGCATCGCTACGGGTGAGAAAATCTCATCGTAGTCAACATCTTGAACTTGTCGAAAACCTTTCGCAACAAGTCGAGCTTTGTAGACAGTAACATTACCATCGGCGTCTGTCTTCCTCTTAAAGATCCATTTATTTTCAATGGCTTGCCGACCATCGGGCAAGTCAACCAAAGTCCATACTTTGTTCTCATACATGGATCCCATCTCAGATTTCATGGCCTCAAGCCATTTTGCGGAATCTGGGCTCATCATCGCTTCCTCATAATTCGTAGGTTCATCAAGGTCCAGTAACATTACTTCCAGAACCGGGTTGCCGTACCACTCTGGTGCGAAACGAACTCTGGTTGATCTACGAAGTTCAGCAGAAACTTGATCTGAAGTTTCATGATCATCATCATTAGCTTCCTCACTAATTGGTGTAGGAATCACTGGAACTAGTTTCTGTGATGTTCCACTTTCCAATTCGGGAGAAGGTACAATTACCTCATCAAGTTCTACTTTCCTCCCACTCACTTCTTTCGAGAGAAACTCCTTCTCTAGAAAGGATCCACTCTTAGCAACAAAGACCTTGCCTTCGGATCTGTGATAGAAGGTGTACCCAACAGTTTCTTTTGGGTATCCTATGAAGATTTACTTCTCCGATTTGGGTTCGAGCTTATCATGTTGAAACTTTTTCACATAAGCATCGCAGTCCCAAACTTAAAGAAATGACAGCTTAGGTTTCTCATCAAACCACAGTTCATACAGTGTCATCTCCACGGATTTAGATGGTGCCCTATTTAATCTGAATGTAGCTGTCTCTAATGCATAACCCCAAAAGTGATAGTGGTAGATCGGTAAGAGACATCATCGATCGCACCATATCTAATAAAGTACGGTTATGACGTTCGGACACACCATTACACTATGGTGTTCCAGGTGGCGTGAGTAGTGAAATTATTTCACATTGTTTTTACTGAAGGCCAAACTCGCTAACTCAAAATATTTTACCTCTACGATCATATCGTAGAAACTCTTATTTTCTGTTACGATGATTCTCCACTTCACTCTGAAATTCTTTGAACTTTTCAAATGTTTCAGACTTGTGCTTCATTAAGTAGATATACCCATATCTGCTCAAATCATCAGTGAAGGTCAGAAAATAACGATACCCGCCGCGAGCTTCAACACTTATTGGTCCGCATATATCAGTATGTATGATTTCCAGCAACTCTGTTGCTCGCTCCACAGTTCCGAAGAACGGAGTTTTAGTCATCTTGCCCATGAGGCATGGTTCGCAAGCACCAAGTGATTCATAATCAAGTGATTCCAAAAGTCCATCACTATGGAGTTTCTTCATGCGCTTTACACCAATATGACCTAAACGGCAGTGCCACAAATAAGTTGCACTATCATTATTAACCTTGCATCTTTTGGCTTCAATATTATGAATATGTGTATCACACGATCGAGATCCAACAAACCATTTTCATTGGGTGTATGACCATAGAAGGTTTTATTCATGTAAACAGAACAACAATTATTCTCTAACTTACATGAATAACCGTATTGCAATAAACATGATCAAATCATATTCATGTTCAACACAAACACCAAATAACACTTATTTAGGTTCAACACTAATCCCGAAAGTATAGGGAGTGTGCGATGATGATCATATCAATCTTGGAACTACTTCCAATACACATCGTCACTTCATCCTTTAACTAGTTTCTGTTCATTATGCAACTCCCATTTCGAGTTACTACTCTTTAGCAACTAAACCAATATCAAATACCGAGGGGTTGCTATGAACACTAGTAAAATACACATCAATAATCTGTATATCAAATATACCTTTTGTTCACTTTGCCATCCTTCTTATCCGCCAAGTATCTAGGGCAGTTCCACTTCCAGTGACCATTTCCTTTGCAGTAGAAGCACTTGTTTCAGGCTTGAGTTTAGCTTTGGGTTTCTTCACGGGAGTGACAACTTGCTTGTCTTTCTTCTTGAAGTTCCCCTTCTATCCCTTTGCCCTTTACTTGAAACAAGTGGCCTTGTTAACCATCAACACTTGATCCTCTTTATTGATTTCTACCTTCGCCGATTTCAGCATCGCGAAGAGCTCGGGAATTACTTTCGTCATCCCTTGCATATTATAGTTCATCACGAAGTTCTACTAACTTGGTGATAGTGACTAGAGAACTTTGTCAATTACTATCTTATCTAGAAGATTAACTCCCACTTGATTCAAGTAATTGTAGTACCCAGACAATCTGAGCACATGCTCACTGGTTGAGCTATTCTCCTCCATCTTGTAGGCAAAGTACTGTCAGAGGTCTCATACCTCTCGACACGGGCATGAGTATGAAATACTAATTTCAACTCTTGGAACATCTTATATGCTCCGTGGTGTTCAAAACGTTTTTGAAGTCCCGGTTATAAGCCATAAAGCATGGTGCACTAAACTATCAAGTAGTCATCATATCGAGCTTTTGTCAAAACGTTCATAACGTTTGCATCTGCTCCTGCAATAGGTCTGTCACCTAGTGGTGCATCAAGGACATAATACTTCTGTGCAGCAATGAGAATAATCCTCAGATCACGGAACAATTCCGCATCATTGCTACTAACATCTTTCAACTTAGTTTTCTCTAGGAACATATAAAAATAAACGGGGAGCAACATCGCGAGCTATTGATCTACAACATAGATATGCTAATACTACCAGGACTAAGTTCATGATAAATTAAAGTTCAATTAATCATATTACTTAAAGAACTCCCACTTAGATAGACATCCCTCCGGTCATCTAAATGATCACGTGATCCAAATCAACTAAACCATGTCCGATCATCACGTGAGATGGAGTAGTATCAATGGTGAACATCTTATGTTGATCATATCTACTATATGATTCACGCTCGACCTTTCGGTCTTCAGTGTTCCGAGGCCATATCTGCATATGCTAGGCTCGTCAAGTTTACCCCGAGTATTCTGCGTGTGCAAAACTGGCTTACACCCGTTGTATTTGAACGTAGAGCTTATCACACCCGATCATCACGTGGTGTCTCGGCACGACGAACTTTCGCAACGGTGCATACTCAGGGAGAACACTTATACCTTGAAATTTAGTAAGGGATCATCTTATAATGCTACCGTCGTTCTAAGCAAAATAAGAAGCATAATAAGATAAACATCACATGCAATCAAAATATGTGACATGATATGGCCATCATCATCTTGTGCTTTTGATCTCCATCTCCAAAGCACCGTCATGATCACCTTCGTCACCGGCGCGACACCTTGATCTCCATCGTAGCATCGTTGTCGTCTCGCCAACTATTGCTTCTACGACTATCGCTACCGCTTAGTGATAAAGTAAAGCAATTACATGGCGATTGCATTTCATACAATAAAGTGACAACCATATGGCTCCTGCCAGTTGCCGATAACATTACAAAACATGATCATCTCATACAAAGCCGTATAACTCATCATGTCTTGACCATATCACATCACAACATGCCCTGCAAAAACAAGTTAGACGTCCTCTACTTTGTTGTTGCAAGTTTTATGTGGCTGCTACGGGCTTAGCAAGAACCGTTCTTACCTACGCATACAAAACCACAACGATGTTTCGTCAAGTATGTGATGTTTTAACCTTCACAAGGACCGGGCATAGCCACACTTGATTCAGCTAAAGTGAGAGAGACAGACACCCGCCAGTCACCTTTAAGCAACGAGTGCTCGTAACGGTGAAACCAGTCTCGCGTAAGCGTACGCGTAATGTCGGTGCGGGCCGCTTCATCTCACAATACCGCCGAAGCAAAGTATGACATGCTGGTAAGCAGTATGACTAGTATCGCCCACAACTCATTGTGTTCTACTCGTGCATATCATCTACGCATAGACCTGGCTCTGATGCCACTGTTGGGGAACGTAGTATTTTAAAATTTTCCGACGATCACGCAAGATCTATCTACCAGATGCATAGCAACGAGAGGGAAGAGTGTGTCTACGTACCCTCGTAGACCGGAAGCGGAAGCGTCAAGTGACGCGGTTGATGTAGTCGAACTTCTTCGCGATTCAACCGATCAAGCACCGAACGTACGGCACCTCCGCGTTCAGCACACGTTCAGCTTGATGACGTCCCACGAGCTATTGATCCAGTTGAGCTTCACGGGAGAGTTTCGTCAGCACGACGGCGTGGTGACGGATATGATGTATCTACCGGCGCAGGGCTTCGCCTAAGCACTGCGATGGTATGACCGAGGTGTGTTTCTGTGGAGGGGCACCGCACACGGCTGGAACAATTCAACTTGTGTGTCTTTGGGTGCCCCCCTGCCCCCGTATATAAAGGAGCAAGGGGGGGAGGCCGGCCGGCCCTCTATGGTGTGGCTAGGGCTGCAATCCTACTAGGAATAGGATTGCAATCCTATTCCTAGTAGGAACTACCAAAGAAGGAAGAAGGGGGAAGGAAAGAGAGGGAGAGGGAGAGGGAAAGAGGGGCCGCGCCCCCCTCCCCTTGTCCTATTCGGACTCCTAGGGAGGGGGCGCGCCACCTCCTGGCTGCTGCCCTCTCTCTCCCCTATGGCCCACCAGGGCCCACCATCCCCCCGGGGGGGTTCCGGTAACCCCCCCGGCACTCCGGTAAATTCCGAAACTTTCCAGAACACTTCCGGTGTCCGAATATAGTCGTCCAATATATCAATCTTTATGTCTCGGACATTCCGAGACTCCTCGTCATGTCCGTGATCTCATCCGGGACTCTGAACTACCTTCGGTACATCAAAACTCATAAACTCATAATATCGACCGTCATCAAACGTTAAGCGTGCGGACCCTACGGGTTCGAGAACTTTGTAGACATGACCGAGACTCATCTCCGGTCAATAACCAATAGCGGAACCTGGATTCTCATATTGGCTCCTACATATTCTACGAAGATCTTTATCGGTCAAACCGCACAACAACATACGTTGTTCCTTTTGTCATCGGTATGTTACTTGCCCGAGATTCGATCGTCGGTATCTCTATACCTAGTTCAATCTCGTTACCGGCAAGTCTCTTTACTCGTTCCGTAACACATCATCTCATGACTAACTCATTAGTCTTTTGCTTGCAAGGCTTATTATGATGTGTGTTACCAAGAGGGCCCAGAGATACCTCTCCGACACTTGGAGTGACAAATCCTAATCTTGATCTATGCCAACACCACGAATACTTTCGGAGACACCTGTAGAGCATATTTATGATCACCCAGTTACGTTGTGACGTTTGATAGCACACAAGGTGTTCCTACGGTATTCGGGAGTTGCATAATCTCATAGTCATAGGAACATGTATAAGTCATGAAGAAAGCAATAGCAGTAAAACTAAACGATCATAGTGCTATGCTAACGGATGGGTCTAGTCCATCACATCATTCTCCTAATGATGTGATCCCGTTGATCAAATGACAACTCATGTCTATGGCTAGGAAACATAACCATCTTTGATCAATGAGCTAGTCTAGTAGAGGCATACTAGGGACACTCTGTTTTGTCTATGTATTCACACATGTACTAAGTTTCCGGTTAATACAATTCTAGCATGAATAATAAACATTTATCATGATATAAGGAAATATAAATAACATCTTTATTATTGTCTCTAGGGCATATTTCCTTCACTTTCTTGATTGTGTTGGCTCGATGAATACTAGTTGATTGCTCCCCCATACTCCACTATGGGTGAGCCACTCTTCGGCACATCCTCACAAGTCCATTGTCACCACAATGGACGACAAGCTTCAAGCACTTGATCTCTTCGTGATGCTCCACTTGAACTTGCACACATCAATCTTGATGACGACCACCACTTGATGCCATTCTCTCCATGGGTTGTATGATATCTTCCTCTTGACGCAAGCACATGGAAACATACCTAACCCCACATAAAACACTCACATAAGCCATGGGTTAGTACACCGTAATGGTCAATGCTTACAATACCATGGGATCACTTGATCCCTCTCGGTACATCTTCTACGCTTTGTGAGTTGATCAACTTGATTCGCTCTTTGACATAGTCTTGATTAGCCTCTCACATGGCCAATCTTTAGATAATTCCTTGAATAGCACCTCAGTCATCACATACTCTTCTAGAAACCAATAAATGGACTTCAAGAAAAGCCTATGGAAAAACCCTTCAAATATAACTCAAGGCAACCATTAGTCCATAGGAATTGTCATCAATTACCAAAATCAAACATGGGGGCACCGCATGTTCTTTTAGCAACCATCGTCGACGAAGTGAGTTGTAGATCGTAAAGATCGAACCTGTAACCACACGAATGAGGACGGACAAAAAACTGAATCCTAATAGATCTACCGAAGACCAGCACCGACCGAATCCTGCAAGATCCGACAGAGACATCTCCACGCACCCTCCGACGATGCTATTTGAACCATCAGGGTGGGGATAGGACATGGGAGACATGATTTCTACTAAGGGACATCGCCACCGCCACACAACCCTAACCAAGATGTTGAACCTAACAAAAACGAGAATGGGGTCCCTCCCGCCGGTGCGGGGCCGAGATCCTCCGCACCTTCACATCCCAAAGGCCATCAGAGGTGGGGCGGATCGACGGCGAAACCGGCAGGAGGAGGTAGGAGACTTTTCTTGAGGAGAATGAAAGAGAATTGAGTATGTCCCCCATTACAGTGCCTTAATCGTTTCGTAAATCGTCTGGCTGTGGCTGGCCCTGGACATGAGCTAGTATGCGTGAACTAGCTCAAAATGACATTATTTTAATTCCTTAATATAAAACGTTTACAAAAAACTCCTAACCTCACAAGGATAGCATGTACTCCCTTTCACTATGAACCACGTACGGATGTATATAGATGCATTTTAAGTATAGATTCATTCATTTTTCTCCGTATGTGGTCCATAGTGCAACCTCTCCAAAGACTTATATTTAGGAACGGAGGGGTACATATGGACCAATAGACTTTTGTGAGGTGATTCTTTGGTCCCATATGGTGGGCACGGCGGAGAGCTACTCATGACCAAAAAATTCAATCTCCATTGACAACATTTTCTTTATTTATTATAGCTACCTCTCAGATCTTGAAGGTTTACCTGCAAAATACATTCAGCCGAGGCCTCAAGCTTCAGTCCAGAGAGCAGGGTTGTCTGAACCATCGACGGGCTTTCATACTAAGGTCCATGTCGACGTGGCAATCAGACGCCTTGGGGATATGGGAGCAATTGTAGCAGTGTGTCGGGACGAAGCGGGTATTTATCTGGGAGCTTCGGCGCTCTCTATCCCTGACCTTGCTTCCCCGGAGGCCCCTGAAGCTAGTGAGGCCTTGTTTCTTTTTTGGCTTGGAAAAAAACTTTGAAAAATTACACTTTTTTTGCTAGAGCTCCTTGGATGTCATTTGATAACAAAATTTTGCTTACACCTTGCGCAACCGAGCATCTTGGATGCCAAAAAAATTCATATTTTCTTGAATTTTCTTGCTTTTTTTTGTATTTAGTATTCGAAGGCATAAATATTTATTGTTTTCGTTTGCCACGAGCTCCCGGTATGTCTAAATAACACGAAAATTTGCACGCACCTGAGTATCATTGATCCCATAAATTTTAGATTTTTTTTGCTATTTTTTTTAGATGGTCAAAGCCTTTTAACCGGACGGTAACGATGTAGAAGGGCATTTCAAGGGGGACGTGAACTAAGAGCACTCGGCGACGACGCTCATTGAAATCTCAGCCGCTGCACTGCTATCTAGGGATTTGTGCGTAATTGGACGAAATGTTGAATACACAGCTCCAGCGTAAATGGCACAATGCGTACCCGGCGACAATAAATTAGGACCAACAGCCGTAGTGTAAGTACAACACAGTGTTGGGCATTTATTGAACTGCGAGGACTATAGAGCCATCGATACTTTATCTTCATATTGTTTTTTTTTGCGGGATAAACTTCCGATCTATTCATCTTCAATCATGGTAGTACAACGGACACTAGAAATAATAAAAATTACATCCAGATCTGTAGACCACACAACGACGACTACAAGCACTGAAGCGAGCCGAAGGCGCGCCGCTGTCATCGCCCCTCTCTCACCGAAGCCGGGCAAACCTTGTTGTAGTAGACAGTCGGGAAGTCGTCGTGCTAAGGCCCCAAAGAACCAACGTCCCAGAATAGCATGCATTGAGGCTGCTGCCAATGCATGATTGCTTAGACGAGGTGCTAAGCACATTAAATAGCTTAGCAACTATACTTCCCAATGCATAGGTGCTTAGCTTATGGTTGCTAAGGCTGGTCACAATGGGGGTGGAACTTAGGAGTAACATCACATATTTCAATACAACGTTGCTTATGTGACACATATTTAATGAAGAGTGGGGTGCTTGTGGTAACTAGCTAAGTTACCGGAACATCACACACTTCAAGAAATAATGAGTCTATAAGCTAATAAATGCATCGTTGCATGACACTACCTACATGTTCCTACCCACTGTGGAGGTAGTAACATAATCTAGATAAGTATGTATGTTACTACCTTAAGTTCCTGCCCATTGTGACCAGCCTAAGGCCCCTCCCAATGCTCCACCTTGTACAGGTGCTAAGGCTGCCATGTAGATAAAAAATCTGATGTGGCAAGGTAATTAAGAGGAAAGAGATGAGTGTGCTGACCCCAGAAAGAAACAATGCTAAGCGTGAGAACCTAGGCAAAAGACTTAAATGAAAGAATTCCACCATGCATGGAGAACTTTAGTTACAAAATCATTAAATGAAGGATGCTTAGCACCAACAAGTTAAGCACCTATGCATTGGAGGCTTTAGTTACTAAAGTTTTTAATGTGCTTAGCACCTCATGTAAGCACCAATGCATTGGAAGTAGCCTAAGCTTGCTTCATTTGATGATGTAGCAACTAAAGCTCTTCATGTATTGGTGGGCTTCCTTTTCTTTAAATGTCTTGCCTAGATTCACGCGCTTAGCATTATTTCTTCCTGGGGTCACCATACTCATCTCTCTTCCCTTAAATAACTTGCCACATCAGATTTTTTGCCTACGTGGAAGACTTAGCACATATACAAGGTGGAGCATAGGGAGGGGCCTGATAGGTTGGACAAGAAAGTCTCTGCCGTACCAAGAATCTGAGCGCCTTATTAACTGTCAAATTGTTTATATTACTCCCTCCGTCCGGTGAAGAGTGTGCATCTAGAGATTTTAGGACAAATTATGGAGTCAAGTAAAAAATGCATTGGAAATGTGCAAGTCATCATCTCTCTCCTATTTAATTACCCAACCCCCAATGAGCAAAGTGCATGTAAAAATTAAGAAGACCATGTCTAGATTGTTATTGGTCTTGATTACCGTGTGATGAGAGAGAAATACTTTAATGTGCATTGGGAAGTTAGAAGAACACTCTTTTGTGTACAAATTTTGAAGCTAAACGTACACTTTTCACCGGACGGAGGGAGTATATTACATTGGAGTGTAAGTGATAAAAAGAGAGCACCTTTTTCTGTTCACGTATTGAAAGTGCATTAAATGAGATGAATGAAACTTCTGCTGGCGGGGTGGGAACAGTGTACCGGACGAAACTTTGTTGTATGGGGAACAGAACACGTCGACTTTAGGTCAGCTATACTCCCTTCGTCCGGTAAAGAGTGAACGTTTGGCTTTAAAATTTGTCCACAAAAGAGTGTACTTCTATCTTCCCAATGCACTTTAAAGTAGAAAAAAATAAAGAGAATTCCTTATTTAACACCGTGTCTAAATTTTATGCCCTATTTAACATCGACAAATAATTTCATCCTTATCTAATAACGAGTCCAAATTTTATGCCCTTTATAACACTGTTGTCTATTTCAAGCCTAAATGACACCTGAAAAGACCATTTTGCCCTCATGTGGTATGTTTGTGTGCGCGTGTGTACGCGTACCCGTGCGCTACTGCTTTGTGTATGTGTGTGTGTCTGTGTGCGTGTGCTGCTGCATGTGTGTTTGCTAGTGCATGTGTATGTACATGTGTGTCCTGTTGCGTGCCTGTGTGTGGCGGAGAACCAAAAAAAATTTAAGGTGGGGCGGAGCTATACTTCAGCTAAAACTTAGAGCAAAACACCGGCTCTAATATCTTCTCATGGCATCATCTAATAAAATTAGCAAGCAACGAGGAAAGGAAACCTGGCAGGGAATGGCGCGGCCGTCAACGGCGGCACTAGCTGTAGCACGACGGCTGGGACCGGCGGCGCCACCTTGGAGGCTTGGAGCACCTGGTGCGTGCATGCAGAGGACAAGAGTTAGGTCGTGTGCTGGTGTATCGGTGGATGCCTTAGTGCTTGGGTCTTTTTATTTTGGGTTGAAACTAGGCCCGTATGACCAGACTCTGCTTTTTCTTTTCAATCCCAGCCATCTATATGACTAGATGCATTCTTAAGCAACGATGTAGCGTACCGATATAAAAACTTTTGCTCTAAATCAAGGTAGGGCGGGTGCACGACCTCGCCCTACCGAGTCCTCCGCCTGTGTGTGTTGTGTGCGTCCGTGCTGATGTGTGTGTGTGCTGCTGCTGCTGCTGCTGCGTGTGTGTGCTACTGCTGCTGCCGCTGCGTGTGTGTGCTACGTTCGTGTGTGTTGCTGCCTGAGTGTGTTGCGTGCGTGTGTGCTACGTTCGTGTGTGCTCCTGCCTGTGAGTGTGTTGCATGCGTGTGTGCGCGCGTGCGTGTGTATTGCTGCTGTGTGCGCTACTGCCCTCACGCTGATGCTACGTGTGTGTGCTACTGTCCTCCACACACACATACCACATGAGGGGTAAAAAGGTCTTTTCAGGTATCATTTCGGCTCAAAATGGACGAAAGTATAATAAAAGGCATAAAATTTAAACTCGTTGTTAGATAGGGAAGAAAAAGTTTTTCGGTGTTAAATAAGGAAACGAAATTTAAGGTAGTGTTAAATAAGGAATTGTTTCAAAAAAATACTTCTCTATCATCACACGGTAATCAAGACCAATAACAAGCTACACATGGTCAATCAAGACCAATAACAAGCTACACATGGTCTTCTTAATTTCTACATGCACTTAGCTCATTGGGGGTTGGTTAATTAAAGAGGGGAGAGATGATGACTTGCACTTTTACAATGCATTTTTTACTTCACTCCATAATTTGTCCTAAAATCTTTAGATGTTCACTCTTCCCCGAACGGAGGGAGTACTGAACGGGGGAAAAAATACTACCTGATAAAGACATGAATACAATAGGGCTATTATAGTGGATGAGGATCCCAAGACGATTTGATGGGCAAGATTTCAATGAGCCACGTCGCCGAGTGCTCCCACACAATTACAATTTCTAGGGCAACCATTGGCAGAGGGGCAAATTTAAGCATGCTTCAAAACTATGGACAAATCTGAGCAATGAGTTCGAGTTAGGGACACAAATGTAAAAGACCCTTATATCTATTCCTTAACGTATTCAAAATTAAATGTTTTATTTCATACTAAAAAATGGATAGAATCAAATTAAAGGGTTTTTCTAACAAAAAATAAGACAATTTGTATAACCTAGCACTAGTATAAGTAGAGAAAGACACCTCTGGATACTATTTTTACCTCGCCTGCTCACATCCTCTCCACTAAACCTTACGCCGCCGCGCCGCGCCGCGTCTGGACGGGATGGCAGGGATGTCAAAGTCAGTGGCAAGCCTCCCCGAAGAACTCCTGGTGGAGATCCTGGAGCGGGTGCCCTACCGGTCCCTCTGTCGCTTCCGGTGCGTGTCGCCGTGTTGGCGCGCCATCTGCTCCGACCCCGGCCTCGTAAGGCGGTCGCCGCAGACCCTCTCCGGCTTCTTCTGATCCACCCGTCCCTCCCTTTCCTGTGTGGCCATTACGAGCATGGCTTCACACTCGTCGATTGCTGCGGCGGCCTCCTCCTCCTCTGCGAGTGCTTCGCGTCACCAACCCCGTCGGACAGAGATTACGTCGTGTGCAATCCGGCTACCGAGAAGTGGACCGTCTTGCCTGCCACCGAGGAGCTGCGCCCGGAGAACTTGCTCTGTCTGGGCTTCGATCCGGCCGATCCCTCCCGCTTCACGGTCTTTGTGTTGGTGCAGGACGTCAGTAATGAAGGCGCACTCATTGGAGGTCTACTCGTCCCAAACCGGAGCATGGACATCAAAGGAGATTGGGTGGCAGTGGCACCAACGAACTCGTTTGGATACTTCTCATGAATTAGTTTATGTCTTTATGAATGGCGCTCTGCATTTGCCAGCTCTGTATTTTCCAACCCTGGATGATTTGTCGGCCAACTTAACTTCGATTGTCACGGTGGACATGGACGGCGAGACTTGGCGGGAATTTATTAGGCCACACATTCGTCATGGGCATCATCGCATTGGGTAGTCTCGGGGATGCTTGCACGCTTTGCAAATGTTAGAGCGTTTTGGTCATGACGGTTGCACCATGCTCGTAATCTGGGTTCTTGAGGATTATGCCAGTGGAAGAGAATGGACCCTGAAGCATAATGCAAACATCTCGAGACTGTTAGGTGTTTCCGGAAAAGACAACTTCTATACGTTGATTGGCATCCATCCAGATAGTGATTTGGTTTTCTTCATAGATGGGGTGGAAGAGAGACTTATGTCGTACGATATGGATGCCCAGGAAGATCATGTTGTCTACAACAAAGGGGATTGCTACCTTCAACCCTATCATCCGAGTACTCCTATCATCCTTATACGCCTTGTTTCGCGGAACTACCGTCCCGATAGTCAGTGAATAGGCATGGAACTGAAATTCAGATGTTTAATATGAGCCGGATCTCTCTAGCCCCAGGGCGATTGCTTGGAAAGTTTTGCGTCTACTACTCCGATTTACTCTTCATTTTTGCTGGTGTTCGGGTACACACGCCCTGCAGTTTCTGACTGTGAACAAAGTATGGAGAATTCAAAGCCTTTCGTTCTACTGTTATGTTAGTTATATACAAGCATTGCCTATCACTTACTCCCTCCGTTCCAAATTACTCGTCGTGGTTTTAGTTCAAATTTGAACTAAAATCGCGACGAGTAATTTAGAACGGAGGGAGTAGCTAGTAAGTTAATATATTTGCTTATGTACTGATGGTGATGGTCACCTTTAGCTATACTAGTGTGGGGATAAATCATAAATGTGAGAAAGCACATCGTTGCCGATTTGCAGCATCAGAGGGCGGGTTCAAACAAAAATGACCCAAGTTAATTACCTTCTGCCAGTCTAGGAGAAGAATAATTCATGTATGTTGTGGTCCTGGTAATTAATGGAGGTTCTGGCTTGCTGCAGAACATGAAGTGTGTGTATTTGATCAGGTTCGGGCTTCCTGCATATTATGTAAACATTGAGGTGTTAGCAGCTAGTACACCAGAAGCTTTTCCCTTATCAGGAAACGTTTCTATGTAATGAGCAACAATTGACAAATCCCTGATTGGTAGTACTCACCCTCTGTATGTGATTCTCTTACAACTAATATACTCTACTAAATATTTGGCTGTTAGCTCTTGTTGGGTGAATGTGAGAGAGTACATTATTTAGCGATTTACAGCATCACAAGGCTAAAAACAGATGATGTAAGTCACCCTCAGATGCTAGTCCTAGAGAAAGAATAACTGCAAAATTCGTCTTTAGGGTTAGTCGACAACAACATAATTCACTGAATGATATGCTTGTAATTAAGACTAGATATCATACAGATTTTCCATTCATCGCTATCTCCCGTGCACACCTAGTCTGTTGTTTCTTCTTATTTTGATTTAGCTAATACAAGACAATGTTGTTGTATCTTACATGACTAGACTGCTGCACCATTAGCAACTACTGCAACTAAATCCACTTCAAAGCATCTTCCCTGAGGAATTAATTTTGTTGTCGAGTGTAGATACATAATTCTCTGTTCCACTATATAGAGTACATCAGTTTGTATGTGGGGTTACTAAATACGAAAGTTGATACCTTATCTATAAAATGCTACCCAATAGTTCTTCCGAGATTCTTTTCTGAAATTTGTGCTCACACTGATTCCAATTGGTTCCTAAATTCAGAATTCATCTTCGTGATTGGCCTTCTAATGGCTAATATTTGTATATAATACATACATAGTGCTTCGTGTTTTTTTAACCAGGCATAACCCCTTTTCATTACTTAACATAACGGAAATACATCATTTCACGACGAAGAAGGAGACGGGAAAGGGGAAAGCGAGTTCAGTGCATCCCCGGGAAACTCGATGCAGACACTCGCCATCAAGATATCTGTTGTGGGGCGAAAACCCGACGACATGCACATAGTCTAAACCTATCAGACAAAATGTTCAATGCTCGCGCAGGTCTGGGTCTGCCACAATGTGTGGCCACGGGACATCGGAGTCCGCGGACTGGGATCGGCGCGCGGCGTTGCGCCTGTCCCGCCGGCGCTGCTCCCGGTCGGCATACACATGCGCCGTCATGGCGCTCCGGTATGACGATGAGGAGGAGCGGCTAGGTCAAAATTAGTGGAGTAAAAAGCCGAATTTACTCCACCAAGGAGATATAGAGAATCGGTGAGAAATGCTCTTAGCGCGGGGCGCCATACAAGTTTGCAAAACTAACAAGACTGACACAACAAGGAGACAGAACACACAAGAAACCAAACTTCAGCAACTCCCAAACCATCTCGTCACCAAGTTCATGTGATCATCATCAGATGGATTAACACCTCGGGACTCTAATCTCCACAATAGAGCATACTATTGCAATCCAATGATGGAACTGACACCTACTTGCACAGAATCCTCGAGCTTCTGGATGGTTTAGTGATCCAGCGCCATACAAGTTTGCAAAAACTGGGGCCTCGGCACCATACAAGTTTGCAAAACTAACAAAATCCAAACTTCAGTAACTCCCAGACCATCTCTTCACCAAATCCTGTTATCATCAGATGGATTAACACCTCGTCACTTTATTCTCAGCAGCAGAACATAGTACAGCAATCCAATATATAATGGAACTGACACCTTCTTGCACAGAATCCTCCAGCGCTTCTGGGTGTTTTAGGGATCCCTGAAAGCATACAACTTTTAGTCACCAAATGCTCTAACCAAATAACCAGATGAATCAATTTGGGACTGAACATATATATTGGTTCTTCCAAATTTCTCAAGGCTACTATGTTAGCATAGCTTTAGCTTCGGAGTAGAACTAAATTTCTGAACAAGTATGTACATGTACCGATAATTTGAAAAGGTGGCTTGACAAGAGATTACACTATAAATGACATATATAGCGCCACAGATATATCGTGTTACAATAATAGCTTGGGCCTGCTTCAAACTAAACTCTACAAAGTCTGCACTCTATATATCACTGACGTATTGTAACTAAAATGTTTTAAAAGCTACAAAGAAAATACAGTGTGGAGATCAATCAATACCTTGTGAGATTCAAGAATTTGGGGAACTCGGATGGAAGGAAAGACGTGAGAAGGTGGGACTTTTCTTTAACCATGTCAGCATCTTGGCCACATAGGTCTTCCTCTCCATTAATATATGGAACAATTGAAGTGACTTTCTGAGTAATCATATCCAACGTAACCATGGAAACCTTGTCAATCTTATCTCCTTCCTCGGAGACCAAATAGTGGACAATACTAGGGTCGTCCATGTTCACAAGAGGGTACATCAGGGCTTGGCGTGGGAGACATTCAGAGGTGTTGTAACGCCACAATTCATAAGCTATCGCCACCCTTTCGTGGAAGCACTTTATGTCATCACTCTCCGTCATGCTCAAAGTATCAGTGACGATGGTATAACCCGTACGAGGTTTAAGTGGGCCGAAGAGCCTTTGATCATGGCGAACAACAGAAGTGTACTTGAGAAGATCACCTCCAACGCCCGTGACACAGAGGCTGCGGTTCACCTCAAGGAAACCTCTTTCTCGTGTCGTTGTAGGACGGTTACCGGTAGGTAACCGGAGGTAGAAAATTTTGGGCGTTTCTGCGAATATATCATAGAATAGAATACCTCCTACATAGTAGGAAATCCAACAAATATGGTTGTTGAACGTGATGACAGCATCCGTCGACCAATTATATAGGGCCGAGTCTTCATAGCTCTCATGCTGGATGGGTAACTTTTGAACCTCCCACATGCCATCATCGTCAGCACCCGACACACGAGAACGGAGCACGCACACTTCAGCTTCCGATCCATCATGCGGGAGGCGCCTGGTATGTTGGTGACCATAGCCAGCTGTGCCACGATAAACTCTTCTTCACGGCCAGGGGATGATCCACGAATGAGCCCTACGGTGTTGGGAAAAAACACTCGCTGCATAGTGGTTCCCTCCGTGTCTTCCTCGCAACACGGAGGTAAGACCATGGGTATGGTGCAAAGGGGGAGGCGTTTGAGCTCGATGTGCGGCCCAGCTGCAGGATCCGAGGATGCTATGCAGACGAAGTGGTCATGCGTGATATCACCTTCCATGGAGACGAGCTGGAAGAGGATGAGGTCACGGTGTGCGGCCATGAGCGCGGTGCCGGATCCATATTTTCCTTTGATGCCGCCGGGCCACCGCACGTAGAGGCGGGAGACAGCGGGGGGCTCGGCGTGGAGGATGGCGACCTCGAAAGGCCTGCCGAGAGAGGTTGACGAGGTGGCCCTGAGGGGTGCCGTAGATTCGTCCGGGAAGCACCAGCCGCCGCCGTCGCCGTCCTCGTCCCTGCGGTAGACGAAGCGGTCCAGCATCATCCAGCCAGCCGGGTCAGATCCAGCTCTAGCCATGGCCATGGATGATGGGTCGGTGGGGGGATGAGTCGAGATGTACGGGTGGTTTAGCTAGGGTTTCACGTGTGCGTCCTCTGCGCGCTCCTGCCTCTGCCTTGCGTCGACGAAAGTTTTTATGAGAAGAGACCAAACCGAAATCAATCTGGAATTTACACGTACCAAAAGTCCAAAACAGGCTGCATACCAATCAGCATTACACGTTACGGACAAGGAAATATTATATACACCTCAATTGCAAGCACTTTCCATCGGGAATATAGGGCAAAGTTTTCATCCATTGATATGAAAATATTTTCAAAATTTATAGCTCCACGGCACCTTTTTTTAACACAGTATAAACGCAGATGTTCATACAAACAATCTTCGAGAAACTAAGCCGGCACATCACCTTGAGGTTGACGAAATCGCCACAGCCTTCATAGCTGACGGGAACATCTCCTCCCACCTAACGCGCAACACCAGAAGGCCTAGAATAAAGCTAGAAAACTGCGAGCACCAGTATCAAGTCAACGACTTAAACCCTAATGGCCTGGATACCACTATAATTCTAACCATCCGACCATATATATACCAACATTTTTTGACTGTATTATAATTTGTATTGAGATTTCGCAGAAACACCGACCAAATATAGGATGAAGACTTTTTCGATCTACGCTTCTTTTCATCAGCTACAGTTATTGTTTTGTTGCACTGACCTCATGGGGCCTTATCGCGATGACTTTCCAGAAGTCGACAACAACAAAGTTTCTTCGGCTTCGGAGGGGGGGGGGGGGGG
>LR738711.1:65156554-65184183 GCA_902687465.1 Secale cereale
GGGGGGGGCGATGATGGCGACACATTTTTCACTTGCTATAGTGCGTGTAGCTTTCGTTAGGTGGTACATGGACCTGAATGCAATTCATATTACTTTTTGTATTCTTCGTACTACCATGGAAAACAATGAATAAATTGAAAGTTTTTCATGCATCTATACCTACTAATAAAGGACTGTGTTATTCTTGGTCCATCCTAACATTTTGTAGAAAACTCCCTGGCCTATTGTAATATCAACCTGCGGTCCATCCGGTCAACCCTAGCCTCTTTTGGATGTTGTCACGCTTGACAATGCAAAGCAGTTTGAAAGCTTTTGAAGGCACACAAGGTTACCAATATATTTTAACAACGCATACAATTATTTCTCAAGGCCGCTAAATCAAAATTACAAGCAATTATGTTCCTGGTATGTCACTCCAATTCCCAAATCTCCACTTTATCTCTGTACTTATGTTTATTTTGGACGTTTTGCTCATTTATGTATTTTCTGCTCAAATATGCTAATTCATTTTCTCTTGCAGTTTGGCATGCATGGTTAAGATTCCATAAATGTATTAGCGCAGTGTTCAGTGGCAAAGTAGCAAACACGAAAGTATTCTTGATATGTTTCTAGCAGGTACGAGTTATCAACTTCGACGAGATGTTTATCTGTTGTTGCTT
Source organism: Secale cereale (assembly GCA_902687465.1). NCBI lineage: Eukaryota > Viridiplantae > Streptophyta > Magnoliopsida > Poales > Poaceae > Secale > Secale cereale. The sequence goes on from LR738711.1 coordinate 65,157,214, forward strand.
GCAGTGTGTAAATTTCATTGTTAAGTAGGTAATAATTTTTGCTTTCTATTGCGTGCAGCAACGGTTCCCTGACATCGCGCTTTTGCCGCTACGTTGCATAAGTTGGTGACTCCATATGCAGGGACTGGAATCACTTCACGTTCATGGGTTTCATGGTTATTTTCTTTGGATCAGTTTGGGTTACTCCACTAGAATTGCCCAACTGTTGCATAAACTCAATTATAAGCACATCAAGAGGTTGAGATGATCTCCTTTTGTTTTCTGACATCAGTAGTGGGTAAGAAAATTTGTATCTATCAGCTCAACATTTTTTCTACATCATACATATGTTACTTCCAAATGGATAATCCCCTAAAAAAAAACTTACAAATGATAACTCATTTGCAATTTAATTTTTCATGCCAGCCGTGCATCGGTGGATCTAAGAGCTCACAGAGCTTAACTATTTCCCCCTAAAAATAGCGGTCTCAGCTAAAAATATCACGAACCAGCCATTCACTTGTCCTTTTTTATGCAATGCATATATAATTTTAGGAGCTTTCTTGCTCTCTAGAGATATTTTATTGTTATTGCTAAGTTTATTTTAAACATATTTCCGCGGCAATGCGCGGGGTAACATCTAGTATTATATAATATTTAGTGAACCTTCAAATACAGTGGGAGACAAAACAGTTCATCTTATTCCTTCTCTTCTCCTAGTTATCATTATTGTATGTCTCATCATCTTTAATAAAATAAGTATTTAGCAAGACACACCTTCATGATTTGTTCATCCAAGTAACCACATGTTCTGTTATTCTGCTGGGAGCAACTAAAACCTCCTCTAGATATCTCTCATCTCTCTCTATCCACTTCGCGGACTCATTGATTTTCTGATTTCAAGTGTTTAAGGACAGAAAGAAACTGAGTGCACTTGAGAGTAGCTCAGCTAGGCCCTGATGCATGACACACGACTTCTTGCATGACCTGTCATGCATGGACAATTAGCAGGATTAATAGGCTGATCTTTAGGGGGGGGGGGGGATTGGGTGGAGACGGTCTCCAAATCTCCTCCATCACTGTGTATATGTTGAGTAAATAGGCAGTTTTCTGAATAAATTAATCCATGAATAAATCATGAGCATGACATGGACAACATTGATAACACACTGATTACGATCTAACAGAGCATGTACTACGCACATAGTAGAAACATCTACGCATATCGCTAGTACTGCTACAACAGAAAGAAACATGAGAGGGACAAGCGATGTATACCCTCCAATCGGCCACGCTGCGGCGGTGGCGGTGGCAGCAGCCGCGGCATCCTCGGCGGCCTTCTTGTCGGCGTCGGTCGACATGGTGATGATGAAGGTGATGCAGACGTAGATGAACAGAAGCGAGCAGTCGCGTAGTCGCTACCCAAAAACTTAATCGCCCCTCTCCCATACGGGATCCGGAGAGGAGGGGTTTCGGAGGCCTGCTCTCCCGTCAACCGTGTACGCGGTGAACGGGATGGAGTCACCGGCGGCAGTAGCAGCAGAGGAACGACGTGAGCGTGGAGGCGGAGATGCGTTATGTTTTTCTCGGCGGCTAGGGTTGGCAGCGCCCCACATATATATGTGCGGCCGCGCGTGGAGAAACGTGGGCTGAACCCACATCTAAGTCGGTAGCCCATGATCTGACGTCTCGGATCGTGGCCCTACCTATCAAAGACTCTCCGTTCCTGACCGGCAAAAAGAAGCGCATAGGAGTGAGCTCGGCTCGGCTCAATCCCGCAACCCGCGGCGCGGCGCGGCGCGGCGAGCGGAGGAGGAGGAGTGCGCGAGGGCCTCATCTCTTCTCAAGCTCCAATAGCATGAGGGAGAGAATCCCTTATAAACCACTCCAACTCTCCTTCCACTTCTGGGATGGGACTAAACTTCCCACCACCTTGTCATGCCACCTACATGAGCCCTTAGAGATTAAATCTGAAATTGTCATATGGGCTCTAGGCCCATCTCATATTTCAACAATCCCCCACCAGATCTCAAGGGCCCACTTTGTCCTTTGTTCCAAACACTGTTTTGATATACCAGCATCTCAGTGGAGACCGATTAAGGTTGAGCTCCACCTAGACCAAGTAGTTACACTCCTTCACAACTGAACAATGGACGATGCCTTGAATTGTCAGTTTGGCGTCAAGAAGTTTCACCACAAGTCTCGCTGATACGAGGCTGCCGAAGGCCGACCCCTCGGGTGGAGCATATTAGTCACACTCCTGCCCTGTTCATGAGCTTACTAGAGATCACCCCAATCTCATAGACTGTGACCAGCAGTCGGGCTCATATAGGTGTGTTCCTCCAAAGATCGCTCTGTAGGATAGCATCTTGCTTATACATATAAGCCTTGGAACACATTAAGACAATAGTCATCCTTCCATATAGTTTCCGAGAGTATTGCATCTCCAACAGAGTGGGTTACTCTCCTCAGTTCACCGCTGGCTTGTTTTCCGAGGTCCTACTTCACGGGATCTCCGATCACATAGGTTGGGTTACCACCATGGCAACTCATGTGGGTCTCATACCCATCTCCCTCGATGCATTATCTATCACAACACGTGATAGCCCTTTTGTAAAGGGATCTGCCAGATTCTTAGCCGTATGGACATATTCCAACGCTATCACTCCGGAGTTTCTCAATTTTCTGACATCTTTTAATCTCATTCTTATGTGTTTGTTGGACTTCATGTTGTCCTTTGAACTCTTCACCTTAGTGATGACAGTCTGATTGTCACAGTTCATAAGGATAGCCGGAACCGGTTTATCAACCAATGGCAAGTCCATCAAAAGATCTCGAAGCCATCCTGCTTCGACACCAGATGTGTCTAATGTTGTTAATTCTGCTTCCATTGTCGATCTCGTTAAGATTGTTTGCTTGCAAGACTTCCAAGAAACAGCGCCACCTCCAAGAGTAAACATATACCCAGTTGTGGCCTTCATCTCATCAGCATCAGAGATCCAATTCGCATCACTATACCCTTCAAGTACCGACGGGTATCCGGTATAGTGAAGTCCATAGTTCATAGTACCCTTCAGATAACGCATAACTCTTTCAACAGCATGCCAATGTACATCACCCGGTTTTGATACAAACCGACTCAGTTTGCTCACAGCAAAAGCGATGTCAGGCCTCGTAGCGCTAGATATGTACATAAGTGAACCAATGATTTGAGAGTATCTCAATTGATCTATAGCCGTGCCTTTGGACTTTCGAATCAACACGCTAGGATCATATGGTGTTTGAGATGGTGTGCAGTCCGAGTATCCAAAACGACTCAACACCTTCTCAACATAATGGGATTGCAAAAGTGTAATCCCACCCTCATTATCTCTCAGTAGCTTGATGTTCAAGATAACATCAGCCACACCAAGGTCTTTCATCTCAAAGTTTTGAGATAGAAACAACTTGACCTCCTCAATGACTTTGAGGTTGGTTCCGAATATCAGTATGTCATCAACATATAAGCACAGTATAACTCCTTCGCCCCCACCATGGCGATAGTATACACATTTGTCAGCTTCATTAACAACGAAGCCAACAGATGTCAGTGTTGTATTAAACTTATCATGACATTGCTTAGGTGCTTGTTTTAGGCCATATAAAGATTTTATCAACCTACACACTTTTCCTTCCTGACCATCTATCACAAAGCCATCTAGTTGTTGCATGTAGATTTCCTCGTTTAGCTCTCCATTCAGGAAAGCTGTCTTAACATCCATCTGGTGGACGAGAAGACCATGCGAGGCCGCCAATGAGAGTAATACTCGAATGGTGGTCAATCTGGCCACAGGTGAATAAGTATCAAAGAAATCTTCCTCTTCTTTTTGGTCATAGCCCTTGGCCACAAGCCTTGCCTTGTACTTTTCAATCGTACCATCGGGCCTAAGCTTCTTTTTGAACACCCACTTACATCCCAATGATTTGCAACCATAGGGACGCTCAGTAATCTCCCATGTCCCGTTAGCCATGATGGAATCCATCTCGCTACGGTCCGCTTCCTTCCAGTAGTCAGCTTCTGGAGAGGCATACGCTTCTGAAATAGAAGTGGGAGTATCATGCACGAGGTACACGAAGAAATCATCACCAAAGGTCTTTGCAGTCCTTTGTCTCTTTCCCCTACCAAGGGTTTTCTCGTCATCCTCCTCGGGATTTTCATCATGTGTTCGTTCATAGTATTCCATAGGAATGGCAGGCTCAGAAGTCTCCTCATATTCCTGTCTAGAAGTGCTTTGCATATCTCTCATAGGAAATATATCCTCGAAGAAAGTAGCATCCTTAGACTCCATAATTGTACCAACCTTTTGGCCAGGTACCTCAGATTTCACTACTAGAAATCTATAGCCAACGCTATTCTTAGCGTAGCCCAAATTAACGTAGTCCACGGTCTTCGGTCCAAGCTTGCGCTTTTTGGGAATCGGCACAATGACTTTCGCCAAACAGCCCCAAGTACGCAAGTACAAGAGTGTTGTCCTTATCTTCCCCATTTCTCATACGGAGTGATCTCATTGTCCTTTGTCGGAACTTTATTCAGGACATGACATGCCGTCAATATAGCCTCCCCCCACCATGCCTTGGATAAACCCGACGTATCTAACATGGCGTTAACCAAATCAGTTAGAGTACGATTTTTCCGCTCGGCAACACCGTTTGACTGGGGTGAATAGGGAGGCGTCCTCTCATGAATAATGCCATGATCCGCACAAAAGGAATCAAACTCACTCGAGAAGTACTCTCCACCACGATCTGACCGGGCTCATTTAATTTGTTTTTCAAGTTGTTTCTCAACTTCTGCCTTATAGATTTTAAAGTAGTGTAGAGCCTCATCTTTAGTATTTAACAGATACATAGCAATATCTAGTGGAATCATCTATCAATGTCATGAAGTATTTCTTTCCACCTTTAGTCAACACACCATTCATCTCACAAAGATCAGAATGTATGAGTTCTAATGGTGCCAAGTGTCTCTCCTCCACGGCCTTGTGAGGCTTGCGAGGTTGCTTAGCTTGCGCACATGAAAGGCACTTAGAACCTTTGGTTAAAGTGAAACTCGGGATTAAATCCAACTTAGCTAGCCACATCATAACACCGAAACTAATGTGACAAAGACGTGAATGCCAAATTTCTGATTCATTAACATTCGAATGAATATGGTTCACGACTTTATTACAAAAATCTGCGAGGGAAAGGCAGAACATTCCTCCGCTCTCATAACCTTTTCCAACAAAAAGTCCATATTTCATAACAACTAATTTATTAGACTCGAAACCCAACTTAAACCCTTCTCTACATAGAAGGGAGCCACTAACGAGGTTCTTCTTGATGGCGGGGACATGCTGCACGTTCTTCAGCTGAACGATCCTTCCCAAAGTAAACTTCAGATCGACCGTGCGAACACCATGAACAGAAGCACTCGCGCCATTCCCCATCAATACGGACCCGTGGCCTGTGACGTGGTAAGAAGTGAACAATGAAATGTCAGCACACACAAGTACACCTGCACATGTGTCCACCCACCAATCGTTGGGCTGAAACACTGAAAAAACAGTAAATAAATTACCGTACCCAGATGCACCATTCTCATTGTTACCCACAATCATTGACAGACTTGGAGTCCTGTCCTGGCTTCTTGTACTTGTTTGGGCACTTGTTGGCCCAATGTTCAACCGAACCACAAGTAAAGCAGCCCTCATCCTTCTTGTTCTTCTTGAAGGTCTTCTTACCCTTCTTCTTAAAGTCGGCATTCTGTTGGACACCGTTCTTTCCCTTGGGCTTGTGGGAATTTGAGTTCTTCTGGTGCACCATATTAGCCACAGAAGTTCCTTGACCCCTTTTCCGTGCGAGTCCTTTGCCCTTGAATTCTGCTCAACACTCAGATGGCCAATGACATCCTCCACAGAAAATTCACGCCTCTGATGTTTCAGAGTGGTGGTAAAGTTCCTCCAGGAATTGGGGAGCATAGCGATTATGCAGCCCGCGACAAACTTGCCCGGTAACTCGCACTCAAGAAGCTCAAGCTCCTTCACAATGGATATTATCTCATGAGCCTGCTCCAATACAGGACGGTTTTCAACCATCTTGTAATCGTGGAACTGCTCTATAATATACATCTCGCTCCCTGCATCGGCGGCCCCGAACTTAGATTCGAGCGCCTCCCACAAGTCCTTGGCAGACCGCACCTGTAAATATGCGTCAACCAGCTTATCTCCAATCACGCTCAGAACTGCCCCGAGGAACACGACAGTGGCCTCCTTGAATGCCTTCTCCTATTCAGAAGCGATCGTTCCTGTGGGAGTCACACCGGCGACCCAGAACACGTTCATGGCCGTGAGCCATAAGGTGGTTTTAGTCTGCCAACGCTTAAAGTATGTCCCCGTAAATGGGGACGGCTTCAGTGCAACAGCAAAACCAGAATTCGAAAAACTCCTACACACATTAGGTTTTTGGATTGTTGAGTAAATAGGCAGTTTTCCGATTAAATTAATCAATGAATAAATCATGAGCATGACATGGAAAACATTGATAACACACTGATTACGATCTAACAGAGCATGTACTACGCACATAGTAGAAACATCTACGCATCGCTAGTGCTGCTACAACAGAAAGAAACATGAGAGGGATAAGCGATGTATACCCTCCAATCGGCCACGCGGCGGCAGCCGCGGCATCCTTCTCAGCGGCGGCACGGTCGGCGTCGGTCGACATGGTGATGATGAAGGTGATGCAGACATAGATGAACAGAAGCGAGCAGTCGCGTAGTCGCTACCCAAAAACCTAATCGCCCCTCTCCCGTACAGGATCCGGAGAGGCGGGGTTTCGGAGGCCTGCTCTCCCGTCAACCGTGTACGCGGTGAATGGGATGGAGTCGCCGGCGGCAGTAGCAGCAGAGGAACGACGTGAGCGTGGAGGCGGAGATGCGTTCTGTTTTTCGCGGCGGCTAGGGTTGGAAGCGCATAGGAGTAAGCTCGGTTCGGCTCAATCCCGCAACCCGCGGCGCGGCGCGTCGTGATGAGGCGTGGCGAGGCAAGCGGGGGAGGAGGACTGCGTGAGGGCTTCATCTCTTCTCAAGCTCCAATAGCATGAGGGAGAGAATCCCTTATAAACCACTCCAACTCTCCTTCCACTTCCGGGGTGGGACTAAACTTTCCATCACCCTGTCATGCCACCTACATGGGCCCTTAGAGATTAAATCTGAAATTGTCATATGGGCTCTAGGCCCATCTCATATTTCAACAGTATCTAGATCCCACAACCATGTCCTTGGAAAGAATTCCATGGCCTTCTCTCCTGCTCCCAATGCACTACACTGCTCAGCTCGATGGCTGCACTACCACGTAAACACCCGCTTGATTTTGCCCCGCCTTTCGCCCAATCACCCTATCCTATACCTAAAGGAAATCGAGCGAGCTCTGTACTTAGTTTAATCATTGGTGTGTGATACGTCCAAAACGTATCTATAATTTATGCTTGCTCCATGGCTCTTTTGGGTGATATTGCTATGATATTTATACACTTCCATACACTTTTGATCATATTTGGACTAACCTATTAACTCAGTGCACCCCAGTGCCAGTTTCTGTTTTCGGCTGTTTTTGTATTTCAGGTTTTCACATTACGAGAACTGCCAGGAAAAATCCAGAAAATTTATATAAAAAATCAGCGTTCCAGAAGCTACCGTGCGCCCGAAGTACAGCCGGGGGGGGCCACCAGGGCTCCAGGCGCCCCCCCCCTGGGCCACGCCCGGGGGGCACCTGGGCCCCCCGAGGCTCCGCTGATGCCCCCCTTTGGCATATATTTAAAGCGTCTCCCGAAACCCTCGAGACGGGAACTCTTTTTCGCGATCTCATCTCTGTTCCGCCGCCGCCGCCGCTTCCAAGATCGGGAGCACCAGGAGAACTCTTCCCGGCACCCTGCCGGAGGGGAGGATCACCACCGGGAGCTTCTCCACCACCATGGACGCCTCCCGGATGAGTTGTGAGTAGTCTCCCTTGGACCATGGGTCCATGACCAGTAGCTATGTGATGTTCTCCTCCCGTTCTTGTGCTTCACTAATTAGTCCTCGTGAGCTGCCCTACATGATCGAGGCACATATGTAATCCTTATGTTGTTGCTATGATGAGTTTGCTGGGATCCGATGGATTATGAGATTATGTTCAGATTGTGTTTGAGTAATATATTTGATTCACCTCTTTTATATTTATGTTCGTAAGTAATTCTTGCATGTTCTCCGTTGTTATTTATTGCTTTGGCCAAGTAGTAGGTAGTGACTCCAAGAGGGAACGTTATGCTTGATTGTGGGTTCATGCCCCTCGATGACTAGCTTGAGTGACAGAAACATGAGTCTAGGGGATGTGCTGTTGCCACAAGGGGGAAACAACGGTGCTTGTGCCCGCGGGTGCAAGGATTGTTTACTTTACGCAAAGTTCTTTTAATGCAGTTGTCTGTTGCTTTGAGTTTACACTATGGGTGGGACTCGCAACTTAATACCAGCGAGATGTTCTGGATATATATCTCAAGGTGGATGATTAGTAGTAGATGCAGATGAATTTCGGTCTACTTACCTCGGCGTACCGCCCATGCTTTGAACCTCAACCTTTCTTGCAATGTAGTCAGCATTGGTTTGCGCACATGGTCCTGTCAATTGCCCAGCTGTAATTCGTTTACCTCACATAGCTGTTTTATCGTCTTTTGGGAGAGAGACATCACTAGTGAACATCATGAGACTCCGGTCCATATTACCATCATTGATCACATCCGCTATTTACTTTTCCGCATTTTACTTACTATTGCAATTATACCTATCACTATTATCACTTGCGTTTGATCCTTTGTAAACTACAAGGCCGGAGGGATTGACAACCTCTATGTACTCGTTGGGAGAAAAGTTATTTGTATCTGTGTGCAGGTCCATGTTGATTGCTAATATCTGGCGCCGTTAGCAGTTGACACCTTCTAGTTGAAACTGGGAGTCTCAGGGAAATCGATCCTTGGTATTGCCAAGGGAAATCTTCTGCTACACTGCATCTCAAACCTTCCACTTGGGGTAACCAACGAGGGGTGAGAAGCCACCTAGCAAAGCAATTTCTGGCGCCGTTGCCGGGGACTCCACTCTTCAGGATAGGGGAGTTGCACGCTATCTTTTACCTTTGCTTTTAGTCTTGTTAGTTTACCTTTCAGTTTTTGCTTTAGTATCTTTTATCAAAAATCACAAAAATAGTTATCTCATTCTTTAGTTGACATTATGTCGTGTCCTTTTGTCTTTGACGAGGCAGAAGTTCTCACCTTTAAACAAAGAGGTGGGGAAAGTCTGAAAGATGCTTGGTATAGAATTAATGATTCTCAAAAAAGAGCCACCAAGAAGCAACCTACTACTATCTTGCTTAGAAATTTTTATGTTGGAATTACTTCTTGGAATAGGTTTATTCTAGATACTGCTATCAATGGGAATTTCCTAGAGGCCCCAGTTTGGGAGTCTCTTAGTATTATTGAAAATCTTGTTGGGAATCCCCCTGTTGTTAGCATTCAAGAGGACATCACTATAGCTCACATTATGAAAAAACTTGAAAAGATAGAGTTAGAGATGCCAAACATTAATAAGATTAATGAGTTGGATCATAAGATCCAAGGGAATTTGAATAGGCTTGATAGCTCCATGCATAAAATTTTCAAAACTTTGGAGACCATCAAATTCCATGACTTGGACTCTTCTAGGATAGATAAGATTGAGGAAATATTTGATACTCTAGGAACTACTTTCTCCTCAATCAAAACCAAAAGGGTAGAAACTCCGGCAAAGAAGGAGCCTAAGTTCGTTCATGTTCCAAAGGCTCCCCGTTCTAAAAGTAATCCATCTATTGCCAAAGGGGTTGAAACTGTAAAGACTTTGGAAGAAACACCTCTCTTTGATGAATTTATAAATGAATCTTCCCTTGACTTTTATCCTTTTGGTCTTCTTCCTAGAAGTATCTCTATGAGGCCTTTGTTTGAAAGTCCTCTTAAGACTAGTTGTATTATTGAAGAGCTTTTTGATGATCTTGATGATGGTTCAATTGATACAACTTAATCTCTATGCATTATGCCTAGCTTAAAGGCATAAAAGAAAGCGCTTTTGGGAGGCAGCCCACATGAATAAATTTTTATTTTGTTTTTGTTGTGTCTTGATGTTGTTTACTACAGTAGCATCATCATTGTATCTTTGCTTTTCAAATTTGTGCCAAGTATAGCCTCTGATTGCTAGAAAGTTCAAAAGTTGTGACGTGCTGTCCAGGAAACAGATTCTGTCCTTGGATAGAAAAATTCATATAAAATCACCAGATCATCTTTTTGGTCTTAATTTTTTCGACAGCGTGCTCTATATAATTGTCTTTCGTGCGACTGTTCCGAGTTTTTTGATTAGAGTTGCAGAAGTGCCCCGAACAAATCATTTACTACCTGCTGTTTTGTTTTTCACAGATTCTGTCCTGTTTTGCCTTTCCTTCATTTTGCAAACCTAGAGCTTGCTTTTTCTTTGCAAAAACCTTTTGGCAATCTTTAGAAACAGTAGACCTTCAAGAATATCTTTATTTCCAGCAAGGTACAATTATTTTATTATGGGTACTAACCTCGCTAATCAGATTATGATGAGTTATGTATGAAGGGAGTTTTCAAGTGTGCGAGGGAAGATGATAAAAATATTCAGGAGTGTCAAACGCTCAAGCTTGGGGATGCCTCCGTGCACCCCCAAGAAATATTCAAGGAGACTCAAGCGTCTAAGATTGGGGATGCCCCCGTGCATCCCCTTCTCCATCAATGTTATCAGTTCGTCTTTCGTTCCACTATATTTTAATCACTTCATGTGTTATGTGCTATGCTTGGAGCGTCTTGCTTTTAATTTTCTTTAGCTTTTCATAACGAGTCGGAACTCAGCTTTCTTTATGTGGGAGAGAAACACGCTCCACTTCTACCTAGAACATAACATAGAATTTTCATGTCTATCTTTGCTGTGTGTGTTCTTTGTCTTTCAATAGCTACTATCATGTTCAGCTCTCAGTTTTCGTGCTTATCTTTTTAAAGAGCTTTCGTTTAGTTGGTTGCTTGAACTCTCTTTAGTTATCATGCTTATCTTATTAAGAGAGTTTGCTTCCGTTGCATTGATTGATATGTCTATGATAAAGATGCTACGTGCACGATGGCGCTTAGTAGTTCATGTTTTCTTATGGTTAGTCTCAAATAGCTGGGGGATTCCCAATGTGTTATTGGAGTACCAACATGATTTGTTTGCCTATGATGTGGTATGGTTTAGTAATATCTTCCTTCAAGAATTTATTTTGATTGACTTGGCGTATGCTCACGCATATTTAAGACTGTAAAGAAAGTCTGTCAAGCCTTGATGATCTTTTATTTCTGAGTAGCGATATAACTTCCATGCCTGATTCAATGTTGCTTTGTCGCTCTGCATGATTATGACCGTCATTGCTCTCTTAGTTGGTCGCTCCCAGTCTTTTGCTAACCTCCACCTGTACTAAGCGGACTGACTGCTTGTGCATCCACATCCTTTTAATCCAGTTATGCCATACGAGTCCACCATATCTTCCTACATGGTATTTACCTGCCATTCCTAACGGAGACTTGCATGTGCCATCTCGAAATTATTCAAAGAAAAAGCATTCTTATTTTGTGCCTCTTTTGTAAGTCCATGAGGAAGTAGTAGTTAATTCATGATCTTTTTAAGTTGGACAAGCTTCACCCCGGGATTGCATGTATAATGTGCAAACCCATAATACGAGAAGGAACTGGCATTGAGTGCGCCCGACTCAAAAAGATAATATAACAAACAAACCCTCCTTCACACTTTGTTCATGAGAAATCAGAAAACTTTGGCAGTGATAAACAAAGGAGATTAAGAGGATGTGATCGTCCTCATTCGGGAGCCGTTCCTCGAAACTTGTCCATCTCAAGAAGTGATTGAGTTATCTGCTAGCATTCGTTGACAAAACATGCATGATCTAAAAAAAAATTATTACCTCTGTTTTAAAACCAAGAGCTCTGGTACATGTTTTGTCTTTGTTTCCGATTACGGGTTTTCAACCTTGCCAACAAAAGCCACGGTTCGAGAGTCTCCACCTTCTTTTAAAAGCACCAACTACTGAGAGCATGATTGTCATTCTGAGTGTAATGTGCATTGTCCCAAAGTAGCATTGTCTTTTGCATGATTGTGATATCGTTTATTTTGAAATCATTGTATCTAGTCATCACTTAAACCTTGGAGGTGCCCCTGCATTTATGTTTTGCTTCACTAAAGGGGGCAAGCTAGATATCACTTTATCATATTTGCACATCATGTTCATTACAAATCTTTTTGATGTTTCAATATCATATTGTAAAACTTTCAGTTCTTTGTGATTTTCTCATGAGGCAACTTAATTACTACAGATTCATTGTCTCAGTAAGCTTTTGTCATATGACTATGAAAAAGTCCTATATGGTTAATAGCATGTCACCACAAAAATTATTCTTGTTATCATTTACCTACTCGAGGACGAGCAGGAATTAAGCTTGGGGATGTTGATACGTCCAAAACGTATCTATAATTTATGCTTGCTCCATGCCTCTTTTGGGTGATATTGCTATGATATTTATACACTTCCATACACTTTTGATCATATTTGGACTAACCTATTAACTCAGTGCACCCCAGTGCTAGTTTCTGTTTTCGGCTGTTTTTGTATTTCAGGTTTTCACATTACGAGAACTGCCAGGAAAAATCCAGAAAAATTATATAAAAAATCAGCGTTCCAGAAGCTACCGTGCGCCCGAAGTACAGCCGGGGGGGGCCACCAGGGCTCCAGGCACCCTGGCGGCGCCCCCCCCCCTGGGCCGCGCCGGGGGGGCGCCTGGGCCCCCCGAGGCTCCGCTGATGCCCCGCTTTGGCATATATTTAAAGCATCTCCCGAAAACCTCGAGACGGGAACTCTTTTTAGCGATCTCATCTCTGTTCCGCCGCCGCCGCCGCTTCCAAGATCGGGAGCACCAGGAGTACTCTTCCCGGCACCCTGCCGGAGGGGAGGATCACCACCGGGAGCTTCTCCACCACCATAGACGCCTCCCGAATGAGTTGTGAGTAGTCTCCCTTGGACCATGGGTCCATGACCAGTAGCTATGTGATGTTCTCCTCCCGTTCTTGTGCTTCACTAATTAGTCCTCGTGAGCTGCCCTACATGATCGAGGCACATATGTAATCCTTATGCTGTTGCTATGATGAGTTTGCTGGGATCCGATGGATTATGAGATTATGTTCAGATTGTGTTTGAGTAATATATTTGATTCACCTCTTTTATATTTATGTTCGTAAGTAATTCTTGCATGTTCTCCGTTGTTATTTATTGCTTTGGCCAAGTAGTAGGTAGTGACTCCAAGAGGGAACGTTATGCTTGATTGTGGGTTCATGCCCCTCGATGACTAGCTTGAGTGACAGAAACATGAGTCTAGGGGATGTGCTGTTGTCACAAGGGGGAAAACAACGGTGCTTGTGCCCGCGGGTGCAAGGATTGTTTACTTTATGCAAAGTTCTTTTAATGCAGTTGTCTGTTGCTTTGAGTTTACACTATGGGTGGGACTCGCAACTTAATACCAGCGAGATGTTCTGGATAGATATCTCAAGGTGGATGATTAGTAGTAGATGCAGATGGATTTCGGTCTGCTTACCTCGGCGTACCGCCCATGCTTTGAACCTCAACCTTTCTTGCAATGTAGTCAGCATTGGTTTGCGCACATGGTCCTGTCAATTGCCCAGCTGTAATTCGTTTACCTCACATAGTTGTTTTATCATCTTTTGGGAGAGAGACATCACTAGTGAACATCATGAGACTCCGGTCCATATTACCATCATTGATCACATCCGCTATTTACTTTTCCGCATTTTACTTACTATTGCAATTATACCTATCACAATTATCACTTGCGTTTGATCCTTTGTAAACTACAAGGCCGGAGGGATTGACAACCTCTCTGTACTCGTTGGGAGCAAAGTTATTTGTATCTGTGTGCAGGTCCACGTTGATTGCTAATATCTGGCGCCGTTAGCAGTTGACACCTTCTTGTTGAAACTGGGAGTCTCAGGGAAATCGATCCTTGGTATTGCCAAGAGAAATCTTCTGCTACACTGCATCTCAAACCTTCCACTTTTGGTAACCAACGAGGGGTGAGAAGCCACCTAGCAGTGTGCTTGCAGATCAATTGATTTTCATGGGATCCGAGCATGGTCAGCTTAATTTTCTTCACATATGTGCATTGATCTTTCAGCTACTCCCTCCGTTCGGATTTACTCGTCGTGGTTTTAGTTCAAATTTGAACTAAAACCACGACGAGTAAATCGGAACGGAGGGAGTACACTAGTAGAGAATGGGCTATCTGCCCCGGTTGGTAAGGGCCTTTTGCCCCGGTTCTTGAACCGGGACTAAAGGGTCGGTACTAATGCCCTAGCCCTTTAGTCCCGGTTCAATCTAGAACCGGGAAAGATGGGTCTCCACGTGGCCTGTGCGCGGAGCCCAGGCAGGAGGGCCTTTGGTCCCGGTTGGTGGCACCAACCGGGACCAAAAGGAATCCACGCGTCAGCATTTCTGTGGCTGTGGTTTTTGTTTTTTTTAAAGGGGGGGGGTTGGGGGTTTTGGGGGGTTAATTTAGGTGTTTCATATATTGTGTTAGCTAGCTAATTAATAGAGAGAAGTGTCCTCTCTTATGTCCGTGCTTGGTCGACGCTACGTACTACACATACGTATAGAGAGGACTAGACACGCTAGCTAGCTAGCTAGTAAGCAAACGAAGGAAACAGAAGATCGTCATCAACATATATATGCATACAGAGAGAAGTGATATCGACCACCTCTCCTTCTCCGAGAGATTGGCCGAACAACAAGTTCTCGTATATCTATCCGACACTACCGGGTACATATATACAATAATTATCTCTTACAAATATAATCTCCTATCACATGGACGCATGGTCCACATAGTATTCTCCATCTGGCGCGATCACGTGGTCAAGGAAGAATGCCGCCAATTCCTCTTGAATTGCTCGCAGCCGATCTGGTGCTAGGAGTTCATTCCGCATCCGAAAGAGCTAATTTGAAGAAGGGGGTAAATGATGGTAATGAAATAAAATTGTGAATATTATTAATTGCTTACGCACTTCAAATTGTGCGTCAAAGTAGCCCCGCTCACAGGTCGTGTGGCGGATGGACTCGCAAATGTAGTATCCACAGAAATCATTCCCTTGTTCGTGCCACAACCACTTCACAAGAAATAGAGGTCAATCAAACTGATAAGCAAGAATGCCAAATGGTATTGATGAAACTAGCGCTTGAATCAATAGGAGATGCGCGGAACATGCTACTATATAGTACTTACTTTCGGGTGTCTAAATTGCGCTTCTTCGGTAGTCCCGGAGCTTTTTTGGTGATTTTTTTCCAAACCCTGCCCGACAAAGAAAACAATTACTTGATATCAGAAATGAACAAAGTTGCTGATATGCATGGTGGATAATGATCGATTTAACTTACTTCTCGAGCATTTGAGTCATGTCCGCATACTCCTTGGGATCTTTTCGTTTAGAGTCCAAGACAGTTACTACTCCCTGCTCAAGCTTAATCTCTAGGAGAATATAGTGGAAGCTGCGCACGCATGCATGAACTCATCAATTACATTACTATAACCTTGACTAATATATAATGGAAACCGAATATGGACAAGACAGTAACACTCACTTGAAGTTGTAAGGAAGAGTATTATATCTTTGTTTTCATTTACCACCAACGATCGTAGCAAGTTGGCCTCGATATCTGCGGCACGCAATTCAACCTCAGTTGCATCTATGAGATATGTGTTAATGAACCCTATATCATCGACTTGTCTTTTCTTCAATTCGACGATCTTCAATCTGCATAATATAGTGAGGATAATTATAAATACATGCAATGAAAGAGCTGAGCGATATAGAGAGACTTAATGACAGAAGTAGTACTACTTACAGACAGTAGCAGGTGACCGTTGCTTTATCGAGGGCCAATTGATTGAAAAACTGATAGAACTCCTCAAATGGAATAGGCAACAGTTCAATTCCAACGAGGTCATGCTCCGGTTTAACTCTCACATACAAACTATCCCTCCCCCCAGACTCTCTGCACATTTTCAAGTACCAATCATGCAATCTTCGCATCATCATTGATAGAGATCTTTCATCTTTGACGAGAGGCTTCCCATACTCGTATCTTTGTATCTGCACCTCCAAGAAATCATAATGTACATCATCGGGCAGGTAATCTCCAAGATTGCTATAACCGGGCACCATCCTCGGATCATTAGCAACGATGTCGCTAGACACCTTGAGCGGGGGGCACGATTGGTCCGCTTGTTTGCCGAGCTGGGCAATTTGTTTCCCAGCTCGTCCTTCTGCTAACCTTTGATCACTTTTAGTACTTCCCGACCGCTTCGCTTCGTCAAATGACTTTTCAATAATGCAATCATAGTTGTCTTTCGACTGACTTTTCGCTGGTTTCTTCAGGGCAGCAAGAGTGCGCTTTGCTTTCACCGGATCTATCTTCTCCTCCGGAGGTGGATGTCTCTGTGCTTTCAACCCTTCAAGCCAGTCCTTCACTTCGCCTTCAGCGATCTTCGTGTTTTCCTCGTCGGACCTTGATGGGCCTCGAACCCCTCGTTGGTTACCCCAAGTGGAAGGTGTAAGATGCAGTAAGTAGAAGTGTTTTCCCCTAGCAAAGATGCCAAGGATCGAATCCCCGGAGACTCCTAGGTTCAACAGGTAGGTGTCAACTGCTAACGGCGCAATTAGCAATCAACGTGGACCTGCACACAGATACAAATAACTTTGCTCCCAACGAGTACAGAGAGGTTGTCAATCTCTCTGGCCTTGTAGTTCACAAAGGGTTAAAAGCAATATGATAGTAGTGATAGATAGTGTTTTGCAATAGTAAATAAAATAGCGGAAAGTAAAATAGTGTATGTGATCAATGATAGTAATATGGACCGGAGTCTCATGATGTTCACTAGTGATGTCTCTCTCCCAAAAGACGATAAAACAGCTATGTGAGGTAACAAATTACAGCTGGGCAATTGACAGGACCACGAACGCAAACCAATGCTGACTACATTGCAAGAAAGGTTGAGGTTCAAAGCATGGGCAGTACGCCAAAGTAAGTAGACCGAAATCCATCTGCATCTACTACTAATCATCCACCTTGAGATATCTATCCAGAACATCTCGCTGGTATTAAGTTGCGAGTCCCACCCATACTGTAAACTCAATGCAACAGACAACTGCATTAAAAGAACTTTGCGTAAAGTAAACAATCCTTGCACCCGCGGGCACAAGCACCATTGTTTTCCCCCTTGTGGCAATAGCACATCCCCTAGACTCATGTTTCTGTCACTCAAGCTAGTCATCGAGGGGCATGAACCCACAATCGAGCATAACGTTCCCTCTTGGATTCACTACTTACTACTTGGCCAAAGCAATAAATAACAACGGAGAACATGCAAGAATTACTTATGAACTAAAATATAAAAGAGGTGAATCAAATATATTACTCAAGATCAATCTGAACATAATCTCATAATCCATCGGATCCCAGCAAACTCAACATAGCAACATCATAAGAATTACATAGGTGCCTCGATCATGTAGGGCAGCTCACGAGGACTAATTAGTGAAGCACAAGAACGTGAGGAGAACATCACATAGCTACTGGTCATGGACTCATGGTCCAAGGGAGACTACTCACGAGTCATCCGGGAGGCGTCCATGGTGGTGGAGAAGCTCCCGGTGGTGATCCTCCCCTCCGGCAGGGTGCCGGGAAGAGTTCTCCTGGTGCTCCCGATCTTGGAAGCGGCGGCGGCGGCGGGACAGAGATGGGATCGCGAAAAGAAGTCATGTTTCAAGGGTTTCGGGGAACCCTTTAAATATATGCCAAAGTAGGGCACCGGGGGGCTCTCGGGGGGCCGAGGCGCCCCCCCGGCGCGGCCCAGGGGGGGCGCCCACAGGGCGCCTGGAGCCCCTGTGGCCCCCCCCAGGCTGCCCTTCGGACGCAGTGTTGTTTCCGATACGCTGATTTTTTATATATATTTTCTGGATTTTTCTGGGCAGTTCTCGAAACGTGAAAACCTGAAATACAAAAACAGCCGAAAACAGAAACTGGCACTGGGGTGCACTGGATTAGTAAGTTAGTCCAAATATGATCAAAAGTGTATGGAAGTGTATGAATATCATAGCAATATCACCCAAAAGTGGCATGGAGCAAGCAGAAGTTATAGATACGTTTTGGACGTATCAACATCCCCAAGCTTAATTCCTGCTCGTCCTCGAGTAGGTAAATGATAACAACAATAATTTCTGTGGTGACATGCTATTAACCATATTGGACTTTCTCATAGTCATATGACAAAAGCTTACTGAGACAATGATTCTAAAGTAATTAAGTTGTCTCAAGAGAAAATCACAAATGACTGAAAGTTTTACAACATGAAACTGAAACATCAAAAAGATTTGCAATGAACATGATGTGCAAATATGATCAAGTGATATCTAGCTTGCCCCCTTTAGTGATGCAAAACATAAATGCAAGGGCACCTTCAAGGTTTAAGTGATGACTAGATACAATCATTTCAGAATAAACGATATCACAATCATGCAAAAGACAATGCTACTTTGGGACAATGCACATTACACTCAGAATGACAATCATGCTCTCAGTAGTTGGTGCTTAAAGTGCTAGAGCTTTTTATTTTGAAACATGGAAGCAATTGTGTCAACGGTAGTAGTACTACATATGTGTCATGTATAAAACATCTTATAAGTTGCAAGCCTCATGCATCGAATACCAATAGTGCTCGCTCCTTGTCCTAATTAGCTCGGATCCCCATGGGTTATCATTGCATTGCATATGTTTTAACCAAGTGTCACAAAGGGGTACCTCTATGCCACCTGTACAAAGGTCCAAGGAGATAGATCACATTTGATTTCTCGTTTTTGATAAATCTCAACTTGAGGACATCCATACCGGGACAACATAGAAAATAGATGATGGACTCCTCTTTAATGCATAAGCATATTCTCATGAGAGATTGAGGATTAAGGTCCAAGCTAAAACTTCCACCATGATGCATGGCATTGGTTGGCGGCCCAATGTTCTTCTCTAACAATATGCATATTAATTAAACCCACGGTAAATCACCCTTACTTCAGACAAGACGAACATGCATAGCAACTCACATGATATTCAACAAAGTGTGACAGTTGATGGCGTCCCCAGAAACATGGTTACCGCTCAGCAAGCAACTCATAAGAAATAAGATACATAAGCAACATATTCTTTACCACAATAGTTTTTAGGCTACTTTCCCATGAGCTATGTATTGCATGATTAATTTGCTTAGTGCAGGTGGAGGTTAGCAAAAGACTGGGAGCGACCAACTAAGAGAGCAATGACGGTCATAATCATGCAGAGCGACAAAGCAATATTGAATCAGGCATGGTAGTTATATCGCTACTCAGAAACAATAGATCATCAAGGCTTGACAGACTTTCTTTACAGTCTTGAATATGCGTGAGCATACGCCAAGTCAATCAAAGTAAATTCTCGAAGGAAGATATTACTAAACCATACCACATCATAGGCAAACAAACCAAGTTGGTACTCCAATAACACATTGGGAATCCCCCAGCTATTTGAAATTAACCATAAGAAAACCTGAACTACTAAGGACCGTCATGAAAGTAGCATCTTTATCATAGACACATTAACCCATGCAACGGAAGCAAACTCTCTTAATAAGGTGAGCATGGTAATTAAAAAGAGTTCAAGCAACCAACTAAATAGAAGCTCTTGAAAAGATAAGCATGAATACTAAGAGCAGAGCACGATAGTAGCTATTAAAAGATAAAGAACACACACAGCATAGATAGATATGAAAATTCTATGTAGTGTTCTAGGTAGAGGTGGAGCGTGTTTCTCTCCCACATAAAGGAATGCTGGGTTCCGAATTGTTATGAAAAACTAAAAAGAAAACTAAAAGCAAGACGCTCCAAGCATAGCACATAACATATGAAGTGATAAAAATATAGCGGAACGAAAGACGAACTGATAATGTTGATGGAGAAGGGGATGCACGGGGGGCATCCCCAAGCTTAGACGCTTGAGTCTCCTTGAATATTTCTTGGGGGTGCACGGGGGCATCCCCAAGCTTGAGCGCTTGACACTCCTGAATCTTTTTATCATCTTCCCTCGCACACTTGAAAACTCCCTTCATACACAACTCATCATAATCTGATTAGCGAGGTTAGTATCCTTAATAAAATAATTATACCTTGCTGGAAATAAGGATATTCTTGAAGTTCTACTGTTTCTCAAGATTTCCAAAAGGTTTTTGCAAAGAAAAAGCAAGTTCTTAATTTGCAAAGTGAAGGTAAGGCAAAACAGGACAGAATCTGTGAAAAACAGAACAGCAGGCAGTAATTGACCTGTTTGGGATACTTCTGCAACTCAAATCAAAAAACTCAGAACTGACGCACGAAAGACAATTATATAGAGAACGCTGTCGAAAAAATTCAGACCAAAAAGATGATCTGGTGATTTTATACGAATTTTTCTATCCAAGGACAGAATCTGTTTCCTGGACAGCACCTCACAACTTTTGAACTTTCTAGCAATCAGAGGCTATACTTGGCACAAATATGAAAAGTAAAGATACAATGATGATGCTACAGCAGTAAACATCATCAAGACACAACAAAAGAAAAAAAAATATTCATGTGGGCTGCCTCCCAAAAGCGCTTTCTTTTATGCCTTTAAGCTAGGCATAAGACTTTAATGATGCTCTCGTAGGAATAAGAGTTGAAGAACAAAAGAGAGCATCAAGAAGCAAATACCAAACACATTTAAGCCTAACATGCTTCCTATGCATAGGAATATTGCAATAGAATAATTCATTGAAGCACAAAGCAATAAGCATAGGAAGACAAAACAAGTGCAGCTTCAAAACCTTCAACATAAAGAGAGGGAACTTGATATTATTGAAATATCTATAAGCATATGTTCCCTTCTCATAATAATTTTCAGTGGGATCACGAATAAACTCAACAATATAAGCATCACATAAAGCATTGTTACCATGATCCACATGCAAAAAGGTACTCTTACTCTCCACATAAGCATCATGAAGAGGATAAAACTTAGTATAAAAGAGAGACATAAGCTCCTGCCAGTCCAGCAAGTGTGAGTTATCGAGAAGCCCATACCAATCTGAAGCTTTATCTATAAGTGATATGACAAACAATTTCCTCATGACAAACTCCCTCGATACACCTGCAAGCTTAAATAATGAACATAGTTGTGACAGATATAGCAAGTGTTCACCGGGATGTCTGTCTCCTGCGTAACGATTAGCCAAAACATAATTGATAATACCTGCTGGTATTTTATAAGGCACAATTTCAGTAGGGGGAGGATCAACCACCACAGGTGTCGGGCGTCTTCCCGCAAGCAGCGATCCAATAATAGGGTTGTCCATAAGGACAACTAGTGAAAAGACATAAAGCAAACTGAAAGGTAAACTAACAAGACTAAAAGCAAAGGTAAAAGATAGCGTGCAACTCCCCTATCCTGAAGAGTGGAGTCCCCGGCAACGGCGCCAGAAAATACTCCTTGATGGGCCTCGAACCCCTAGTTGGTTACCCCAAGTGGAAGGTGTAAGATGCAGTAAGTAGAAGTGTTTTCCCCTAGCAAAGATGCCAAGGATCGAATCCCCAGAGACTCCTAGGTTCAACAGGTAGGTGTCAACTGCTAACGGCGCAATTAGCAATCAACGTGGACCTGCACACAGATACAAATAACTTTGCTCCCAACGAGTACAGAGAGGTTGTCAATCTCTCCGGCCTTGTAGTTCACAAAGGGTTAAAAGCAATATGATAGTAGTGATAGATAGTGTTTTGCAATAGTAAATAAAATAGCGGAAAGTAAAATAGTGTATGTGATCAATGATAGTAATATGGACCGAAGTCTCATGATGTTCACTAGTGATGTCTCTCTCCCAAAAGACGATAAAACAGCTATGTGAGGTAACAAATTACAGCTGGGCAATTGACAGGACCACGAACGCAAACCAATGCTGACTACATTGCAAGAAAGGTTGAGGTTCAAAGCATGGGCGGTACGCCAAAGTAAGTAGACCGAAATCCATCTGCATCTACTACTAATCATCCACCATGAGATATCTATCCAGAACATCTCGCTGGTATTAAGTTGCGAGTCCCACCCATAGTGTAAACTCAATGCAACAGACAACTGCATTAAAAGAACTTTGCGTAAAGTAAACAATCCTTGCACCCGCGGGCACAAGCACCGTTGTTTTCCCCCTTGTGGCAACAGCACATCCCCTAGACTCATGTTTCTGTCACTCAAGCTAGTCATCGAGGGGCATGAACCCACAATCGAGCATAACGTTCCCTCTTGGAGTCACTACTTACTACTTGGCCAAAGCAATAAATAACAACGGAGAACATGCAAGAATTACTTATGAACTAAAATATAAAAGAGGTGAATCAAATATATTACTCAAGATCAATCTGAACATAATCTCATAATCCATCGGATCCCAGCAAACTCAACATAGCAACAGCATAAGGATTACATAGATGCCTCGATCATGTAGGGCAGCTCACGAGGACTAATTAGTGAAGCACAAGAACGGGAGGAGAACATCACATAGCTACTGGTCATGGACTCATGGTCCAAGGGAGACTACTCACGAGTCATCCGGGAGGCGTCCATGGTGGTGGAGAAGCTCCCTGTGGTGATCCTCCCCTCCGGCAGGGTGCCGGGAAGAGTTCTCCTGGTGCTCCCGATCTTGGAAGCGGCGGCGGCGGCGGAACAGAGATGGGATCGCGAAAAGAAGTCCTGTTTCAAGGGTTTCGGAGAACCCTTTAAATATATGCCAAAGTAGGGCACCGGGGGGCTCTCGGGGGGCCGAGGCGCCCCCCCCCCCCGGCGCGGCCCAGGGGGGGCGCGCCCACAGGGCGCCTGGAGCCCCTGTGGCCCCCCCAGAGGCTGCCCTTCGGACGCAGTGTTGTTTCCGATACGCTGATTTTTTATATATTTTTTCTGGATTTTTCTGGGCAGTTCTCGAAACGTGAAAACCTGAAATAAAAAAACAGCCGAAAACAGAAACTGGCACTGGGGTGCACTGGATTAGTAAGTTAGTCCAAATATGATCAAAAGTGTATGGAAGTGTATGAATATCATAGCAATATCATCCAAAAGTGGCATGGAGCAAGCAGAAATTATAGATACGTTTTGGACGTATCAGACCTCTCGTATGGTAACTTCTCTAGAGGCATGAGAGAAGGACCGAATCTGTATTGCCTCCCGCCTCTGGTTGTATTGCTAGACGCCGGCAGACCAGACGAAGCGGCTGTCTTCTTTCCTTGCTTACGCGCCGGAGCAGCCGAAGCGGCGGTAGGTCTCTTCCGCCCTTGCTGACTAGGCGGAGAAGGAGGAGGCTGGCTGCTCGGGCGCGCCGACGCAGGCGGAGAAGGAGGCGGAGTGCCGCCACGCGCCGGAGAAGGAGCCGGAGTGCCCTGATCGTCACTCGTCGGAGGAGGAGGCGGTGGAGGAGGCGGAGTGCCCTGACTCGCCGGAGGAGGAGGAGGAGGCGGAGGCGTCTAGTTGAGAATGTTGATGAGGTCCTTCCGCCGTAGTCATGGAGTCTTCAGTGAAGAACCCAGCCGAGGCTCCCCTTCACCGGTAGGGTGGTCAAGCTGGAGGTCCTCAAATCCCTCCGTTACTTCATCCACCATCACCCTAGCATATCCTTCTGGAATCGGCCGGCAGTGAAAAGTTGCGCCGGGTCCAGTAGGATAAACAGAGCCAGCAGCCGCCTTGACCTTCATATTTATCCATTGCTTCATAAGGTGGCAATTTTGAGACTCCGTGATAGCATCCACGGGATAGCTGGCAGGAGCCGTCAAGACATGCTCCGGGTGAAGCAGCTCGGTGGAAGCCACGTTGCTTCTCCGCTGAGATGGCGGGGTAGCTTCGGGGGAAGCTTCGGCAGTTCTTTTGTCCCGATTTGCTTCGCATTCCTCTATCGCTTGTATTCTGGCGTGCAGCGCCTGCAGTTCGGTCTGCTGCACTTTCTTCCTCCTCTCGTGGCATTTGTAACCGCCTGCGTCCGTAAACCCAACACTCCACGGAACGGAGCCTGGCGTGCCTCGTGTCTGTCCAGGGTGCTCAGGATTCCCGAGGGCCATTGTGAGCTCGTCGTTCTCTCTGTCGGGAAAGAACGTCCCTTGTTGCGCTGCTTTGATATAGTGCCGCATCTTCTTGAGTGGTATTTCCAATTGTTTGTCCGTCCAAATGCACCACCCTGATACAGGGTCCAAGGTTCCGCCAGCCCCGAAGAACCAAGTCCGGCAACGGTCTGGCCAGTTCATTGTCTCTGGTTCGATCCCTTTCTGAAGCAGATCATTCTCAGCCTTGGCCCACTTAGGCCGGGCTCTGAGGTAGCCACCTAACCTGTAACACCCCCAGATTCTCACCACAGTGATCACCTCTTAATCATGCCATGTTATCATCATTTGCTTAATATGATCACAGTGGTTACGCACCCAATTCAAATTTCCTCTCTGAATCAGTTCAAATTTTAAAATGCAAATTGAAGTTGCCCCAAAAATCTTGGAAAAATGTTCATCATATTGCAAAAATTCCAAAACAATGTTGTTAAGGAAAACAACATCACCATCAACTCCAAAAGTGGGCTAGGGCATCAAAAATTGCAATGCCAGCACTTAAATATGCCATTTCATTTTTGTAAATTTCAAAAATGATCCAATTTTGCCCAAACCAATTTTTGATGTTGGGGAATATTGCAAGGACATTTTTGGACCAAGCAACACGTTTTACAAAAGTGTCTGGTGGTCCCCTCTTTTCTTTTTCTAATCTGCTGCTGGAATAAAAGGAAAAGGAGAGAAAAGACCTTACCTGTCGCCCGCTGCGGCCCAGCTGGCCCGGCCCATCTCCTCTTCCCACCTGCTCCCCCCTCCGTGTCACTCCCGCGCGCGCCCGCGCGCGCCCGCACCACCGCCGCTCGCCGCGTCGCCAGGGAGCAGGTGAGGGGGGATAAGATCGGCCCCGAGCCTCTCCCCTGGCTTCTCCCCCTTCCACTCGGCGCCCTCGCTCACTCTCTCGCTCTCGCGCACGCTCTCTCCCCTCCTCTCGCTCGCCTCCTTCATCTCTTCGACGACAGAGCGCGGCTGGCGGCACGCCGCCGTCGTCCCCGTGCTCCGAGGCCACCGCGAGCAGCGCGAGCCTATCCAACGGCTCCGCCGAGCTCGCCTACTTCGTCTGCATCACCGGATCGAACCCGAGGGGGCCACCGTGGCGACGCCCACGCCGATCCCCTTCGTCGGGCGCCGCCTCTGCCTCGTCGGAGATCTGCACCACCACGGCGTCCCCGGCCCCCTCGATCCATCTCTGCACACGCTGTGAGCCGCCACACCTCTCTCCCTCTCTCCCGTACGCGTCCCCGTGCTTCTAGCCACCGTACCACGGTAGCCCGAGCTCGCCGCCGCCGTTTTAGTCGCCGCCGTCGTTCTGGGTAACCACCACCGCGTCTGAGCACCTGGGCGTGCTCCGGGTGCTCCGTAGGGCCTGCCGGTGAGCTCCATTCGCTCGTTAGCTCTTCGCACCGCCGCACCCGAGTCGCCACCGAGAGCACCGCCGCCAAACGCCGTCGTGCCGTCGACTCCGGCCACCGTAGCTCGCGCGGGTAGGCTGGTTGGACGCCCCGGCGAGAGGCCGTTCCAGAGCAACAAACGGCGCCCGATTTGGCGCAACGTAGACGAAACCCGAGCTCGCCGGAGCTCTCGGGCGCATTCGGCGCTCGCCGGCGCAGCTCCGGCAGCCTCGCCAGCGTGGCACCGCGTGGGGCCCGCCCACGGTCGCTGACAGTGGGCCCCCGCAGCTCATTTGACCAGGTCAACCCCGAGTTACTATTCACCATAGACACTGACGAGTGGGGCCCCTTTCGTTTAGTTAGTTTAATTAACTCTATTTCTAATTAAACCTGCTTAATCAGTTAGATCTGACACTGACATAGGGCCCCACCTAGTTAAACAGACTGTTAGTTTAAACTAATCACTGTTAGACTGAACAGAGGCTGACCAGTGGGTCCCACCCACCAGTTTGACCAGTCAGCAGGTCAGTTGACCTGCTGACGTCATGCTGACACACTGCTGGCGCATTAATCCTTTTTCTGTTAATTTAGATAATTCCAGAAATTCCAATAATCTTAGGAAATTCATATCTTTTTATCCGTAGCTCGGATGGAAAAACTTTCTACATGAAAGTTGCTCAGAACGACGAGACGAAGCCAACCGTGCTATCTGTTTCCGTGTCGGGACCCTCTACGGAGGTGAACCCGCAACTTTTAGCCTGTTTCCGGTAGATGAATAGTGCACATACACCCGGTAAATAATTCCAGTTAATTCCTAAAAATAACTAATATGACTTAGACATGCTTTTAGGCAACCCTGCACTGCACCCCAGTTGCCACTTGACTCTGACACCACTAACCTGCAACCGTCCCCCTCCGGTAATCTGTCCGACACAGGTCCGGAACCGGGAATATTTTCCCGGATGGGTTCCCCTTCTCCGTTATCGGTAGCACTGCGTTAGATCGTCATGCTTTGTGATTACTTTCGTTACTGTGTATTTATATTGTTTCCTCTCCCCCTTTCTTCCCGGTAGACCCCGAGACCGCTGACGGTGCCCTGGTGATCGACTACTTCACCGCCGTTGTTCCTTTTCATTTGCCAAGCAACCAGGCAAGCAACCCCCCCCCCTTTGATCATTCCGATATCGCCTATGTCTATTCTCTCTTATTCTTGCATTAGAATTGCTGCTACTG
>LR738711.1:65184193-65195719 GCA_902687465.1 Secale cereale
TTGCTGCAAGACCCTGAAGATGCTAGTCTTCGTCAGAACCAGGCTTTTTCCCTCTCAATTGCTGCAAGACCCTGAAGATGCTAGTCTTCGTTAGGACTAGGCTTTTCCCCTCTCTACTCTGGCTTTCTGCAGTCTAGTCCACCCACATAAAGCCTCCTTTGAAAATAATGCATTGCTTAGTATAGATCTGATGTAAGTCTTGCTGAGTACTTTGGATGAGTACTCACGGTTGCTTTGCTTCCCCTTTTGTACTTCCCGCATGATAAATCAGACGACGGAGCCATGGTGCCTGCAGCCCCCGTTGACGACTACTACTACCAGCCCGAGGCTGGCTACTACTACTACCCGGCCGGCGAGTACTTATACGAGGAGCCGGCGGACGACGACCAGGAGTAGGATCGGAGGTCCCAGGCAGGAGGCCTGCGCCTTTTCGATCGTAGCTTTTCTTTTGCCCCGCCTCGTATGAGGCCTATCTGAACTTGTGTTCTATGTCTGTACCCAGACATCTAATGCTTCCGCTGACTATGTGTGTGGCACTTGTTATGTATTCGAGCCCTCGAGGCCCCTGGCTTGTAATATATAACTTGTATGTATTTATTTGTGTTTTAGAGTTGTGTTGTGATTCCTTCACGTGAGTCCTTAGGCTTGATCGTGTGCAATTGCGTGTATGATTAGTGCACGGTCGGGCCGGGGTCGTCACAGGTTGGTATCAGAGCCGACTGCCTGTAGGAACCCCCTTTCCAACTCCTTGGTCGAAGTCGAGTCTAGAGGTCCTAAACTGTTTTACTAACTTGGCTGTGTGGCTTATGGCCCCACGTCGTCAATTGGGTGGTATAGTATCTTTTATTCCTCGTCTTTACTCTGGGACTCTGAACCTCTCTTCTATTCGGGTTAAACGATTTACTAACTCTGAAACTAGGGTCTCGTAACCATTTTCTTCCGGAGAGTCCCCTTTTCCAGAAGATGGCGTGTCATCATCAGAAAACTCCGAAGATACTCGTTGGAGTTTCCCGAGACCATTATGCCACTGCTTTAGCAAGTTCTCTACTATCCGATAATCCCCGTGAACAGCAACACATCCTTACAGTTTGAATCTTCGTTCCCAGCCACCCCTTTCTGAATAAGATACCCCGAAGTACTCCTTGTAATCCGAGAATCTTTTGAGCCTACTGCCGTGCAGCTTCTTTCGCACTGCGGATAATTCCTCACAACACCGAGGATCCATTCATCCCCAGTTGTTCTTGTGTTCCATGAAATACTTCGTATTGCTATCTGATCTCCCAAAAATCCTCTACAGACTCTTGCTCTTGAAATTTTTGTCTGTCTGCATCATGGTAAATTCCATATAACCTTCGTTGACATCCTTGTCGCTATCATTATGCGTCCCTTGATTCAATATATTGCGAATATTCGTAATCATCAGTTGATTCCTACTAATCCATCCTTCCGGCTCAGACGTCCTTCAGGATGATATGAGCTGGTTCTCGGTAAATCAATCCATGATTGATTGGTCATCAAATTCTATTCAGCCTAACCTTCTTTTGATCAGAGCTTTTGCTTCTGGTTCTTCGTCCCGAAATTATAGTTCCCCTGTACCCAAGCGTCGAATTATTCCGATGTTTCTGTAATTCGATGGCTTTGCATTCCTTCTACTTCTGTTTGAGTTCCGATACTCACATCAGATCCTTTGTCGACCACCTGATTTTTGTTGGATTAATTATCCGACAATGTCCTTGTCATTCCACAATTCTTGTAAGCTCTTCCCCTGATACATAATGCCTCTGGCAAATTGTATTCCTTGCCTTTGTCAATCATGCTCTGCTTTCGAGCTTGAGTTCATCACTCCTAAAGTATGTGGTATATGTTCCTAAAATTGCCTCGATGGGTTGAACATAGGCCTTCTTTAGTCTGTGTGAATCAAAATTTATGCGGGTAATATCTACTCGTGTTCCGTCGAATAAATTTTCGACTCTACAATTTCTTCGAAGACGGGAAGTGAATGAAAGGTTATGCATTGGATAAATGGGAGTCGACCTTGAACCCTTGTGTTCATGCCCATGGACCCGATGTAGAACTTATCATGGAAGCTGCTCGTAAAAAGAATTACTTCCTTGGTACAAGTTCATCTTGTATCTCTGAATTGATCCTTTGCAATCATGGTTTCGACCATATCCTCTCCTTGATTCCCTTTCCCGGACAAGCTAAAATACTTGTCCTCTGCAGATCTTTTCACCCGTCCAACCTCTACTCTGATCTACCCCTAGTATTGCCTCCTGATATCTCGAGAATACGGTGACATTCCACTATCTCTTGAAAATTCTTATGGGATGATAATCCCTCACATCATTCCCCGCCTGATCGGCTATATCATCATCAAGCTAAATTTTAACTGTGCTACCTGGTCCTTATGCCCGGAGCACAACTTCCGATGATGAGTTAAGCTTACGTCGTTCTTCTTCATCTTATCATTTCTCCCTGAACAACAAGCTTGTTTTGAGCCTGTGTAGTATCCGTGGTTCCAATAACCTTTCGCTTCATCATTCCTTGACTTGACGTCATCGCCAACCAATTACATCTTCTTGAAATCTCTCGACAGATGTGTCGTGATCAACGTCAACATTTGACTTCCTCAGAGATGTCCATTAAATTCATGGTGAGAAATACCATCCCTACCCCCCCGATGATTTGTGATATCATCGATGACGTCATTGACTTCCTGCCAACACAGACCTGGCTGTGATTGGTTATACCTTACGTTCCGAGATAATCATGGAAACGTTCCTTTGTATCTTTTGTGATCTTCAGTTCCAAACCTTGCTTGGAACACCATGTTAATGCTATCTCGAAGCATGACTGTGGTATCCCAAATAACGACAATAACATTGTAAGCACATGGCCAAATATTTCTTGATCTATTATCCAAACACCATGGTATGGGTAATATCATGATTCTTCCCTCGCCCCTTTACCTAAATGCCTTTGAGCTTGCTGTCCTATCATGTATATCATGCTCCGTTTTTCCTTAGGAAATGATATCCCCCTAATCCTCCTGTATAAACACATTTTCCTTTCCATTGGTTTGTTTAACCTCTCCTGTGATCATTATAACATAAGCAGGAATAACTCCCTGCTTGTGAAGATACCTCGGTCTGCAACTCTGTCAGTGAGACCCTGTTACTATTGTTGCTGACATTTCGGTAACCGCCGATGGACGAGAACTTTGCCTTTTTGGTCCGCCTCGCCTAGCGAGCAGGAAAATGGTTCTCTTCGTTCCCCGCCCTTGGTACCGACGATGTTACCGACATAACTGACAGACTGCCCCCTGACATACCTTGTTGTCGTGACCGGTAAAATGTCACCGTTCTCCCTACTTTCGATCGTCCCTCGCCACGGTTCTACACGATCGGAACCTGACCCTCCTGTACATCCTCGATTCCGAACTATCTTTTGGTTCTTGGTTTTGTGTGTTACCACGAGCCACCCTTCGAGAGTTGATCCCTTCCCGAAGCTCTGGACCCTTTTCATACTATGTTCAGGTATCGATCGAATGTCCATTAGATTGAAACTTCTTATGGTACTTTCACACTTTACTCTCGATGTTTTCCTAAGTTTCAACTCGAGAGATTCTTTCTGCCGCATCCCCTGAGTTATCTGTCAGATGTTCGACCTTGTAAGGGTCAGTTCCTCCGAAGTTACTCCTTTTCTTCCCCACTTAAATCTCGGGATGAGATTTCTTGTAGTGGAGGAGATTTGTAACACCCCCAGATTCTCACCACAGTGATCACCTCTTAATCATGCCATGTTATCATCATTTGCTTAATATGATCACAGTGGTTACGCACCCAATTCAAATTTCCTCTCTGAATCAGTTCAAATTTTAAAATGCAAATTGAAGTTGCCCCAAAAATCTTGGAAAAATGTTCATCATATTGCAAAAATTCCAAAACAATGTTGTTAAGGAAAACAACATCACCATCAACTCCAAAAGTGGGCTAGGGCATCAAACAGTGCAATGCCAGCACTTAAATATGCCATTTCATTTTTGTAAATTTCAAAAATGATCCAATTTTGCCCAAACCAATTTTTGATGTTGGGGAATATTGCAAGGACATTTTTGGACCAAGCAACACATTTTACAAAAGTGTCTGGTGGTCCCCTCTTTTCTTTTTCTAATCTGCTGCTGGAATAAAAGGAAAAGGAGAGAAAAGACCTTACCTGTCGCCCGCTGCGGCCCAGCTGGCCCGGCCCATCTCCTCTTCCCACCTGCTCCCCCCTCCGTGTCACTCCCGCGCGCGCCCGCGCGCGCCCGCACCACCGCCGCTCGCCGCGTCGCCAGGGAGCAGGTGAGGGGGGATAAGATCGGCCCCGAGCCTCTCCCCTGGCTTCTCCCCCTTCCACTCGGCGCCCTCGCTCACTCTCTCGCTCTCGCGCACGCTCTCTCCCCTCCTCTCGCTCGCCTCCTTCATCTCTTCGACGACAGAGCGTGGCTGGCGGCACGCCGCCGTCGTCCCCGTGCTCCGAGGCCACCGCGAGCAGCGCGAGCCTATCCAACGGCTCCGCCGAGCTCGCCTACTTCGTCTGCATCACCGGATCGAACCCGGGGGGGCCACCGTGGCGACGCCCACGCCGATCCCCTTCGTCGGGCGCCGCCTCTGCCTCGTCGGAGATCTGCACCACCACGGCGTCCCCGGCCCCCTCGATCCATCTCTGCACACGCTGTGAGCCGCCACACCTCTCTCCCTCTCTCCCGTACGCGTCCCCGTGCTTCTAGCCACCGTACCACGGTAGCCCGAGCTCGCCGCCGCCGTTTTAGTCGCCGCCGTCGTTCTGGGTAACCACCACCGCGTCTGAGCACCTGGGCGTGCTCCGGGTGCTCCGTAGGGCCTGCCGGTGAGCTCCATTCGCTCGTTAGCTCTTCGCACCGCCGCACCCGAGTCGCCACCGAGAGCACCGCCGCCAAACGCCGTCGTGCCGTCGACTCCGGCCACCGTAGCTCGCGCGGGTAGGCTGGTTGGACGCCCCGGCGAGTGGCCGTTCCAGAGCAACAAACGGCGCCCGATTTGGCGCAACGTAGACGAAACCCGAGCTCGCCGGAGCTCTCGGGCGCATTCGGCGCTCGCCGGCGCAGCTCCGGCAGCCTCGCCAGCGTGGCACCGTGTGGGGCCCGCCCACGGTCGCTGACAGTGGGCCCCCGCAGCTCATTTGACCAGGTCAACCCTGAGTTACTATTCACCATAGACACTGACGAGTGGGGCCCCTTTCGTTTAGTTAGTTTAATTAACTCTATTTCTAATTAAACCTGCTTAATCAGTTAGATCTGACACTGACATAGGGCCCCACCTAGTTAAACAGACTGTTAGTTTAAACTAATCACTGTTAGACTGAACAGAGGCTGACCAGTGGGTCCCACCCACCAGTTTGACCAGTCAGCAGGACAGATGACCTGCTGACATCATGCTGACACACTGCTGGCGCATTAATCCTTTTTCTGTTAATTTAGATAATTCCAGAAATTCATTTAATCCTTATAAATTCATAACTTTTAATCCGTAGCTCGGTTGGAAAAACTTTCTACATGAAAGTTGCTCAGAACGACGAGACGAAGCCAACCGTGCTATCTGTTTCCGTGTCGGGACCCTCTACGGAGGTGAACCCGCAACTTTTAGCCCATTTCCGGTAGATGAATAGTGTCTAACTGCTGTCTATTAATTCCAGCTGATGTCCTAAAATAACTAATTGATTTAGTTAGGTCTTTAAGCAACCCTGCACTGCACCCCAGTTGCCACTTGACTCTGACACCACTAACCTGCAACCGTCCCCCTCCGGTAATCTGTCCGACACAGGTCCGGAACCGGGAATACTTTCCCGGATGGGTTCCCCTTCTCCGTTATCGGTAGCACTGCGTTAGATCGTCATGCTTTGTGATTACTTTCGTTACTGTGTATTTATATTGTTTCCTCTCCCCCTTTCTTCCCGGTAGACCCCGAGACCGCTGACGGT
Organism: Secale cereale; assembly: GCA_902687465.1. Taxonomy (NCBI): domain Eukaryota; kingdom Viridiplantae; phylum Streptophyta; class Magnoliopsida; order Poales; family Poaceae; genus Secale; species Secale cereale. The sequence goes on from LR738711.1 coordinate 65,190,194, forward strand.
GCCCTGGTGATCGACTATTTCACCGCCGTTGTTCCTTTTCATTTGCCAAGCAACCAGGCAAGCAACCCCCCCTTGATCATTCCGATATCGCCCATGTCTATTCTCTCTTATTCTTGCATTAGAATTGCTGCTATTGCTGCTGCTCCTATTACTGCTGCATAGCCTGTTTTTGCAATACTGTTGATACCTGTCTTTATTCATAAACTGCTTAGTATAGGTTGGGTAGCACTGCTGTGACCCCGCATTCTCGTAGTTGCCTCGCATAGTACCCTTGCCTCGATCAAGCGATCGAGCCCCTTCCCCTGACCTTCTTCACATCACCGCACACCCCCTAATATGCTCGACTCCGCAGAGTTAACATCGGGTGACGAGGGTGATATCTCCGAACTCACTTCCGATGTTGTCCCTGTAGTATAGCTAGCTCGTTGTGGGTTACTGAGGGTGATTCCTCTTCCCACTTCCGACTTAGCTTTTGTCGTGCATCCGCTATGGTGATTACCGCCGAGGGTGATTCCTCCGGTATCACCTTAACGGGACTTGTCGTTTAGGAGTCCAACGAGGGTGATTCCTCGGATTCCTCATCGGCATGGAAACCACACGGATGCCCTGGTTTACCGTACCGTGTTTAAAGACGTATCGATCCCCGAGGCCGGACGTCGCCAGGAACAAAGGCGTGCGGCCAGAGGTATCGTGCGTCTGAAGACACTTTGAAGTTACTACTACACATGTTGGATGGAGGCGGGTTGACCCAGAGGGGTACCCGCGAGTGCCTTTGAGGCGTGAGCTGTGGAGTCGGGTGACCAGTGAGGGTACCCGCGAGATAACTACGAGGCGTGGCCGGTCATTCTTAGTCCTTGTCACAAGTCCTCGAGACGGGACGACGGGGCCAACAGTATCGTGGGCTCTGCTCGTTACCGCGCGCTCCCAATCCACTAAGCGATTTGGATATTTGATCCGAGGGGCCTTCGGGTCCGATAGCACTAACCACCACGTGGGTGTGAGTGGGTGCTCTGCGTCGTATACATCAGCCGGAGTCGTCACGACGTCAGCGATTGAGCGGCCCGTTCGGATTGGACCCAGGATGCAACTGCGTGCTTGTATAAGGGGTTGCTAGGTCTGCTACCGAACGGCCACGTAACGTGCAGGAGCGTCCGGGGCGATGGCCAAGACCCCTGGGGGCATAGGTTTAGTCCGACGTGCTTGATCCTCTCTGGCGGTATCCGGTCGGGTTGCGTCGTATTGTTTAGCCGAGGCCGGGCAGGACCCAGCAAGTGTGTCCGGCCGGAGTTAAGCGAGCGTGGTGGGTAAGTTGGTGCACCCCTGCAGGGAAGAAAACATCTATCGATAGCCTGTCCTACGGTAACGGACACTCGGAGTTGTATCCACTTCGGTACAACTAGAACTGGTGACTTGAGATATGAGGTAGGGCTCTGGGATTGCTTTCTCGCAGGGAGTCGAGGAAGGATCCCCGACCGAGGTTGTAATACTATGAACACTTTACATTATGATGTACATAATATGCGCCCTTCTAATTGCTGCAAGACCCTGAAGATGCTAGTCTTCGTCAGGACCAGGCTTTTTCCCTCTTAGTTGCTGCAAGACCCTGAAGATGCTAGTCTTCGTCAGGACCAGGCTTTTTCCCTCTTAATTGCTGCAAGACCCTGAAGATGCTAGTCTTCGTCAGAACCAGGCTTTTTCCCTCTCAATTGCTGCAAGACCCTGAAGATGCTAGTCTTCGTTAGGACTAGGCTTTTCCCCTCTCTACTCTGGCTTTCTGCAGTCTAGTCCACCCACATAAAGCCTCCTTTGAAAATAATGCATTGCTTAGTATAGATCTGATGTAAGTCTTGCTGAGTACTTTGGATGAGTACTCACGGTTGCTTTGCTTCCCCTTTTGTCCTTCCCGCATGATAAATCAGACGACGGAGCCATGGTGCCTGCAGCCCCCGTTGACGACTACTACTACCAGCCCGAGGCTGGCTACTACTACTACCCGGCCGGCGAGTACTTATACGAGGAGCCGGCGGACGACGACCAGGAGTAGGATCGGAGGTCCCAGGCAGGAGGCCTGCGCCTTTTCGATCGTAGCTTTTCTTTTGCCCCGCCTCGTATGAGGCCTATCTGAACTTGTGTTCTATGTCTGTACCCAGACATCTAATGCTTCCGCTGACTATGTGTGTGGCACTTGTTATGTATTCGAGCCCTCGAGGCCCCTGGCTTGTAATATATAACTTGTATGTATTTATTTGTGTTTTAGAGTTGTGTTGTGATTCCTTCACGTGAGTCCTTAGGCTTGATCGTGTGCAATTGCGTGTATGATTAGTGCACGGTCGGGCCGGGGTCGTCACATAACCCCGTGCGATGGTGATGCATCTTCTTCGCAGCATTTTTTTGGTTTGTCGCCGACATCTTCTTACTCTTTTCCGATGTCTTATAGGCCACAAATGCGGGCCAGTCATCTCTGATCTTCTCATATATGCCCTGGAATTCTGGAGTCTCTTTTTTGCGGACAAACTTATTCAGGTGTTTCTTCCACCCCCTGAATAGTTCTGCCATCTTCGTAAGAGCAAAAGACTTGATTAATTCCTCTGTAACTGGCTTCGCCGGATCAGCCTCTGGCGGTAGGGTGAAATTTGACTTCAACTCAGTCCAAAGATCTTCTTTCTGCATATCAGTGACATAAGACACCTGAGCGTCTTCTGCAGCCGGCTTTAACCATTAATGGATGCTGATCGGGATCTTGTCCCTAACCAGAACCCCGCACTAATTAACAAATGCGTTCTTTGTCCAGATGGGTTCAATCGATTGGCCGATGCGCGCGATTTCTGTGATCTCAAACTTTTCATCCGAGCTCAACTTTTTCTTCGGGCCTCGTCTCCTTACCGAAGATGTGCTCGATCCGGAGGGCTAGAAAAAAGAACAAAGACGAGAGTTAATTAATTAATATGTGTACATACCAAAACAATGAATGCATCAATTAACTAGTGTGACGACCCCGGCCCGACCGTGCACTAATCATACACGCAAATGCACATGATCAAGCCTAAGGACTCACGTGAAGGAATCACAGCACAACTCTAAAACATAAATAAATACATACAAGTCATATATTACAAGCCAGGGGCCTCGAGGGCTCGAATACATAACATGATGTCTCACACATAGTCAGCGGAAGCGTTAGGTATCTGGGTACAGATACAATACAGCAGAAGATAGGCCTTTTACAAAGGCGGGGCAAAATAAAAGCTACGATCGAAAAGGCGCAGGCCTCCTGCCTGGGACCTCCGATCCTACTCCTGGTCGTCGTCCGCCGGCTCCTCGTAGAAGTACTCGCCGGCCGGGTAGTAGTAGTAGCCAGCCTCGGGCTGGTAGTAGTAGTCGTCAACAGGGGCTGCGGGCACCATGGCTCCGTCGTCTGGTTTAACAAGCGGGTAGGACAAAAGAGGAAGCAAAGCAACCGTGAGTACTCATCCAAAGTACTCAGCAAGACTTACATCAGATCTATACTAGCAATGCATTATTTTCAAAGGAGGCTTTATGTGGGTGGACTAGACTGCAGAAAGCCAGAGTAGAGAGGGGAAAAGCCTAGTCCTAACGAAGACTAGCATCTTCAGCGTCTTGCAGCAATTAGAAGGGGGAAGAATAGCTCATCATAATAATATGTAGTGTTTGCAGCAATAACATCCTCATATCACATATCTCAATTCACCAGTTCTAGTTGTACTGAAGTGGATACAACTCCGAGTGTCCGTTACCGTAGGACAGGCTATCGATAGATTGTTTCTTCCCTGCAGGGGTGCACCAAGTTACCCACCACGCTCGCTTAACTCCGGCCGGACACACCATCAGGTCGTGCCCGCCCTCGGCTAAACAATACGACGCAACCCGACCGGATACCGCCAGAGAGGATCGAGCACGCCAGACTAATCCTATGCTCCCCGGGGGTCTGAGCCATCGCCCCGAGCGCTCCGTACGTTGCGAGGCCGTTCGGTAGCAGACCTAGCAACCCCTTATACAAGCGCAGTTGCATCCTAAGTCCAATCCGAACGGACCGCTCAATCGCTGACGTCGTGACGACTCCGGCTGATGTATACGACGCAGAGCACCCACTCACACCCACGTGGTGGTTAGTGCTATCGGACCCGGAGGCCCCTCGGATCAAATATCCAAATCGCTTAGTGATTTGGGAGCGCGCGGTAACGAGCAGAGCCTACGATACTGTTGGCCCCGTCGTCCCGTCTCGAGGACTTGTGACAAGGACTGGGAAAGACCGGCCACGCCTCGTAGTTATCTCGCGGGTACCCTCACTGGTCACCCGACTCCACAGCTCACGCCTCAAAGGCACTCGCGGGTACCCCTCAGGGTCAACCCGTCTCTATCCAACAAGTGTAGTAGTCACCATAAAGTGTCTTCAGACGCACGATACCTCTGGCCGCACGCCTTTGTTCCTGGCGACGTCCGGCCTCGGGGATCGATACGTCTTTAAACACGGTACAGTAACCAGGGCATCCGTGTGGTTTACCCGCCGATGAGGAATCCGAGGAATCACCCTCGTTGGACTCCTAAACGACAAGTCCCGTTAAGGTGATACCGGAGGAATCACCCTCGGCGGTATTCACCATAGCGGATGCACGACAAAAGCTAAGTCAGGAGTGGGAAGAGGAATCACCCTCGGTAACCCACAACGAGCTAGCTATACAGGGACAACATCAGAAGTGAGTTCGGAGGTATCACCCTCGTCACCCGATGTTAACTCTGCGGAGTCGAGCATAATAGGGGGGAATGTGCGGTGATGTGAAGAAGGTCAGGGGAAGGGGCTCGATCGCTTGATCGAGGCAAGGGTACTATGCGAGGCAACTACGAGAGTGCGGGACCAAAGCAGTGCTATCCAACCTATACTAAGCAGTTTATGAATAAAGACAGGTATCAACAATTTAGCAAAAACAGGCTATGCAACAGTAATAGGAGCAGTAGCAGTAGCAGCAATTCTAATGCAAGAATAAGAGAGAATAGACATAGGCGATATCGGAAATGCTCAAGGGGGGGTTGCTTGCCTGGTTGCTCGGTGGCAAAAGCAAGGTCGTCGGAGGGGGAACCAATCACCGGGACGGCGTCGGTCTCGGGATCTGCGTCAGCGTCGGGCTCTACCGAGAGAGAAGAGGGGGAAGAAACAGATAAATACACAAGCATATGCAACACAGAGCGTGCTAAGCTAACGTGCAGTGCAGGGTTGCCTAAAAACATGTCTAGGTCAAATTAGTTATTTTTAGAAATTTGTTTGGATTAATTTTATTAGAGTTGAGCACTATTCATTTAACGAAAACAGGCCGAAAGTTCCATGTTCATCTAGCTAGGGGCATCTGACGGGAAAACGGAGGGCGTATCTAGATTCGTATCGAAATTCTGAGCAATTTTCATATATAAATTATTTTCATCGGAGTTACGGATTAAAAGATATGATTTTTCTAAGTTTAAAGGATTTTCTGAATTTTATTTAAATTAACAGAAAAAGGAAATATGACATCA
>LR738711.1:65200099-65211522 GCA_902687465.1 Secale cereale
GTACAACTAGAACTGGTGAATTGAGATATGTGATATGAGGATGTTATTGCTGCAAACACTACATATTATTATGATGAGCTATTCTTCCCCCTTCTAATTGCTGCAAGACGCTGAAGATGCTAGTCTTCGTTAGGACTAGGCTTTTCCCCTCTCTACTCTGGCTTTCTGCAGTCTAGTCCACCCACATAAAGCCTCCTTTGAAAATAATGCATTGCTAGTATAGATCTGATGTAAGTCTTGCTGAGTACTTTGGATGAGTACTCACGGTTGCTTTGCTTCCTCTTTTGTCCTACCCGCTTGTTAAACCAGACGACGGAGCCATGGTGCCCGCAGCCCCTGTTGACGACTACTACTACCAGCCCGAGGCTGGCTACTACTACTACCCGGCCGGCGAGTACTTCTACGAGGAGCCGGCGGACGACGACCAGGAGTAGGATCGGAGGTCCCAGGCAGGAGGCCTGCGCCTTTTCGATCGTAGCTTTTATTTTGCCCCGCCTTTGTAAAAGGCCTATCTTCTGCTGTATTGTATCTGTACCCAGATACCTAACGCTTCCGCTGACTATGTGTGAGACATCATGTTATGTATTCGAGCCCTCGAGGCCCCTAGCTTGTAATATATGACTTGTATGTATTTATTTATGTTTTAGAGTTGTGCTGTGATTCCTTCACGTGAGTCCTTAGGCTTGATCGTGTGCATTTGCGTGTATGATTAGTGCACGGTCGGGCCGGGGTCGTCACAGGTTGGTATCAGAGCCGACTGCCTGTAGGAACCCCCTTTCCAACTCCTTGGCCGAAGTCGAGTCTAGAGGTCCAAAAATGTTTTACTAACTTGGCTGTGTGGCTTATGGCCCCACGTCGCCACTTGGGTGGTGTAGCTTCTTTTATTCCTCGTCTATACTCTGGGACTCTTATCTCTCGTCTATTCGGGTTAAGTTTCACTAACTCCATTAGGTTCTCGATTTCACATCTACCCGGAGAGCTGGATATCAGTGCGATTTCTTATCATTGACCTGATTAGTCTGATAATCATTCCTTTCCATTTGTTTGTTTAACCTTTCTTATCAAGTCCTGATGATAATTGACTTGACAAGTCTGATTCTTCTTCTTTCAGATGAATCCCCTGTTTCCACACCGCCCGGAGACTCAGCTTGTGCTTCGCACCTGGGCTCGAGATGCCCCTGGGTTTCCGGCCATTCTAGTCGCTCTCATGACCAGACTGGGCTACCGCTGGTACCCCGAGTACATGGTCTACGAGGAGTATCGCGAGTTCAACCAGGAGCAGTATTATGCTGTTGTTCGTATCTATGACCGGCAGGATGACTCAGACACTGAGCTGTACCGCTTTCACGGTAGTGGCGTGACGGTTGCGATGGCAGTCCATGATGCTGCCTACGCTGCTGTCGCACGCCTCCGAGGAGAGCACAGAGATAGCTTGGATGCCTCTGAGTTTCGGTACATCCCGTATGCACCTGCTGGAGATGAGACTGGATACTACTCAGCTATCTGTGCCCCGTACGAGAGTCGACGTTATGACCCGCAGGTTCTGATTCAGCACACTCAGGCGCTGGATCGAACTGCTCGGGCCCTGGCGGTTGAGTTGTCCATCACTCGGACAGTTCTCTACCAGACGTTGACACAGTTGATACCGGCTGTCCAAGCAGGGACACTTCCTCAGTCTATCCTTTGCCCGCGCAGGATCAACACACCTCCAGGTGTCGAGTGGCCTGCGGTTGGAGGTCACACGCCAGTTCGTGGACCTCTGATTCCCGTCCGAGACCGGGTTCTGCATCAGAGTGCACATGGAGCTCAGGATCCTTCTGCGATTGAGATCCGCCGTCCGCACTTGCAGCTACCCCGTTTCAGTCCCTTTCTCCGACGTTGATGTAGCCTTTGCTATGTCTCGTTGTGTACTTCCTTACCGCGGTCTGCGCGCCGCCTACTATGTCTAGCTTGGATTTTGCGCCGTTATGCTGCCCGTTTGTAACCGACGCTATGTACGAACCCGTATGTCATGATGTGTATGATGTTGTATTTATTGCACTTCCCTTATGTCGTGCATATTTACTACATTGTTGAATTCATGCAACGTGTATTCTTGTCTCTAAACCACCCCTGTTGGAATTATCAGGATGGCTGGTAACAATGATCCACCTCCACCTCCGCCTCCGCCTCCGCCGCCAGAGTATATGGCTGCCGTAATGCAGACCCTTGACATGCAGCGTCAGGTGCTGCAGGGTATGCTCAACCAGATACCTCAGGCTAACGCCAATGCTCAGCATCAGCCAGCCGCCATCACTCTGCAAGAATTTCTGCGGCTCAATCCAACGGTATTTCGCAGTGCCGCCAACCCCTTGGATGCCGATGATTGGCTGCGTGATATCTTCTTTGAGCTGGATTCTGCCTCCGTGTCCCCTGACAACTATGTCAAGTTCGCGACATATTTCCTGAAGGGTCCGGCGGCCCAGTGGTGGGACACTCACCGGAACACAGTGCCTGCTGGAACTGTCATCACCTGGGCAGACTTCAAGACTGCCTTTCGTGCTCGGTACATCCCTGAGGGTGTTATCGACCGCAAGCGTACGGAGTTCCGTAACCTGATTCAGGGCAACAAGTCAGTTGATGCCTATCAGCGGGAGTTCCTGGAACTGTCCCGCTACGCTGAGGAGGATATCGCTACTGACGCAAGACGCCAAGAGAAGTTCAGGCGCGGACTTCATCATGATATTCTACTTGCTCTAGTGGCACTGGACTTTCCAGACTTTGCCACTCTGGTGAACAAGGCCATTCAGGTTGAGACTGGACTCAAGCTACACAAGGATGCTCTTAAGCGCTCTCGCGAGTCGGGCTCATCTTCGGGCTCGTCTTCTCAGAAGCGCCGCATATGGATTCCTCAGAGCATGTATCGTCCCAACGCACCTGTCTACAGGCCTTCTTATGCTGCACCTCGTCTGCCTCCTCCACCGCCAATGCAGTACAGGCCTGCTGTCCCAGCACCTCGAGCACCTGCGATTCGTCCAGAGAGTGGACTCTGCTTCAAGTGTGGCCGTCCGGGTCACCGTGCCAAAGACTGTCCGCAGGCTCAGGGTCAGCTGGCTCTTCCATCTGCTGGCCGTGGCAATGGACGTGGAGTTCCTCCGCAGCGCAACAATAATGTCAGGCCTTCGAATACTCGTGGTGGTCAGCTTCACCACGTCAATCTGAGCGAAGACCCAGAACAGCCAGCCACCGTGATGGGTACACTTCTTGTCAACTCAGTATTTGCTAATGTTTTATTCGATACTGGTGCATCTGATTCATTCATATCAGAACCATTTGCAATTAAACATGGCTTTAAACAAGATGAATTATATCACCCGGTGTCCGTACAAACCTCCGCGGGTCAGTGCACATCTACCTTATTCTGTCCGGAAGTGGTAGTGGAGATAAAAAAAAGGAAGTTTCAGGCACACCCCATTGTCCTGAAATCCTGCGGCATCGACCTTATCCTAGGGATGGATTGGTTGGAGGCTCACGAGGCCCAAATTGATTGTGCCACCAAGACTGTACGTCTTCGGCACCCCTCCAATCAACTCGTGAGTTGCCGCGCTCGTATATCTCGTGATGCCGAGGCTCAAATCTATGCCTTAAATGCATTGAATGCTTCACCACTTAAAGGGCTCGAAAGTATACCAGTTGTACGTGATTTCCCGGATGTCTTCCCCGAAGAACTTCCAGGAATACCCCCTGCTCGAGCCGTCGAATTTGTTATTGACCTGAAGCCGGGTACTACTCCTATTGCGAAACGTCCTTACAAGATGCCACCGCATCATCTCCTCGAGCTTAAGGAGGAAATCGACAAGTCTCTCAAAAAGGGCTTCATCCGTCCTAGTTCCTCTGCCTGGGGAGCACCGTCTCTTTTCGTCAAGAAGAAAGATGGTACGAATAGGCTGGTACAAGATTACCGACCTATCAACCAGGCAACCATCCAGAACAAATATCCACTTCCTCGGATCAACGACTTATATGATCAACTGGCTGGATCATCGGTGTTTTCTAAACTCGACTTGAGGTTGGGTTATCACCAGATCCGTGTTCGCGAAGAGGATATTCCAAAGACTGCATTTGTTACTCGCTATGGCTCGTATGAGTACACTGTCATGTCTTTTGGACTGACTAATGCTCCAGCTACCTTCTCCCGTCTGATGAATTACATATTCATGGATTACCTCGACAAGTTCGTCGTGGTATATCTGGATGATATTCTGGTATTCTCAAAGAATAAAGAAGAACACGCCGAACATCTTCGCCTTGTTCTGGAGAAGCTGCGAGAGCATCAGCTTTATGCTAAGTTTTCCAAATGTGAATTCTGGCTTTCTGAAGTGACCTACCTTGGACATGTGATTTCCAAGGATGGCATTGCTGTTAATCCGGAACGGGTTCAGGCTATTCTTGACTGGACTCCTCCGAAGAATGTCAAGCAAGTGAGAAGTTTTCTCGGCCTTGCAAGCTATTGTCGACGCTTCGTCGAGAACTTTTCCAAGATTGCCAAGCCCCTGACTAATCTGCTTCACAAAGGCATTAAGTTTGAGTGGACAGATAAATGCCAGGAAAGCTTTCAAACTCTGAAAGACAAGCTCGTTTCTGCTCCAGTGCTTGCTCCTCCAGATTCTCGCAAGGACTTTGTGATATATTGTGACGCCTCTCGTCAAGGATTAGGCTGTGTCCTAATGCAAGAACGAAGAGTAGTTGCTTATGCATCGCGTCAATTGCGTCCGCATGAAGAGAATTATCCAGTGCATGATCTTGAACTTGCTGCAGTGATCTTTGCATTGAAGCAATGGCGACATTACCTTCTGGGTAACCGATGTGAGATTTATACTGATCATCAAAGTTTGAAGTATTTATTCACTCAGCCGGATCTTAATCTCCGCCAACAGCGATGGTTGGAAACTATTTCTGAATACGACTGCGGTATTTCTTATACCCCTGGCAAGGCTAATGTGATGGCCGATGCCTTGAGTCGCAAGTCATACAGCACTAACCTCAAGGTTAGGCGAGCTCAACCTCGTCTTTATGAGGAATTGCGCAAGCTGAATCTGCATATCGTTCCACATGGTTCGCTCAATGACCTTGTGATACAGCCGGATCTTGAGAAGGCTGTCAAGGTAGCGCAAACCAAAGATGCTTTCGTTGATGTTATAAAACAGGAACTTCATCTTCCGAAATACAGGGATTTCTCAATATCCGAAGATGGAACCTTGTATTTTAGAGGCCGCATTGTGGTAACGCGTTTCGACCTAATGACTGACAAGGTCATGAAGGAGGCACATGATACACCGCTGTCTATTCATCCTGGTAGTACTAAGATGTATCGTGATCTCCGCCAAAGGTACTGGTGGCCTAATATGAAGCGGGATATTGCTCGTTATGTTGCTGAATGCGATGTCTGTCGTCGCGTGAAGGCAGAGCATCAGAAGCCTGCTGGACTTCTGCAACCTCTTCCTATTCCGCTGTGGAAATGGGATAAGGTGCAGATGGATTTCATTACTGGATTTCCTAAGTCTCAGAAGGGTAACGATTCCATTCTTGTCGTCATCGACCAACTCTCAAAGGTTGCACACTTCTTGCCAGTCAAGGAGACTATCACTGCTAGCCAGTTAGCAGAACTGTATATCTCCCGAATTGTATCCCTCCACGGAATTCCGAAGGAGATCAGTTCGGACCGTGGCACCCTATTCACTTCCAAGTTCCGGGAAAGTTTTCAAGAAGCTTATCACCCCCAGTCCCAAGGTCAAGTTGAACGAGTCAATCAAGTGCTTGAAGATATGCTGCGAGCTTGTGTTATATCATTCGGTAAGAAATGGGAAGAATCCCTTCCATATGCCGAGTTCTCGTATAACAACAGCTATCAAGCAAGCTTGAAGATGGCTCCCTTTGAAGTTCTGTACGGACGTAAGTGTCGAACCCCTCTGAACTGGTCAGAAACTGGGGAACGACAAGTTATTGGTCCGGACATTATTCAACACGCCGAAGAGCAAGTCCGTATCGTGCGTGAAAATCTCAAGGCGGCTCAGGACCGTCAGAAGAGCAACTATGATCGCAAGCGATGGGGTCTGACTTATCAACCAGGTGATCAAGTTTATCTTCGTGTCACCCCTATGAAGGGCACACACCGTTTCGGCATCAAGGGCAAGTTAGCTCCACGCTACATTGGTCCCTTCCCCGTGGTTGCTAGACGTGGATTCGTGGCTTACAAATTGCAGCTGCCTCCGCAATTCTCGCATATCCACGATGTGTTTCATGTGTCGCAACTCCGCCGATCTTTCAAGGAGTCCCCGCATCGTGCTGTGGATCACGAGATGCTCGAGCTTCAAGATGATCTTTCTTATAAGGAGCATCCGATCCGCATCCTCGATCAAACTGAACGTCGGACCCGCCAGAAGACAACCAAGTTCCTGAAAGTGCAGTGGTCAAATCATACTGAAGATGAAGCCACTTGGGAACGCGAGGAAAATCTTCGGGCGGAATACCCCGACCTCTTTACTTCTACCTCCTAAATTCTCGGGACGAGAATTTCTTTTAGAGGAGGAGAATTTGTAACACCCCTTTGTACTAATCACTGAGATGTAATGTTAATCATGCCATGTCATGATCATTTGCAAAGTTAATCACAGTGGTTAAATAATGCAACTCAAATTTGCCCTGAAAATTCAAATTCAAATCCAAGTGCAAAATGAAGTTGCTCCAAAAATTATGGAAAAATGTTCATTAATTAGCAAATATTCCATAACTAATGATGATGTTGAAAGCAACATCAACAGCAACTCCAAATAATGGGCTAGGGCATTAAACAGTGTTATAACAGCACTATTAATTGCCTAATCATTTTTGTAAATTTCAGAAATGGTCCAAATTTGCCCAAACCAATTTTTGGGGTTGAGGTTTACTGTAAAGCACTTGTGGGACCAACTCTCATCTTTTTCCTAAAGAGATTGGTGGCCTATTCTTTTCCTTCTCCTCTCTGTGATTAAATAAAAATAAAGAAAACAGAAAAATAAGAAAAGGAAAAAGGGCCAAGCCTGACACTGTGCACTTGGGCCCAAGTGCACAGCACCAGGCCCAGCCCACCTCACCTGCCCCCTTCCTCGTGTCGCCGCCTCCATGGCCGCGCGCGCCACCGCCGCCCGCAGCTCGCCACCGCTGCGGAGCAGGTGAGCTGAGGGGATAAGATCGGCCCCGGGCCGTCCCCCCCTGGTCGCCTCGCTCACTCTCCCCTCTCCTCCACCGCTCGCTCGCCTCTCTCTTCCCCTCTGGATCCGAGCGCCGAGCGCCGCAGTCGCCGTGCTCCGCCGTTTGCCGCGGCCACCGGCGTCTACCGTCGCCATCATCTTGTCCATCACACGCGCGGGGGTCGACTACCCCTTCCCCGACCACGAGCCGGAGCCGACGAGCCTTGCAGCGACCGCAAGCCGCCGCCCCCTTCCTCTCGGTCTCCGGCGAGTCTTCGACGAATCCGGCCACCGCGAGCCTTCCCCGAGCTGGCTTTGAACGGCTACAACTCGCTGTGAGCCTCACCTCTCTCCTCCGCTTTTCCTTCCCCTCGCTAGCTCACCGTAGCCATCGCGCCATTCTTGCCCGAACGCAACTCCGCCGCGGAGCTCGCCGCCGGCGATGCACTCAGCGTCATGGCTGTGCGAGTGCGGGGACACACTCAGCACCTCCCCGCGGTTCCAACGCGCTTAGCCCCGTAGATCGTAGTGCCCTACAGCGACGGCTCCGCGCTCGCCCGAAACACCTCGCCGCCGGCGAGCTCATAGCGCTCTACACCGGCCGTTTTAGGCCAAGCCACCGCCGTAGATCGACGCGGCGTCGTCTCGCCGTTCGAACGCGCCCGGCCCCGTCCGTTTTGGTGCCCTGTACGCGATTTCCGACGAGGGCCGTGGCCCTCCGCCGCGTTTGGAGGTCGCCGGCGTCGAGCCGCCGGCCACCGCCGACGTGGTACACCTGGGGCCACCCCTGGGTCACTGCCAGAGGGCCCCACGGGCCCCGTTGACTGGGTTGACCAGTCAACGTGCTGACTGGGCAGGCCCCAGTGGCTGACATGTGGGCCCCTGCATTTTTAGAAATAATTAAAACGTTTTAAAAATAAAAACTGTTTAGTTTAACTAGTAAGACTATGACAGGTGGGTCCCACACCCCTAATTAACCTGTTTTAATTAGTTTAATTCACTGTTAAAGTAACAGAGGCTGACATGTGGGTCCCACTGGACCCACATGTCAGATTTGACTGGTCAGCCGTCTAGTTGACTTGCTGATGCCAGCATGACATCATGCTGATGTCATATTTCCTTTTTCTGTTAATTTAAATAAAATTCAGAAAATCCTTTAAACTTAGAAAAATCATATCTTTTAATCCGTAACTCCGATGAAAATAATTTATATATGAAAATTGCTCAGAATTTCGATACGAATCTAGATACGCCCTCCGTTTTCCCGTCAGATGCCCCTAGCTAGATGAACATGGAACTTTCGGCCTGTTTTCGTTAAATGAATAGTGCTCAACTCTAATAAAATTAATCCAAACAAATTTCTAAAAATAACTAATTTGACCTAGACATGTTTTTAGGCAACCCTGCACTGCACGTTAGCTTAGCACGCTCTGTGTTGCATATGCTTGTGTATTTATCTGTTTCTTCCCCCTCTTCTCTCTCGGTAGAGCCCGACGCTGACGCAGATCCCGAGACCGACGCCGTCCCGGTGATTGGTTCCCCCTCCGACGACCTTGCTTTTGCCACCGAGCAACCAGGCAAGCAACCCCCCCTTGAGCATTTCCGATATCGCCTATGTCTATTCTCTCTTATTCTTGCATTAGAATTGCTGCTACTGCTACTGCTCCTATTACTGTTGCATAGCCTGTTTTTGCTAAATTGTTGATACCTGTCTTTATTCATAAACTGCTTAGTATAGGTTGGATAGCACTGCTTTGGTCCCGCACTCTCGTAGTTGCCTCGCATAGTACCCTTGCCTCGATCAAGCGATCGAGCCCCTTCCCCTGACCTTCTTCACATCACCGCACATTCCCCCCTATTATGCTCGACTCCGCAGAGTTAACATCGGGTGACGAGGGTGATACCTCCGAACTCACTTCTGATGTTGTCCCTGTATAGCTAGCTCGTTGTGGGTTACCGAGGGTGATTCCTCTTCCCACTCCTGACTTAGCTTTTGTCGTGCATCCGCTATGGTGAATACCGCCGAGGGTGATTCCTCCGGTATCACCTTAACGGGACTTGTCGTTTAGGAGTCCAACGAGGGTGATTCCTCGGATTCCTCATCGGCGGGTAAACCACACGGATGCCCTGGTTACTGTACCGTGTTTAAAGACGTATCGATCCCCGAGGTCGGACGTCGCCAGGAACAAAGGCGTGCGGCCAGAGGTATCGTGCGTCTGAAGACACTTTATGGTGACTACTACACTTGTTGGATAGAGACGGGTTGACCCTGAGGGGTACCCGCGAGTGCCTTTGAGGCGTGAGCTGTGGAGTCGGGTGACCAGTGAGGGTACCCGCGAGATAACTACGAGGCGTGGCCGGTCTTTCCCAGTCCTTGTCACAAGTCCTCGAGACGGGACGACGGGGCCAACAGTATCGTAGGCTCTGCTCGTTACCGCGCGCTCCCAAATCACTAAGCGATTTGGATATTTGATCCGAGGGGCCTCCGGGTCCGATAGCACTAACCACCACGTGGGTGTGAGTGGGTGCTCTGCGTCGTATACATCAGCCGGAGTCGTCACGACGTCAGCGATTGAGCGGTCCGTTCGGATTGGACTTAGGATGCAACTGCGCTTGTATAAGGGGTTGCTAGGTCTGCTACCGAACGGCCTCGCAACGTACGGAGCGCTCGGGGCGATGGCTCAGACCCCCGGGGAGCATAGGATTAGTCCGGCGTGCTCGATCCTCTCTGGCGGTATCCGGTCGGGTTGCGTCGTATTGTTTAGCCGAGGGCGGGCACGACCTGATGGTGTGTCCGGCCGGAGTTAAGCGAGCGTGGTGGGTAACTTGGTGCACCCCTGCAGGGAAGAAACAATCTATCGATAGCCTGTCCTACGGTAACGGACACTCGGAGTTGTATCCACTTCGGTACAACTAGAACTGGTGAATTGAGATATGTGATATGAGGATGTTATTGCTGCAAACACTACATATTATTATGATGAGCTATTCTTCCCCCTTCTAATTGCTGCAAGACGCTGAAGATGCTAGTCTTCGTTAGGACTAGGCTTTTCCCCTCTCTACTCTGGCTTTCTGCAGTCTAGTCCACCCACATAAAGCCTCCTTTGAAAATAATGCATTGCTAGTATAGATCTGATGTAAGTCTTGCTGAGTACTTTGGATGAGTACTCACGGTTGCTTTGCTTCCTCTTTTGTCCTACCCGCTTGTTAAACCAGACGACGGAGCCATGGTGCCCGCAGCCCCTGTTGACGACTACTACTACCAGCCCGAGGCTGGCTACTACTACTACCCGGCCGGCGAGTACTTCTACGAGGAGCCGGCGGACGACGACCAGGAGTAGGATCGGAGGTCCCAGGCAGGAGGCCTGCGCCTTTTCGATCGTAGCTTTTATTTTGCCCCGCCTTTGTAAAAGGCCTATCTTCTGCTGTATTGTATCTGTACCCAGATACCTAACGCTTCCGCTGACTATGTGTGAGACATCATGTTATGTATTCGAGCCCTCGAGGCCCCTGGCTTGTAATATATGACTTGTATGTATTTATTTATGTTTTAGAGTTGTGCTGTGATTCCTTCACGTGAGTCCTTAGGCTTGATCGTGTGCATTTGCGTGTATGATTAGTGCACGGTCGGGCCGGGGTCGTCACAACTAGTCAGCACAGGCTTAACTAATATATATACCTGCTGGCCGGACTCGGTTCGGTCACCGGAGCCATCATCACGGTCTCCTTCTTGCACCCGCATTGGGTCACCGGAGCCGTCCTCACGGTCTACTTCTTGCATGTGCATTGGGTCACCGGAGCCATCATAATCATAGCCTGCTTCTTCCTCCTCTCTTTCCAGCAGCTCATCGGTGTCGTTGAGAAATGACAAGACGGCATCACATCCGTCTGTGATTATGTCCAGCAACATCGCTTCTTGTGCTTCGTCTCGGGGGTTGTCGTCCATAGTTTCTACAAATATTTACAACATGCCAATTATTATTCAAACATGACAGATGGATATATTAATGGCAAATGTAGAACTAGCTAGCTAATCACAGTAAGGAATCATATATATTAATTTGTGGCCTCGACGCTGCTTCTCTAGGGTTTCGGGTGGCCTCGACAACGCTTCAAGGGTTAGGGGTGGCCTCGAGAACGCTTCAAGGAGGGGGTAATATCGACAACGACGAGATACATACACGGGAAAATAATGTTATCGGGGAGGGGGTATAT